>JAUNZM010000329.1:6121530-7327296 GCA_033459285.1 Clamator glandarius | reverse complement strand
GAGAGGGGGAGGAGGGAAAAAAAAAGGAGGGAGAGACACAGAAAGAAAGAGAGAGAGAAGGAAAGAAAGAGAAAGAGAGAAAGAAGGAAAGAAAGAAGAGAGAAAAAAGAGAAAGAGAAAAGAAGGAAAGAAGAAAAAAGAGGTGAAGAAATAAAAAAGAAAAGAGAGAAAAGAAAGAAGGAAAGAAAGAAGGAGAAAAAGCAGGAAAGAGAGAAAGAGAGAAAGAAAGAAAGAGAGAAAGAAAGAAAGAAAAAGAAAGAAAGAAAGAAAGAAAGAAAGAAAGAAAGAAAGAAAGAAAGAAAGAAAGAAAGAAAGAAAGAAAGAAAGAAAGAAAGAAAGAAAGAAAGAAAGAAAGAAAGAAAGAAAGAAAGAAAGAAAGAAAGAAAGAAAAGGAAGGAAGGAAGGAAAGAAGGAAGGAAAGCGAGAAAGAACGAAAAAGACAAGAGAGAAAGAAATATAAAAGAAAAGCGAGAAAGAAATATAAAAGAAGAGCGAGAAAGACCACTGGACTCCACCGGCCCGCATCACTCCGCTCTCGGAGGGAAGGGGGGACCCCTCCATCCCGTGCCCCCAGCCCCGCCGCCGTGCATTGTTTTGGCTTCGGCGCAGGCACCGAAGGAGGGGAATAAAAACACCGCTCCGAGATACTCACGTGTCGGAAAAGTTGTCCCTTTCGCTTTCCTGCCACTCGCACGCTCCTCTCCCTCCTCCGCCGCCGCCTCCCAAGTTTTACAGATGTTGCAGGGTTGTTCCCGCCGCCGCCGCCTCTTCCCAGCGCTGCCCTCTGGATCAGAGCAGGGGAAAGGCTCTTTAGGGATAACTCCTCATTCAAACGCTCTCCGCTAAACTTTCCCCGCTCCCTCCCCTTGCTCGTCAGCGGCGGAGGGGGCTCCGCTCCCCTCGCGCCGCTTCCCTGGGGATGCTCCTGGCTGCTGCCCGGCTGCGCCCCGGGGTGCGGGTCGGGCCGCGGCCTGGCGGGCTGCGACGCTCGCTCTCGGCATGACACCCCGCTCCCCCCTTTCTCTCCTCCTCCACCATCCCCCCGGCCCGGCCCGAAGGCGGCGACACCCCGCCCACAGCCCGCAGGCGGCGGCGGGCTCCCCCCCCCCCCCCCCCCCGCTCCCTCCTCTCCGGCTCAGCGCCAAGCCCTCTTTCCTCACCCCCGAACGGCCGGCGGCTCCCGCACCCCACAAAAATCAGGGTTCTTGGTTTTTTGCTTTTTGGGTTTTTTTCAGGTCGAGCCGCGGCTTCTGGGTTCTCGTGTGCTGAACTTGACCGACGGACTTCAAGGAAAGTTTCGGCAAAGCCATGTGGCACTGAGAAACAGGGAAAAAGTGCAAGCGCTTGGGCGAGGGGAAGAGCGACAGTTGATGCCTCGCCGGTTCTTCCTGTCCCTGCCCGCTTGCCAGCCTCCCCAGAGCCTCTAGCCCGCACCTCGCAAAACAGGGGTCCTCGCTGCCTCCATCCCTGCTTCCCATCTCCGTCCTCCCGCCTGCCAGCTGCCCCAGCGCCCCGCTGCACCCTGCTCGCCTTCACCTTGCCCTGCAAAACGGGGCTCCTCACTGCCTCCCTCCTTGCCCCTTGTCCCTGTCCTCCCCCGTGCCAGCCTCCCCTCTGGCCTTCCCCTCATCCTGCAAAACAGTACTTCTCACTGACTATATCCTTGCCCCGCATCCCAGTCCTCCCGCTGGGCCCTGCATGAGCAGGACTCCCATGGCAACACACCCTGAGGTTCAGAAACTGCAAGAACTAGGATGCTAAAAATTATTTGTTCCAGTATGTCCATCCTTTGGGAAATGATACATCCTGACAAGACACCTGCCCTTTTACTAGTCCTGCAGATTGCTCCCCTGATAATAAAGAAGTCTGAAAAACCATGACTAAAGGTTATCACAAGCATTTTCCTTCAAGTCAAAGGTGGGACTGGCTCTTGGGAAAAATCTATATATTTAAATTGTTGCCATCACAGTGTCAAATAGGTCATTATGCACCTTTGTTCACAATGTGTCTCGCAACAGAGCCAAGTCAAGATTTGTTGCCGAGGTAGGTGTTTTGGCAAGGTACCTTCAGCTCAGGCTACCCTAAACATTTGAAGAGTCAGTCCTACAAAAATTAATGGTTCTTGAAGAGAGGCATGTTTGCTGACAGAAATTAAAGACCAGCCTTCGATTCAGTGCATTTTCTAAAGCTTCCCTCAGTCTTGCCATTGAAGATGTTCATTTTATTACAAAACAACGGTTTGGGGCACCCTGATGCATGAGGTTTTTTAGAAACAAAACAAAGGCAATCTTTACTGACCCAAAGGCCACTTCAAACCAAATTTCCTTAGACCCATTGACTGGGTTTTTTTGTCACCTGGAAGCCTTCCCTGGGTGCAAAGAGGTAGCTTTGGACAGATGCCTGTAATTTATGGATGTCCCAGGCACAGTCAGACAAATTGCCTGGCGAAGCCAGGGGTGCCCATTTGTGTGCATATTTTACAGAGCCAGCTCAGTACAACTGACATGGCCCTGACTGGCAGGACAGGCACAGTACTGAGATACTTTTGTGGTGACTGAGGGGTGAACATCATCCAGCTTGATGTGCACGCCAGAGCCAGGAGATCCCGGGTGCCTGACTCCCTTGCGCTTCAGGGAGGTAAAGGCAGCCAGTGGACCCAATGGAAAGGAGGGCGGCCTGGGAGCCTCATGCCACAGAGCGGATTCACTGCATACCACTGGGCAAATGTGCTCCCGCTCAGACTGAGCCGTCCTTGGTTGCCCAGCCAATGCTGCTGACAGGCATAGTGCTACGTGGGAGGAGGCATCCGCAACAGCAGGACCACAATACAGATGCCAGGAGCTGATATTCTTCCACCTTTTTCATCTTACAGGACTTCACTTTCCATTCCCATTTTTCTGGGAAAATGTTGGCTGTTTCACAATATTATAATAGTGATATGATACTGCAAATGTTTTTGTTTATGTGTGTGTTTATGTGGTGATGGTATACAGAATGTTCATCCAAACCTCTGGTCCCTTTAGAAACCTATTGAAAGCTATACAATTCCTTTAATCACCAGTTCCTTTCTCTCTTTTTCTGCTTATATTCTACTCCTTTGCATTTTTGCAATCAATTTTTTTTTCTTAGAGCTTTTTTTATCCTCTTTACATATTGACAACCCTTAAAAGTAACGGGGGAAATTAACCAGCATACAAAGTGTGACTTTATAAAAGAAACAAATTAGTGTGGAAAAAATCCTGTTTGTCTAACCATTTATAATTCTATATTCATGATCTTAAGGTAATAATTTCAATGATAGTTAGAAAAGATATTCGAAAGGGGCATGATTTTAAGTCGAGGGTAGAATCCTTCAAATCAGGATTCTTCTTGGACTTCTGAAAAATGAAAATCCTATTTCTTTAGGGTTCAGACATCTTGTCATGTCATAAAATGTATTCTATCTTTCTTTTTCATATATTTCATTCTGGTTCTTACCGGCTCTGTTCAAGGCATACATTTCTGATTTAAACATTTCATTACACTCAGCTCCCACCAAAACTAAGACAGTCAAGAAATTTTAAAATCTGAAGAGCAGATAGAATAGTCTGAGCTCTGCTTATGGAGGAAAAAAGATTCCTGACACATTTTTGAGCAGTGAGAGATTTGAGAGAAGGGAAACACGGAAACAACAACCAAGGTTTCTGCCTGTGCCTGTCTGAATGGTCAGGCCAAGCAGAAAATAAAAAAAAAACGTGGAGAGTGGGTGACATTTGCCATTGGAAGTGTATTGTAAATGTTTCAACACCTTGACAATGAAGTGCATAAAAGAAGCTTAAAACATTCAAGACACTTCAGCTAAATAAAAGGGAAATGGGCAGCTCTGTTTAGGGAGGTGCCTTTTTAACATCTTTCATGCCTGCTTCAGAGGAATCATACTTGAGAAGCAGAACAGCAAGACAAATCTACATATTAAGAAAATGTAATGATTTTTCCACACATATGGATTGTCCCTCCAAGAGAAACTGACCTCTGAGATTTGTCTATGATGTTTCCCTGCAAAAAGGGTTTAGTTCTTGCAGAAGACCTATTGGTCAGTGCCAAAACCCATCCTTCTGACAGAAGATTCCACAGCCAGAGGACTTTTCTGCTAAAAGTTATATCATGCTCAATATTCCTGCATTTCTTCAGCCTACCTTATGTCCCCAGTTCTTCTCAGCCTATGCCTCGAAAGCTACAAGCCTCCAGGTTGTTTGCTTATATTCGCTCTTGTTGCACAATGCAAAAACCTGATATTCAGTCACACCAAAAGCCAGTCTTCTTGCCACTCCCAGCTCCACCACCCTCCACTTTCTCTCCAATCCCTGTGATTACATGGCCTCTAGAGACTGATCTTTCTAGCTTTCTTGCTACCTGCTATCCTCTGGGCTTCCCACCCCACCATGCACACTCAATTTGGAGCACGAGCATCATCAGTCCCCACTTCCCCCTCAACAGCCAGACACTCATGTGGCTGTTACTGGTTGTCCAGGGAAGTGTTACACCCTAGGAGATAAAGCTATAAAGATAATAATGGTTTTGCCAATAGGAAAATATGTTATTGAAATAAATATTATGAAATGGGCACATCTGCTGTGCTTTCCCAGGGGCAACCTCAAGGAGCATGTGTGCACCATTAGAATATGGAGTCTAGTTCTGATTTCTGGTCATTTATCCAATATCCCTCAGAAGAGAACTTGGCCAGTGCATCTTGCTCCCACCCATGAGACCCTCTTGTTGCTGTCTAGTACAGCAGAGAGGTCAATAAATAGCTGGTGGCAGAAGAAGAGTGGCACAAGGTGGTACTATGTGAAAATCCTCAGAGGCTGCTGAAGGAGCAGCTAGGGGTACAGGCAGAGGTGCATGGCCCACGGTGGGATGCACAACTAGGGAGTAGAGGTGACCAGATTTGGAAGGGAGATAATGATCAGCCAAAACACCTTCACTGCATTACTAACACGGAATTGATGTAGGGAAGGCAAATAGGTAGACTGGGCCTGAACAAGAAAAGAATTAATTAGTTGGAATCTGCAAGTTCTGAAAGAAATCTTAATTTCTATCAATTTCCCCTTCACAATTTCTTTTGCAGACATGTTTTAGTTTCCAACCTCACATAGAATTTTTGGTTTGCTTTAGATTCTTTCATGATTTGGATTTTTTATTGTTATTAGTACCATTTAAAAAACTGGAACACTGTTTGCAAATATCCAGATTTTTCAACATAACGACCCCCATTCAGGAGTCTGAATTTTCTAAGGATGCTGACCATAGTCCTTCATAGACTTTAACAGACAACATTCCTTCTGGTGGCCCTTAGCAAGGAATCCCTGTTTCTACTTTTTCCAATAACATTGGGGATCATGCTAGAAGAACAACTGATCCTTAGTGATCAGGATTATCTTTCTACTCTAGCAGATCATCTCTTATCTCCTGTCTTCTTTCTCTCAATGTTAAATCTAACTAATCTAGCTAGCTATTTATACCATATTCATCATAAATCAAATAGGTCGAAGCCCAGTGATTTATCCCCTTCCGTCTTAAATATATGCTCTTAAATATAAACTTTTGTTCAAGATACTTTTGCCCTCTCTGACTTCAGATGTATGGTTCCATTAAAACACTTATTATGCATATCATTTTCATATGAAAAATGTTTTCTTTATTTGGTGTGTGATATTTTGGTATATGATCATAAACATATAAAACAAACAAGCAGAGTGAATTTCCTTTGTTTGCTATTTAAAAGCACACCGTACATGTTAATTATCAGTCAGGGAGCATACAGAGAAAAGCACAGGCTCTCTAACAGACTGTATCCAATAAAGACACAAAAATTATAACATTCCATGCAGAACAAGCATAAATAATCTGTTTATCTCCTTTTTGCCATGCTATAATAAGAAATTAAATTGCTAATGGTGCTGATATTTAGGTTGCTATAATTAGACAGATCATCATTAACATCCCTTTAAATGATCTGGGATACTTTCAACCTCTCTTTAGGGAATTGTCTCAGCTTCTCTCCTGGCTGAGCCATCGGACTGCATGTGAAAGGATTTAGCGGTATTTTGCAGGGTGTAGTTACAAGCCCTACTATAGGAGATGGAGCTTATATAGACTCTTCTGGCTGAATTTAAACCAGTACCTTGAATGAAATAATCTTTATCAGAAAAAAGACAGTTTTTCCCTATAATATCCAACCCTACTTTAACTTTACTGAACATAGTTGTGTCAGTCATGGGTGAGAAGTATCACATACGTTAAGGATCCATCAAAATGTGGGTTTTTTTCCCCCAGTTGTTGATGCAGTGAATGGAAATACGCATTTGGAGGTGAAACATGGCATTCAGACACTTCCCTAGGAAATTACTAGGTTTTTTTCCTAAGGCTTAAATCTGCTAGCTAGCATTTTAGAGTTAAAGCATTCCCAAATACTATGGAAAGCTTGCAGTCCTCAAGCTTTTTGTCAGCCTCTTAAATAATTATTTCAATATCTAGTGGATGTCCATTGTCATAGTTCAAATGCACATATGAGGGATTTGTTTGCTTTTTTAATGTTAAGAGGAAAAATGGATAAACAGCATCTGAGCAATTTCATCTTGGCCTTACAAATCTACGATGAGACTGCTTAGTAAGCATTTGCAAATATCTTTTTTCATTAAGATTTAATGCTCTGCTACTACAATACTAGCAAAACATCCCTAGTTAAACTGTCCCAAGTAAAGTGGGACAATAATGGTTGTAAATCAGGTAGTGTTTCATGGGTATTAAGGAGCCCCTAAGAACTACTAGCTTATCCTCCCTGGCCACCTGGGTGCAAACTCCAATCTAGTCAGGAATCCAGCCAGTTTACTGGCCTTAATCTGTTCTTGGTGGACATCCGTCCTTACAGAAAGACAGAGTGCAACATTATTTGATGATATCTAGACAGGAGACATCTGGGATTAGTGAATCTAAAGCATGAATTTCTCATCCACTGAGACTTCATGTGATATATCTCTCAATCTTTCAGTCTTACATCTATCTGTCTATGCCAGTTGCTGGCTTAGTCCTGCAGTGAATGGAACACTGAGCTCTGCACCCACAAAATGGGTCAAATAAAATGCATATACTACACAAGATGAGACTTTGAAGGAACTGTCAGTGACTTCATTGCCACCTTTACCCTTGGCATCATGCCCATATCAGACTATGGTTCAGAAATACACTAAGTCTAGTTTTATAGCTTCTAGTGCTGGACCACTTCAATGTAAAGGTATTCTGTTGGTAGAAAGTCAGGACATCAAAAAATACTAATGATCTTGGTCAGTTAGGATTTATACCAGATGAGAGATCACGTTATTGCTGGTGTGTGACCCAGCAGTATGCACAACACTCATTAATGACAGAGGACAACAGTCCCATGTACACATATGCATACATGCACATATACAAAAATACTTTCAGAGCCTTTAATTTTCCCTGTAGTTATTTTTTACTTGTCTGTCATTTATGTCAGACTACTTGCGTCCTCCCTTTTCCTCTTCTGTAATGAAGAACATTCACAAGAGCCTGGGAGGAACTGATCAGCAGGAGATTTGTACTAGTTCACAAGGGAGTAAACTGAATTACACCTCTCTGTTCTCCAGATTGGAGGTTTGGCTAACACCTTATTGGGAGACAGGAAGAAATCTGCAGCTTAAGTTTATGCAGTGTTGTTCAAAGGGAAGCAAAGACAGATACTTCAGAAACAGAAATACACACACTGATGTGCTCTGTTCCTTTTACCAGAGCTTAATGCTACACCCTTGCCTAAGTACCTTTAGCAAAACAGGCTAGACAAACATGGGGTCCCAAGGTCACAACTCATCCTACAACTCCCTTTTTTTTGAAATCTTCATATTTAGTTCTTTGGTATTAGTTTTTAAATTTCTCAGTTGTAAAACCGTGAAAGATAAAATACAGTAAAATTGAGCTCACTTCATCCGTATTTGAGGTCCTGTACAGAAACACTAAGCAGATAGTCCTCAAAATTGTACCTACTTCGTTATATGAAGAGTAAGTGTGGACAGGAGCCCCATAGTGCGAAATCAGCCATCCCAGGACTGGTCTGAATGTAATCCCCACCGCTAGCAGTCTGAAATCAAACTCAATGCCAGGTGGTAGCTAACAGTAACCAAACTTTCTGGCTGTTTTCAATGTCCTTCAGCAAGCTGGGGCATCCAGGGACCTGCAAGTCTTAAGTGAAAGCAGATGTTACATTTTGACTCGGCAATTATTTTTACCATTTGTGTCAAATGCAAATCTTGCCTCCCAGTTCAGTGTCAGGGTTCCTGGGTTTCACTGAAGTCAGTGGAATTTTTTCATAGGCATGGGCATAAGGGACATGATTTCAACAGTAAATTCTGCTGAATTTTCTGGAGCTATCCCCACACTTAAAGTAAATGGTTATCTTTTTTAAATATGCAGGATTTCGTCCTACTCAAACTATTTGGAAAATAAGGAACAGAAGAACATTTTCCCTATGAAATTATGATACTGTCTCAACTTGTCTCAAATTTGTCAACAGCTGGCAGGAATATCTAAAAAATACAAACTGGAAAAGCTGCATATTATTTTGCTTGAACCCAAAAGTTTTAAGTCCTGCAGTGCTCAAGAAAACAAAAAGTCTGTGAAATTTCACTTGAATAAACACTGCAGGCTGGTGCTAACTTGCTTTTGGTACTGACACAGCCCAGCAATTGACCAACCGAGAAAACACCAGACAAGGAAAACAATGTGAAAGGTACAATAATATATAGTCCCACCTTTTGAGCCAGTGAGACAAAACCAAACACCGGTCTTAAAAGAAATCACAAGAGTTTTTAGCAGGAAGTATCACTTCATGATCCACGTATTTAACCAGCACAGTAAGATGAATGCTTCATCAAACATTTTACATTGGAGATGAATGCTTCATCAAACATTTTACAATGGAGACCAACCATGGTTTTATGATTATCATCATCAGTTCAAGTAACCACCACAAACAGCTACAGAGAAAAATCAGGCTTGCAGAATATCTCAAAGTGAAAAAATAAGCTATTAAAAATAAGACAAACAAACTAGAAAATATCCCAGGCCACAGAGAATCATTCCAGGTATTCATTTTACATGCATTTAGGGTGAAGCACAATCCAAAAGAAGAATATCAAGTACCATAAACGTGCATATATCCTATATTCATTTTAAGCTATCAACTTTTCCCTTTCTGAAAGCATAGGCCAAGGTGCAGTTGAATAAGTCCTTTCTCTTTTTCCTTGATTTATTCTTTTATGCTCTCATTTTTCTTCTGTCCTTATCTTTTTTTTTTTTTGTTTAGTTTGTTGAACTATTAAACTAGATTTGGAAATCAGACTCCTCCTACCTTGCAAAACATTACTTAACAGGAGCACAAACAAGATCTAAACCACTTTCATTTTCTGTATAACGTTCTGAATATGTCATGTGAATGATGTGCATGGTACTACACAACAGAATCACAATAGAGAGACCGAAGTGTTCGAAAGCTATGGATTTGTCTCTCATATGTCATGAGATGTGCTTAAAATGAGATTAAAATACAACTGAAATACTACTGAAATCTCCTCAGTTCCTTCTGGTTATTCAGTTACTGAACAGTACGCTGTAGAAACTGAAACCAGACTAGACTTGCAAGTTTTGCTTTGCAACTGTCAAGGCAGGGAAGACACAGTTAAAGCAGAACAGTAGCTGATGCTGGCATGATTATGGGTTCTAGAGGTTGAAGAGAGAGATATAAGTACTCAGAAAACTCCAGATAATAGCAGGATACCTGAGCTAAGAACTGGAAATCTGAGAACATTGCACAAGGGAATTTAACAAGGCTGATGGGAGTCAAGGGGAGGTACTTTTTATTTTCCTAAGCAGATAAAACAGTGGAAATTCGTAAGCAGAAGACAGTAACATGATCAAAAGATGACATAGAACTCTACTCATCCTTCACCATGTACAATCATACCCTGGCCCAAATTTAGATAAGATCAGCTAACGGATGGAAAATAGGAAAGTAAAGAAATAAGACAGAAGCAATGGTGGTGAGCAGATGAGAGCTTTATGGATGACTTGCAGCCATGATACTATCTCCTTCACATAAACTTAAATAACAGCATTTGGTCAGTGCACTACACAAGAGCTTCTTCTTCATTCACACTTGTGAGCAGACATCATCATGTCAACTCCATTTTAATGGGCCAAAAGCTCACCCTCCGCTTTGAATTCCTCATCTGGACACTCTTGACTGTCGTTACATTACAATTCACCCCTCCTAAAACAGGTGATTAAGACAGGGTAGATGAATCAGTCTTTGGAAATCCAGGGCTGATTAATCTTGCTGACTGCAAGGAAGTCACGGGAGGAGGTTAGGCACAGGCATCCGGATGCCCCAGCTCTGCCTGGTGAGACAAATCCCACCTGGGCTCTGACCTTCCAGCTCCCTGAGCAATGCTTTCTTCCATCTGTGGTTCCTTCCTGGCAGCCAGTGACCTCGTCTCCAACTTCTGCATTTGCCCTCTTCACCTTTGCCTGATAAAAGTGCCCCATACAATACTCCTACTATAATAACATAAAAAGAACTCTGCTCATGAAGCCTCCTCAACAGCATAGACTACTGCAAGCAAATCAAGACCATCCTTTGTCCTCTATACTGGCTTCTCAAAGAGTTGCCTAATGCTTTGAGGTGATAACCACAATAATAACATCATTCCACCGACACTCTGGAGCCTACCAGAGTGAACCTTGTTTGTATAGGAAACTGGGGTAAGGCAACACTGAGAAACAGTCTTTATTGTCTTCTATTCAAACCACAAAGCCCTGAGCTTCTACCTGCCATCTCCATAGAGGGAGGAGAAGCACAAGCAATTAAAAACAGAAAACCTCCTACTGTCAAGATAGACCTCTAAAGTTTATATGCAATAAGACAACAAACAGAGTTTACTCAGCTTTGTGGAGGTTGGAAAAGGTATGACTTACAATCAATGTGGAGGAGGAATCATTCTGAGGTAAAGGAAAGCTTAATTTATAGTTATGCCCCCCCAATCCCATTTAGCAGGGTAAAGCATGATTAATTTGTTCTACTATGTTGGGTTTTGTAAGAGGATGTTCTGAGCCCTAAGTTAAGAGCAGTCTAATATCACTCACTATATCAAAGCATTAAAAGCTCCTTCTTGCAGAGCCCAGCCTACTCAAGGAGGTTACAGACAGCTTGCAATCTACCTTTGGTGTTCAATCTTAGATGAAATTGTATCTTTCCTAATATCTATCCATAAAGAACAGAAGCAATGGCAAGAGAACACTCACTTTATTAAAAAAAAATCTTGGATCATACATAAATTCTTTTGGTATTGATATTCTTTATATACCACAAAAGAGCAGCATATCTTTATGGTCTAACCCAGGCAATTTCCATGGAACAGGGAGAAAATGTGTTGGCTTCAGAGCCACAGATGCATTATACATTCATACATAACATTCCAGTAAGCTTTTTATAAGCCCAGGTATCAAACTGTGATTGATTGGTGTGCTTTGCTCCTTCTATCTGGGCTAAGGTCAGTGGGCTTTATTCTGCAATTCTTGTTCAGTTGCCTCTCAGAGTTTTTTACTGCCTGAGTCTGGGAGACATCAGTGAGAAAAGTGCTCTCAGTAAGAAAAGCTGAATAAAAACTTCAAAAACTGGTCCTGTATTTGCTCTACTGTCTTTTGAAACATCTGTTGAGATGTGTGGTAACACAGTGAGGCTGTAGCTTCTCCAGACCCTGGGTTTTGAACAGCACAGATCAAAACACAGAAGCAAATGAGCAGCAACTCTTTCTGAGCCCCAGAAAGAAAAAAAAAAAACCAAAAAACAAAAAAAAACAAAACCAAAAAACAAGCAGGAAACTATTCTACAGAGAAGGGTAAGGACACCTTGGCTCTTCCGAAGCATATAAAGAGGTAAACTTTGCAATGTGGCCTTCAAACACCAAACACGAGCACCTTGGGGCTGGAAGATGCTTAGGGACTTACTGAGGTGCTTTCCCAGGACTTGGCCAGAGAGGGTTTCAGCAGGATTGCTACTCCTGATCCTGAGCTGCCTCTTGCAGAGGACAAGGCTGGTCCTCTGCAGGACACTGTGGGGCTTTACAAATCGAAGCCAATGCCAGCACCCTGTGCTCAGAGCAAGGCAGACTATCTGCAACCATTTTGAGCTGGCTTTCAAATATGCCTGAGGCAGGGCTTTGGTGGGGCTGAGTGAGGATGGGATGAGACTGTAGATGATAAAGGCATGAATCACAGGAATAAGGTCTGCTTTGAAGAAAAGGCAACCAGAGGGAAATGTGAAGAAAAATGCCCTTCTCAATTACTCTTGGATTCTAGTTATCCAGCAAGAAATGGAAAGCTAACCAGAACTGGGAACATGAGTAATAAGTGGCAGGCACACACCCATCCACAGGGGCAGATATTATCCGTACCATAACTTCTGATTGTTTTCCCTGCATTATTAACAGCAACACACTCTTATCAGGATGGCACCATAGCCAACTGGCCCTCCTCCATGCCCCAACCTTGTATGCCAGGAGAGACAAACCAACCCTTCTAATCAAATCTGTGAAGACAAAAACAGAGCTGTGTTTCATCTGCAAAACTAGGCACACAGCAGCCTATGAGTCCTCACTACCTGCCTGATCTACACATAAAACAATCCTCTCCCTAAAGTGGATCTGACATTTCCAAAAGTGAAGGAGAAACCCTCTCGTGCTTAAGGTCAGACAGATAAAGGACCTGAAGTTCCTGCTCACGGAAAAGCTTTCGTGAGCTGAAGCGCACACATATGGACTGTTCCACCTTCAGTGATTTCCCTTGCACTTATCCCCAGGTTGGTTATGAAGCTGCTTCTACTCAGACTCCATTCCCTGGGCTCAGAAACCCCTCATTTCTTTAGGGAATAATGCCTGAACATGTTTTAGTTTGTACAACAGACCCATAATGATTTTCATCATCCTAGATAAAATATATTAAACAATATATGCCTGATAAAGGATGTAGAATTGTTGGATTCATGCAACAAAATTTCAGTCTTTGTTACTTCTGGAGTTATTCCTTTAGTGTACAACTGAGACCAGAGTACCACTCTGCTAACAACACTCAAGAGGTTGAAGCTTATATCATTTAGGTTTTTTTTCAATGCCAATCTTAATTTGCCTCACCTTTAAAAAAGCAGTAGATTTCACAATTTGTTTCTCTTAAGTAAATAAAAAAAAAAAATCCACCAAGGAAACTCTGATGACAACCAATGGGCTGGCTGGAAAAAGAAAATAAATATGTATTTCTCTGAAACAACGCTATGCTTCCCCACATTACTGACCTCTGAGACAAGGATTGCTTTGAAGCATCATCTCCTTCATGCTATTTAAAGATGGGGGTAGGGAAAAGCTTTTCAAACAGTGTCAGGCTGGACATGGTCCACCTTTCATCATGTTTCAAATGGATTGCCTTTGAAATGCAGGTAGAGTAAACCACCTGACTGACACTCACCTTCTCACATCATTTGCTAAGGTTTTTTCTTATCATAAAGAAATGTTACATCTGTTACTGAAAAGTCAAACATACAACAGTATGCAGTCTCACATTTGTGCGTGCACAGATATGCAGTATTTTTAGTCCAATATTGCGAATACTCCGTATATATTTGCAGCGAGGCTCAAACGCGGGGGGGTGGTGGTGGTAATACTTTAAAAGTCAATATTTTCAAAGATAAGAGTATTGACAAACAAATCTTGTTAATTTTAGTGCAAGGTGAATATCTAAATACCCAAGCTGGGTTTGAGAATGTCATCCTTCATCTTTTTGTGGATAAGTCTCATCTGACTGAAAAAGCCTAAACTTTCCTTTTAAGTGCTCAGAACTTTTCCTTACTACAACTGTGTTACTGCAGATAAACCAAGAGAATCTCAGTATAAATTGGCTGCTCTCAGTTCACTTTACAACTTTAGCGACACAGAAAAGAATAGTTTTAATTCTCTAAAGTGTTGGTTTGGGGAAGGGATTCCTTAAAAATGAGTATACTTGGTTTTCATTGTACTAGAGCACAGTCAGAGCAACTCTGCTGAACTCGTTGAAATTGTCTCTGTGTAAATCTGGTTTCAGTGAGACAGACTTGAACCAAACGAATAGATAATTTTGACTGGTCATTGTCAAGTTAATGTTTTTCATCAGCAAACTCAGAGGGCCAGACTCACAACCAATTTCGATGTCATTGCATTTGCTTACATTAGTGGTACATCTGGCTCAGAATCTTTTCAAGTGGTGTATTAGTCAGACAGTAGATCAATAAACAACACAGATAAACAAGTATCTTCTAAAGAAGTGTGCAAGCATTTCTGCAGAGGAAGGAATATGACTATTAGGATGTTAATTAAACTGTAAACACATCATTATCCAGATGTTCAATTTTCCTCTTAGACCGCACAGTAATAAATACAAATAAACACCTTAGAAAAATCTGGTTAACATTCTTCAGAGCAACTTATCAAACTGTTTTTTTTTTTTTAAGGCAAGGAAATTCTGTTTGCGTTCCTGCTTCTTCATTAGCACACACTTTTATTTTTTTGGTCAAGTGATATTCAAAGCTGAGAATCCTCAAGTTCCACAGCCCACCTTGGAGGTCTGATGCTTGCCACTCATGTAGCATCCTCAGCTATTTGCAGATTCAGTCAATATTTATGCTGTTTATCTATCCAAGGTATGAGTTGTACAAAATTAGACAGAATACAGTGTTCTAAATTGTCCCAGACACTCTTTTTACACCTTTAAAAGACATTTTTTAGAAAGATTTTTCCTTTTTTTTAATGAATATTTTAATAGGCCAAAAATTAATTCTGCCCAAAAATCCACCCAGGACAATCAGTAGGAATTTGCTCAGTGTTTATAGGAAACCCATTTCCATTAAGCAACTGATCTTTGTCAGTACTATGAGTGCTCACCATAGACAAGTTCACTGTATGTGTTCACACTGCCTATTTCTTGCATTCCTCCTGTAATTTGCAGCACCTATGATATACCTGGAGCTTCTGAATCCATTTAATTTCTAGCCTGTGGCTACTTATTGCCTTGGCAGGCTTTGCCCCATCACTTACAGTGGGAAAAACTCTTCAAACCCTGTGGGGAATCTGGCCTGCTGGGGCCAGGCAAGGAAATTTAGCTCCAAGTGCAGAGATAGGGTAGTGACTGGCAATTGGAGAGATTCTTTAGGCAGTGTTAGGGGTGGAAGGAGGAGAGTGGGCATACAAGTGTAAGGAGGTCAGACATATGACTGGAAAACTCAGGAAATGTTAAAGAGTTACAGCAGCAGGAGGAATTTGGCATGAAGGAGCTGGCTAATATGTTAGGGAACAGGAAGACTATATGTGTGTGTATATATATATATAAAAGCATATGCAATGTGAAAGGAATAAAATACTCTCATTCTTTGACTCATTTCTTTTGCTTTTGTTTTGTTTTTTAGTAAGACCTGGCAGGAATTTGCTCTGCCCAGAGCACTTCACTATGCAACTCCTTTTTGGTTGCAGTGGTCCCATTTCCAGCCTCAAACTGACTTGAGGTCATGGCTGAATCAACGGGAAGAGGTATGCTGGAGGTATGGTCAGGAATGCTGTCAGGGATAACCCAGGCAATTAAAAGGCATCGAAGAAGCGTGTATTTTCTACAAGCAGGAACCACTTTTCTAAGTGTTCTGCCACAAAATGACTTTATGCCACATGAAGAGGCTGCCATGGCATCCAGCTGCTACAAACACTTCAAAAGAGCCGGTTTGTTTAGACATGTCAGCATTTAAACTTCATTTTCCTAACCTCCCAGGTCCTAGTTACACCTTTTGGGGAAGAAAACATACTGACTTTTGCATTTCTATAAATGCTACAATTCAAAATTTCAGGAACTCTTGCTTTTTAATATTTTTTCCATTGTCTATTTTATGTTACTTTTTTTCTCTATATGTTTGAACATTGTCCAAAGAAATTAATTAATCTTGAAGGATATGATACTTGTTTCTTGTTTCAACCTCTTTCCCAGATTCCTGCTACTGGGCGTTGGCCGTAATTAACAAGATTTTTGTTTGAAATCACATACTTAATGATCCCTATGTTCTCACTCTTTGTTTGATTAAGGTTTTTCGTATTTCATTCTTCTATTTCTTTTTTGTTGTTATTTTTTAAAAAATATTTTTATTTATTTGCAGAGATGATACTGTTTATTGAAGTAAATAGTATCTTTAAGTGGAAAAAGAAAAGCCACACCAATTTCACTGCTTCTTTACTGTCTCAGCCTAATAGCTCTGTGGTTTCTATTTTTTTTCTGTTTATGTGTGTTTCTAATCCCAGCTGTGCAACACGCATCAAACCAGTCTTCTCAGTAAACTATGCTACTTAACATTTTGTTTAAAAAACAATTAGTCTTTCTTCCCCCCAAGAAAACAAAATGAAACTAAATAATATTCTTTCAGTTTTATCAACAGATACTGGATAATTGGTTTCCGCTGTACATTAAAAAGGTGTTTTTCTGTTTTGTTGGCCACAACAGATATTTTTGATTTAATTAATGTTTCAAAAAGTAAACTGATTCGATTAGGATATCTTTTCAATGGAAATAGTGAGATACAGAAGATAGCATTTTTCAAAGTTAGTTGAAGAATCTTAGGTGAATTCCCTATGAGAGGAAAGCAGCCCACTTTAAATCAGCTGAGTTTCATCAATAAAAGGAGAACAGGGCCTATTGGATTCACTCTGAAGCTGAGTTGCTTGCAAAAATATTTTATTTCCCACGGTAATTTAAAAAAAAAAACCTTTTAAAATATAAAGACACTTTCTGTCCCCCAACAAGCACCATTTTGTCAAAAGCAGCAAACAAAACATTTTACTAAAAAAAAATATTTTATAAACTCTATAGGGGTGCAAAATCAAGAGGAATTCTTACAGTGGAGAACTGATGAGATTGAAGTTTAAAATGTTGAGAGCTGCATTGTCTTGAACAGAAAATAATGTTACACCACTGCCCTAGGAAGTTTTGCTCTTCAGAGCCTCCCTTGCTGCAGGTGAACAGTGACACAATGCTGACCTGCTCAGTAAACATTCGAGATAGCACCTATGTGAGGTGACTTTTTGCAGCCAGTAACTGGGCAGTAGAGCCAACTCTCCTTCCACAGCCCTCTTCACCCTCCTGCTCTGCAGATGCAGCAGGAAAAGGACTGCTCTTCCTCAGTCTGTGTGAGGATGGACGGTGATTTCACATAGGAAAAAGGAGAACCAGCCAGCTCAGGCAGTACAAGCTGAAGGACTCGGAGGTCTGAAAGAGCTCAGGATTAACACCTATCAGCTTCAAAGCCCCTGTCCACTTTAAAGGGTTAAAAGAGCAGCAACACCATTTTATGGGACCCAAAGCTCATCCTCTCTTTCTCATTGGGGGTGAGATAACAATTTTACCCTCAAACAAGCAAGAAACAGTAATTCTACTTGCCATGTTCAAAACAATTAGTTTTTAAGTACAGGCTTACACAGTCCCTCCTGGAGCCCCCAAACCCATGAAACTCTGTTCTTCATTAAAGATTTGGGTCACATGTCATTCATCTGCATGCATGGGACCTTACTGATACTGGCTTGTGGGGCTGTCATGCACAAAACCTGCATATGTTTCATGCTGCATTTCTCCAGTGGACATATTTCAACCTGAAGCTGTGAATGGCTTAAAATGCAGGCTTTGCCTGTTCCATGATTCATGCCCAAACCTCCCACTGATGCCACTGAGGAGGGGCATGTAGGAAATGTAGGATCTGTTGCCTGTTCTAATGAATGGAGGTTATAGCAAGATAATTCAAGTCAGCTAAAAGGAGATGGGGAAACAACCTCCTGCTTTCACATCTGAAGTGACTAGGTAATTATTTGTCTTTCTTGTAATACAGGAATCATATTCCTTTTGTATTTAGATAAGAGAAATGGAACACATCCAGCAAAAACCACTAGCCATCCTGCAGTAGACCACGGAGGTTAGATGAATACCAGCACTGAAGAAGGCTCACTTAGGTAGACTTGCGAGAATTACTGAAAAGGTCTTTTTCAGATGTCAACCCTCTCATCTGAGCAATGAAGGATTACAAAGTCTCTGAGAAAATGAGCTAGCAGAGTGCACGACACTCAGAAATGCCTACACAGCGAAACCTAAAGGACTGGGGTTTGCACAGTGGCCAGTTAGAATGACCTTTTGTTGATGATGTAATATTTGTAACTTGATAATCTGCTTGAGAAAGGTGATGAAGAAGTTGTTCCCGGAACTAATTTAAATGGCCTTGAAGCCTTAATGCGTATTTGCAGCTGAACAGTTAAAATAAATCCATGTTAGAAAAAGACCAGTCTTCATTAGTGGAACTTGGTGCATAATACAAAGCCCATCTCTCTTCTTTATGCACAGTAATTTGGCTAACAGGCTAGACAGCATTGTTTACAACACAAATTACTGACTAATTCCTTCAACACACCTTGATAAGGATATAAGATAAAGCCAGAAAGCTACAGATGTTTACACTGGTGTGACATCTTGGTATCCCCGATGGCACCATGTCTCTGCTCATCTGCCAAAGACCATCAATACATTTGTACATAGAAGTCATTGGTTGAAGGGAACAGGTAAAGGAGGATGATCACTCCTTACATATAGTAACATTGCTCAAACTATGAAACAGTGAAAGGTGGATCACTTTTTCTCCTGGTGAGGCTGGGCCATGGTGGTGAAGGAATACAAGTTGGACAGGGAGAGGAAGAAAGCAAAACAAAAAGTTTTCCTCCATGAGTCAGGAAAAATGGGACTCTTTCTGCTCCCAGCCCTGTCTAGACACGTCATTCAATGATCCAAATGGGAAATGTTTAATTCATCCTTGGGGCAGGAGGCAGGATTCACTCCTCCTGTGTTGAGGCAAGTCTATTCCAACAAGGCCTTTCGCTATCTTAGTACTGCAAACTGCTAATGACACTCAAGGATATCAATCATGAGAACAGTTTACAACTTGATATTAAAAAAGAAAAAAAATTACTCTATAAACACCTTACCAAATTAGCAAGTACAGACAACCTCTTGCCCCAAATTCACACTGGGAAAAGACATCCAAGGCTCGTCTTTATACCATAACCATTCCTGTACCACATCTAGCTTTTATATGACATTTGTGGAATGAGTATAGTTACAGTTCTGGTAAGATCATGCATTCAATATCTCTCATGATCTCCCACAAAGTTGTAGCAGCATATTGTCAGAAGGTAGAAGGAAGGTGCAAGCACAATAGCAGTAGTAATCAAGAAACCTTAAGTAGTGGGGGAAGGAAATGAGCTAATTTCCAAATGCTTGGTGCCCAGTCATGGAGACTGAGGGCAGGTAAACAGGAAAAGAGAAGAAAGAGGAGGTTATTACACTTTTGGCTAGAGAAGCTTCTCTGGGCAGTTGTTCGGAGCAGCTACTGCACTTATTTTTTAGAGGTCAAGAGAGATGGGTGTTAATTGACTGTCCAAGCCAGACTAGACCTTGAATATAGAGTCCATATATATAGCCAGCTGAAACATTGTGATAATTTAACGTTGTTGTTAGACGTTTATTAAGAATACACAGTCCTGCTAAATGGATTTTTGTTCTTTTAAATTTCTGTAATTTTACATTACTATAAACCGACATGTTTAATTCTTACTATAAGTTATAAGCAAAAAGGCATCTTGGCTAGTGATAAAGTTGATTCTTAGGAATCTGACTCATGGGGAGGTGATGAAACCTCTCCTGTCTCTGCCGCCCGCACATGTTATTGCATTTATTTTCTTTTGCATAGTGGAGGCTGAAAGCTGGAAGAATACTAGGTCAGATCTCTTAGACAGGCTTAGACTTACTCTGGGTTCATGGTGATTTGCAAGAGCAGAAGCCTCCATGCTGAGAATACACCAGAAGACAGTGCTGCCATGTCAGGGAGGTATATTCCATGAAGAGATCTGGGGTTTTGGTGCTTAGCCATGCAATGTGCAAGCCAAGCAGCCTGATGAGTGAGGCTTTATGGGTCATGATCCAGGGCAAAGTTGTCATGCTTCCCTGCAAAAATGTGTCCTGGGGATGAAAGCAGAGGATGCTGAGGACACCATACAGATTAGCACAGGTCCAGCAACACTTAGGCACCTAAAAAGCCCTTAAGTCTCTTAAATGGATCTTCTATTAAGCTTTAAAAGGGTAAAGAGGAAGGGCCAGGGAATCTGAGGCCTTGTTGACTGACAATTTTGCAGAATGCTGTACTCAGATTTCTTCCCTTGCAGTTCAAGAGAGATGCTGGCACAACAAAGTGTAATTTTAACTTTCCTGACCCCTATGCCTATCTTTGAATTTTCATTTAATTCTCCTTTTTTTTCTCCTTTGCTGCTTGTATTATTCCCTCCTTATCCTAATAATCCCTAAGTGTTATCTTCTTTCTAATTTGTTCCCACAGATGGTAGGGTAGGGAAATCAAAAACAGAAGTCACAGACCTTGGAAGTAAAATGAAAATGAAATCATGTGCCTCCAGATTAGAAAGAGGAAATGTATTAAACCTTTAAAAATACAGATTAATCAATTATGTATGCAAAAGAGGACGCAAGAATTACAGTCATGAAAAGTGGAAGGAAATTCAGAAGTACAGTATATGCCTCTGGGATCACCCTGACTCAAATCCAGCAAAGGGATGTATTTTCCCTCCATGCATGTCTATAAATCCCATGAATGTCAAAGGGACACTGTTAATTTAGAACTGGCCCAAAATTTAGGTTTAGAGAAAAGCAGAAGAAAAGGGGTTTCATAAAACATTATCATGACAGCAACAGCTTTAAAAATTTAAGCACATTTCAGTGACCATTAAGTGGGGGGAAAAAAAGAGGGATTGAACAACTTCTCCCACGTTACAATTCCCACACCAGGGACCATAATTTACAGACAATGTTGTGTTGGCTTTCGTTATGAATTGTACTAGTGGAACAGGCTTGTGGCAATCCAAGATGGATGCACCAAGAAACAATATGGAGAAGCACTTTGGAAAGGATGCCTCATGCTTTTTAAGATAATCTGACAAGCTGGCTTGCCAGCAATACTTTAGGAAAAAGAGGAATAAAATGCTGCTACCTAAGTTTAGTGTTTGCTGTTCTGCTGTTGCAATCCTTGAGAGATATTCAGGTTGTCTGTCATGTAAGATCATAAAGAAGTTAAAAATTAAGCACCCAGTTACATATTTGCCAGATTTTATCCTACCAAATTGGAACAGTAAATTAATTCTTAAAACTAACATAAGAGTAACTCTCCAGAGTGTTCCTTATTTTTCCTAGCATCCTTCTCCAATGCTATTCTGACTAGGTTTCCAGGGCCATGTCTTTTGCCACGAGGAGTGAATAACTCACTGTTTTGTTGGCAAATTCTGTAAATGTAAAATTTGTAGCATTCTATATAGAAATATAGATTAACAGAGATCTCCTGGTGATGCAAGTCCAAATACTTATTGTCTCAAACAACCAGCAATACATTAAGAACATTTTAATTGGTGTAAAAATAAAACCAATGGAATACTTTCCCTAGGCCCTCTTTCCAAACTTCTTAGAGCTTATCCTGAACTTACTGCAAAACTAGCTTCCTTGGTTGCTGTCAAAAACTCTTGCAAGAGAGCTACTCAAGAGCTTAACTACTCTGGTGGTTCCAAAGCTTCTAGTTTTAAATACAGATATATTTGTGACCAGTGGTATTCCTTTGGTTTTGTATCAACATCAACCTGAATAGTGCTGAAATACTGCTTTCCCTGCCTGCTCCTTACCCTCCCTGCCTGTGCAGAATTACATACTTCTCCTCCCAGACTCTGCTTTGCCAAGCCATCCTGCTTTCATCTCATCCATCGAACTTGCCACTCCCAGATCATCCTACCTGTCCTTTTTTGTACCTGTTCAAGATTTTTTTAATGTTTCCTAATAAGCGAGGACACAACTACACATACAGTAGTTCTGGCTGGTTCTTACTCATACGTTTTGCAATGCTATTGCAAGTTCCCTGTCTCTACTGGAAATGCCTCTCCAGAGCAATTGGCATGGCATGTTACTGCCATGGCTTTGTATGCATCAGGCATTTTTCGCAGTTGTCAGCAAGTCAAGAGCTCCTGGCCTAGGACAGAAATGTTAGTTATTAGACCCCTACATGAGCATTTTCTGCTGTTAAGTACCATCCCATTACTACTACTTCACTTATCAAAATCATTCATGCTATTCTTCCTGTAGGGTATTCTGGTCCTCCCCACACAACAGCAATGCCTTCCACTTTGGAAAGTCTGGAAAACTTTGTTGATACAAATCTAATTATGGCAACCATTACAAAAAAAATATTAAATAAGGTCCCACACTGACTGCTGATGAACTCTACTAGCTATGACTTGAAATCACTAGAAGTTTTTATGTAGTTAGAATAAAATACTGCTATTACTGTTGAAGATAGACAACATTCATCACAGTCAGTCTTGGAAGCAAAAGGTGAAGATTAACAAACAGAAAAGATGGGTATACTGATGTTAAAGGAGCTCTCGGTTTCTTCCTGTGCCCAAGGAATCTTTAAGTTTGCATAAACTGTAAAAGATAAATACCTTTTCCTAACAAGGTATTTTTCTTTCTATAGTGTCAGAACTGTCTGTTCTAAATAGCTCACATTTTGTTGCATACGAAAAGCAGCTCAACACTGTTGATGTTATGGAAGTTTTTGTGTAAAAGCCAAAAATGTACACATACAATGTAATAAATCATTATGACTACACTATTCAGACTTTATTGCAAGTGTCGTGAAATCTCACCAAGAGCTCTGTAAAGCCTGCATGACTTTGCAACAGACTGGCACTTGGTCTTTTGCTATAGGTTCCGTTACATCTTGCAGCAGCTGTTAAATTGAAATATCTCATTTTATTATTGCTCATACAGTGTCCGAAGTTAACAGTTTTAATGGTTAACAGCAACTTCTTAGAAAAGAAAATAAGTTTCATGCATAATAAAGAGCCAATATTTTTTTGAGATCCCTTGGAAGAGTAGCAATAGTACATTCCAGAATACAATTTTGCCCAGTAAATTCTGGTTTCATTTCACTTAGGTGTAATTTACTTTTCCTGTAACATTGTATAAAGGTACATTACTCCTACCATCTTCCCATGAAAAGTATATCAGCCAATGGGATTTTGACTCCAGAAGAAGGATTCATATTTTTTTTCCATTCTGTGTCTACATTTCCATCTTGATTTTTTTTCCTCACTTTGTTTTTGACTTCTTTTGTGACTTTCTGAATCTATTTACAAACTCCAATCCTATTTGGAGAAATAAATTAATTAGCCAATTATGTCAAAAATACAGAAAAAAAAGACCTTAAAGAGACCGATAAGCAAATGTATATCTGAGAAAACACTCTATCTTTACGTTTCCTGAAGAATTAGATGCTGTGATCTTTGTAAAAGAAAGCTAAGTATATACCGAAAATTGTCTTTCCTGCAACTTTGGAAGTTTTGTCTTGGTACAAGAAAGGGAAAAAGCCTTTGTGCTGTCAACCCGCAGTAAATACTATATTTGTGCAGTTCTGCTATTTTATTTAAATAAAAATAATTATCACACACTTCATTAAAAACTGAACAATGTCACAACACACACACCATGCTAAACATCATAGCATTATAATCATCCAACAACTAGAAGCATTTCCCAATTCCCTTTCCAATCTGTTCCAACATTAAGGAGTATATCCCTTCACAAATACACACACACACACTTTATGAGGCAACTTTAAAAAGATGTTCAGCCATGGCAGAGTCATGAAGGAATCAGAATTGAGTATTTGGGGCAAGGTCCTATTACATTGAGTGCTGACTCATTCAAACTTGGTTGCAGATGGATAATAGGTAGTACACCATGATTTCTATGCAGCAAATGGGGGTGCTGGGAAAAGATGCTGCATGCTCTCGGTGTTTCTCAAGCTGTTTCTATCCACATGATGTTGCCCTTCTGGTGACCTCCTTTCTTCAGAATTTATTTTGAAAACTGGAATAGCCTTTCCAGGCTACTTTGAAATAAGTTTACTTTAGGATCAGCTTACTTTAAAATAAATAACTAAAATTCATATAAGTTTAGACAGTGATAACCATCTGTTTGTTCCTCTCCAGTTTCTAAACTAGAAATTACTGTGATCACTCAACCTTTCTGTCCCTTATGCACTTAAATCATAAGCAATCATATAGTATTGTGATTTTGTGAAGTGCAGAATACCTTTACTATAGTAACAATAAAATGTCCCAATAGCTCATACTTAACAGTGCACTTTTATCCTTTAAAATGCAGAGTTACTCTCCAGTAGAGATCCAACACTACTGTGACCTAGCTGTGTTTAGAGTATAGGTTTCAACCTCTGTTTTCAAAATTCCCCTAATTCACCTATTTCAGTGTGATTTACGTTGTTGTTGATAAGACTTTTTTAATATCTTTCTATACCCTAGCTCTCACAGCTTAGATAGAAAACATTATCTTTCAAATATCACGTGTTTGTAAGACTATGCAACAAAATGTGATGTGCAATGATAAAATAGTAAGTTGCAGTTTTAATAGAGCTAATTTTCCCGATGGATTGATTCATCCAAAACCCCGCCTATGAAATCAAGAAGTCAGATGTCTGTGCTGTTCCCTGAAAAGCACTAACAATACCAAATCATGCATTCTACTCACCCTAGACTGCAGCTAATTTTCTTCTCCTCCATATAACACAGGCAACATTTGTTAAGTATTGCAATACTTGAACTATTCAATGGGAGTTTTAATGGCATTCTAATACATTAATTAATTTACTGAAATTTTCCCCAAAAATGCACAGATTTGACAATATGCAAGAAAGTCTTGTCTCATTTCATACTGTTTCTTAGTGGCTGAAAGGCATGTGTTGATTTTTCACTTAAGTGTTTAGCATTTATGCTGTTCAAAAGCTGGTATTTGTGTTCCAGAGCATGTTCAGAATTGCCAAGGAAAAATAATTAATTTCACTTTAGAATAAACATCAGAAGTTTCCTAAAGAGGGAAAAGAGAACTATTTGAAGGTATTTTAAACCATCACTTTCAAACCTAGATGAAACTTGGAAGGTTAAACCTCATTTCTCCTGCCTCCCTCTTCCATCAAAGAATTGCTCTCACAGAGCAAGGGGTTCTGGAGACCTGTCTCCTTGAGGAGCCACTCAGGCAAGATGTTTGGCACACACGCAAAATTTTATCAGGATGTCATTAGCACTTTGTCAGAAGATTTTTGAAAGGTGTAGGCTTCCAGAAAATATTCTATTTTAAAAGCATTAGGTTTTTCTTACAGATTTTGAGGCATTTTCTGCTGAACCAAATTGTAGAAATGATTCAGTAAGGTGTCACCCTATTGTCAGACCATGATGTGTTTGATGTGTTTGAGATTCTAAAACCGAAAACATGAAGACATGTGTTGCTGAAGAATATTGCTGTGAACGTAGTGTGGCTTCAATACTATTCTGACGAATAATGAACGCACTTATTTCTGGTTCTGTACTCTCCAATGGTCTTCTATCTTTTAAATAGGTTGAAGCCAACTCAGAAGCCCATTTACCTTCAGAACTTCTTTTTTAATTTTTTTTTTATTTTTCTCTCTAGTCTTCCACTGTCAAAAGATGTTGTGGTTTTCTTTACAAATGTCCTGCTTTGGAAATTGGCACTGAAAACTGAGCTGCTTCAATTAGCATGTCTTATTTGTCCATGTTCTCTTTCTTGACTGCATGTGCTGAGGTCTTCAAAGCAGATCTTCAAGGCAAATTCTTGTAGATATACGATTCCCAAATGTATTTCCCACAAACAGCCTGTAACATATATTTAAAAATCAGGTATTTTCTTTAACATTCTTTCTAGCTGACCTTTCACTTGTCACAGTCACCTCGTCCTATCCTTTCTTCCAGTGTCAGTGTTTCTTCTTATCAGCTCACTTCCTCTTTCCTTCACCTCTCATTTGGTTCTTTTCTGTCCTCACGATGCAAAAATTCTTGTTTCTTCTCCAGTCTAAAATCTCCTACCTTTCAACCCTCATGTCTATAACTTCCACCCCATTTCTCTTTCCCTGTAAGCAGACTGAAAGTGCTCTTTACAATAACTCCTTGAATTCCTCCCTTCTTTTTCTATCTTATACTTCCCAATGTCATCTCTTCCCCTTCCATCTTGCACAAACCACCACAACATTTCCCTGGCTCAATCTCAGAACTCTTTCTCCATCCTCACCTTCCTGGACCTGTCACGAACTCTATCAGACTCCTCTTGACCACCTCTCCTTTCTTGATTCCCAATATTCCCCTTCCCCTTTTCCTCAAAGTACCTTCCCTTCTTCTGCTTTCTGTAGGCATCTCACAAGATTATCTTCTCTTCCTCTTCTGTATATCTTCTGTGGATAATCTCATGCAGTCATGCAAACATTTAGAGCTCTGTTCCATATCAATTTATTCCAGCGATATTTCCTTCTATTCAAGTGGGAATCTTGGCCAGTCTCTGGATATCACACTTAGAGTGACTAAGCCCTAAATGTTCCAGCCATGGTTGTTCACATGCAGAAACACGAGATCTTGTCTTCTCACTGAGTCTTGCATCTGTGTTCTGGTTCAGTCTGCATCATATTTCCACATGCTATCTCTAAACAATAGTCTTCATTGTTTCTACTTACTGCTGAAGTTCTTGTCCTGCCACTCATCTTGATTAGGGCAATGCTCTGTTCTCTGGCCTTCACAAAAGCACTCTTGCTCTGCTCATTTCAGACCCCAGCTATATAAATCATTTTCCTGGTCTGTTGTTCTGACTATACCCATTATCTTTGAATCCTCTCAATGATTCCTTTTTCCTCTGGGACATCAAGCTTATTGTGACTCTCTTAACTTTCAAAGCCCTTCATGGCTTACTCCCAACTTGTCACATTTTATTCACTATCAAAATATAAATGCCCAGCATCAGTCGGCCCCAGATGCCAGCTTCAATTGATCAATTTGTTAAATTTTCCAACAAGCATCTTTTGTGCTTTCTCCCTTGCTGCCCCTCAGGCTTGAGAAGAGCCTGCATGTGCATTCATAAAACCAACTGTTATCCTCCTTTGAATCCCTTATTAAAATTCTCCTTTGCCAAAAACTTGAAAATGGTTAGCTTGCAGGCGCATGGAAAGCACCCCCTAGTATGATCTTGTTATTCCCTTATTCTTATCCATCTGTGGTCACTGGTCTTATACTTAGATTACATTATTATAAGCCCTTTGGGACAGAGGCTGACTGGTTTATGTTTCTGCAGCACTTAGTGCACAGTGGTTCTAGACCAAAATTTGGACTGCAAGGTGCTGTGGTAACACAAATGAGGAAAAAAGTCAGTATAAAGAAAAGCAGCAGGCTTGTTCAAGAGGCTACCTCTGAGAAGCAATCGAGCAAGCAGCACAGACTGATTTCTTTTAACAGTTTGTATGAACATTTGCCAGAAACTTCTTGCTGGCTTCACTTGGTGCAGAAAGGAAGACTAGCCTGCCTGTTCTGGTTTGGACAGCCAGGCACAGGAACAGAAGCATGGCAGACAAGTAAAACACAAGTAAAGACCTTTACATATTCATGGCTAAAAGCTAAACACAGACTGTATTTTCTTGAAACATGGCTTTGGAAATGCTCACAGAGCCAGGTCAGTTACTGCAAACAGAGTATCAGACAGTTTTAGATGGTTTGAGCTTCCAGCACATGAAAAGATGCATACTTTCCTTCTCCAGGTTTCTCTTTTTTTTTTTTCCCCAAACAGGGCTGGGATTGATAATTATTTCAAACTAGTCAGTGGTACAATAATAACCTGTTATTTGCCTGCTGTTTTCAAGCACCCATCTCACTAGCAGAGCTAAATTGTGC
Organism: Clamator glandarius; assembly: GCA_033459285.1. Classification (NCBI taxonomy): domain Eukaryota; kingdom Metazoa; phylum Chordata; class Aves; order Cuculiformes; family Cuculidae; genus Clamator; species Clamator glandarius. The sequence goes on along the minus strand of JAUNZM010000329.1, from coordinate 7,299,310 downwards.
AGCATTTCTTTCCATTGCACTGCTCTTGAGTAGAGTTCTATGCTAAATTTTTTGAAGGCAGACATAGGATAGCAATAAAATAGCAACCTAAGTACACACTGCACTGACTGTGTGCTTTCTGGGGGACTATCCAGAAGACTCCTGGCCTTCCTTAACTTTAAAGAGTTGGCTGGAAGAAAAAGTACCCTTCGCCATATCCAAGATTTTAAAGTAACCACAGCGAGCCCTCTTATAATTAAGCCTCTCTCCTCCATTCACTTTCTTTCTAAGTTCACTGTAACCAAAATTGCAGTGTCCACAGTGAAAGAATTCAGGAGCTTTATTCTCTTTCATTATAGCTACATTGGAGATTCCCAAAAGGACAACTGTTAGTGATGGTTTTCTTTTTGGCTCAAAACCATAGCACCTATTTCTACTTCTGTACACGCAGCTCACCAGTCCATGCTATTTGCAAAACAGCATTTCTCCTGCTCTGGACTGGCCTTACAGGACATCTCTATGACTTGTGTACCTGTACCTTAGACACGTGCCTTACAGGAGCTTCATCTTCTCCCCTTTCCAAGGTCAGGTTGACTGCTGCAGGAACAGGGCCCATTGATTAGAAGCTGGGTGCTAGATGTTTGCGTTTAGTGGCAATCAGACTGGAAAAACAAAGGAAAAATGGATTGGCCACATGAAAAGATTTAGGTCTGTTTTGATTTGGATTAATTCAATTATGCTTAAAAAAAGTCAAGTTCCAAGAAGGAGAAATAAGTAAATTTACATAGAGATTAGGTAATAAAAGGTCTGTTGCACTGTATTCTCATTGGCTGTCATAGCTTCACTCCAAGTCAGAACTACAAAATGTCACTTTTAAGGGGATATGGGTGTCTTAAATTCCCTTTTCATTTATTTTCTTTTAAATCTCACCTAAGAGCTTGCCTCCTTTGCCTTCCAACTCAGAATGCTGCATGCATATAGAATCCTTATTGCCGTGCTTTTAAGCTGGAATGCCCTCCAGGCTCCCACTCCCTCTGCCTTGTATCCTATTTGAAGACCTTAATGAAAGGGCCTGGTTCCAGAATCACAGCAGCTTGTCTGCACAACCAAATTCCATCTCCTAATGAGTTCCTCTAAATCTGCCATCAGGTGACTTTATTGACTCTATGATCATAATGAGGTAGCAGCTCACTTTCTGCAGTTTTGCTGGTTTCAAGCCTGAAGTTCTCCTCTGCTCCTGGACTTTAGCTGATATTTAATTATCAGGAATCAAGCAGGGTTTTAATGTCAGCAAGAAATGTCCCTGAAGTGCAAAAAGCCCCAGACAGCAGTCTTGAAACTTTCCAGAGCCATATGACTCTCTAATGGTACACTAACAAACAGGAAATCAGCCCATCAGTGGCTAATTGACATATCTGAAGGTTTAATTGCTTCCCTATTAGTGAAGGTGATGCAGTATTCAAGTTGCCATCAAAACAAACACGAGTATTTATCTGGAACACAAATCCCTCAGTTTCTCTATCTAACATCCAAACCCCATGCAATTTAGTTTGAAACTGTGCATCTCACAGCATTGTTTCTTTCTTTCATTCCAGGGTAATTGGAAGATTATCCTATGACATGTGAATAGGTACAAGCTGTTCAGGGGGAAAAAAAGCAATCTTTAATGAGCCCCGTGCAGGCATTCCAGACACACGCGGAGTCCCATTACCCTCAGGAATCTAAGAGAAATTTCAGTTAGCGACAGCATCTTCCTATGTGGCTGTGAAGCATCAGCCACACTTTTGTTCTCATATATCTAGTAGGGAGAAGGATGTGTGGAATATGAAAGTGAAGAGGTCGCCTGCCTCCAACTATTTTGTCAGGGTTTTCTTTAAATTTCTCACCTATAATCTTTAAGTAGTTTTCATTTACTCTTTATCTGTTAAAAATGCATGATGCAGTTTTATTTATATTTGAATTCTGCAGATTCCATTCAGTCCTGAACTCACCTAGAAGTTGAACAGATCTCATCCAGGGTTTGGAAATGTTTATCTTCACTTCTGGTTTTTTTCTCTCTATTTTTGGTCTTTGTTTCACCTGAAATTAGAATTGAATATCAGAATAGCACCAGCACAACATCTGTTCTCAAGATTACTCTCTTTCAAGCCCTAGAAGCAACCTCAGAAGTTTTGCAATACCCAGCATGGTTTTGCAGATTGGGTAGAAATTTTCAGATAAAGCTCTCAGCTTCTGTAATCTGTAGACTAAACAGAACTGAAGCTGAGGTTCAGATCTGCTCTCCACTAATTTTAGTAAGAATTTAAGAATGTCAAGTGTTCTTTTGGAAATTTGAGGCGTTTTGCTAGGGAACCGAAGCCTTTACATTTTTGCTTTAAACTTGAGGAGAGATATTTTTACAATTCCATTTTCACTGATCCAATGTTTTTCACTTTTTCCCCACCAGGCTTGTAGAATTCTCACATTGCTGGTGGGAATACGTAGGCCTATACGTGAGTGTGTGTAACGTACAGTTAGTGTAATCCTTTAGGTATTAGGTCAGGACTGTTCCCAATATCCTCTCATAAATAGCACCTTTTAGCAGAACATCTGGAATTGGTATTGATGCTACTACACTTTCCTCTGTTCAGTCTTTACATTCATTCCATAACATTGACAAAAGGAAGAGAAGTTGATAGTAAATCTGTCGCTCTTGGCTCCAAAATTTTATTCTGATACTTTAAAAAGCATTCAGTTAGATGCTGGTAACTCTGTGTATTATAAACATAGATAGCACTCTCTGGCTTCCGCAGCTCTAACTACACTATATATATACAAAACTCATGAACCTGGATTGGGCCAAAATGGTCAACATGAAACGACTGGATCAGCAACAGAAACAGGGAGTAGAAATGGAAGAGCAAGCAAGAAGAAATAGAAGATGGTCAACCAGGAATTTAAATGATGGAGACAAGCGTCTCCAAAGGATGCTTTCAAAACGAACTTGCTAAAATAGGCCTTGCCATCAGAGATGGCTCTGCAGCCCAACTAACCCAGAGGTGATGACCATAAGCATTTAAGTGCATACACATGCAGTGCACCCGCATTAGCCACACAGTAATACTGGAGTCACATAGGAAAGGCTGGAACTGGTCCCAGCCTGGTTCTGACATAAGTCCAGTATTCCCTGTGCCTGCAGCCCCCCATACCATCGCAGAGCAACCTCCCTGCATTCACACCAGCCGACTGGCTGGCTGACTCAGCTTCCTCGTTTCACAGCACCACATCTCCGATCAGTGCTGAATTCAAATGGCAACCTGAGCAGACCGTGGAGGCTGCTGATCCCAGTCACCCCCGTGACAGCTACCTTGAGGGGCTGCAGCATTGCTCAGGGCCTGCAGAGCCAACCTTCTACAGAGATTTCATTACATTAATCTTGACTTATTGATCACCTGGACTGATATTAGAGGAAAGAAATTGTTGATTCCACTGCTCTGATTCCAAAGATAAATGGCTATGCATGTTTCACTGTTGCAGTAGCACTGTATCTTGAAGTGATCCCACATAAAGGTGATGAGGGCGTGAATGTCTACTGCCACAGTTATTTGAGAGAAGGTTAGCATTTTCAGGGCAGTGGCAGTAATAATATGTATATCACAGACCTGTTTCTTAAACTCCTTCAGTGACGTTCGGCGCAGTTTCCCTGGACTCACATGTACTTCCTCATTTTTATTTGAGTTGAGATTCAGCCAAATTTGTCTTGCAGATGCTGTGAGGCATATAGGGTGCAAAACTAACATCAAGGAAGTGTTTCCATGTAATTGGAGTTTGTGACACAAAACACAAAAGACAGTTTTTTGGACTATATGCTTTCAAAAGACATCGTTCTTTTATAAAATTTAAACAATGTTATTAAAAAGCCCCATATCTTAGATCCCTTTAGTATTCTTAAAGGTCTGAAATTGTTGTCATATCTACCTATCTCCTTTTTACCAGGATGAAACTTTACAAACTGGGAGTAAAAATGTCCATTCTTGTTTGGGCCTACAGGACTCCAAACAAGGGGAGAGGCTGCACCACCAGAAGAGCATTCCAGAGACCTGCAGAACTAGGAATTACATTTAGTTGGAGCAGAACAACCATTCCTGTTTCTGTTCCATGTGTCTAACATGAATGGCATGTATGCAGCCAGGTGCTTCCTCTTACCTCGCCCAACAGAAATTCAAGTAAGTGTCATTTGAGGTTGTTACGCTCTGGGATTGATGAGGACAGTGGAATCCTTCTGCATCCTTTTCAGTGCCATTCCAAATGAAAATAACACCTTGGTTTTTCTCCTCTGGTTTGCAGGATACAAAGAAGGGAGCCAGCTTTGTGTTCAGTATGGCCTAGAGAAGATTCCATGGCAAATGCAACAAAATACTAAGTGGAAAGGTCAGCCATGCCTTGCTCAGACAGGGTCAAGAGATCTCCAACTTACGAGAAACCAAATCACAACCCAGAGATGTCAGTCATGATTGTGTACAAGTTCTGCCTGGGGTTAACACCACCCTAAGCCTTGCTGCTTGCAGGTTCAAACCTCCTTTGCCCTATCCCACAAAGAAATTTTGAGATAATTAATCCATTTGAGGCCTTCAACTGGAGGTATTATTACGATTCACTTACAAGCCTTTTTCTACTTTGCATCCAGCTAGCTAGCAGTGAGACAGGTGCAATACAGAGACTGATAATTACATTATCAGTTTCATTACTTTATAATTAAGGAACAGTTTTCAGCTGTAGTCAACTTTGCTTAAGCAACTGTTTTTCCTACATTGTTCTGATAGCAGCTACCACATCACAGAACTTAACAATAACAAATAATTAAATGGAGGAAAGAAAAGAAGTTTAGCAATGGTGATTTGAGCTCCAGAAGTCCTTAGAGGTGAGTATGCCTCTTAAAACCATAATCCTACAAAAGTCCAGTTTATGACTTCAGCTCTGAAGAGTGTTGGGCCAAGCAAGGCGGAAGAGAAAGTCCAGGTGGTGAGAGGGCTAACAAGGCTGTGCACTGTGGCTGTTCCACAGCAATCATGGGATCAGCCATGTGATTGCAACACCACTTTCTGGCCCATGTCTTGACTTCAGATATTCCCTCTGGGTCAGCCATTTGCCTATACATTTTTGTGTTCATAGAGATAAAGAGATAAAGTTTCACTAGTAGGCATATTTTAGCAGTACCTTGGACATTGCTGCTGCCTGAGGAGTTCATGAGAGTCCTTTGTTTTTATCGGGATAGTTAACTAGGCAGAGACACATTTGGAAACAATTAAAAAATAATGGGCCAAGCTCACCCCAGTATAACCCCACTGAATTAAGTCACTGAATTTAGCCTGGGGAATTAGTTTTATTGTTTCAATGATAGTTTTGACCTCAAATGGTTTTTCCTTAGTCTGCTTTAGACTAGGAAAACTGAACTTAAGAATATTTAATTGTTCTCCTGTTTATCTCTACATGGTGTTGATTCCACTTCTATAAATATATACTTGGTCCACAGCAATGTTGCTGATCACCTAAGGATTAAATAGGCAGAATAAAAGATTTGGATTTCTTTCTTAGGCACAATAGTGATTCTTTATATAACTGTTAGGAATAATTGCTGGTTTTATTTATAATACTATTTGAAGGCTGCAGTTGGGCTTAGGCTTCTTGGTGTTTATCATAATGTCAGAATAGGGAATTTTGCTCATACAAATATAGGGAAACAGGAGATAGCAATATAGTGTGACAAATAAGTATGGGTTGTGCTAGCTATGTGCTTTACAGAGCTGAAGCATTCTTTGGTTTTAATTAAGGTTACAATTAGGAAGAACATTTTTTTAATTGAAAAAGAAGTATGGTCAGAAGAATACTTGATTACCCCATAAAAGACCATTGAGGCTATTGAAAAGGATATATAGCAAGACTGTGAGTGGGGAAAGATTGCCTTTCCCTGCTGAATGTCTTCTCTCTATGTTGGGTACGTTTCTGTGATCCTCAGAGTAGGAAAATTTTAAAACCACAAAAAGGACATCTTTTTTCTCTCACATAGTCAATCAAAGTGCCAGTTATGTCCCATTCACAGCCAGAAAACACAACAGGCACTAAGAACTTGGCTTGATTTCAGATCCCAGCTCATAGTTAGAGAGCTTGCAGCCAAGGATGGGCAAAGGTTGTTACACTTCAGCCTTCACTAATTCTAGCAGTGCAAGAGGAAGCAAACTTCTCCCTCAAAACCATTTAGTTTAAACCTAGCTGAATTCCCTGCATTGCTGATATGATCACTTGCTGGATAGCGTTATCCCTCATTGCAAACAAAATTAATTAGATTTGGAGTAATAAAACTGACTGGTAAATAGAAGAATTAATCCAATGGACATTCATCTCTTGACTGAGCAGGTCAAGGGATTTGTCCAGTACCTTAGGCATCTCTGGTTTTTTGTTGTTCATGGAGATGAATAATTAAAGGCTATAGGGCGTGAAGTCTACCACAGACTCTTGGCTACTGGAAACCAGCCATTAAGTATGCTTTATTAAAATTCCACTTAAATTATTGGTAGCACTGCATTACCAGTAGGAACAAACTGATCTGCATCATACAGGGCCATTTGCTTCTTCCTGCTCCTGTTTACTAATTAATTCTGGCTGCAGCCATGCATTAGGGGAGGTGCTGGAGGCATACAGATGCTGTGATATATTCAAGTCATACATCAAAGGAGGTTACTGAACTATTAGCCTTGAAGAAAGGATCTCTGGCAGGATTATTAACATTCATGCTTCTTCGCCCTGGATTCTTTCTTTTGTTCGGATGTACACCAAGAGTTTCTTGTGTACGCCTAGATTTTCCTGTGTTGCTGTTTGTGCTGGCAGTCTGGCAAACTTCTATGAGATACAGAGTTGATAAGCACAGTGCTTGTCTTGTGCAATTCTGGGGATAGGAAGTTAATATTTTAGTGCATTAGTCGTACATGAGCTTTGCATTACACTCACAGTGCGCTCTCTCCAGGGTTATCTGCCTGTTAGCATCGCCATGAAAGAAATGTTATCTAACACTTCAGAAGTTTATGCTTCATCCTCCCCATTATTTCCATGTTTAATGTCATTTGCTGGTCTGAATCCTACTATTATTTGGAAGCCTAATACTTTCATATACTCCGTAGCTAGACAATGCTGCAAAGCTATAATGACACCAAATAGAGGGAAAGTTGGGAGGATAGTGGAGAGGGTGGTAGGGTAGGATGTAATTTTTGCTGGTATTTGCTTTCCTTATGCTTTGAGTATTGCATTTTTACATGACTATCCTAGTCTAAAATGGTTAGATTCTAGTTCCTCATATCTCTACAATCTTTGAGTTGGAGCAACTTAGACATGAATGAATTCAAGCTTGAGAGAAATACAGCAGAAGCTGAGAAGAGGATCTGAAAGAGAAACTATCAATAGACAGTCTGAAGCCCCAGGGAAGTATCATACAGAGAGTATCATAAGCAAAGGTTTGAGGATGAGTACTGCAGAACCAAGAACTGGAGGACAGTAAGACTTCAAAGCCTGGGAAGCCAGGTAATGGGGAGATCTGACACATGGCTGAACTGAAAAAGGATGATAAAGAGAACCAAGGGAAGATTGGAGAAGGTGTAAATTGCACCAATATGAGTTATGTTGTGCCTTGATTTAGCTTTCAAGAGCTAAAGGTCCATTATTTCTTGAAATGTAGGGGTTAGCAGAGTAAAAGTTGTATATTTGCACGTTTGCTGTCTTACAAAATAAAAAAATATCTACGCTTAGAGTTCCATTTGAAAATGGGAAAAGAACTGAAGGTATAGATAAAATTCAAGAGAAAGATGTAGTATTCACTGCAAATCCTTGCTTTTACTGAGAAAGACTATCAGCATGCCACGAAAAATCTTAAATCTGAATAAGCTGTCTTCAAAATGTGAACTTAAGAAAGTACTCGCTAATAGGAATTTAGGAAACTTTTTTTTAGCAAATGCACATTCATTAGCACAAACCTCAGTGCTTTATGGAAAAAGATCAGTTCTGAACATTTCTTGTTTTGACACAATTTTTAATATATCAAAATATTGTATTTTTACAGTTTTAAAGAAAACTGCCCTTTTCAGTGTAACATTTTGCCGATTTGAACATTTTGAGCGATCAAATATAATATTTCAGATTTTTCATCTGAGTTTGATTTGAGATATTTTCCAAAATCTCAGAATTTTTCAGAGGATTAGAATATTATTTCTAACCCACCCACGGAAATTGGTATTTATTTCAGCAGGAGTTGACTTAGTTATCCATCCCACATGGGCATTTGCTGATTTGAGCCGATTCCAGCTGTTTGAACTGTCTTCTAAACATTGGATACCATGCACTCACAAGTGAAAATACATCCCCTTTCAATTTCTTTCTTAAATATCATCAGTTATAAAATGTTTGAAGTGGAAGCAACCTGAATCAGAGCCACATAGCAGACATGAATGAAAAAGGAGCCACCTCTGGGACATCTCCAAACAATATTCAGATACATCTCAGTCAGAAGTGCTCAACTTTGCTTTTTTATTAAGCAATAATATAGGGATGAGTTTCTTGACCATTTTTAATCAAGTAAGCTCTTAAGCTTTTCAAAGTAATCCAGAGACTTCTCAAACTTTTAAAAAATTCTGCAATCAACTGTGACAGTTTGTGTTTGCAACTATGCAAAAATTAGGTTATGGTCTGAATGTTTTTTCATTTATATTCTCTTACTTTGTTTGTGTGTTGACTTTCATGTGTGAATGTGGAAGAGAACAGACATGTCATTTGGAGGAGGTAGGAATTTAAATATATTTTGTGGCTTATCATCTGATTGCTGTTAGTCCATGAAACAAAAAGTGAATAACATAAAGGTAGGAAATTTGTCTGATGGTAGAATGAGTAAAACCAGAAGTATCAGATATCAATAGAAAGTAGATATTACTCAGTTCTGAAATTCAAGAAATACTTGCTTAATATTTGAGTTTTCACAGCTAACACATTTTCAACTAAACTAAAAAAATTTTTTTTCCTGTTTTTTTCACTTTGCAGATAGGCAAAAAAGCAAGTTTATAGTTGAAACCTGTAGTAAGAAAAAAACCTACTCTACCTCCATTTTTTAAGAATAATGAAAGAACAGGGCAAGAGAAAGCCTGTTTAGTTCTTAATTTTGGAAATTCCTATTAATTCATTAGACATAGAATAGCTTCAGAAATTTTGGTTTAAACTGTTATGAGTTCATGGCAATTCTGGGATGGTTTTGAGACTTGAAATAGACTCAGATACTATGAGATACATCAAGGCCTTTGCTACATCCTGAATTTATGAGGTTGTCTGTGTCTCACTGCTTGGTGAGGCAAAGAAAGGCAGGATGAGCTTTTGAAGGTGACTGACACTGGGTCAAGGTCTGGGCTGCGAGTTTCACACAATGTTTTGCCCAAAAACTCTGGTTAGTTCATCCCACTTTGAGCTCGCAGACGAACTCAGGCAAAGAAGAAACCCAAGCACTTGGATGTAAGAAAATCTGAGATCAAGAGGACAGGGAGCAAGATGGATATCACCTTCACTTAGCCCAAGAAAAGTAGCAAAGATCTACTATCTCACTCAGAGGAAAGCAGACTTTTTAAAGTCTCTCTTCAGAGTGTTCACAACTGGTGTGAACTAAAGAAAATGTTACATTTACCTCAAAACTTGCATGCATCAAGAGTAATAACTGATCAGCAGCAAAACCAGGCTAATGCTAAACCTTATGTGCTACTTCTCATTTGCAGCTCATCAGTCAATGCTGGTCAGTTACGTGCAGTGTAAAGTTAGGTACAACTGACGAGCACAGTGCTTGATCATCCTCAAAATGGCAAGGGCTCCTTTCTCCTTTACCATTTAGCATCATGCCATGCACAAGCCAGACAAGCTAAGGAAAAAGCTCTGGAGCCTACTGAGAAGGTTTACATCATGATGGTTCAGGCACTTTGAATCTCCTTCAGGAATAAAACTTTTCTTGAGTGTGCTAGACACTGGGAAGCAATGCACTTTTATGGAACAGAAGCTTAATTATGTAATATACAGATGTACACAAATATGCACATGCTGACACGGTATGCGTAAAGAGGGTTTGCACTTGTGGGAATTTCAAAAGGAAGCAGTAGCACAGCTACCGTGGCATGTTTTGTAGAGTCTGGAGAGAAACAAGCACTAGTGCATTACTCAGCACAGGTGGTTTTGCAATGATGCACTAAAAAAAACCCCATGGTGTTTAGTGGCTTTCGTATACATTAGCCTGTGGAAGCTGTAATGCTCCTGCTCAGGGCTGTAATACAAAACATATTAGTCAGATGCAAGATTTCTGACCAGAGCTCAGGAAAGGGCTGTTTTATCTAAGGTACAACTAGGTGATGTCTTCATGAGATCAGCATTCTGTCTCTAACTACCACCACACACTGTTCAAAACAGAGGTCTGCCTTCTCCCACAAAATGGCTTTCCAGAACACACCAGCCAGCTCCTTTAGGCTAATTCCTGGGGAATGACTGTTCCTGTTGCCCAGACAAGAGCAGGCATAAAGCAGCACACAGCTCCACTCCCACCTCACCCCATCTGACTGCCTGTGCACTGGCAGTGCCTGCAAAGAAAGTTCATGGCCTGGAGATCACTTATCACCAGCTGGAGTAATGGTGACCTAGCAAGGTGATGGGGGATGACCCACTGCCTGTGGGCCAGGGATAGAGCAGACTGGCCACAACAGCCCATGCTGCTGCTGCCGCCTCATGGGAACACTACGCTGAACTGCTGTATAATGATGGCTGCAGCCATCTCCAAGCAAAACCCGCCACGATGAGTGGAGCTGCAAACTGCATTTAGAGCCAGCTGCCTAGCTCACCAGTTATGAGCTCTGCCATGGCAGTCACGTAGGCACGTCCACGTCTGTCACAAAGACCTGGGTCTTGAGAGCCAGCAGGGTGGTGGAAGGCTGCTATGGAATTCTGAAATACCCAGCTCTAGGAACAGACAGGGTTTCAGCTCTAGGAAAGTCAGCTCAGCAACCTTCCCTAGTTCTGAATGCACCTGAAAAGGCATAAAGAACCTCTCTCCCACAAGTGTTAATTGATGTTCTCAAACTGCAGATTCCCACTCTCATGTCTGCTTTGAGCTAAGGATTTATTCATGTGCTAAATAACAGTCCCCTTCCCTCCCCCAAGCAATATTTCCCTTTGCCCTATCATTTCCAGCTGCAGAATCCCACATGGTCCCTGTTTTAAGTTACACTTTAATAAATACACTTGCAATTGAAATCATCTTTCCTTCTTGTCCTCCCTGTGCTACAGATTCCTACATTGACCCCTCCTTCAAGCCACAATTAATACATAATTTATGTCTGAAATAAAAATCATCCCCTCCTTCTGCCTTACCCATTCCAGCTGCAGTTTCCCATCGCCATCCCTGCTTTGAGCCATGATTAATACATATGTTTAAAATAAAATAATAAGAAAGTAACCTCTACCCTCTGCTTCCCAGCTGCAGGCTCCCATTCCTATCTTATCCCTCATTTCCAGCCTGTGAGCTCTCCCAGCACTACCTCCCAGTTGATGAGGGAGCCTCCCCCTCGTGGCAGCAACAGCCTCTGTGGCACCTCCTCATGGATCAAATCCCACACCACACAAGGCAGAGGTGGCCACAGCCCTTTCTGACATCACTGACACTTTGAGCAACAAAGGAAAAAATTAATAAATGCAATAGGTTAACAGCCACAGAAAAGGGGGCACGTCTGGGATTTTCTCTTCTCACCCTACAGAGGTTTGCTGTGATGCTCAGTGGGTTAAGCCTCTGCTTCTGTTCTGCCTCAGCAAGGATTTCCAATTGAATAAAACTGAGCTCAAGTGACTGTATAACCTGGTGTAAGGTTCTGCTTTGCTCGGTAGCCCATGGCATTGGCTCCGGGGCCTGGATGATGCTCCCCAAGGAGCTGACTAGAACAAGGATCAAGGTAGTCAATTCCTAGCTGCTTCTCCCCCCACTTAATACAAATAGAAAATCTACCAAAAATATTTCTTGTACCCATTTATTTACCAAAAAATCCCTTCACTGATGAAACTTTTCAAAAGTGGTGTTGCACGAAAAAAGTCTTCTGTCTTTGCCTTTCTCTTTCAGTGAATGAAGCATCCTTAACCTTCAATGGGATGGGAAAGGGGCTGCCCCTGCTGCTGAAAGGAGGACAGAGCAGCCTGGAGTCCACTGCCAGCCCCAGAGAGGAGTTGGCAGGGGTGACTTCCAGAGCCCTATTCAGATGTGGTCAGGGTCTGAAGTTGGCTTCTCATTTGTTTTGGCATTTACCTGAACTGACACCTGAAACATATCTTCCTACTAGCATACTCACATTCTTCCTTACCTTCTTCAGCCACCATGAAAAAAACTTATCAGGTGGGAAAGCTGAGGGTACAGAGAAAAGAGGAAGAGCCAGGGAAAGCCTGGAGTGGATTTCCAGTGATGGAGATCAGATATCCTGGATGCTGCAGACCTGCCACTCCAGTGCCTCCCCATGTTGCTATTATGGTCAGTCTGCTTGTGTGCACTGGTGCAAGGCTGACAGAAGAGCTTTGTTCTGGACCTGCAGGGTTTCCAATGTGACGAGTCTTGCTGCCGCCTGCACATCTGCTCCTTGGAGGGACTCGTGCAGAAAGGGCAGGACACAGGCTGTTCTCATCCTGCCTTTGCCACATCCAGGGCAGCCCACTCTCATCGCTGTTGTTAGCTCTACTTGTTTTTATTACAGATACTTGACTAACTTATTTCTGTTGGATTAAATAGTTTTTATAAGATGCAGTTAGCAGAAGTAACAGCTTGTTAGTTGAAAGCAAATGTCCTCCCCAGAGACAAAGCAGTGTAAGTCGGTATGCGGACTGTCAGCTAGTGACCTGGCCCTGCCTTGCACATGATGTATAATCTTATGCTCCCTTTACCTCAGTATATCTATTTAGCTCAGAAACTCATCAGGGAAGATCTTATCTCCTTTTGCATATTTGTGCTGTGCCTAGTAATTTAAGGCTTGAATGCAAGTTTGGTACCTAGAAGGATTGCTGTAAGATGCAAAATAACAGTTCTTCAAATTCAGGGGGATTTGAGATTCTATTTGGTTTGTCGATTAAAGCAAATATCTAAATTTGAAATCTGTGTATTAATTGGCTCATCTGCCAAGCAATGTACTTTTTCTTATATAAGAAATATTGAGAGGAAAATAGTAATATTATAGAAGGTGTGGGAAAGTATATTCTGCTTCAGATACATTTCTCACTGCACCTTCTGGGAATAGGAATCAGCTTTTCATATCTTAAAGCTAAATCCAGAAAAATATCCTTTGTTCATCTTTCTTCGATGCATGATGGAGCCCCTTCCAGGCATAGGAAAGTGCCAACAGTTCTGCCCTGCAAGTGTACAAGACCTGCTCTTCTCCACAAAACCAAAGGGAGGAAAAATGGTGAGGAAAGAAGCAGCAGCACTGAGAGGCAGGAATGGGAACTCAGGAGATGTGCAACTTTTTTCCTTAATTAATTAGTGCAGCTCTTAGAGATCTACTGATGGGAAGTCCCACAGAAAAGGTTGGCATTGTTAATGAAAGCTTTCATATCTTTCTTACTTTGTAGGAGATGAAATGCAGCTAGCAGTGTTTTCTGTCCTGATAGCTGTGAAGACATTGGGCCATGACCCAGGTCCTGTACTCATTACTACCTGCCCTGCTTCTCAGCCATGGTCATGTCAGCTTTCATTTCCTTATTCTCAGATAAAAGGTTTTTTAGGTGTTGTTTTAAATAAGCATCACTTGCATGAGAACAGCCAAGGGACAACAAAGTATTGCCCAAGTTGTGCAGACCTCGTGAGACACGAGGCATTACACGGTATTGGCTCCTCTGGTTGCTCACACCCTGCCTCATTTGCCAAGCACAGCTGTTGGTGGCCTCCTGGTCCAGCTGCTGGACACAATCTACCATCGGGACTTGAATTCTGCATGTCTGATGGGGCATCACCAAGGGGCCCTGCATTGCTGGGTCGATACTCGCAGGTTCTCACCAGCAGGCACGTTTCCCACCTGCTCTCTATTTCTCTCCCTGTGTCCCCACCACAGAGCACTGCAGATGCATGCACTTGCTGCTGCACAAGCCAATACAGAGAATAGCAAGTGCTGAGGCAAAATTTGCCTTGAAAGCAAGTGATATATTTGGTCATACCAGTGTGCTGAGGACTGAGCAAACTCAGCTGGCTCTGCCTTGGTGAAAGGTATGTTAATAATGGGAAGTGTCGGTGGCATGAGGGGAGTATAAAGCTCTGAGGACTGAGAAATTGGCTGTGGCTCAAACTGAGTGTTGTTACTGCAGTGAGTTTGGTCAGCACTTGCTCAACAAGAATTGTTGCTTATTTAAAACATTTAAATACTGGTTGGGTATGGAATGACATGGGGAGTAAATCCAAAATGAAGTTAGGATTTAATAACTGTTTTGCAGCTTTTGAAGCATTTATGAACATTTTGTTGATGATAGATAGTTCTGTATATATGGCTTTCCCAACAAAATCAGTCCATTTTGCAGCTGTAATGAATCATGATATATAGTAGTCCAAACAGTGCTTGCTAGCCAGCTACCTTAAGACAAGATGCTAAAAGAATATTTTTCTTGATTAGATAATGGGCTAGTTGAAATTCCTTCAGCTTTACTGAAACAGAAGTTAGCAATTTCAGAGATATCAGATGATGCATCAATTTTCTGTAAACAGAAGACTGTGCAACCCACTTTATTGAAAAGCCCTTTATACTGTGCTAGATTTAATCTCTCAATTTGAGAAGCAGCCCCATGAAATAAGATGTTTGCATGCAAAATCTCCCAGATTTCCAATGGAAATATAAAACAAAGAAGAGCATGTTCCCTTGGGGACTGCACCTATCTTGGATTAGATTTTCTCTGATGTTTTTGCATCATATTACCAGTGGCTTCAGGGAAGTGAAACAGCAGTTTTCTTTCTTGAGAACAAAGGCTTGCAGAATTAAAAAAAAAATAATGTATTTAAAGCACTTTTGCCCACTGTTCTTTTTATTACTCTGAGAATTCTGGAGAAAAAAGGTATTTTATTGTATTATTTTATCATCTATGTTAATGAAATTTGCATTTAAGGCTATAGCCTGAGAATTCTGTAAAGGAAAATTATTTCTAAATGAGCATTTTCTGTTTCCCATAGATGATGTTTTAACTACTACTAGTGCTCCAGTAATATAGAACTGGCTCCATAATCCACTGGAATCATTAAAAGTATCTTCTTTTTGTTTGTTTGTTTGTTTCTTTTAAATTCCATGCCTTTTGGAAAGGATCCATTGGCCACACATGTAATGCATGTAAACTTTGTAGAAACTTTTGGAGACCTGAGAGCAAAATTGGTTTTGCCTGTCCCAGAAGTCAGTTCTGACATCTTCCCTTCCTTGCATGAGTAGTTTTCCTATTGTTACCTATAATCAATATTCATAGAATCATAGAATCACCAGGTTGGAAAAGACCCACCGGATCATCGAGTCCAACCATTCCTATCAAATACTAAACCATGCTCACTGTGAGAGTGCTCAGTGCTATAGGATTAACTCATTTGGTTTGTCCTACTGAATGCAATGTGCAGGTGTCATGGGAAGGAGCAGCAATAAGCACATGCAGTAGTTCTACTCCTGTTTGGATCCAAGGGAAGCACTTTGCTTTTGCTTTGCTTAATCACTGTAGCAGGTAGTTATTATTAAATTAATTAATAATTTTTAAAATCCATGTGTATTGATAAGTAATTTAAGAATGTGTGCTTTATCTTCTCTGTTTGGACAAGGAAAATTAAAAAAGCTCTTTGCTAAGAGGTATTTCTTTTTACCACAAACAACAATGAACCAGAGATGTTGCACACTTCAGGTAGAAAGACTCATTTCAGTATTCAAAGTACTCAGTGCTTTCCTGAATGTGGTTTAATCCTATAGAGTGTTCTAGAGCTTTCAGATAAATGCTTTAAAAAGGTATTTTTAACAGATCATTCCTTTACCTCAATAAGAGATTATCCAGATTTAAAATCTGGATAATTTAAAATTTGCTTAAATTTGCTATGATTTAAAATTTGATTAAATAAAAACCATGAGAGCAGATAGTATGGGAATTTGTATTCAACTATTTTAGAATACGCACTGAAACAAGGAACATGCAATGATTTAGAAAATTGTCGGAAGGAAAACCAACATAGAAACAACTTTTCTGTAGGAAGCTCATTTAATTTTGGAACTCATAGCACCAGAATTGTAAGAAAGCAAAGCAATGAGCAGTATTGGGGGGTGGGTGGAATTAGTCATTGTTATGAATGGCAAGAGCTTTTCTATTCCTTAGGGATATTTAAAGATATTTAAACCATGAATTTGGAAAGTATGAACCAACAATTGATTTGGTCATAAACAAACAGCTAATTCTTAGATGTAAGTAAACACCCCTAATACTTAGATTATTCTGCAGGCAACCTCAGAAACATCTGCATCTTCTCAGCTGTCCCAGAAAACACTAGATGAATGTGTATACTGGTATACTAGCTCTAAACCAATTTTGGTCTCCGCTTTTTGACAGGTCAGTATTGATCGAAGAGGCTTCACCATATTCCCTCAAGTTATTCTGAATCAAACAAACCAGATTATAAACACAACATTTGTAACACCTATAACAAGATGGTATGAAATATCTTTTTGCAAGTCATATGGAATGCCCTTAATTTGTTTTAAAAGGCTTAACAAAAGGCAAAGCTGGAACAAATCTTATGTCTAAACCTGAAGGACATAATTTGGGAATGAATAAAAGTCAGAAACTGAAGCATAATAGACTTGAACGTGGCACTTGGATTAGCATGGTGAAGGTAATTGCTGAAGATACAATTGCATGTTTACTTCTCTTTTAATTTTACCAAACTGCTGTAAGGTACAGTCACCAAGGTTGTTCTTGAGGCATGCCAGTACTATAATTTCCACTCCCAGTTCACAGACTAAATAGGAAAGCAGAGAGGAACAGGAGGGGGAAGAAAATACTCACTTCCTCACTTTCAAATTCTTTGCTAAGATAAGTTGCTTCAGCCTTGCCACCTTACTTGCAGTATAACAGGAAGCATCATCTCTCCACTATTCAGTTTGTTCCCTTCTCCCATATGAAACTGAATCAGAACAACAGATTTATCAATTAGTTAAATGAATTCACTCAACCAGCAGGTTGATAAGGATCGCTCAGCAAGACAATGGGCTAGTTAGAAAAAAGGAAGGAGGTGAGGAGGAGAAGAAAACAAGTAACAATGCCATGGGTAAAGCAGCAAGATCTGCAATTCTGTTGTCTGAAAGTTGATGAGATTTAAATTCCAAGAAGTCAAGGAACGCAATCCAATCTATTGCAGAAAGTAAATGGCATAACAGAACATAAATGATTAGCAATTCCTCTGCTCTTATTGCTGGGAAAAAGACAACATCTTAGAACTCTGGCCAAGGAGAGACTATCAATAGGTGTCAATCAAGAGAACATATAATATTCTGGTAAGTTGCTCAACTAGTCCATGTCTACCATTATTTGAGTAAAATTTTTGTTATTGGAAAGTAAATCAAGGAAGGAGCAGAAATAAATTTCACGTCTGACATATAAAAGGCAACAGCACTAGTAATGAGTGGAAAGGCACTAAAAATATTTGTACAAAGCAATGCATAAATGTAGTCATCGTATTGCTGTGCAGGCATTCTGAGGTTTATATCCAGTAAGTCTCTGCAACCAGCCAGTAATAAAGATCTTTGCCATGTTTTCCCAAATGGTTAACATGAAACTCCACCTGTTCCTTATAAAATCCTTTTGAAGAATATCTAAAGTTCAATTTAAGAGCAGCATGGTTCTGCTCTGCATTAGCTGCCCTTCATTTTCTCAGAAATGCCTTTATGTTTCAATGTCCATACAGAAAAAAACATGTGGATGGCTGCAAAATCTGTGTGTATGCGTGCATGTCTCTAATACATATGTGATAATAAACTGATACATATTTATTATTACAAACGATGTATAATACAACACTGCTATCTGTATTTAATGTGATATCCAAAAGACTATGCAAAAAGAACTAGACATCATTTGGATGATGCTAACATTAGACCCCTGAGAGGAGTTCACCTCAGTTGACCTGTGGCCTCAGCTTTGAACTATTGGTCCTTACTCCCTTCATAGTCCATGGAGAGAAATACATACCTGTAGTACATCCTTCATCTCTTCCTAAAATGGACATCTTGCACAGACCTAATGAATCCCTCTTTGGAAAAGTTTGCCTTTCCCTAAGTTATCTGAAGAGTCCAGACAAGGATGCCAGAAGCTCTACCAGCTCAGGTAGTCCCTGTGAGCACCTCACTAGAATGTCACAGAGCCTGTACTAGGGTCATGTTAGTGAAGGTTTCACATCCCATGGAAGAAAACAAAACAAAACAAAAAACTGGAGTTGAGCATTAAATACTCAAATTGCAGTATCGTCTGCAAGCGTGCTAAGGGTGCACTCGATGCCTTCATCCAGGTCATTGATAAAGACATTGAACAGGGCTGGACCCAGCACTGAGCCCTGGGGAACCCCACTTGTAACTGGCCTCCAGCTGGAGTTAACTCCATTTACCACCACTCTCTGGGCCCAGCTATCCAACCAGTTTTCCAGCCAGGAGAGTGTGCGCCCGTCCAGGCCAGAGGCTGACAATTTCTGAAGCAGAATGCTGTGAGAAACTGTGTCAAAGGCTCTTGCTCTCATAACAGCTCACAAGAGAGCCTACAATGAAATTAACAGTTCTCTACTCACTGCACGGCCTGGTGATACGTATTAAATAAGGCCTGTTGCCCCATGTCACCACGGGGAATAAAAATAACTAATGGGTCCTTTTCTGAATTGTAAGGCATCACAGAGGAGTGACACTAGCAGAAGACTAAAATAACAGGCAGGCAAAGTGATGTCTTAAATTCCAGTATTAAAACGGAATATATTTACATACACACCCGTTTACATATATTTTCTCTCTTCTTCTACACTATGTCATGGCTTTTAGAATGTAGATGAAGTAGGAAGAGCTTGAGAGGAATTATCATAGAAGCACAGAATCATAGAATAGTTTGGGTTGGAAGGGAACTTAAAGATCATTCAGTTCCAAAGCCCCTGCCATAGGCAGGGACACCTCCCACCAGACCAAGCTGCCCAAGGCACCAACCTGGCCTTGAACACCTCCACGTATGTGGCAACCACAGCTTCCCTGGGCAACCTGTGCCAGTGCCTCACCACTCTCATAGTAAAGAAATTCTTCTTTCTGTCTAGTCTAAATATGTCCCTCTCTAATTGATACCCGTTGCTCCTCCTCCTATCACTACAAGCCTTTGTAGTATCTAAGTAGTCCTTGTCTGAATCCCAGTGTACAAGTAAATACAGGAAAATTATTTCCTCCTGATTTTTAAAAAAGCCAGTTGATCACTGCTAAGAATGAAATACCAACAATGTCTTCCCCCTAAATATGGGATGGAGAGAGGTCATCAGAGAGGTCTTATTATTAGGCTTCAGGTTTTCAGCAGTCATATGCGAGGTACCATTGTTTTTGGGGGGGATGTTTATGTACAGCACCCAGTGCATTCCTGGGCTGTAGGACACAGTAAATACACCTGTAGAAGAAGCACATCTCTCTGCCTTAGAACTAGAAAAACACAGAAAGCCAGAGCAAAAAATCTGGACTGATACGATCAAAACTTTCATACGTGCTGATATGCACTCTCCTTCCCTTCTCCCTGAGTCATCTTCTCTTAAGTTCAATCTTTGGATGATGCTGATTTACGTGCTTAACTCTGGGCATCCTTATCTCAGGCCTACTGGAACAAAGATATTTTGCTGCAACTGAATTTCATCTCTGCTGTGAGGAGCACGAATTTCACTTCAAACTCAACATGACCCTCTGAGGCATAGTGCAAGTACATACCATCAGGCCTCACCAGGTTGTCTGCAACTCCTCTGCACTGCTTTTCCTTTTGAATCATCTACTGTAAGATAAAAATGGATGAAACATGTTGAAAGAGCACACAGCTAAGTTGAAGGGACAGAAATGTACGAGATCATGTAAGATTTTTGAAAGAATGACTGAAAGAGAACCCTCTTCAAGCATCTGGTCGCTATGATAAAAAGCAAGTTCTCCCTGTTTGCTGTGGATATGATCTCATCTCAGGTGGCTTAAGAAATCATCTGTGAAATGTAATTAGATTAGAAAAACATGCACACTCAAATCTGGAGGCTTTAGGAGCACAGCTTCCAGTGAAATATGATTGGAAAATGCAAAGCCAATATCAGATTCTTTATCTGGAGTTGTGGAGGTATCCTAAGACATGGGACCCAAATAGCTGTAAGCACTGAGGTACTGTAGACCTGCTTGCTACCTATCAGGATATGTTCTTCAGAGACAACCTTTGGGCTACCACTCTCACATCCCTTCTGTTCACAGAGCTCGTATTTCTCACTCACAACTTTCCTAGTGTCAACTGCAAGCGATAGTCACAGTAATATTAAGAGCACTCAACTCAAGAGCTAATACCCAACAACACCTGAGACCTCACAAGGTGGACCCCTAGTTTTGCCCAGCCAACTTGCATTGCCTTCATTAGGACATCAGGGTGCAAGAACAACTGTTTTTCAAGGCTGAGCACCTTGAAAAGCAAGGTCCTTCCGTTTATACTTCAAAACATAGAAGGTGCTAATACCAGTACTTCCATTGGGCTGGATGACTCCTTTGTAAGCTGGAAGTTGTACTTGGCCAGCTGGCAACAGCTGCCTGTACATGTATGGTAAAAGACAACATAATAACACTGGGCTTCTTTCATCAGCTGTTTGTCTCCTCCATGGTCCCAGCAGAAACATGATACACAAAATACCCTATCCACCCCCCATTAAGGACTATATTATTCTAGGATACTAGAAAAGCCTTGGAGATAATGAAGCTAAGAAGAGCTATTAAGATCATAACTTTGCATGAGCGGACTTGCCAAGGTGACTGAGCTCTTACCACCAAAACCCAAATGCTGATTGGTGCAATCACCTATACAGAAGTATTTTGTAGATTAAGAGCACTGTAGAATGCACAGAAAGAAGTGTTTGTTATGTTTAAGAAGCACCCAGAAGTAGCACGAGGAGGCTTTTTCTCTCTGATTTGTCTTCTAACACTCATGCTTGCAAGCAGTGTAAAAGGCAAAGTTGAATGTAGTATTGTGTAAGCAAGGTTCTCATAAGCATTGTTCAATACACTGTCAGGTACTTCTCTTAAAAATAATGATAATTTTCCATACATTAGAATGTGCATATTTCATATAAATGTCAAATAACCACTCAGAGTTGCCATATTTGGGCTTTCTCTACATTAGAAAAAAATCATATGTTGACTTGTAGTCACCTCTAGTAGTGTGACTTGCAGAAAAGAGATATGAAGTACTGGATCCATAAAGTAGCCAAATGTAAAATGTAAGCATAATTGCACACTAAAGAAATGCAGTTTTCAGCTGTATAAACTGAGATCATCTAAAATGACGGGATTCTGTTGCATCTGGAGAAAGATTAATTCTCTGACATCGAGCCCTGAATTTCTGTTTTGTTGAACTTACAACTGTTTAAAGATTCTTTCTAGTATAAACTTGAGACTGGCATATGAGTACTATAGATTACTGTGTAAAGTCTCAGCTGGAGCAAGTCTCTGAATGTATTGTGTAACTGTCTTACACAGGAAGAAAAGGAGAATGTGGTAAAATACTTCATTCATTTATAAAATATGAGCTAAATTCTTGCATCTACCAGTGAGTAGCTCTGAATTCAAACAGTCACACAGGTATAACTGAAAGAAGAATTTGGCCACTTGTAGAACCAATAAACCTAGAAAGATTCTATTTGATTTATCATTTCTTAGCAAGATACAACATACAGAAACAGTGGATGTTTTTAGAACTACAGATCTTATTTCCATTGACTTTCAAGAACAAAAAATGTAGGAATCAAGAAAAAGAACAGAGCCTGCCTATAAAACTGAATAAATGTAGCTGCTTTCCTTTTTTAATAATTTCTGGGGCAGCATCTTAGCCTTTTAATGATACCTACCTGATTAGACGGAAAAAAGGGCTGGAAAAAAACTATCAACAAAGGATCAAAGTAGTCAAAATTAAAAAGACATTTCTGTCCTCTCTTCTACTTTGAGTCATATGATCCACCAGGTATAAACTGACATAATTCCACTGAAATGAAACAATCTGGACAAGTTTCTTTTAAATCGGCAATACTGTGAAGCACGATACAGGCAGTAGCAGTAAAATTCACTGTGGTTATGATTCCTAGAACCCTAATAGACAGACAGTTTGTGATCAATTAATTAGTTTGAAGCAGCATGTGACTAGGCTGAGGTTTTCTTGGTCAGTATATAACCCCTATGCAAACCCTAGTAGTTACTAAGAACAGACTAAATATTGAGAATTACTGAAGGTGCAAGTAAGCAAGAGAAAAAATGAAGTTCTTATTTTCTCTTCTTTTCAATACACATTTTGCTGGGGTCCTTTAAAATGTGTAACTGCTGAAGAATGCCCCTCGTATGAAGCTGTTCTTATGTCTAGCCCTGTTCAATTGCTAGTGGCTGCACTCCAGGTCCCAGAAAAAAATTTTAAGTTAAGAAGTAGCTCGCTTGCTGATGATTCCTCCAAGATGAAGATAGGCTCTTTAAATGCTGCTCTTGTGTGAGTCTTATTCAACTAAAATAGGTTCTGAAGTATACATGAACATGCACACCCTGACACACTATGGTACATACACACGTGTGTGCAAACACACACGCAACCTCATTCTCTGCAAGTACTTATACCACATCTGAATTTTTGCAGGATTTTCATCTATGAAAGACACACTCGTGCTGAATCCAAAAAATCTCATTATTCTCCATAGTGATAGTAGGGTGGGGTTTTCAAATATGAGATGATGACACAGATAAAACAGACTATGTGGCATGGGAAAATTTTGGGGTTTTCTTGGCACCAAACAGAAAATATTTCAGGAAATGCACAGAAAGGCAGTAGGACAGTCACAGAACACTCTGTCATCCATTCAGTTCATATTTAGATATTTCGAATATGATATTAACTTGGCTGTTCTTTCAGATACTTTACTTTTTAGTTCCTTAGCCAAAATTAACATCCTTGTGAGGCAATACTCTAGCCATCCCCATGCCTACAGTAAGCATCACCTCATTCGGATGTCCCTGGCCAAGAGCAGATTTAATGTGTGTGGAATAAGGGTACATGTTGTATTTACCTTAATTTCATAATTAGTCTTCTGGATGACAGTGACCACATCTCAAATATTAATAGCCTGTATTGTGGATCACCAGCATCAATCACAGCTGTACCATAATGAATCTCATAAAAATATTCAATCAGTGATGGAGAGGGTCTTTGAGATGCACAGAATGATTTTCAGATGTTTGCAGAGAACTCTGAGGTAGGCTGCAGCTAACGTAAGAGAAACTCTACCAGGTGTTTGCAGTTTCATGCCTGCTGTGTAAGTAATGTAACCTATAAAAAAGAACTTACCTTTTTTTTCCCTCAGAGAAACTCAGCAAGAGGAAGCAGAACAAGTAAGAAGATAAAGAAGCACTTTTGGAACATAAATTTTGACCAATTGGGATGAAATTCACCTTAGTATTATAGTGTTCAATAGGGAAAGGCTAAAACATATATTTT
Source organism: Clamator glandarius (assembly GCA_033459285.1). Taxonomy (NCBI): domain Eukaryota; kingdom Metazoa; phylum Chordata; class Aves; order Cuculiformes; family Cuculidae; genus Clamator; species Clamator glandarius. The sequence continues at coordinate 7,275,553 of JAUNZM010000329.1, read as the reverse complement.
TTTGTTTGTGAAGAGATGTTTTAGAGGTTCAAGAATGCATGAATATAGAGTCTGAATGCTGAAAAACATAATATGTCTGACTTTGTGGCTGAAACATTCAGTCTTTCTCCAAGTTTTGTGGACTATTTCTTCTCCTGTCTTGCAGACAGTATCTTAAATGCAAATAAATACATTTAAGCATCCATCCCGTTGGCCTTGATGTCTCAGTCTATGCATCATGTTTTCCTCTTAGAGGCTTCCCTTCACTGAAATTCAGTGTACAAAATCCTAGGTACTTGATCTATACCACTGAGGCAATAGTCTCAGGTCTGAAGACAGCTATAGGGGTAAGTGTTGGTCGTCTATACTATGATACAGGGGTTAAATTGGTTTTAAGGCACAGTGGGGCAAGGACCCAGACAGTTACAGAGTTGGTTGCAATAATATTCCCTTCTAGAAATTTGGACTATGTCCACCAAAAGGAAGCCACATTTTAGTCTTGTGCTCTGATCTTGTGTTACACGTTGCTTTCAGGCCATACATTATTGCACTTCTTCTTTATACAAGAATTCTTTCCCTAAATGCTATTTTTACTGTGCTTATTCCACAGCTCTGACAAAGAATATCACCCCTTTGCCTCTGTATATTTCTGTTAGTGTAGGTGTAGGATCCATTCAGTCTGTGCTTACAGATGTGACAACCAGTATAACTTACATACCAGTTACTTCGTTCCTGGTCTCTGCAAAATGAGAGCCATCCCACAACAGCCCTTTCTCATGTGGAAGCTGCCTATGAGTAATGCTATTACTCACAAAACAAACCTAGCAAAAATCAGAAGGGCCAAATCTCGAGAGAGATCCCATGAGAGAAAGCTGTCTATTAGCAAACCAAGACACTTCAAGGACAGCTTTCTGTAGTAAGCTGAAATTATCTGCCTCCTGAGATGGGTGAGGATGTAAAACTGGAACACATTAGGAAGGCAAAAAATTGTTAACCAACATTTTTATGAGCCTCAAAAGTACTGCTGGGCAATGGATACCTCTGTGGCATCCAAATGCACACGTCTTGAGCTAAATACAGAGGCTTAGGCCAAGTGGCTATGGCAGAGTACAGTCGGGGCATCAGTTGGATGTACTCCTTTGATACCATGCCCAGTTCCACCATAGCCTCCAGCAGTCTAAGGAGGAGGGACAGCCCTAATTTGTGGCAGCTGGACACGATCATCCAGGCACCATATGGCAACTGGGAGAAGCCAAATCAGGCCACTGCCTTCCCTTGACCTGGGATACCCTTTGCAGTGGTGGAAGGGAAGATCTGGCCCCATGGGGATGCCTCCTGAGCCCTGTGTTGCTTCAGCCTCTGGTCCTGCAAGTTATCTCAAGTCGACAGTAAAAGACTGGCTGCTATTCTGCCTCTAAACATCTGTCCAGGCACATCCTCCAATATTCAGAGTGACTAGAATCCCAGTCTCCTCTGGAGAAATCTTCCTTTCAGTCTAGCTCTGTTCAGATCCTCACCATCAAGTTAAACACAAATTACACCAAAAGCAAGACTTTTGCACAAAGCCCATCATTTCTGCACCACTGTGGTAGCAGCTACTGGGACACCCTCCCATGGCAGGTGACAGGAGCTCTCAGGGGTTCACAGCTCAGATGAAGCACCGCAAACTTGGGAGCTAAATGCTGCAAAGGCATCTGGTTTCCATAAAACAGGAAACTGGGCCAAGTTTTGTCTGCACAAGTTTCTTCCAGGTACAGCACTGATGTCTTATCTCAGAAGCATCTTAGCTTTTCCATACCCTTCCATTAAAAGTCAAATATTTAACTGCATACACATACAGCTTATGGAGTAATCTTCTTAAAAGACATTAACACAATATCTTCATAGATGAGCCAGTAAAAATACTAAAATTATAAATGAAAGGGAACAATAAATCATAAGATGACACTTTGAACATCCTTTAGGCTAATCTGTTTGTATTGCAGGATCCAGAGCTGGTTTGTTGTTGGGTTTTTTTTTTTTTTAAATAAAATTTATATCTAACCTAAGCTAACAGCAGTAAAAGAAAAAGGAGAAGTGTCCAGCCAAATCTCACATGTGAAAATAGGTTTCTCTATATCATTTAGTCTAAAAAAACAAGTCAGTCTACCTTCCCAAAAGGGCTAGACATAAAAAAAAAAGCTTTGTTTCTGGCTTCAGACATATTCAGCAACATTCTAGATTAGCTTTCACCACTGGGTAATACAAAATTCAAAACCCATTACCTCTTTCATAAACCCAATTCATAAACCTTCAACTGAATAGTGTGTTCATATTTAACAGATGCAGAAGCCAAGAAATTAAAGTTTAATAAATTCTTATATTTGATGGCTGGATCAGAACATGTGTCTTCTCTTTAGGACACTAGCAGTTAGATGCTCAGATAGAACACAAAATTCTACAGCTATTTTCAGACATTTCTTGCCCTCCTCCTCAAAGGTCTTTTGGATCATGAGCATGATGAAGTTAACATGTTAAAAGTTCTTCAGCTCACTCCTTTTTAGAGTTCACTAGTGTGAACTCATTATTTTTTTTAAACTTTAAATGAGAAAAAATATATTTGATCTATATATCTGCTTGCCCTTTGCCACCCATAGGTTTTGCAGAGTGAAAAAATCCACTACCAGGTATCAGACAGTCAGTATGACCTGCAGGCAAAAGGAGAAATCCCTTAGATCATCAGGTTTATCCTTGCACTTTTGGTCTCAATAAAGCAGGTAGTTTCTCCTCAGAAAACCTTGCTGTCCCCTGGGAGGTTTGCTTTGCAGTGTTTACCTGGTTATTGTCCCACAGAATAACGATCAGGGCTCCCTATGGACAGGGAAAATTTTCCTGTTAGCTTCAAGTTTTCTGGTGTGGACCTTTGATTTCCTAAGTCTGGTGACAATTTTGGAGAAGATGCGTGACAACGTGAAATGGAAAATATATTTGATGTCCCAGATATTATGCCACTGAAAAGCAGCTGAATCCTTTCCTTTACTAGTTGCTGATCAGTTCATAACTTGTGGTGTGAAGCTGCAAGGGCAGCTGCTAAGCCTGTAGCTGCAGTGACATGAAACTTTGGATATTACTCAACACTGCAAAATACACGAACAAAAGCTGTTAGCGCCAGTGTGCACCACACTCAGCTCTTAAAAACTGCCACAGTAATTAATCTTTGCTTCACTTCTCTCTCCTGGCTGGAGCCACAAACCCATTAGTTAGGTGTGGTGTTACCTGGCTCCTCTCTTGCTCCCCACCCCTCCAAAAGTGGACAGGGAGAGGCTGTGACCATCTAGCACTAGGAAAGATGCAGTGGGATCAGGGAAAAAAATTCTGGAAGCAAAACAATGTGGAGCAAGGATGGGCTTGCCTTGGTAACACAATGAAAGGCAGTGTATATTACTGTAATTAGATTTTGTTGACAGATTAGTTTGGTGCTGTTGAACCTCAGGCACTCTCTGCCTCTCTGTGGCTTCCCTGCATTTTATTATATTCCTTCTCAAGGTTTCCCGTTTGAGGAGTAGGGGGAGGATGGTGCAGAGGGACAGGAAGAAGGCAGTCTGCTGCATCCACCTTTCCTGAGAAGGAATGTCATCAGAGAACTATCTGGGTGAAGGAACCTGACGATCTGGCAGGATTGAGATGCAGTAATCAGTCATACACAGGGCAGAGTGTGATCATAATAGACAAGTCGCCCAGGTCCTGTTCAGTACCAGCACTAGGACAGATAAAACAAGGCCAGTTCCTTTTTATGAACCCTGCTGAATTAGATCAGCCAATACCCCATCAACCAGAAATAATACAGAATGGAAAGGGTCAGATGCAGTTTTGATTTGTACCAGTGCAAAATAAAGCCATGTAATGGCACACAAAATGCAGTGCTTTCAATTTGTAGGGGCAGATCTTATGTCAGGATGAGACCCACAGTTCTGAAAAGAGTAGAAAGGGAAAAATACACAGAGCAGTATGTGACAGCAGAATAAAATCTTTCTCAACAAAAACAGCTAATTAGAGGATATATGACACTGGGATAATGTATCAGAAAATCTGGAAGTATGAAAGTGAAAATGGTTAAATTATTTTAATTCGCTTTCTGGTCTGTTTGAGTATCATGAATATTATAATCAAGAAACTGATAATTTGGATGTCTTAGCAGAACAGAAACACACATTCTCCAAAAAGTGTTAGATTGTATCAGCGTGGAAATCCAACTAACAGGAAATTTCAAAGATCTCCAGACAGATCCTTAACTTCTTCTGTGGCAGTTATGGTGCTCCCTTCTTCAAGATTATGCTTTGTTATTTAATTTTTCCAAAATATCTTTGCTAATAATTAACAATGATTTGTATCGGAGAAGATGATCTCATTTGCCTGTTAGGTAGGAGGAGATCAAAACTTTGCACAGTGACAGTCTCAGGGGACAAAGGATGGCAGTTCCACCACTCCACTGTGTCTCATCAATCTAATTCACAGTGTCACAGGCAGCAGGAACCCACAGGTGCTAAACATAATCTCTTCTGGGTGCTTTGTGACTAAGCCTGTCCTCGACAGATTTTTTTGAGCAACCTTGCTGAGGAAAGGAGTTTACACAGTATTCAAAATGACTGCTGCTTAACTGAGCCAAGCAATAATAAAACAGCCTGTTCACTGATCCAAATGGCTAAAAGTAAAGGTACTATTAGGCTCCCTGTATGTCTCATGCTAGGGAACTTACTGCTCTGCAAGAGGTGGATTCTTACTGTTCCTGTGAAAATTAGCAGATATGGAAATACTTGCAGAATTTCATCCATAAACATTAATAATTATACTGCGACTGAGAAAGAATATACTGGTGGTATGGGGAAAGCCAGATCCTGTAAACAGATATTTTTCTCAAGCCACAAATGGTGGCTCAGCTTTGCTTTTAATAAATACACTGAGTTGAGTTACTAATGCTGCTGTTGTAGATTTCTGCCAAATTTCTTTTGCAAATTTTACTCAATTTTTAGTCTACCAAAATCATATTCACCTCAGCTGGAGCTTTATTGGCATTGGAAGTGAGTGAAAAACCTGAGCAAGGACTCTGGAATGTGGTTGAGATATTATATGGCTTTGCATGTGTGTTTATTCATTTTTAAACTTTATTATTTATACCCTCTGGAACCAAGAGGGAGAAAAAGAGGGGATGTACTATAGGTTAGTTTAACAAAACAACAATGATTTGCATGACTGCTGACAACTGTCTTCACTCTCCAGCACTGAGAAGTGCCAGATGGCAAATTTGGAACCATTAGCAGCAGAAAATGTGACCATCCCAGGTTCAGGGAGTTTCTGAAAGGAGGATTTGGCAACTGGAACTCCACATAAGGATAGAATCCAGAAGCAGAACTCACTTTCATTGAAGGGATGGCTGCGGGTAGCATGCAGTGCATTAAAAGTGCTTTAAGGTCTCTGTTCTATTATTTGTCTTCACTCAGCTTCTGAAAAGGAGGAGGAAAAATCTCTTCTGAATGCATATATATAGAGAATTTTGAAGACAACACTGACCACACAGAAGTCAGCTTAATAAATAGGAGCACATACCACTGCAAGCAGGAACCTAGAACAGAGTTCAAATTCAGCGTTTTTAGGGAAGACTCGCTAAGTATATTACACACGCTGCCAAAGCAAACATTTTACACTGGTGCTACATGGCGGGATTTCACACGTACACATTTTAATGGAAAGGAGTGGTCACACATCTGACCAGCCAGAGTAGAGTTAGAGTGACCATCTGGAACAGCTATGTCAGGGAGGAAACATATGAGCCTGGCCTGAGAGTCAGATCCTTGCTTCTCTTCTCTTCATGGATTCAACAAGACACACTGGATAAATTCCACCCTTTAGGCTACATGTTTTTCTTGACTGCATTTAGTGCCTGAACACCTGGCCTTTAGGTGAGATTTGAGGGTCTGAACAGACACACCAAATCCTCATGGGCACTCTAGGGTATCCAACCTGGCCTCTTATTGCCTTCCCAGAAGGATGCAAGTCGCTTGTAGATCATCTACTCAGGCTCTGTCTTTTAAAGGTGGATTTTCATTACATTTGCCTGTCTTGTCCAGATGTCCTGGATACACCAGGGCTTGTCTACAAGTGATGCCAAGCATCTGAGTTGCTCCTCTAGCGGGGGAGCAATTACCAGGTAAAATCCATTTTGTATTATCAAAACCATTTTGCATTAGAAGAAGGACATTAAGCCATAAAACACTGGAGCAAAGGTCCATTGAATGCACTATGCTTTCTCCAAGTTAGTGGTAGTGAAATGGATGCTTAAATAAGAGAAAGAAAAAGACAGGCATATATGAAACTTCCTGTTAGTAATCTCTCATTCAGCAGCTTTTTTTGGTTTGGGACTTCTTGATTAAGATGTGGTGCCTGTGTATTTAATGGTTCTCACTGGGCTTCTCTTCCAAGAATATGTTCAGTCAGCCCTTGAACCCAAATTGACTTTTATCAAAAACAGACGGAAAAAAAAAAGAAACATCCTGCCTTCCACATCTACCAAGCTGTACAGAGACATATCCAAAAATAGAGAAAGTCCTCAAAGACAATGCAATCGTTGTTGTCTTAGTAAAAGACAAACAGAGACAGAGTAGAAATCATTTAAAAATATTTTCTGCTAAAAATGGTGTTGGGACAGGTTACAGGTAAGGCTTGTAAATGCCCACTGATTCACAAATGATCCCATGAAGACCTAATACTGTGCTAGTACTCAGTCTGGAAAATATTTGCCCTTTTTCAAGTTCTGAAGAACTATAAGGAATTACATCAAGACATTTTTTTATCCATGTTAAGCAATGAAAAGAGTTTATTGCACTATAGATGTAAAATCAGATTCCTTAAACATCCTGTATTCCTCCTTCCTAATCTTTCAGCAAAAAAATATCACCTTCGAAGTAATTTTTCACTACTGTAGTACATTCCACATCTCTTAATTTCTCATTTTGATCCCAAATTTAATATGTTGCTCTTCCAAACCTCATACATGACTATGAATTTTACAAGTGTTGTTTCATAAGTTCATCTATTAAATAGATTTAGATTAGAAAATACTGTGTGGGGAATATATTTTGTAGATTATAAATATTTCTTTGTAAAAACAGAAATGTAAATGCTGAGATAAGCAAAGATGTTGATACAGAAATCCCATATAGCAAGTACTTTTGAATGAAGGGAAGGAGAACATCTTGGTAGCATAAGGCAAAACATTTTCTAGGAATGGTGGTTATTTCAAAACCACATGTAATAAAGTCATGAAATTTAGTGAAGATGGGAACAGACTATAGCAAATTGCATAGGTAGAGAAATCAAGCCACCTGGAAATGATCTCAATGGACAATGTTTTTTCCTTTTTCTTTAACTCCCATTGACATTACCAAAGGGCAGAATTCAAATTCGCAGGGATGTGAAGAATTAAAAGTAAATTATTTACTTGGACAGAAAAAGTAACATAGCAGGCTTGTTAAGGAACTGATATTTAGCTGTTGCCTTATGATGTAGTTGAAGATAAAAGACATCTATAGTAAACTATAGCACTTTTCTGGAGGCTGCTGTTATTCATAGGATCAGAAATTTTATTTCAAATCTTATCTGGCAGGACTTTTTGTCACTAACAGTTGCACAAAGCCAAAATAACTCCTCTGGCATCTCTAGACTTACTCTTTGGACTCCAGGGGTGTTACAAGATGAGACAAGCACTCGGAGATCTTCCAGAGGACCAGTTTTGGGGTTTCTGGTCAAGGACATCAGAGGATACTGAATAGAATAACAGTAGGAACTGGAGAGACTTTGGTAGATGTTTTCATAAGTTTACTGAGTTCAGGAGAGGTCTCTGGGGAAAAAGGATGACTAATACATAATGCCATAACTTTAGAAGGGAACCTATAGAGACATAGTAGGAAACTACACACTAGTCAGTTTGACATGAGTTGTGAGCAAAAGCCTTTGAAACTCTTTTAAAAGTCAAAAGGGAGAACATTTGGAAAAGCACAGATTAGATGAAAATAGCCAGCATGGCTTCAGGAAGGGGAGGTCACCATGGCTCACTAGCAGAGGGAAATTCTTTGCGGATGTTACTGCTGGGCTAGGCAAGAGGCTACAGTGCACCATTGCAAGGGCTGGGTGTTTCTCAAAGCAATCTGACAAGCTCCACAGCAATAATTAATGGGCAAGGCATGGAGTTAGTAGATCTGTAGGAGACTCGGTACATTTGGACTGAGTTTGGGCTGAAGCAGAGAATACACAAGATGACATAAAATGAAAAACCTTAAAGGTGAAAAGTGAAAGAGGGCTATGAGAGCACTGCAGGGACTTGAGATGGCTTGAATAAATTAAACAAAGGGAATGAAAAAAAAACCCAAAATGGAAGAGGAAGGCTTGTTATTGATTCAGCAGACGGTGACCAAGATCAGCACCTCGCTTTATAATACTCTGCAGTGATATGGGATAGCAACACATTGCCAAGTATTTCAAAGCCTTCGATAAATAATTAGGCTCTCAATGCACTGTAAGTTGGGTAAGGATTGCTATGGCCTTTTTACACAAGAGGCAAAACAGAAGCATTACATTATTAATGGCTTGCCCAAGCTCACACCTCCTACTTCAGCTGTCTGGCATCTCAGCAGTGCTTGCAGAAGAGAGGCAAAACCTGGGAGTAGGATCCTGGCAAGTAAATTAAAAGGAAAATGTTTTTTTCAGTACCTTGTTTTCAAATAAATGTCTTCAAATTTGGGGGTAGATATTGTGAGACAAGGAAATTATGCTGACTGATTGATCATTGCTGGGGATTTGCCCATTGAAGACTACCTTTCTGCTCTCGCTGGTGAGGTCTGGCAAGGTCCCCAGTGATGGGAGCCCTCAGGCACTCAAAGGAGATTTGAGATGACTTCTTCTAGAGTCGCTCTTGCAGCAAGTTGGTTTTCAAAAATCACCACCCTTTACCTCCTGGTACAGATTTATTCTCTCCTCCTGAGGATTCAGGGATGTGGATGGCAATAATGTCACTGTGAAGTTGCACCTCACCTAATTGCCAGTCAGGAAACTAAACGGAAAACCGCTCACACCACACAAAAATGTTTCGGAGGAAGGCCCACAAACATGTATTGCTGTTATCACCATATTGCTGACAACGCTAATAATAAAAACAATTTTTGTTTTATCTATTATCTTCTGCTGTCATCAAATATCATGATTTCCAGCTGCCACGACATGGGTGCCAGCTCTGGGAACCATGCTAGGGGGTAATTGCAAGAAGGAGGCTGCGACCCCACCAGCAGGGGCTTTTTTTCAGAAAAGTCTGCATGCCTAAAGCCCACATCTGTCCCCTGGGAAAGACAGTGATCTTGGAGCACAGTCCAACTGCCACAAGACCAAGCGTCTCTTTCCTGGGCACAGAGATGCTGTGGCTGCTCAGCTTCCTGCACTGTGTTAAACCTCCCCTCACAGTAATGAATCACAGAGCCATGGATTGCGCTGTGCAAACTTTTCCAGGCTTCTCCTGCTGTTGAAGGGAGCTATAAAGGCCAGGACTTTCCTCTGACCGACTGTGGGTTTCAAGGCCTCTTTTTCCTTTCCTTTTCTGGCGCTTCTTTGCCCTGTCTTACATATTCTAATTAGCTTTCCTGGAGGAGTGTTACAATATGAAGATAAGGAGAAGCTTATCCTAGGCAGTTGTTTGTCTTCACATTTTCTTTCAGAACAAAAGAAAGACTTTTAAGGTCTGAATTTCCTATCTGAACTGTTATTTGAGGGACTAGAGGACAGAAATGCTCTGGGCAGTCAAGCTGGGAACTTTAAAAAGAATCCATCTGAAATGCAATAAAAGAAATATTTGCAGAGATTTTTGAGGAATTCCAGCATACCCTCTGCCACCCCCACCCCTGCCTCTTTATTAGCTTCACCAGTGCTTGATGAGGTGGCTACATTCTCCAAGCGAATGACAAAAGCCCCTTTTAAACCATTATTTAAGAAGCCACTTATGTGGCTGCATGACTGTGTTACCCCACTAGCGAGGAGCTTTCTGAGCCATGCCTTGAGCTGACATTTCCTTTTCCCAATCTCACTTTTTTTTGGAAGAGAAATATTTGCTTTCCTTCAACAACTAGCTTTTGGAGTCAGCCAAGTGTAGCTGGGAGACAGCACAATAAATATTGTTAAGCCACAGGGTAATTTTTTAATAAAAGATCATGACCTGTGTCTCTCCTTTAACAGATGTCCTGGCACTTACTAGCTCTGCATCCTGTGAGTTTGCTTTCACAGTCTACAGCTTGGCCCACAAATTGTTGAAACTGAGCCCCTTCATTCCCCTCCAAACTGAACTGAGTTTCCTTCATCCATTTATCTCAGTCCCTTTTCTAATGTCAAGACAGAGGCCAAGTTTGCACACCTTGCTGAAGGGGCTTTTAAGCTTAGGAAAAGCTGTGGAACTCCATCCTGCAGCATGCTATAGGGATTACAGTAGCAAAAGGCTTTAAAGTACGATTAAACAAATTAATGGAAGTCCACAAGGGGCTATTAAACAGGAAGATTCAGACATAACTTCTAGTTCAAAAATCACCTAAGCTGCAGACTGCCAGAAAGGTGGCAGAAATATTGAGTAAGTATCACTGTAAGATAGCCCAGATTTTATGCTGAGATATCCTTTTTGGTGAAGCAATGATACGAAATGTCCACAAAAGAGCTAAGCAGCCTAGCAGATGTTGAATGAGAAGTTGAGCCCCGTAAGGAGGAAGCCATTTTTCACAACACTGAGCTACAGCACATATATTTTATTCTGCACATGTCCCTGTTGTAATTTCTTTTTCTCTCAGTTTTGTTTTGATATGTGTAACTGGTATTCAGCTTACAGAAGTCACCCCAAGAACAAGAGAAAAAGCAGGCATAGGAACAGACAAGGGGACTACAACATCTGCCAAGAAAGTGTCCAGGTACAAGACTGGATATTGAGATGTTTTCTATATGAGGAGGGCTGGGACATCTAGGAGGGGATTTTAAGAAGGACTAGGTCTTGGATGGCAGTGAATTTGAAGGTTTGGGACAGTTGGGATTGGTGAAACAGAAAATGGAGTACATACTTGGAGATACTTACTATGAATTTAAGGTCACCATCAAATTTTTCTTATATACAGTCTTTCTCTATACATATTTATATCTATTTTGCTTGTCCTTGTAGTATATGCATTTCTGCTAAGTCTACAGTAAAACAAAACCCAAATGCCTTGAAACACAAGAAAAACGCCAAAGCTGGAAACTGTTTCAAACCAAAAGTCAGCCAAAAATCTACATCCAAACAAACCCAAGAAATATCAGGGACTAAACAGTTTAGCCCCTTTTCCACTGCTATGAAATCTATCCTTCATTATTAGCTGCTGTACAGGTGCTTTAGTTTCTGTCCAAGTCTCGTATGGACAAAGGAGACAAGTAATATGGTAAAGTTCTGTACCAAATTCTCCTCTCCTTGTTGCTATACATCCCTCCTATGTGCTGCTGACCTTTAGTTATCTTGAGACTCTGCTGGTTTTTGTTCTTTCTTTTCTCCTTTTCAAGAAAAGAAATGGAAGATCAGCATTCTTGTAGGAAATGGCTGGATGGTTTTGGACGTGTAATATTTACTCCAGAATCAAAGCAATAGTTTTTCATGGGCTGTGGTTTTCAGGGGCTGGAATGTGGCAGGGATTTTTTTGACTAAGTAAAAAAATTTTTTTCGGCATTACTGGAAAAGGTAAGTTTGTAACTGACTTCTAATAACTGAGAAGGATTAGGAAAGCAACAAAAGGAATAAATATGGCAATGATTATTCATAATACAGAACACACTTCTGTTCTATCTGTCCTTTTCTATATTTGGCCCTCCATTCAAAAAGGAGCCAGGAACCAAACAAAAAAAGATGAGGATGGATTAGAAATATAGAGTGGCTTTCAGACAAAGAGGGTATCCAATAGACTAGGAATCTTCATCTCAGAGGAGAGGTGACTGTGAAAGGCTATGATGGAAACCAATAAAGTAATGTGTAGTATGTTTATTAACTGCTACTCTCTGGTTATTGCAATAAAAAAATATCAAAAGCAACTCACTGAAACTGGCCAGTGAGGGCACTCAATGAAAAAATAGGTTGAAAGCAAAGCAGATGAAGTATTCTCTATTTCTTCATCACTTACACCAGGGTCCTTATGCTGGGACACCCGCTGTGCCCCTATTTCTTTCCCTCCCTTCAAGAATTTCTCTTCTTTATATCCTATTCCACATATCAAGTCTGCTTTTGACTTTTTCCCTCCACCATGGACTATGGTCCTCTTTTCTCTTCTACCTGTATGTCCTCTTGCTAATTCGACTGTCTTCTAGGCTATTGCCTCACTTCATCATCCTACTTCACACTGTGTTCCCACCAAATCATCTTTCAGCTGTTCTTTACTCAAAATTGTTGTGGAAGTTTTTGACAGACCAACCCAAGGTCTTCAGCATTTTGCTCTAGATATTTCTTATGCATTTTTAGACAAACCAAAGAGGTCTGCCACAGAGCTGGGCTTTAGTGAGAATAACACTGCTGTGACATTCTCATGCTCTTCTGATGGTCCTTGCCTTCCTCTCAGTTTTATGCTTTCATGAATCCTACTCTTTACCCAAAGCAACCTTGATTTTGTTGCCTCTATATCTGGAGAGAAGAGCTACGAAACACAGAACTCCTGGATGTGGACAGGAGCACGTTGGCACTGGCTCTGTAGCAGGGTTAGTTTGGTAAGCACACTAGGCAAGAGGGAGATTTAATGGGTGAAAGAAGACAAGGAAGAGACAATCTGAGTGGTTACATCAAGCTTTGCACTGCTGATCACTCAAGTAGAAACATAAGGCTCTGGTAGAATTGCACACAGAGCCAGAACAGTACTCATTGATTTTCCACAGAAGCTTTATTCTCACTTTCATATAGGTGGTAAGAAAGACAGAACTAATGAAATGAAATGAAAAAGGGAAGGCTCTGGGGATCTTTGGCATGCTCTTTGTGCTATGGATTTTCCATTTCTCTTATGTCCTGCACAATATTTTTAAAGATCATCCCAATCCATCTGGCTGGTGCAGCTTGGAAGTATGGTTGCCAAAAGGAATAAGTATGTGTATGATAAATATTCATGGTGCATGAAATAGAAAAAAAAATGTTCCTCCAGAGAGAGAAAAAGAGAGAATAATACTTTAGGTATGGGAGATAAATAGTGTAGTGCTGGCAAGAACATGCCAAAAATTGGTGCACGTATGCTATTAATAACTTTTTTGATAACATCCTTTTTGCTATACAATAGGTTTACAGTATGTTTTCAACCACCTCAGTAGATAGATGGAGAAAATGGTACAATGCGAGGGAAAGAAAGTATTTCCAATTCTTTCACTATGAAGGCATAATAATATCCTTAAAATAAGTCATTATTTCCTCAGCTTCTCTGCCACAACAAGTCTTTCCTCTTGGCTTGAATTGCATATGTACCAGACTCAAAATCCAGAGTTGGGTATGTAATTTTTTGAGTTTGGAGTTTTGGATTACTGGGTAGCACCTGTCCTTATAGCCAACAAATTAATCCCAGAACTTCAAACTCACTAGTGACCCACATATGCACTTGACATCTGAATCCTCCCAAATCCCTGCCTTTGTTTCAGGTACTAGTGGTGTAGTTCTGGGTAAAACACAGCAAAGCATCAGGTGCATAGCATTTACACAGCGTCATTTAACGGCACAGAGATCCGACCTGAGAGACTGGGTGAAAACAGTTCAAGGCAAAACTATGTTTAGAGAGAAAAAATGCAGGAAATATAAAGCGAATGCCCACATCAAAGTATCTGTGACTACTCTGAACGGCATTTGCAATTTCAGGCTCCCACAGTATTATTTGCTTTAGCATTTGTGGTTGATCTGCAGTTGGACCAAGCAATATACTTCAGGAGTGCATCTGAGGAGATAATCTGGGAAAACAATGGGCTTTTGCTCTGTTTCCTGAACAGTAACATCATCAAAACTTTCTGAAATAATAAAAAAAACCTCAAATCCAACACAGCAAAGCACAAAGAGGTCAAGTCACGGTCAGGCTGGAACCTGGAGAGTGCATATACCGCTCTCCTTCAAATCAAAGTTTTCTTACACGTTCTCCAAACTACACACCAGGCAAATCTTTCATAGCCTAAATAAGATGCTGAAGAAATACAAATTAAGAGAAAACAATGGAGATGGAATTAGAGGAATTAAGCTGGGTTCAGAAACTGATTTGTAAATTACAGTTAAGCAACAAAAGACCTATTAAATTTCACCTGATGCATGTGAGGTGACGTCAGAGATTAGCAGTGTCCTAGTCTTCTTCATGGCAGTGATCAGTGCTGAATGCTTCAGGATGGGATGTCTGAGTCTGTAGTGTCATTAGGCATGTGAAGAACAACCTCATGCACCTTCTCATACATGCATGCAAAGAATTGGATAAGTTTGCAAGGCACACTGTATCGCAACGTGTAAGCATATCTCATTTTTGCATGTCTTTCATTGTCTTTTACAAGTTCACCCCAAATTCCTTTGAACTAAGGCCTGATGAACCTTATTTTAAAGGAGAGCTTAGAATCACTCAGCTTTTTTACTTATCATACCTGCTCTGGGATAGGAAACGGAAATTGCTTTCTTTTTAGCTCAGTGTTGAGATAGAAGGATACCTGCAGTAGGAGCAGTCATTACTTCATACATAGATGTGCATCGGGGGAGGGTTAAGTTGGACATTAGGACAAGGTCCTTCACCCAGAGGGTAGTGGAACACTGGAACAGCTCCCCATGGAAGAAGTCACGGCACCAAGCCTGACAGTGTTCAAGAAGCTTTTGGTCAAGGCCCTCAGACACCCGGGGTGGGTTTTAGGGTTGTCGTGTGCAGGGACAGTAGCAGGACTTGGTGACCCTTGTTGGACCCTTCCAACTCAGGGCATTCCACAGTCTGATGAGCTTTGAGGTTGTTGTGTGAAGGGACAGGAGTTGGACTGGAGTCCCTTCCATCTCAGCTCCTCCCAGCCCCGCAGTTCACGTCCCCTTGTTTGTCTCCTGCTGCCCAGGTCACCCCAACTGAGGTCCAGGGTCCCTGTCCTGCAGGGCTGCTCCAGGCCAGGCCGTGGTGGCCGAGGATGCCCTGCTGGCAGAACGCTCTCCCTTGCAGCTCTGCCGTGCCTGTGTGGGAGTTCATATTCTCCATGCCCCAAATGATGGAAAGAGTCTTGATAGAACTGTTCAAATGGCATCAGGCGAAACGCAATCAGGTCCTCTACACTTTGTCTGAGGACACTGGGATCCTTCAGTTGCTTGTGAGTTACCACCCAAAGCCCTGGTGGCCTTGGCCTCAGCTGCTGGTGGAACCCAGAGCTGCGTGGAGCCCCACCTGCTCTGCCGCTCAATCACTGCTGCCTTTCTTCCAGGTCCTACCCTGCAAGGACTTTGAAAATGAAAACTTTGAGGAACTGTACAAATCCTGGAGATACCTGAGACGCCCAAGCCCAGCTTTGCACCCAGCAGTTCTCCAAGGCCTCATCACACTCTCTCAGAGAGCTGAGATGGTGAGCACAGCGTGGCCAAGGGCAGCCAGGAGCTGAAGCAGTGGGGAAGATGGTGGCTTGGCCTTGGCTGGAGTCAGGTGGTGGAGTGATGGCCCCAAGTGCCATCCCTGCCATCGTGGCCACCTGGGGAGCTTTCCAGGCATGGAGCTTTTCCCAACAAGGAAATTCTCTTCTTCACGCAGGCAAGAAGAATGAAGATCCTCCTGCTGGACGTGACTGAGGACCTGGAGGACAGCAACACAGATGTGGTTATCAAGGCACTGGTGACCCTGCAAAACATTCTGGGTCACCTAAAGAAGAAGGAGGCCAGCTCCATCACTGTGCAGCTGGTGGAGAAGCTGCTGCCCCTCTTTCATCATGTAAGGCTGATGGGAGAGTCTGAGCCCCCCAGATGGGCACTGGGCATGGACAACTGCAGCACCTGGAGCAGGGACGCCTTCTCACCTTTCTCCCCTGAGTTTTGCAGCCCGGGTTCTCCCTGAGAGCTGCTCTGAGAGCCCCAAGGGCTCCTCCTTCCCTACCTGCACTGGGGAATAGGACCAGATCTTCTCCCCAGGCAGCATGGCCAGGGGTGTGTGGCCCACAGGCATTGCCAAGGACCAGCCTGTCTCCTCCTCAGCCCGTTTTGATGGGAACTCATCCCTAACACGGCTGGTGGAGCTGGTGGGGAGCACTGGGTGGTCAGGAGAGCCCACTGAGGGGACTTGGACAAGTTTGGAGCCATTTGGCTGCACCTGCAGAGTTGCCCCACGCCTCTAGTGACCAAATCCAAGCCTGGAGCATCTCCCCATCCATCCGCCACAGTGACGCTCCTGCTCTCTATGGGCAAAGAGATCTTGGTTCTGAAGTCCTGCTGTCCTCCCTGCCAGGGGCTTAGCCAGGTGAGAGAACAAGCCATCAGGTTCCTCACCGAGCAGCTGAAGAGCATGGTGTGGATTCATAAGATGCAGATGAAGGCAAAAGTATGAACGGCCCTGTTCCTACTCTTCGCTCACCTACGTGATGAAACACCTGATGTGGGCGAGGTATGGATTGCAAAGCTGAGCTGTGACGCAGAGAGGAGACTCCCAGGCACTTGGGCCAGGGCATGTCCCACCTTCCTAAGGCCACCATCGCCCCACCAACAAAGCCAAGAGGAGGAGGATGCCCAGTCTTTTTCTCCGGCCTGTGCTGCCATCTCCCACCTTCTGCTGCTCCACAGGCCTCTCGGGAAGGTCTCCTGGCTGCAGCAAAGTTCCTGGGCTGGAAACTGCCCAAATATATTGTCCAGCCACAGCTGCCATGGCTTCTTGGAGAGTGCTTGGTGAGAAGAACCCCCAGACCCCAGGGCCCAGGCTGGACGAGGGCTGCTTCACATGTCTGGGGTGTGGGTCTCACCCACCTTGCTCCAGGCTGGAGCCTACAGCCTAGAAATGTGTCCTTGCTCCCTGGCTTCAAGAACAGAGCCCCCAAGGGCTCTTCTCCATGCTCTGTGGGAAGGAGGGAGGGGTCCTAGCAATAGGGGATACTGGGAATAGGGACTGGGTTGGCCGGTTGGAGCGGGACTGGGACATATCCGTACTCTTGTGGTCTCTCCAGCTGAATCAGGACAAGAAGAGGGTTGTGGACTACTTAAACCAGAGCCTGCAGTACCTGACTGCTCTGCAGGATGTAGTGCAAGAGGCAGCTGTGATGTTCCTTGGTGAGCCACCATCCCTTGGTGCCTCTTTGGGGCCACCCTTGTCCCCATACCCGCAATGGCACTGGGGAGCAAGGGGGATCTGATGGAGCTCTGTCCCTAGTGCTTGCTGCTCAGCCCTTGAAGGATCAAATCCTGGAGAAGATGTCAGAGATCTGCAAGGGTGAGGAGGGGCAAGGTTGGGTTGGCCGGGGCTGGTGGGGCAGGGGATGGGGTTCTACCATGCCAGGTTCTGTTCCAGGGAAGCCTGTGTGGGGCAGTTGGGGCACTCCTGCCCAACAGTTATCTGAATGGGGCTGGTGGGGTCTGGAGGGGATGCTTGGAGGTCTCTGTAGACACGGGGCTTCATCTCAGCTCTGGTTTTCTCCATCACAGCCCTTCAACACCTCAAAAATGACATCTCGACCTCAGTCTTTAATGTGACAAATTAGGCCATCCTCATGCTGAGCCCTTGAAACAAGGACCGAAGGAAAGAAAGCCTAGTGCAAAGCATCTGTTGCTGCTGGCTCTGACTGAGGCAGAGGGGCCGCGTTCCTCAGGAACACAGCTCCTTTACAAGATAGCTGGAGCAAGAACCTCCTCTTCTCCAGGCTAAACAACTTCAGTTCTCTCAAGTCTCTGTCTACACTGTGTGGTTTTGATTTGATTTGTTATTTACTAAAAAATATATACATCAAATAGAATAACCTTTTCTAGAACTGTTTTGGATATTAACTGTAGGAAATATTGCTGGAGCCAGTAACACCCTAAAAACTGGAAACATCTTCTAAAGTTTTATCTCCCAGTACGTATACATCATCTCGTCATTTTTACCCATGCAGAGTGAGTGTAGACTGCTCTCAGACCAGAACAACAGAAGGCTGCAGCAGGAGTTCCTGGAGGCCATAGCAGAATTAAAGTCTATAATCTTCTCTGTGTTATATGATCTGAATTAGGGTCTCCTCTGGTTATCACATCCCCCTCCCCCCAACAGTGGATGAGGCAAACTGCCCAGCTCTGTCATCATTTTCCATGCTATTTCAGCTCTTCAGAGTACAAAAGAACCAAAACCCATGTCCACCTAAGTACCATATCCAACTTTGAAAGGCAGAAAAACTTCCAGAGGATAATAATTCACTGATTCTTTTTTTTCCTCTTGAGTTATATTCTTAACTGGTGGAAGTGATCGAGCCAAAGAATCGCAGAACTCTGCTGAGGTCTGCCTATTGCCTGACAACAGAGCTTTCCTGTTCTCTTCATAGTTTTCTGCTTTTTATTGCTGAAAAAAAGACAAACAGATGCATCTCACCACTATTTTGTATACTTCTCTCAGAGATCCCATTCTCTTTTTTTCCTCAGTGGTGTCTATCCTCTGGCTTAGTAGTGAGACCTCAGTAGATGACAAATTTGAGACTGCCTTTGCCAGTGCACCTTCCTGGGGCACTGTGCTTCACAAAATCCAGTAATTTCCAGGAATATGTTCATGATGGGGCTATGGAGAAGTGAAGGTCCTTAGCCATGTATTTCCCCTTTGGATAACTGGGAGCAACCTCACACAACCAGGTTCTGTATTCCTTCCCTATAGGAGCTGCTGCTTCCTCCACATGCTGTTAATATTTCCCTTCCTTGAATTTTCATACTTTCACTGGGTCCTGATTGATCTGCAGTCACCACATGGGCACAGTATCCCACATGCTAACTGAACACATATCACATAGTTAATTACATAATGGCCTACTAATATTTTCCATGCTATTTTTCCCTCTGTTCCTAAAGCAAAATTATTCCCTATTATTGATTTTGTTTTCTTTCTGAACTACCTTTTCTTACCTAACAGATGTTACTACTGATGTGTTGGCATGAAAGCTATTGGGTTTTTTTTATAAAAGAAAGTAGCTAGATCAAGCAGAAAAATACATAATGCTTCTGTAAATAAAGACAGCAAGATATCTACTAATTACTGAAAAAATATAATCCACTTTTCAATGCAAACATAAGAACTAATGACAAACCAAGGATAATCAATGAATTGAATACCACATATTAGATACAGTGTTGGGCACTTAACTCAGTGGATGTTGATTGAGTCATAAAAAGGTACTGCCTCAAAGGAGGTTCATTCTTGCACTTGACTGAAAAATCTATGAATGTTTACACACTCAAAATTCTTCTCTTGCTGATGTGCCTCAATGGCACACAATAAAGGGATAAAGACAAGGTGAATCAAAATTTTAATTTTTAATGCGATGTAAGCCTTTTCCAGGGGCAGTTTTATGGTAATCAGCTACTTGTTACTGGTTCAATAGTCAACAGTAGCTGCTGTACAAAACTGTTTTTCCGAAGAGTGTTATTTTGCACTTCAAAATTTTGCTTAGTTTCAGGACCAACTTATTGCAGGGTTGTCTTAAGTTTGTTATATGATAGGAATTTGGAAATTACAAGATTCTTCCAGGAGAATAGTTCAACCTCCATCGATTGTTGTAATAATACTTCCAGATGAACATGGAAGAACCCCAACAACATGTAGCGGTAGAATGTCTTTGTGGGATGAATGTCTTCCTAACACTGAATAAATGCTGACATGAAAGAATATCTCTTTTGTACCTTTTACTTCCATATGAAAACATGCTGGATTTTCATCTCATCCACAAACTTTTTAAATCACTTGAAAAGAATCTAATTCCTTTTTTAGCTCCCTTGGAAGCTGCCAAGCCCTTTGACACAAGCCAAGCATTGGCCAAGCAGAGTAAGTAGCAGTTAACAACTTGCAGTTAGATTTGGGTTTTACTATAGGTTTATCTGTGCATAATCAGCATATTCACTTCTGAGCATTGCATCCTAAGAGATCTCTCGTTCCAGGAAATGTGAGGCAGCAGAAAGCAAAATAAAAAGATCCTTATT
Organism: Clamator glandarius; assembly: GCA_033459285.1. Classification (NCBI taxonomy): domain Eukaryota; kingdom Metazoa; phylum Chordata; class Aves; order Cuculiformes; family Cuculidae; genus Clamator; species Clamator glandarius. Next base: position 7,255,416 of record JAUNZM010000329.1, on the reverse strand, counting down.
GGAGAAAACCATGAGAAAGAATTGAAGACAGATGGATCTGACCAGTATTCCCTTGGGCTTCAACAAGACCATAATTATCTACTGAGGAGCTCACTGGTGGTGCAACACCAGAGCCTATCTCATCTTTGTGCAGCAACTCCATTATTCACACAACTCACCTCCCAGACAGAAAGGAGCCAGCTGGGGTACACGATCTTGAATCTTTTGCACATTCTTACAGCTGAAAAATGTAAAATATTTATATATATATAAAAACTAAGCACTTTATAAGATATGCTTTTATATGCACACATATGTTTAGGTGTTAGGTTTTCTTTCAGTTATGGATTTTAGTTTCCCTCCTCTTTCTTCATCTCCTTCTTTAGTTATTCTAGGGGTTCTCTGCGAGCAGACTACTTTTCTTACCTCTACATTTTTAAAATTATTTCTAAATGGAAATAAGTAAGTTATTCCTGTGAAACTTACCTTGTGGATTTGTATCATACTATAGTTACTCAATCAAAATACTTGCCAAAAAAGCATTTTCTTTGATGATTTTTGAGAAGAACACAATTTTTTTACCTTTTGCAGGGATAATTTCTATTGTTTCAGGCCCATAACTGAAAAACAAAAAAACCAGAAAAAAGCAAGTATATTAGGGCCAATGAAGCGGGAGAAAAAAATCAGTTTTGCATAGGGTCCTTTATTAATCATAACCTAACTCAAAAATTTCAGGAAGTTTGGGTTCTTAAAATGCTTGAGAAGTTCATGTAGTTGGAGATTACCAATGGAAAAAAATCTTTTTTGTTCAGCACAGCCTAGACGTCTTGTGATTTTTCTTAAATTGAAGATTATAAAAGTTGACAAAATCCATAAATCAAACAAAAATATTAGTCACAAATAGTACAACATATTTTCTCATAGTCATATGATAAATTCCCTATACATTCAAGTCATTCTCATGATCCATCTTCATCTAGTTTTATTAAACTACCGTTCAGAGACTTCCAATTAGTTCATTCTTATACTAACAGCAGTTAAAAAGCAAAGTTGTAATAACATACATGCAAATTTCACGGTGTATCTATATATACAATGCCAAAGATCACAAAGAGATCTGCAATGGCAGAAGCAACTATCTGGCATCCAGGATTTGTAAACTGCTAAATGTATTATTTATTTTTATTATTGTGGGCATTAATCAAGACTACAAATTGTTACTTATTAGTTTCTTATCAGCGCCACACTTGGCAGTGGGTGATCCACTAAGTAAAGGTAGTTTCTATCATGAAGGACAGCAATCTCAAAGACAGATACATGAAGGACAAAATACACCAGGAAACTCAGAGATGGGGATTGGCAGCTTTTAAAATATCTGATTAATGTACTAATATCTTTTGAGTATTGCTGTTATTAATCAGTTAGTGCAAAGATCCGTAATCAGAATCTTTGGCCATTTTGCTAGGTGCTCTGGAAACACACACATAAAGTCATCAAGGGAAAACTAACAGAGACAGGAGTTTGAGCTGGAAATAAATGTGGTGTTAAGGACAGACTCAGTGTTACTGAGAGGGCAACGTGGGGACACACAATTGGACATCCATTAGTGTTTCCTTCTCCCCCAGAGGAATAGCAAATCCAGCTGAGGAAGAATAAATGAGGAAGGAAAGAGAAGAAGCTACAAGGCAGACCTGATTCTAACTTGTGTCTGAAGAGTGTCTGGTTTGCTTTTCCTTCTTCCCAAGAGCTACAATTTCCAGCCTGTCCTGATACTCCATTATTTCAGCTGCAGCAGGTAAACTTGGTGCATGCACATACCATTATCAAGCTAAGATCAAATTTGAACATGGTTTTGATAAACAGGTTGTTCTCTGCGTTTCCACAGCCAGAGAAGATAGAATTGTGCCAAGATGGAAGTTATTTCACCAAGGACTAGATTAGCCTTAATATAAGCTGTGTTCACAGCCTTAATAGAAGCTGAGGCCTGCTCAGCTGCTCTCTGACCCTGGTGCCTAAGTCTAAAAAAATCCCTAAGCCTGAAGTTTTAAATTCATGCCTGCTCCTTAAAATTGTGTTTTTTCACAGCCTCCAGGGTACCTGTCTTGCCAGGGAAGAGCAGGTGGGTTCATAACTAATGTCTAAGCCTGACTGAGCTCCAGGATGTGCATTTCCATGTGTGACTGCCTCACAGGGTTCACCTGGGCAGCAACAGAGACTTCTGTCAGAGAACAGGCTGTCCCACTTCTCCAGGTGTATCAGCAGTCACGTTGATGACACAGCCTGTGGGAAGTGTATGGTGACAAAACCTGTGCTCCCATTCTCTCTCTCTTTTTCCTCATTTTCTAACAGTTCTCAGGTTCCCACATTCAATTCTCTCCCCTGCTCAATGAGGTGCAAACTCACACCTTTGTCCTGTCCTTCTCCCCCTGGATAAAAGTGTCTTATGGGGAACTGCCCTTCCACAACACATGGAACAGTTCCAGGACCACGCTCCAGAGCTGAGTTCTCACAGTTCTTGGGCCACGGCCATAGCACTAGAGTGTTGCAGAGCACCCTAATGCTTCCTTGTTTCTCCTGCTGAGCCAAGGAGTCCTAACCACTTTTTGCAAAAGTATACAGCTGTATTGGGAAGAGTGAAGAGTAAAGAGTACATCACCCACATAGCCTCTAATTTAGTGGTCCAAGTTCTTTATGTTTGGCTGAGAGTGGTGCTAAAAGGAAAAGGAGAGACTTGAACTAAAGAACTCCACTAAGTAGGTCAATGCTGTGTCTGCGAGGGAGCTGTAAGATAAGGTGCTGACAAAAAGGACTCCTAGAATGGGTATGGGGAGGGATCTCTCCCTCAGTTCTGAGTGAAAGAGTTTGAATATCTCCTACAAGAGAAAGTTTTAAGATTCTGCAGCCTAACTTATGCGCCATCAGCATCTCTGAATAAGCTTTAGAGATGGGCAGACACTCACATCCTCCAGTTTTCTTCGGGGCTAGCTCCAAGCATGCTGCCTGTTCACAACTGGGGTTGCTTGGGATCAGAATTTTATTCTTCCTGTTCAGGAAAGGACAACTGCCCTGATAGAGGATAGTCTCCTGAAAACTAAGCATGACAAACCCCAGTGTTGCTGTGCTTAGCTGCCTTTTTTTTTTTTCCAGCTGTTTTGATGGCTAAGAACTTCACAGACAATCTCTTGGAAACTCTTTCCTTGTTAGAGGCCTTCTAACATGATCTTAAAGACAGTAAATCTCTGTTTGCATCTATGACTAGGCAGATCTGCATCTAAGGATGGCAGGCATATTACCAGCTATAAGACCAAGCCCAGCTGTGATTTCAGCACCTGGGTGTAAATCAGCAGTAATTACATGATATGGCAATTCCAGAACATGGAATTACTTAAGCACAAAATGGACCTGTAACACAGTGCTCCTAAATAAGCTCATCTGTCCCACTTTTCTTCCTTTATGTATCTGCCATTTCTAGCACATTTCTCCCAGGGAAGTGCTGAAATCTTTTTTGGAGATGTCATTAGACAGAACTAGTTCACCCATGGTATAATGTAAGGGGTGACCTTTGCCTTTGTTTGGAGTATCTGCTTTGTAAACTTGATATCATTTATGTGTCAGTATGAAGTTGGAGTCTGGAGTTTTCTGTTTTTAAGCAATACTACCCAATTCTGCATGTAGATTAATTAAACAGAAGCTTACAGCAGAGATTTCACAAACATCGCTATGCCATACTGTAGGAACAAGGCTTTCTTTAAGCCCTTACTTACTTCTAATATTATCCACAATGGGTGAGTCATTGTTAGAGTAAACTCCGAGGAAACTGAATTTGAGGACAAAGAACTCGAATCTTAAGGAAACCAGACTTCATTACTCATGTTGCTTATTGAACAGCTTGTTTCTATACATATAATTCAAGAAATGTATATAGCACTGTCATTTTATTTCTCAGGAACAAGATTAGGCCTCAGAGAAATGTGCACTTTGTTTATGAAAGTGTATGTTTTCATAGTGCAAGGAAGGACATTTTCAATGGGTTTAGAGAGGCAGCTCAAGTTTTCCTTACATAGCTGAAACACTGAGCTTGATTACTGTACCTCAGATTAATAAAGCCCCATGAAATAATATGGTTTGAAAAGCTGTAGTGAAATTGCAGTGCAACCCAACTGATCCTATCAGCAAAATGCATTCATGTTCCAATACATTTTTTTAGCCTCCCTAAAACTCCCTGAAATCATTACTTGCCTGTTCACATGTTGCCTTTTAGTTTGCAAGACATTAATGTAAGAATCAACATAACATACAAATATAGGCTAATTGTTCTTTCCATGTGCAGTACTAAATCATCTTTTCAGCACTGTCCACACCTACTAGATGCAGAAGAAAGTTTTTTGTACTACTTTGCTATCAGAAAGGCTAGCTGTCATGTTGCTATCACTCTTTGCTGAATTAACTAAAAACAAGGCTTCAAAAAAGTGCAACTGCAAATTACTGAGCTGAGGAGGTGCAATTAGAAAGGAAATTAAGAAAATGGACAGTGGGGTGCCTTAATGTGAAATGTAACATTGATAAATCAAAGGAAACCTGGAATTTGAGCAGTAGGTATTTTAACTGATTACCAAAGATAACTTGCATTCGTTCTTAGCAAAATCAGTTTTGTATTTGCTTGGAAAGATTAAAAAGCCCAGTAGCTGCCACATCATTAGAAACAACATATTTATATAAATAAATAAATAGAGTTCTTCTTTAATTCCTGCTAGAGGAGGCAAAGACTGCAGAAGGCTATATACCAGGAGCTGTGTGGGGCAGGAAACAAGGGACTCTTCATTACTGGAACAAAACACTCTCAGTTTCCAGAGTAAATGTACTATTTTTTCCATAAAGCAGACCATATTTAGAGCAGAAGGACAGGTTAGGAATTGAAATGTGCCATAAGCGAAAGCAGAATTAAGAAATTAAACATATGCTAAGCACAGTTAACACTATAGATTTCTTTTGCAGTAATAGAAATCAGTCACCATGTAAAGTTTTGTACCCTAAATATAACAACTGTATATATTTTCTCTTTATTAACATACACTTTTTATTAACTCAGTGTATTTTTCCAACTGTTTGATTTTTAGAATAAAATGCAGCTTATGGACAAAAGTAATAGGAATTTGGGGGACATAGTATAGGTTATTTTTCCTAAAATTGCAATTTATGAGCAGATTTAATTGTAAAACCTGGCAAACCCAGCCATAAACCCCTTTTGCTTACAATTGTTCCAGTCTGTGGAAACAGTTTCCATTTTTAAGATGTTCATAGTTAGAAGCTGTTATCCGACCATGATGTCTGAGAAGGGGAATTTCCATATGTATGTTCGTCATAGTACTCTCCACAATCAACCTTCCCCACCTCTGTGGCCACAGGAGATAGGTTACACCCTTGGGATGAACTTAATATGTAAACTTCAGAAGATAAAGAACTCTAGAGACCTGCAAGTTTCAAATTGTTATTAATATCACACTATTTGCAGCAGAACCTGTAAGTGAAACATGGACTTTTTTGAAAAGACCAGGTCCTTTTTTAGCTAAATGATCTTATTATAAGCAGAAATGACTGTGACAACAAGGCAGTCTTCTGTCATAAGCTTAGCTTGTCTGAGAGAGGTCCAGATCCCCCTAACTTACAAGATTTCCCTTTTACAGTCCCTTCTTTGCAGTAAGATGTAGGTCTTGGACATCACTGCAGAAAAAGAATGATTCACAGTGAGATACAGAGCACAGTAAGCCATCCCTATGGGAGGAAAATAATCCATGCAAAATTAAAAGGAACTTATGCTTACTGGGACATCTCATTCTGCCATATTCTGCTAAACAGTATTAGAGAGGATGGGAATGTCTGCTCAGGAGCAACAAGAGAAAAAAGCTCAAAGCAGTTTCACAGGCCTCTTTCAAAAATGCATGGGAACTCTTCCAGTAGTGTTGTTGCAGAGTGCTTTGCTGAAAGGAAATCACACACAAGGCTTTCTTCACTGGAATATCTGTTTGGTAATAATTTGTATTCTTGGCTTCTTTAAGATGCATGGATTTAATTAGAAGGACAAAAATAACAACCTCCAACATCATGATGAAGAATGGGGGATGGAAGCCTGGTGAGATTCAAGAACTCCCACATCTGTTCGAAAGCATGGTAGACATCATGCCAGTTTCTCAAATCTCCTTAGGCAAAGACAAAGCAAACTAGGCATCAAACTTTTAGTGTTGCTTATTTGAAGAGGAAAACCAAAAACTCCCTTGGCCGCTAGTTAGCACAGAGATAGGGAGGATGTATTGAGACTACTCTGTGATGTGAAGAGGAATAAGAAATTAAATATTCACCAGTAGATCTATACCTCAGCAGTTCCACAGTACTGTCTTCTGCCTGCAGTAATAGTCTCATTCATCCAATGACAAAGTATTAGTCAGATACTAATGGCAAGGAATCAGAAGACGACTCATTTTCTTCTAAAACTGATGAAGCAACATTGTTAGACTAGATGAAATACCTCTACACCATACTAGCTACAATGTTAAAGCAAGAATATCTCCAGTCTTTTTCCTGCATAGCTTCATGCTACCAATTTGAAAGAAAATACTACTTTCTCTAATCTGAAAAACTTTGAAAAAGTTGGGCCACTTTACTCAAAAGCAGAGGGAACTCACCATCAAGCATCAGTTCTACTCGCTTCATTTTGACTGGTGAAGACCATACAGTGTTCACTTGTCAAATCACTGCGTTAGCTAACTGGTTGCATTTGAAGTAGTATAGAAACACCTCTTTGTTTTTAGAAATACTGTCCTTTCACAAAAAGTATCTATTAATAATATGTAAAGTAGTTACTGTGAAATGTAAATTTACTCAGGGATCAGCAAAAGCGGAATTTGTTTGGGATTCCATAGTAGCTAATCAAAGCTGGCATTGCCTGCAGGTGACCTATATGCCAATTTAGCAGAGCTTAGAAGTATGCAGACCATCGAGTGATTATACAGATTGCTCTTAGGGAGCTGAAAATAATTAAGTTGATTTAGGCATATAGTTAGAAAACATTTTTGAGGCATAACAGAGGGATTTTAACAATAGTAAAGTGTGCTCTGCCATAGAAAAAGTCACAAGGAAGAAACACTAGGAAAAGGGTAAGCTGTCTTGTGTATCACAGTGAACTACACTGGGAAAAGAATTTGTCTCACAAAATTTTGGTATGTGCACATATTGCAGTAATGCAGCAGTGGAAAAATTTGGGCTTCTGTGAGGAATATTACAGAGGTTCAGACTGCAAACTGAGTCTGTCAAATTAGTTAATTAAAAAAAATCATATATTTGCAACATAACATGTCAATTCTATAGCATATAAATTAACTCTCTTTGCTACAGGATACATGCAGTTGGCCTTGGTTTTGGGAGTGCATACAAATATAACAAATAAATTGAAGAGGACAAAAGAGGTGTTTTTAAAAGGATTACCATTTAGAAAGTACAGGGTCTGAAACCAAGAATTGCTACGGAATCTCTCTGAAAAGCCTTGTGCAAGACAAGCTGTAGCTCCCTCTAATTACCATCTTGGACTTTTTCCTTTGAATACTGGCCATCTAACAGAGCTTTTAGAATGTCAGTCACTGCTATGAGGATCTTCTAATGGATATTGCAGCAACACAGGGAATTGCATCTCATAGTTATCTTTCTCAGATGAGACACACAGACACAACTAAAATGCAAATAATAAATATTAATAACTCCTAGGAAGAATTAAAGTGAACATTTCTGAAAGTTAAATATTACTGACGTAGGCCCCTGATGTGCTTGTCCCTGTCTCATATGTATTTTTCTGCTGAGGTATAAGCTTGGCAATGGCCAGTTAAAGTGTATGCCACATAGTCTCGTTGTATGTTCTTCCTTACACATGATTATAGCAGTTGGTCAATGGACCAAGCTCTACTCTTAGTTAGAGCAAGGTGACTCTGGAGTAAATCCCTTGGATTCAGTTGAATTACATTGGTATATAACTGAGAGGAATTTCCTCTGATGGATGTGATTTTCATGCATGATATACGTATGTTCCCAACAGTAATTAAGACCAGATGGTGTTTCATATTTATACTGTAAGTGTGTGGCTATTTCTTTTCTTTGGTACCTCAGAAAGTAGTTTTCTGCCATTCCCATACACGCCGGTACTTTCCCACAGATTCAACAGCTAATAAGTTACAAAGATTCCACCCAGTAAGTATCTAATGCAATTTAAAATTGAAAAACTTGGCAATGAATTAGGCAACAGGTGCCTGGTATCCATCTATCATGTATTTACAGCTGGAAAAATTACAAGTCGGGTCTTTCTAAAAAAGGTCTGGAACTCAGTGACTCTGGAAGAATGTGTGCGAGGGCTCAACTCCAGAGAAGGGACAGCATCCCTGACAGGGACTGCAACTACAAAAGGAAGTGGGATGCATGGATTGAGGGATGAATCTGTGCATATGGGTGTATGCAGGAAGACGAGGTTAACTTACATTTTTATACTGGCAATCCACACAAGTTTTAAGGCTTGGAAACACTCCAGGAAAGCCAATCAGGCTTGCCAATTTATTCAAGCTTATAAGAGAAACTCTGAGAAACTTTTGATATGTGTGTATATATATTAACTATATGGGTGTTTACACACACACACACACGTGTGTGTGTGTGTGTGTATACATGTACGCATATTTTTAATGCTCACAGTCCTTTACTTGCTGCCTCTGAAAATAAAAGAAAACCATTTTACACTGGCAGAAACATCAGTACCAGTACAGGAGATAAATAGGATACTGACTAATAATCATAGCTACCACCTGTGACTCAATTAATTTCTCAGACATAAACCCTGCAAAAACACGCAATGAAGGACTGTTTCCTTGGGTGGAATATCCCCCTAGAGAAATCTGCAGAGGCTACGTTGAAGATCTTACAAATTTATTACACTCTTTATTTTGTAAGACAAAAACATTAATTGTGTCACTCAAAAATAACAGCTGTATTGCAGCGTGTAGGTTTTTATCAGTAATCATGTTTCTAAAAAGACTGGTCTCCACTGAACTGTTATACCTCTGAACATGAGTAAAATTTTAGAACTGACTTTGCAAATGTATTCATGAAGTATTCTGGGCTGAATGAAAACTGTATTTGAATAAGTCTGGATTTTTAAACAAGATATTTTTTACTTCTGGTTTCTTCATATATTACAGCCATCTGGAGAAGGTCAGAGATGCAAAATTGGATAAGAAATTTTGTGACTTTCATAACTGTACAAGCAAGGTTTTCTAAAAACTAAGGAAATGGGTCATTGGTCTTTATTCTAGAAGATAACCACCTTTTTCCACAGATACACACTCAGAGCGAATACTTGCCTTATGCCTGCCCAGTACTTATCCTAAGGTTTGTTTGGATCTGGACTGCGGTTTACAAATATATCTCCAGTACATAAATCAGAAAAAGCAACAAATGCTAAAGAATGACATGTGTGATTGTTTTCTATAATTTTCTAAGGCATCTGATGGCTCAATATGAATATTCTTTTTCAAATGGATGAAAATATGGGCCAGATTTCAGAAAGTATCAGGATGAGTTCCTAGAGACCAGAACTGCTCTTTTCTAAAACATCTCAAATCCCTCTTCCTTCTCTGCCTGCCCCCTGGCACAGGTATCCATACATGCTGTCAGGGCTGTGTATGGTCACAGGGAAGCCGATGAGCCACCAAAACAGAAACAGTGCCAAAGTCCACATCTCAACATCAGCTACCCTCTGCATACCCTTCCAACTGTCTTGGTGTAAGTTAAATGATCATCTAGGTAGAGTGGTAAGGTTTTAGCTAAATGCAGCAAGAGAAATGTTTTCATAGTAGAGACAAGAAGGCATTTTGAAGACTTTGCCTTCTCGGTTCTGCCAGTTCTCATAACTGTAATTAATGTTGATTTTCCTCACAGCTCCAAGTTCTGGAATTGTGAAAATCCCGACTTTCATTAAAAGAAAATGTAGGTTTTGTGTCTGTAGAGACAAGTCTGAAAATATGGACTTAAGTTCCTGGGGAAAAAAAGAAAAGACAGAAAGAAAATTAAAAGTACTTTAAAAGGTATTGCTTTTAAAAAGCATTTAAAAAGTTAATTGCATTAATTTTTAGGGATTCAAATATCATTTCTAAATGCATAAGGCTAGATATGCCACACCTTACAGCTAAAAACCTCCTTTCAAATGAAGTTAACTTTACCTTCCAGAGCCCATTTGTCTTCTGTGGAGCTAACAGATGATCAAACAGAAAGAGTGGAAAGGAAAGAACAAAAATTTCCCTCCTACAACAATCAAATAAATCGGCCCGTAAACCACTATTAACCTGCTCAGGCACATTGCTGGGTGCAGCATGGTCAGGGAACCCCATGACTAGAAATTATCCAAGAGATGGATTAGAACGTACCAGGCACATCCATATGACCTAGATGCTGCAGTGGCTCTGTAAGCAGAGCAGGGCTTTGCACGTTGCACAACTTCTAACTGGGGAATATGTTGTAATCTGCCTGCTTCACACTGCCATTCACTAGTGGTCTATGCACTGGACCTGGCTTTCCAATGAAGGAGATGAGAGTACCTCCTCTCCAGATATACTGCTATGCCTTAGTGTACTGGCTTACACAGCAACAGGAGACGTGAAAGTCAAAATGACACAAAGCTTTGGCAGAAGATGAGCCTACTTTCATCTTCATAAGCTCAACAAGTGTCCCTCCAAAAGAGTTTCTTCATGCACCACATTTTTTCCCAGATACAACAAACAAACTTTTTTTTTTTTTTTTTCCACTTTTCCCCTTGTAGGCTAGAAGACAAGATTATGTCATGGCCTCTTCGGTGTGTGTCATTTCCTCTCCCGCCACACAGTCAAGCGTAATGTGTCACCATTCTTGTATGCTCCATATTCAGTCTCCTGCAGGTGAAATCCTTAACAAACATGAGTCCTTGCTTTAGGAATACAACACTTAGCATATCACTGGATAAAACTACTACATTTTTTTCCCAAAGAAACTAATTTCTTTCACAATTTTTTCTGACTTTGTTTTCTTTCTGGTCCTGGAAAGCCTCAGGGGAGACATTCTACATGCATGCTGCTAGGGATGCTGAGGACGCTGTACAATCACTGGTGACTTTCAGAAAAGTACAGTTGGGGATGGCTGCTTTCAGCTATCCATAATAATAACTGGGGATCGGCGAAAAAGATGAAGACAAGATCTTCACTCCCTTAGAAACAAAGAACCAAAAAGGCATCATGATCTGAGGGCTTTTAGCTTTTGGTAAGGGTCTAGAGTCTAAAGGTAACAGAAAACAGTGCAGCACTTATTTCAGGCAGAGTAAATGTGAGTTTTAGATACAATCCACATTCAATAAGCTTCAGATTTCATCATTAAAATATTAACATAAAAGGACTAACTTTTTAGACTCGGATTGACAGAAAGAGTAAATTATATGATTGACATTTTGAATCTGTAGAAAGGCAAGGACCACCTTACACAAGGATTAAATGCCCACTTCTTACTGTCTCCACAGTGCACATTGGCTTCACCACTTCCAGAATGTTCCATTTTATCCATATTTCCAATCAATAACTTTAATTTTGGCATTTCCCAGCTCCTGAGTTCTTGGTTTTAGGTCTTTAACATTCTTTTAGCTTCTTTGTACATCATAGCTATAAAACAAATGACTGATGACTAATGCAAATCATTGACTGGGAATGTTGGCCTCCCCTCACTGAATTGGTATTCATAAATAAATACGGTCATTATTTCATCAGTTTTCATAAAAGCAAATCTTCATAGAGCAGCCAATGCAATCCTCCTCCAGAAGCCTTATCTTAGTCTCTGCCAGCACCTGAAATTTTACTTACTAGATCCCAATTTCTGCTCCCTGTGCCTAATTTCTTTTATCTGTTCAAACATTCTTTTCTGCCTGTTGCTGTGTAAAAGATCCAGACAAACAGGGGAACCACTGCCAACTGTGCATTAACTGTAAGTAAATGATCTTGATGTTTAGTGTAAATTAACTGCAATAAATGAGAAATTTCCTGTCCCTCATCACTTTCCATTACAGTTACTTTATATATTATTTGTTACTCCAGATGGTAAAAAAATGTAAATGTAAATTCGTTTTTATGCTGTCAGTGCTCCTGCAAGTGAAAGAGAAGAGATAGATTAGGATTAGATCAGCAAAGTGAGTATGGCAGTGAGAACAGCTAAAGCAGTTCAAATGCTTTGAAGTAGCACACCACTGAGGTAAGTGTAGGAGGTTTGCACCTTTCTACATCCAAGCTGCGTTTCCCTTTGTAAAGTATGCAAATAGGCTTTCTTTGCAGTAAAAAAGCAACAAATATTTAGGACTGCTTTCCACATAGAGTATATATGGATTTCCTTCAAATGGCTTAGCAACCAAATCAATTGAATCAAGATGTCCTCCCAGCATCTATTCTTTCAGTCTATGGTAATATAAATGTATAAATCTTCTCATCTAGAATAATTCAATAATATCCAATTTTAGATGTTTGAGAAAATTGGGCAGTAGAAAGCTGCAGAGTTAAAAAATCATTTTACACCTACAAACACAGAGCATGACCAACATTGGTGTTAATTTCTCAGTATCTCAGAGTGAGGTCTTGTCATATCTGCTCTAGATCCTGCCCTCGCTGCTGTGAACACCAGCTTTCCAAACCCACAAGGAAGCTGTTCAATGTAGCCAGGGCTCTGAGTCCAGCTGGCATCATTTGGCCATGTTGATACTATTAATTTCTTCTATCCTCTAAATCACAGTCAGAGGAACTAGCAGCTTCCAAGTTGCAGCCAGACTGCTTTGGGAACCATTCATTGTCCATGCTGTTTCTTGTAACATGCTCAGGAGTTGCTTGGGAGAAGGCAGGTTGGTGCAGGCCAAAACCATATCCAGAAGCACACTAACAGTGGTGCCAATGGCTGAGCTCCAGCACTCTAGCCTTGGCACTGCTTAATTTAGAGCTATTCATGAGCTAAGAAATCCAGGAACTGGTCTGACTAGTATTAGTAATCTTTCATCTTAGATCTGATCTATTGCTAATAAACTTAATTCTAGCAGTGACCAGGCAGTCAAATCTTTTTTTTCTCCTGCAACACAGGCTGTTGCATGTTATTGGCATGTAGAGCCCAAAAGCTTTGCATGCCCAATCCAAAGGCAATTCAAGTCAGTGAAAGTTACGAAAATGAATAAAAAGCAAAGCAGGGAACATAACTGTACCACTGTGCAATTCCTTCATTTCCCCCCTACCTTCAACACCGTACCCAACTTGAATTGCAAGAGACACTCAAAGAAGGGAAACAGTATTGACCAAAAGTCAGAAATGGCTTTCATATAAGGAATTGCTCGGTAGTCATGAACTCTTCTGCCAGGACTAGGTGGGAGTATGATGAAGCACTGTAAAATCCCAAGTAGTAAGGAGTGGCTGGATTGTGAATGAGTGCTCACTCCCTTTTCCAATGCAAAAACTAGAGCCACCAGATGAAGTTAAAAGGAACTAGGTTTGTTAGACAGACAAGTGTTTCATTTACCCAGTGGTTAGAGAGTCTGTCCAGCTTTTACCAAAGAGCTACGTGGATGCAAAACATTTACATAGGCTTGAAGGGAGATCGGATGAGTGCTTGAAATAGAAATCCCCTGGGTTACAAAATAGACAAACTTCACCAGGGTCAGGAAATCCCCTGAGCTGAAAGTATTTGAAGGCTGGAAAGAGAAACTATCACATGTGCTTGCCTTGCAGTCAGCCCTGCCTTCTTAAGGGCACTGCTGGGAAAAGAGCACTGGACTAGGTGATCAAAGGGTCTGAACCAGCTTGGACATTTTTATATTCTTGCTGATGACAGAGATGGATTTTGGATGAAATATTCTCTCTTCATCATCAGGGCTGAAATCACACTGACAATGTCCCTGTGGGAATTGCTCTCTTTTCTGAAGGGTCCTGGCCTTGCACCGTGCTGGGAAGAGGCTGTTCCTCCTGAGCACCCCGTATCACTTGCAGTTACACTGTGAGGTGGCCAGGTGTCTAAATCAACTCTACCACATCTAAAAAACACTAAATTGCAGCACCAACTTAGCCAAAACTCAAGGAACAGGGAAATGACCCTGGTGGCTGCACAGCAGGTCATAACCTTGGGTTAACACAGCAAAAATAAATTCAGTGTTGTTTTTGCAGTTAGATTTTTAATGCCTTCCAGAGGTAGTGTGTGGATCCTCGCCAACTGTTAGCACTGCAGCTTTGAATCCTCCCTGAAATTCTGCCTGATTCAATTTTCTGTTTAAAATTTTGATTGTGATATTACACAGGATCTGGAAGTAAGGGAATAGGGAAGGGTGAGCTATCACTGCATGTGGGATTTGAAAGGCTCTTTCAGTCAGTTTTCTCTTCTGCCACAGGAAACAGTGATTTATTGGTGAAATGCTTAATGCAGCTGGGAAGCTCTGCCGAAGTCTTGAATTTGTGTGAATATTTCCCACATGAGAAAAGCCCAGATGGGAAATAGTCACACAATGGGAGGGAGAAACCTGGAAAGCAGTAATGTCAACAGAGATTTAATAGCAATAGCGTGCAGCAAATTGGACATGCAGTAAAGGGTAATACAGTAGTGAAACAGACCAAAGCCATTTGGGGTTGAGTCATCAGAAGCTTCCTTTCAGACACTGGAACGTAGCCTTAATTTCTGGGCATGTTGTTACCTGAAAAACTAACTAAATGGAATGAATTCTGAGGAGGGCAGCAAGAGTCCCATGGAAAGAGAGACCGATTGCTAATAGCACATTCTGACTGAGCAATGAGTGTGGAGGCATGGACTGTATGAGGAGAGAGAGCACAGCCATATGCAGCATGCAAACAGCAAGCTGAGAGGAGACAGCAGATAGTGCTGCACCACGAAGGACAAAGATATGTTGCAAAAAAAAACCCAGGAGATAAAAGCTACAGAGGAGTTTCCTGACAGTGGGACATGTTAGGCTGTGGAAAGGCCATCAAAGTAAAGATGCCAATAACTGAAATCTTTGGGACTGTTAAAGGGAGGTTAAAGCACAGCAGGAACACTGCATTGGTGGAAATATGGATTAGAAATCTTATGGCTTTCCCTGTGCTGAGCTGCATAGCCTGGAGATGCATGATTCACTGAGTAAGAATGGTGCAAAACGCACAAGGAGAGCCTGTAACAGATTCTTAGTTCGTGTGAAATGACCTAAGCACACTGAAATTAACCCCCACTTATGACCATATTCACTACAACTGAACATCCACTCTCAGCACACTGGGGAGGAGGAGAGAGGGAAAGCCACACTTCCTGGCTTGAATATGTAAAGCAGATACCACACAGTTTAAAACAGTACAACATCCTTGAACGGAAATTGCTTCCAAAGTTTTCTACATGATAAATTACTACATCATGTTTACACTGTTAATTCACTAGCAACAAACAGCTAAAATAGAATCTTGTTACAAAAGAAAAAAAATTACAATGGTGTCAGTATTCTGATTAAATACTTTTTAATAGAGATTTCATGGTATCATTTTTGATCAAAAAAACCCTCTCATCCAAGAACCAAACTTTAAAATTAAATATTAGAAGAAGCCAAATTAGTCTCTACCCTCTCACCCTTCAATGAACAGGAATTCAAAATGAACAGAAACTTCTAATGCATATAAGACTATTGCCCTGAATCTTTGCATTGTCTTTTTCACCATGGAGACTACCACTTGTCTCTTTATCAGTAAGCTCAGCCTGGGTGAAAAGAGTTAACAAACGGCTCTCACATTATCAGAGATCCTCAAAATCACTATAAATGTCACCTACCAGAAGCAGAAAGCACAGGGTCTGAAAGACAGGGTTAAAGACACTGAGCATTAACACTGAATTTCTTAGACCTTTTAGTCTTTACAGACCACTAGAGTTATCTCCTAGGCTGTGTGTATGTCTGATTCACAGTCTTAAGCAGAGTTTGCAAGGTAAATCTCAGCAGTGTGGCTTTACGATGATCCCCTTTGGAAGGCTGAATGTGAGTAAAACTATAAATTTGAGAAGTCTGGATCAACATCGGGCACTGGTGAACACTGTTAGCATCTACTGCTCCTGTTCAAAGCTTGGATAAGGGTGGCTTGTTATCTCTGAGTTTATTATTCTGCAGATCCACAAACAGTACTATGACAAGAGTAACACTTGAAGCTTCAAGAGACATGATTCTGGATATACTCAAATTTATAAGGCATGTGGACAGCCAGCCCCTATGCGAGCTTCTGCAAATGCTTTCACTTGCATTTCATCCATATTTAAGGACACATAGCTATTTAGTTTCTTCTAGTATTTCCAATGCAGAAGAAAAGAAAAAAAAAAAAAGAAAAAAAGAAAAGAAAAAAGAAAAAACAATGGCTTTGTATTGACATTTAAAGAAAAATCTGCCTCTTAAGTATTAATCACAATTACAGTTCTTTCAGTGGTGTTCATCTCTCACGTCATCGAGGTCAGTATTTGTTTTGACACATAGGAATAAAAATAACTTTCTACTGGATATGGCATGCCACTGGCAGCATGCGTTGGGTCTCCTGCAAGAACAGTGCGACCTTAAATTTTACAACTCAACATTCCATATTTTATTCACCTATTTCAACAAGGCTCAGAGGGGTGGTGAAATGTAGCAAGCGTGGAGACTGCTGTTATCTTTTCTCAGAAGCACTGCCTCTACAGGATCCCTGCAGGTCTCCAGGGAGGACTGAAGCCTTACTGTACAATCCCACAGATTATTTCTGTTTGTGTCCTCACCTCCAAACGGGAGGAAATGAAAAGTAACCATTTTGTGGATGGGGGGGTGGCAAACACAGCCCCATGCCTCAAGGATCGCTGGGAGGCAATGACCTGGGCCAGCTTTGAGACATCGGATTCATACCACGGTTCTGTGCATTCATCAGTGAATTGCAGAATTGCATCTCCTGCCTTTCATTTTCCTCCAGGTGAAACAGAGATAATATCAGCTGAGAGGCCCTCAGAGGTGAGAAAGCCCCTAAGACTTACAAACATCGGCTGTTGTAATTTTAACATTTCACTCCATCTTCAAACAAGTGTTATTCTTATAAGGGCAAAGCATTATTTTTCTCTGCCCTCCTCTAGAATATACCAGGAACCCTGACAACAGCTTCAGGGGTTAATGTGACAGCTACTCACTTTCCCTGCAAAAAAAAATCCAGACATATCTCTGTTAAGCAACTACGAAAGGATTTCTTTCAAGGCTGTGTGGCTTTTGAGCCCTGAAGAATCTTATTAGTCAGATAGGGAGAAAAAAGTATATGTAAGCAACACATTCTAGGAATCTAGCAGCTTGTAAAGGGGAAGGACACACTTATTCTGAGCTGCATGGCCAAAAGTTTAAGGGATCAGACCCCATGTGCCCTAACACATTTTGTCTAATTCTGACTTGTGGAGCTGCTTTAAGCTCTCTGTCAAAACGGAATGAGCCTCAGCAATTCATTTCACAAGCACAAGACACCAGGTTAAGGTAAAGTTGATGCAAGCTGGGAGTAGTTGGATCAGTGAGATATGACTCTCATGTCTAAACAGGGCTTTAGGCTGAACACAGCTGGCTTAAAGCAACTTCTCATCACAGAATAGAATGGATAAATGAAGCAACTATAGCACTTTCTCTGACTTTCTTGTCCTTAGCTGCAAAGGGGACCAGTACACCCTATCGTCATTGCAATGCCCTTTTCACATGTCAGCATAGACATTGCTGAGAAATATTAGTAGTAAAGTTCCTTAATAACCCAGGTTCCCTAGAAACTCCAGTGAATAAAATCTTCCAAATTTTAAATTTTTATTAAGTAGCTATTTTCTGAAAAAACTCATTTTACAATTTAACCCTAGGGCTTGCGATAGCTCTAAAACCTCAGTGACTCTTACAAACTAAGCAGCCCTCCTCTTCCAATTTCTTATTTGTTAAACAAACTATTAAACAAAATTTCCCTATTTATTGAGTACTTACAATTTAAAATTGATTTCTTTTTGTCAGAAGAAGCACTTATACAAACAGAAAGAAACGTTTTACAACACAGCAAGCTGGAGCCCAGTTTTGTTATAGTATAATGCTTGGGCAAATGCCCTCAATTCAGTAGAGTTATAAAGCACTTCTAACAAGTTTTCAGACCAGAAACCTGACTGCTGCTTCCCCAGTGAGAATTGCCATTGAAGCAGCTGGAGAGACGCTGCATGTTTAAGAAACGTGAGAGAAAGTCAGAGATCTGATTTAGTCTTCATATAACTTCTCTGAAGAAATATGGAGAACTTTCTTTGTCTTATTTACCCATCTACATTTTGGGATTTAATTCTCCTTCCTCGCACCAATCCCACACCGATGACCCTGAGTTATCTGTTAATACCAAAGCTGTGGCCCCTGCTTCCTTTCATGTCAATACCACAGCAGAATGTTACTAGTGATGGGAAACCAAAAGCTATCTCCTGCTTGAAAACCCTCCCTGAATCTCCTCAGCTCGTCCTAAACCAACCCACTCTCTTCTCGTTTCCCTTGCACACGATCATCTTCTTCCTCCCGCCTCCCTGTGTTCAGACAGCAGACAGGGCAGTGTGCTTTGTTCTGTGCCCTGGGTGCCTAGATATTCTTGCAATATAACGATTTATAAGGAGGAGCGTGGTTGGCTCCTCCTACAGGCTTCGTGGGCTTCCCTCTGGCTGTCTGAGCTCTGCTGGTTTCTCTAGGGGTGGGAATCATGCCCTGTGCCTTTTTGAAAAGACACTGAAGGTCGTTTCTGACAGGTCGTCGTCTAGTCGTAGTCCCCCAGCAAAGCATTTCATGAAACATGTTCTATTTACCATTGCAAAATGGTCCAAAATTAGCCTTTAGAAGTCTTAAATTACCACAGTAAGCCAAGGAATTTGCATTTGTAAAGTACACGCCTGAGGTGCAAAACACATTAACAAAATACACAAATAAACAAAGCTATTCAAAACCAAATGCAATTATACATTCAGGGCAAGATGCCATGGAAATCCACTCAGTTGTGCATGTATGTTTGAGGGAAATGTTTTGTCCCAGTCCAAACTATTTTGTTTCCTTCATAGGAAGAGTATACTAGAAAATACTGGCGCTATCATGTTATTTACAGGCTAGCAGCAGCTACGGAAATGAACAGTTTGAAATACATTTTGCACTGGACGTGACTCTTACGTAAAGACACTCACCTCAGAACTACTTCTTTGCCTGTGACATGTGCTTAAGTGCACACCTCTTCGTGACCACGTTAAAGGCTGTTTCTTATGCAAGGAGTATGCTGGAAACGGGTACCTTGAGGTAATTTAGGTACTGAACCTCCCATTTTCATTTGAGCTCTTCCAGCCCACTCAGGCTGTGCAACTGTGCAGCTATTATGCACAGGTGTCACCCAACCTCCCTGAGTGGCACTTCTGAAATACTGAGAAGCTGAGGATGTCCAAGAACATTGTAATGATATGGAGCCTCATTTAGTCTTCCCCAGCATCCTCAAGACTGTCCTGTGGATGGAAGTGTGACCCTGGAGCAAAATAATTCTTCAGATATACCAAGAGTGGCTCAGCCACTCTCAACATTTTCCATCTCTCTCATGCCTTTCCAGCAAAGACTGTGGGGCCTTCCTGAATGTAATGGAAAATTGAAACTTTACAGTCCTGCACAAAGTACATTCTCCTCCAGTATGTCATTCAGAGCATCTCATTGCCTTAACTTCTGTCATTAGACACCTTTACTTTCATATGTCTAACTCTTCTGTTTGGTGTAATTCAGAGAAATTTAGTGATTTTTAACAACTGCTTTGCAAGGCCCATGAAGGGTGGCTTCTGCCCTTGTGGACAAGTCCTAAGGATCTTCAGAAGGTAACTCAGGTTTTGCCTATGCAGCTGAGTCTCTTGAAGCTGCCTGCTCAAGTAATGCAGCCTATCTCATGCCTGTACGGGTGTAGGGAAGAGCTACTAGTGCACACTACCCTCAAACTTTGTACTTAATCTCCCTGGACAGGGAATCGTTTAGCCAATCTAAGGGAGCAATGCAGCTGCAGATATGTATGAAGCATGGACTACCTGGAAATTACTACCCTAGGGAATACCTGCATGAAGAAAAACATGATTTTCAGAAAGCCACTGTCATCAGGCTCAATGACTCTATGCAGAGGCCCACACGTACATGAGGAACCTCCTACAGGCCCACAAATCAAAAATGACTGCAAGCAAACATTTGGAGAAGAGTGGTGAGAGGGCATCCCAAGCAGGGGTGGACTACTAGATGTTTTCAGAGAAAGAAATCCCAGTTGTTTTCTGTTTAAGACACGACTGTAGGAATTAACCTGTGTTTTGAATGTGACCACTGAGGGCTGTTGCAATAACATAAACCCAAGAAGGTAGGTTAGGCTGATTGAAATCTAATGGAGAGAAGTCTGAAACTGTTTTCTTGGCTGGATCAATAGAGATTTGGTGCTATCTCTGGAGAGTTTTTCTGGGCCTTGTTTTGGGAGGTTTTTGGGGATGAACACAAAACATATTGCATTAATTCAACAGATAGAACCACAAATTAAAAGTTTTTGATAAAAGCAGACAGCATCTCACTAGTATGTCCTTATTTCATAATGTCAGCTCCAGGCACCAATCCTGTTTTGACCATTCAATTAAAAAAGCTTTGTGTTTCATCATAACAATGTCCAACCTATACTTGGTGCTGGATTTTCTTGGTTACAGGATAGCTGATGCTCTGTTTCTTCTCTCTTTTTGCCAGAGTTTCTCTCTTGTTCTTCCAGATGCCAGGTCTACACCTCCTCTTGGGTAGGACTGCTTTCTTTCCTAGGCTGGTATCTAATTGCAGTGCCCTCTGTAAGGGCAGATAAAATCTGAGTCTCTGTGGCTGCTGTTGAAAATGTGGCCTAGCTGTCATCCTATGAGTAAAAGTATATTGAAAACAGAACTTTTAGAGAATTTTATTCTAAAGTAACAAATAATCTACATGCATATCCTTCTGTCTTGAAAATAGTCATCTCCAGGGGACAACTTGGTGATTCTTCAAGTGTCCCTGCAGCTCCTTTGGCTCAGTTTTGCTTTGTCCTGGCAACTGTCAGCTATTTCTTGAGAAAGCACCAACCCTGAGCTGTGCCAATTTCTCCTGCATAGCTGGGATTCACTTCTCTGGTCAAACTGCAATCTGAGGCTGAATTCAAGGCCAGTGATCCTGCCTCCTAAGACCTCTCAAGTTTTTCAGGAGTGGCTTATTGTAGTAAAGTTCTCCTTATGTCTGCTATTTCTTGAAAACTTTTACCAATGATCTTAACAAAATGCAGTTCAATAATCCAAGCAAAAGGCACCGTCTGTCTCAAAGCACATTAAGATGGCAGAAGTCTTTATGGATCTGTTTGTTTCACTGAAGAATCAAAATACACAAGACTTATCTGAAGGCCTTGTATGCTTTATCTGGGCTTTATTTAGGTCACTAAATGGGCATAAGATCTTGTAGAAACAGGTGTAAGTTATGGATGTAGAGTACATTACAACCTGGGATAGTGATGATGAAAATCAGGTCTGGTGTGTTTTCAGTTGGGCACTAACATGGAGGGAGACAGAATTCATAGACTCTTTAGAAAAGCTTGGCCTACGTGACTTGGTCAAAATCAAGCAAGTCAACAGAAGAGCTGTCAAAAAGATGCAATGCTGAGTTATATAATTTTATTTCTAATTGAAATTACTTTTTAAGTTTGAATTCAGAACCCCTGCCTAGCCTATTTCTCATTTCTACTCAGCTTCTTCACTACTGAAATGGAGACAGAAGAAATTAAAGTTCTGACATCCCATGATAGAACCTGTTATGCTGATATAAAATTGATTAGAAAAAAAAAACAGTTCCGGAATTTTCCATCAAAAATTCGAAGCTTTGGGAGATAAAGATTATGAACAGACCCACATTTGTTTATTGGAACTGCAAGTAGTGAAGTTTGCTTATCAGTGGCAAAAAGGGCAGAATTTGGCCTTACCCTGCATAAAAGCAACAGGAAAACACAACACCATCACACAAAGTTTAGATTAGATGGGAACTGCAAGCTGCATAGCTCAGATCAGCAATCCCAAACTTTCCAAGAACACATAGGACCTCACTTCAAGGGTGCATGTTTGACCTCTCCTGTGTCACACATTTCAGGGTTATTTGGACCTAGTATTTGCAGCAAGGCCACAGAAATTTTAGTTCAGATTATAGAGAGAATATAACTTTGGGATGGAACTGATACAAACCTGTCCTAGGTAATGAAGCATAAATATCCTAATATTTTTCATTTTTTGTAGTATAGTAGTGAGTAGATAAATACAACATGTCTTCTCCTCTTGGGATCACTGCAGTAAATTTTCCTTTGAATATTTTTCTGTGCGTTATACATGCATATATGCACTGTACCTTGTAAAGGTAGTCATGATGTTTTTACTCTGGGATGGATATAGCTGCAGATGACATAGATTTGTGAGGGGTAAATAATCAACGGTGTGATTATATGACTATACGTTCATTCTGTGATCATCTTTAGTACATTGCAGAATGAACCCCTATAGAGCTAACGTTTGTAAAACTGCTTTGTAGTCCTTAGATGAAAGACACTACAGGAGTGCAAGACATTATAATCATTATTCAAACAGTAAGCCTGAAATAAAGCATGAAACCACTGCCAGAGTGACTGTGGGGAGGTGGGAGTAGGGCAGGGGTGCAAGAGAGGGTGAAACAGCAGCTGGCATTCTCATTTGCTGCCATTAGCACGGATCACATATCTCTATGTGGAGAATCATTTTCTAATTCTACCTTGGGGGGGGAGAGGGAGAAAGAGAGGGGCATTCATTCCATGTCATTCAGAAAGGACCATAAAGACCTATTTATTATGCTGTTTCCTTCAGGGAGTTTGCTATAGGGTTTTGATTTCAGCTACGATATACTGACTGGTGGAGGAGAAAAAAAAACTTACTGAATCAGTGTTCTCCCTTCCTCCTCCCAACCCTGAATATCACATCAAGTTATATTGTTCTCTTTCCCTCTTCCATTTGTAATGTCAAAACATATATACTGACACTCACACATAGCAAGAAGATCTCTAAGAGCTATGAATATTCCTGGTTCAGGAACCAGGATAGTAGAAGATGGCCTTGATCCTGCCTAGAAAAGCCTGAGAGGAATTTGTTTAACTCTCTCAGCTGGGAATCTCATTTATTTATATAAGAATTCAGTTTGATTTGTTCAGTCCTTTAGAGATGAACAGTAGAGTTAAAAAAAGACATGACATTCATTTAATAACAGAGTCATCAGAGCTCCTACACTTTCACACACAGCACCTATTTCCAAATGCAGATATCCTTCTTTACAATGGAGCAACAGTTTTGAATATTAATTCACTGTGTCTGCAGCTCCTATCCAATAAGGGGGTTAGCAACAAATAATCATTATTCATATATAATAAAGACAGAGCAAACAGGAATAATCGGGTTTTGGAACGTCCATGAAACAATAACAGTAGATGTGTTTCATTATGACTACATGAGAAAGTATCAGAATTTAAGCAGTGTTTGCCTGAGCTTCCTTCTTCACTGCTGGGAGTAGTATGAGCCACATTCATCCACTGATGTACTCCTCTGCTTTTTAACGTTTCCTTTAGGACACCAGACACTGTGTAGCTGTTGTAAAACTACGGAAAAAAAAATCTAGAATAAAGTGGAGTATTTGTTGGGGGAAAAGAAAACAGAATTTCAATGCTAAATCCTTATGTGATTCAAACTGGGTAGCTTCATCTCAAGACAGTGGAATTGTGCCAGTTTATTTCAGTGAGAAGCTGTGCCCTTTTTTTTCCAAGCATAGAATCGTAGAATCCTAGCGTCTTACAACTGAACAATGTGTAAGCACAACTTTGGACCATATCTATGTTTGATCCCATGATAATATTTGGCAGAAGTGGATTCTCCCTGACTGACTGATTCTCCTGTGCTCCTGAATGCAAAAGCCTCAACCATTTAATCTATATCAAATATGCAGGTAAAAAATCCAGTTTGGCATTATAGATTTCAAGTGAATACACCATTAGAAGACATTTGCCTGACAGCTAAGGCAAATGCACTCCAGGTAGATATACATTTGTATAGCACCAAATGTCAGAGCTCCATTATGGACCTATGTAGATGATGCTGAAGTAGGTAGATTGTGAGCTGCTACTTTTGCCATCACTTTCAACCCACTTGGCCCTGCTGACTCATCGCTGCTTATTGTTTTGCTGCCACGTTAAAAGATTTCACAGATCTAACAGCCACAGGCTATTGCAAGAGTTTGTGACACTGGGATTTTAATACTATATATGCCAAAAAAAAGAAGGAAAGAGCAAATAAAAGACTAAGAAAATCCACTTTATCTTTTGTCCTCCTTCCCTCGCTTTATCATTTTTCTTTAAAAACTGGTAGCAAATAGAAAATTATGTGCTACAACATTGACAGGGTCTTGGTCATTGCAAAATGGCTGTTCTGCCTAGATTTTACTTTTCTTACATTGTCTCCATTGTTCTGCACCTTTGCACGAGTGTAAAACAAGAAACAGTTTTGCATTTAAAACATAGGCAGGAAGGGAAAATGCAAAAGAAGTATCAGGAGAAAGAGAAGGGTTTAATGTAGTATTTTATGTATTATAAATCAGTTCTACAGGGTTTCCCCTTAAAAGTCCATTATAGTACGTTAATTGTGATTTTATACACTAAGTGACAGGTTGTACTCCTCCTCGGTGTTGAATTTATGAATAAAAGAGGATCACCAGCCTGCATTAAATGCTGGTGAAGGCATTTCACTGGAGCCTTTGGCTACAGAATTCCATTTCTTCAGCTTCATTCACATTCAAATGTTCCAACTGATAACTCAGTTCTCCTCAGCCAGAGGAATAAAGGGGGCTCTGATGCCTGACTCCGCTTTCAATTACTCTGCTGCAACTCCAGAGTAACTGGAAGGAAGTCAAGTTTCACACCAGTATGAAAATCAGTACAAGAGGGGATTTGGTCCAAAGACTACTTTGACAATGCGTCAATCAAAGGTTTTTCCGTCAGACTGGATAAGTCTGAGATGATGACAGTGTTAAAAAAGCAGTGCTCTGGATGCCATTGCAGGATTCCACTAAAAACATGAAACAAACAAGCCCAACCCAGTACCTGAGAAAATGCAACGAGTTAAAGCTGACTTGGTACCTCTGAGAGTGATGGGGTGAAAAGGGTGACAAGGAGTTCAGAGGGGAAAGGGAGGGGTAGCACTTGGTCTACCATCACATCCACCACCCTTCCTCAGGGAATCAGCTCTGGAAATCTTGGTGAAATGCATGCAGCCTTGAATCATCCAGTGCTCTCACAAACACAAACCCTACAGCAGGCCTGAACTCTGTCTTTAGCCTCACAGCGAGGGGCCAGAGTACTGCCCAGAGTTTATAGCCAGATGTCAGCTTTGTAAGCCTTGACATTTTTCCCATTCAAGGTTGTTTTCTTGTACTCAGGCCCTTTTCCAACATGGGTGTGTAGCTCAAAGGCCTCTGAAAGTCTATCTAAGTATTTATCATATGCTTGCAAAAATTAGGAGACCCTATCAGTGGAAACTTTCAAGGCACTGTATCTGCTCTGATCTATCTGGACAAGTGCTATGAACACTGGAAGATTTTTATGGGTCTGGGCTTGGTATGAAAGCTCATGCAAACTTCAAGGTGACTGTAAGTGACTTTCTAAACCAGAAACCTAAAGTTTGGCTCTGTATTGAGATAGTTATTAAAAGTGGCCATGTGTTAGACATTTTGTTCCCCAAAGAACTTCAACAACTTAACAACAATTCATTCTTTCCAGACAAGCTTTGATTGGCCCCAGCCAGGGGGAGGTTATATCCCAGATCTACTCACGTTTACTTGCTAAACTTAATTGCACATGGATCAGTTGCTTATTATCATTTGTGGTATAAACTATAGAGGATGTTTTTATCCCAGATGCAAGAAACTTCATCAGAGAAGAAATGATAAAACAATAAAGTGATTCTCTAGGTGGGTCTTTATCGAAGTGTCTGCATAAAGGATGTTTTTTCTACTGATAAGGCTTGTTTCCTTAAGATTTTCCCAGCAAATTGCCCCAAGCCCCCATATTCCATGGAACAAATATTAATCTAAAGTGTAATTAAAGTGGAAAGCATTAATTTGGAGACTCATTATCCTCCAGCGATCTCTACTCTTATAGTGCAGTCTATAAATGCAGCATGATGCATTGTTGCATCAAATAAGCAAAATTCTATGTCTAAATACATCCAAAAGATATGCTTTTTGACAGAAATTTCTAGGTAACTCAGGGTTTGTTCATTTCCCTCCTGTGTAATTAGCTGTAAAATTACTTTCATTCAGATCAGTTAACGCTATTCTACTTGCAGTTATTGTGCACTCAGGATAATCAGATACTGTGTCTTTAGCAATAATATATTAGAAGAGACTGAACACAGTAAAAATTAATCTGCATTCAGTGTTGTAACATATGGAAGTTAAAAATTGAAGTGGTTCACTACTACAGCTATGCTATTGGCCTTGGCCTGCACCAGCCAGGAAAACAAGAGTTTTCTGGTTGACTACAGAAGACTTCTTAAGGTTTAAGGGATCAGTTCTACGGAAAACTTATGTAGGAGTTATTGTGATTAACAGCTAAAATAGAAAAAAATCTCTGGGGTTTATACATCTCTCAGTATCAGCAGCATGTGTCAAAACTGAATATGTTACTGTACTATAAGGCTAAACTTCCATCCTCTTTACATCTCCAGTCCTCAATGAGAAACTGGGACAGAGAAGCTCTCGGTCTCGCACTGCTATTTACACCTCTTCTATCTCTTCACCTCGACTATATTGCCCTGGCTTGCTCCAGTGACCTAAGGCTGTTCCCTTGACACTCATGAGAAAAGCAGCAAGGAGAAGAAGCAGCTCACCCTTTTCTCCATCCCATAAATGATGTAAAGAGCAGCCCTTTTCCATCCCATGGAAGGTGTAGGCAGCTGGTGATTCAGAAAGACTGTCACAGCACTCCTGGAAGTTGGAGAAAATCGTGTGGAGTGCAGGTGGAAAGGTGTCAGAGGAAAAGCTTGCAAACCAGGCTGCATCTGATCAAGTCTACCACCTCTATGATCAATTGTTTCAATAAAAACTTACTTAATTTTACATATTGTAGATAGAGGTCTTTTATTCATAGAAAAGCATTATCAAAGACACAGACTTCTCAGAAGTCCAATTGCTTTTCTTCTCTGTGGTTTTAATTCACTTGCACTTCCCATCATAAATAAAGTATATTAAATATTGTGGCAGTGGTTATTTCAGTGAGTCCAACAGGAAATAAAAATACATTTTTACAAGGTAAATGTTACAGTACATAAAAAAGGGGCAAACAGGTTGCATGAAGAGACAGATCACCAAAGAGGTAAAGGTCTAGCAAGTATCACTGTACAAGCCCTGAAGAACAGTAAACTGAATTTGTACACAGGGTGGATCATGGAAAACAAGAAAGTAAAACATCTGATTGTCTCCTTTCTGAAAAAGAACAAGCTACAAGTGAGATGCTGCTGCTGGGAGTAATCCTGAGAGCCCTGTGGCAGCTGGGAAAACAATTAGTGGGCTTTTACCTCAGGAGGAATGAGACCATGCAAAGACAGTGGTCCTCTCTCATGCTTCTCCTACCAATCATTTTTCCACTCATCAAGACAACCGGGAGTGAATAGATACTACTATTACAGATTGAGAATAATTGTATTCACACATGAATCTGGATTCCCTCATGAGGGCCGTTGATTTGTGTGAAACATGAGATTCAGGTATCCCAAGTAGGCTGTTGAGGGAAAAGGGTTTAATCCAGAGCAAATCTTCCAGCTAGCAAAGACAGCTGAAAGTAATGAGAAATAACCAATTTGAGCAAGGATATAAGGGCAAAATGCTACAGTAGGAAAAAAGGCAGGGGTAGAAGACTCACTATTTGTCTGTACAGCCAGAAACAGATGTCATTGTAGGTAGTATATGGCAGCCCATGATTTCATGGCAACTCTAATTTTGCTAACCATACAAACATGCATGATAGAGACCTTCAAAGAACTGTACAAGTCACACCGAAATTTATGTGTTTAAGCCTTCACATGTATTGTTTCTTGTGCAACTTTTACATAGTTATCCTCTAATTATCTGGGAAGACACATTGTTAGGAGCTTTGCTGATGATTGCAGCAAGATCTTAGCAGACATTGTAGATAATCAGTACATGCACATTGCAAAAGGAGGCAACTAAGCACTTAACTTCCCATTTTTGTGTGTTGTTAAACAAACAGGGGACAGGATGAGAGGGAATGGCCTCAAGCTCCACCAGGGGAGGTTCAGGCTGGACATCAGGAAAAAAATATTCACAGAAAGAGTCATTGGGCACTGGAACAGGGAGGGGGTTGAGTCACCTTCCCTGGAGGTGTTTAAGGGATGGGTGGACAAGGTGCTGAGGGACATGGGTTAGTGATTGATGGGAATGGTTGGACTCGATGATCCAGTGGGTCTCTTCCAACCTGATGATTCTATGATTCTATGATTCTAAATCTGTTTCCAGCTGGAAGGCAGAATCAGCTGTGATGCTGTCCTACCAACAGGAATAACCAACAATAGCTGACAGAAGACACATAATCATAACTTAGCCACATACAGGGAAAACACTGAAAGGCTAGTGGGCAAATTCTGGCTGTTGTGAGAAAGCCACTAAGGAGGTATTATCACTTGGACTTTACAGAAAGAGATGTAGGCAGAACAGGACAAACCTTGGATAGCACTGTAGCTTAACACCAGATATTCTCAGCATGAAAGAGAAAGGAAAACAGCCTATTGTGCAGCTTTTCTGTTGAATACACAGATCCATGTCAAGGACAGACACCTTGAATAAACGAAGGTTAAAACCAGATATCTGTTGGCAAACTGAGCTTGCTGGAATGTGGAGCTCTGTTACCCAAAATGGAGTCTCTAAGGGAAGGGGTGGCTATGTCTCTATTCTCACTGTAACTTCCAGACTAGCAGTGACAAGGGAGAGTTCAGTCATGCCAGACTTGCATTAACACACAACCTGAAAACTGGTGTCATTATAAACATGCTCCACAGGGTCTGTGGCGCAAAACATTCCTGCTAGAAATGCCAAATAGTGAACTCAGACATACCATATTAGAGGAGCTCTCTTGACAACCTCTGCTGTACCTTTTGGCACGTACACAAGTACCTCTAGCTGGTCACAAATACCTCTGGCATCAGCCCAGATTGCTGGGTAAACTGAACCATTCATTAGAGCAACTCCCAGCCACCACTAATGACATTGCTATTACAGAAGGATCTGACAACAGAGAAGCAATTCAGGATTATGATATCAAAACATCCTGAGAAAAAGGAAAGTGTTAAGGAAATCACCAGAGCAGGCGTTGTGAAAGAAATCCTGGGATATAGAAAGAGACAGACATCTTTCCAGAGGCTGTGTAACAGAGAGAAGACTGAAAGCCATGTGGTAGCAGTATAGTTAGAGTAGGTGCAGAACTTCATCTTGCAGGAAATGTAAGAGAAATAGCAAGCAGCCATTGACCTGAAGTAAGCATGCATGAGAAAATACTGCATGGGGTTTTTAAGTGAGACACAGAAGCCACAGATGTCCATAATGCAAGTGGCTGAGAACCTAGCTTTATCTCAAGCGATATCAATATTCCCTAGAAACACCCTTTCTGGCTCTGATCTCCCCACATATTTCTGAGAACAGCTTCAAGGCATTTCTCCATTGGGGGTCAAAGCTGCTGTGAACCATGGCATGAGGGGGCAGCAACATCTTTGCTTTTTTGCTAGAAGACCCCAGGGGACACAATGGAGGTAAGTCCCGGGGCTGATGAGATCACATGAAGTAACTCATATAAGAGGTATCTCTGCTTCAAATTGAATTGAAAAAAGTAAAATTGCCTCAGGATGACTGGCAGTCATCCCAGGAGACGGGCGATTATCTCAGGGACTGGGATGAGTTTCACACCTGAGGCTTAAGTCCCATGTGAGGTGATCCAAAAAAGTTGCAGTTTCATGCTGTTCATGAAAATAGAATTTATAGTATAAAGCCGTCTTCTAGTTTTCAGATTCTACAGCTCCAAAAACCTCAAACCTAAACCTAGGGAAGTGCTGACAGGTGACTTTTCACTGTCAGTTTCTGAAACTATATGGTCACAGCATACTGCTGCTCTCATCCCCATGAGGAATATCTTCTGAGGGACAAGAAGGTAAGAAGCAAGCACAGGGACTGGATGCTGTTTTCTCTAGGGAGTCATAACATAACACCCTTTGCTCAGCCAACCACCCACTGTGCCCTGCAGCAGCATTTTTGTAATTCAGTGCCAAAAGGGAGTCTAAGTGCAATGCATCTTCCCTTGGATGTCTGCAAAAGTAATATCAGCACCAGAGACAACCCAGAGATTGATGTCAAAGACGTGGAAGACAGAAGTATGTTGCTTATCAGGCAGTGTGGACCATCACATGCCAACATGAGGCATTTTCCCAAGGATTGGATAGTTACTCAACATTGATTGAAGGGCCGAGGAATCATGATTGCTTCCTGTGAAAAGCCCAAGGAAGGAGCAGTACAAGGCACACAGAGAAAGGGAACAGAGTGAGAGACAGTAGCTTGCTTGCTGCAAAGAAGTGAAAGACTGAGGATCACAATGCAATTGAATTTTTACCCTGCTGTCAAACAGCTACACAAAATAAGGGCAAAAGGCAATGTCCAAGTTGCATTGGAATACCTGTTACATGAGGTAGCTACAGTTCCAGGATGGCAAGACAAACTGCAAATAGAAGACATCCAGCACAAGGGGACAAATAGAACCAGGGCCAGGGAATATGGGATGAGTCTCAGTCTACAGCATGAGATTCATAAAAATAGGTTTATGTCACAGCGTTTCAGTCTGGCAAATCATAACTCAACGGAAGCAAGCTGGCAATACAAGGGAAGTGAGTCCTCTGCCAGCAGCTCTGATACAAAGCTGCTTCAGACACCTGAACACCCATCAGCTGCAGCGACACATGATGTGGGCAAACGTTATTGTTCTTTGCCCTAACAGCAAGGGAAGAAAAACCTGACAAAATATAGCTGGAAGAAAGAAGGCTCTGGAAGCTTTAAAAGATGGCCACAGAAGTTCCCTAGCAGGCCTAATTTTCACATTATATTTAGCAACTTGCATGGAAATGGAACAGAGGGGTAGGAGTTGTCACCCAGAGGAACTCACGGGAAGCACTTGGAAACAAATCTGTCTGCACCTGGCTGGTGTTGCCTGCACCTACGACATCTTGCATGTTAAGGGGTTCAAGCTTGTTTAATATTCTTGAACTTAGAGTGTTCTCCTTCTCAGCCAGAATGCAAAATGAGGTGTGATATTTTATTTAACTTAAAAGAGTAAGAGGTACTTACTTTCTGCTAGACCGCAGGGGGAGGAGATGGGGCACAGGGTCTGTAACCAAGATGCAGCTCATTGCTTGCACAGGTCTGGGAAAGCGAAGCACCAAGTATTGCTCAAGGCAGGCTGTAAAGTTATAGTCCTGTGCACAGTGTTAAGCAGTGCTATGATACAAGGGGCTGTTTTTTGAAGAGGACATTAAAGCAGTTTCTTGAACACTTGCTCATTTAAAATTCTGCTGCTGTTTTAACAAGAGTAGGATGCTATGTCAGGAACCGTGAGCTTTCATTAGGAAATGCTAATTTGTCCCAAACTTTCCTCGTCTGAGTCTCATATCAGGCCTAAAGTTCCCTTGATTTGTCAGAAGATCCTGGACTTACCTTTTAAGCCTGTGTTACTAGTTCATATCATTTATATAAATGATCTTTATCTGTTTCAAACCTTACCATGTGTCTGTGAGAAAAAGCCCCAAAATCACAATATGTATTCCTTTTACCCTTCACTTCCCATTCCTACCTAATTTCATATCCTACTACTTTCACTTCTAATGGGTTTTCTGGTTCTTCTCTTTGCCTTATCCCTTCCCCAGTCAGTGGACTCAGTCTGGCCTTTCACAGCCCTGCTCTAAGTGCCTGCAAATGAGGATGAAGGCATTTACCCTTACATGCCAGTCTTGAAACTGATGCTTTTGCTGTGCTCCTGCTGTTACAATGCACACCTTTCCACTGTAAAGGCAGTGATGCAACCGTCTGTCTCAAGCCTTCACCTGACCATAAGTTGGGGTTTGAGGTTACTGGAGAAGGAGAAATATGGTCAGTCACAAAGATGTGCTGCTAGAATGAGAAGATAGTCAGGAAAGTCCTTGGGAAATCCCAGTGTTTTATTGAAATCAGGACAGATCCCGGTTTCATACAAGTCAGCTGGGACCCCAAGAATGCCTTGCATGGCTAAGACAATCTCAGTAACACAGCACATCTGGTAACCCTATGGACAGAGGTAAAAAGAAATAGAACTTCCCAGGGAAAAGGTCAGAACTTTGATTAATATCTCCTAGTGAAGCAAAGTGCTTGATGCCGATCTCACAACAGTTTTGCATTACTGCATCTCCATTAATTTTACTGGAGTCATCACAGTCTTTCACCACTGCTTGAGCAGCACTTTCCATTGGGTAAACTTTGGTGCTCTATTCCTTGCTCCCCCAAATTTCATGATATTCACACTGCACAGCTCTGGGAATTTCTCCAGAATGGCTGTCAAGGGGCTTGATAAGTGTATCTTAGTGCATATATTCCCAGCTGCTCTATATCTCATGTACTTTTACTCTTGAACTCTGGCAGGCAAAATCCCAGCAGATGGCTGTGCATGGACAGCTCAATATGCAAACCCATATTAAATGCCCTAATTATTTACAGATCTACAAATCATAGAATCATAAAATGGTTTGGGTTGGAATGGACCTTTACACATCATCTAGTCCAACCCCCTGTAGTAAGCAGGGACATTTTCAGCTAGATCAGCTGGCTGAGAGCCTCATCCAACCTGAATGCTTCCAGGGACAGGACATCTACCACCTCTCTGGGCAACCTGTTCCAGTGTTTCACCACTCTCAGCATGAAGAATTTCTTCCAAATATCTTGTCTAAACCTCAGGGTTTTTTGTGTTTTGTTTGGGTTTTTGTTTTTTTTTTAGTTTAAAACCATTACCCCTTGTCCTGTTGCTACAGGCCTTGCTAAGGAGTCTTTCTTACAAGCTCCCTTTAAGTACTGAAAGGCTGCAATAAGGTCTCCTTGCAGTCTTCTCTCCTCCAGACTGAACAATCCCCAACTCTCTCAGCCTCTCTTCACCCTTACTCTCTCAGCCTCTCTTCACAGAGGAGGTGTTCCAGGCCTTTGATAATTTTTGTGGCCCTAGATCCACTTCAACAAATCCACATCTCTCCTGAGCCGAGGTCTCCAGAGGTGTACACAGAGAGGCAGAATCACCTCCCTCAACCTGCTGGACACACTTTTTTGATACAGCCCAGCATACCGTCAGCCTTCTTGGGCTGCAAGCACACATTGCCAGCTCATGCCCAGCTTCTCATCCACCAGGATCTTCACATCTTTCTCCACAGGGCTGGTCTCAATGTCTTCATATCTGAGCCTGTATCGATACTGAGGGTTGCCCCAATCCAGGTGCAGGATCCTGAACTTTGCCTTGTTGAACCTCATGAGGTTTATCACAAGCTGACTTCTCCAGTTTCTCCAAGTCCCTCTGGATGGCATCCGGTCCCTCAGGAGTGTCAAACTCACCACTCAGCTTTCTGTCATATACAAACTTGCTGAGAGTGCACTGGATCCTATCATCTATGTCATTGATGAAGATATTAAACAACACTAGTCCCAGAACAAACCCCTGAGGGTTACTGATCTCCATCCAGACATTGAGCCATTGACTGTTACCCTCTGGGTGCAACCATGCAACCAATTTCTTATCCATTGAATAAGTACATCTATAAAATCCATATCTCTCCAGGTTAGAGAGAAGGATGTTGTGGGGTTGTTTCACAGAAAGCAGGTATACACATCTATTTTTATTTACTCACTGTTGTTCATATACTTTGATTTGGACATCCAGATATTAAAAGGGTTCCTAGTCCAGAGCCTAAGTATCCTAGCAGATTAGTCACGTAACGAAGCCTAGATGAGAACAGCAGTAGCAAGCCAAAGAACTTCTCTTTGCAGTAGAACAGCCTAAGTATTCACCTCAAATCTAATCATCACCAATATTACTACAGAAAGCTAATTACTCCTGCTAAAATGTTTGTGTTCTCAGCTGAACCTCCCTGAATCCAGCCCTTTACCATGAAAGATGCTTTCTCTTGCATGCTTCAAAATCATCACTTGGGCTATGGCTACGTGAGAGCTGTCTAAGAAAGCTACATAACAGCAGCCTGCCCCTCAGACTGCCTGAGTGTGCATGGATGCTGTGCAGGAAAGCTACAGGCTTGGGCCCAAGAGGTTAGCTACCCATGGCATCTTGACAGAACAGTCCCCATTCCCAAGATATAAGTGCCTATTTTGCCGTGCCATACTTCAAGGAAGGGAATAAGCTGCCAAGCTGAGGTTTCTGAGGGGTGAACACCTGGTGAGCAATTTTCAAGTATGTTTCCTTTCCTCAGCTCCATGTTCAGGAGCACAAAACCAAAAGGCACATTATTGTGAGCCCGGTTGGTAAATCTTTTGATAACTCATGCTTAGCATTTTGCAATGGAAGTAGGCAGAAGCCGCAGAGCCAAGCTGCAAAGCCAGACTGGAGGAGTGCTTCTATAGCTAGGGGTTCAGGTTGTGAGCTTAGCACAGTCAGACCCTGACAAACATGCAGCTCCAGGGCTCTGTGTCAGACTGGGTGCAAGAGATTGCTGTTGTGAGCACAACGGTCTGGTCAGGCTACGCTTCTCACAGGGAAGCTTGATGGTCCTTTTACACCCACCACGCGGAAGCAAAACTGCAATCCAGAAGGAAGAACAAAATATTCTCCAATTCACAAATTGTGTGGGTTTATTTTGTTTACTGAACTTTGCATTTCCTGCATACTCTATGTACATTGAGCAGAGCAATTGCAGTGGCATATGTATCCAAAGAGCGGGAAACAGACTGCCAACGACTTTCTCAGGGTATCAGCAAAATAAACAAACATAACATGCACATCAGGTGGTCTGAGTGCCAGAGCTAGGATAAACTGAATCTGCAGAGAAAGTGCTGTTGGAATTTCCCTTTAAACCACACCAAGCTGTAAAGCTGCTTGGGTGCAGGGAGCAGTCAAAGTCAGATCAGTGTATGAGTGTTTTAAAAGGGGTAGATTAATTCATGTGAACCAGGCAGCTCAGCTGGAACTGCTACTTGGCTGCCGGTTTCGGCTGCTGGTTTCGGCTGCCTGCCTCCTATGAGCATGCTTTTCCTTCTCCTGCAAAACTCTTTCCCTGGGGAGAAGGCAAGTATTCCCAGCAGGCACACTAATGGTGTGGGCTCTGGGCAATGACCTACCAGCCTTTTCTCCGTAGCTAACAGAGACAGATGCAGAGGATCTGTCCCTGGAGAGAAAAGCAAGGGGACCTGCCCAGCAAGGGTGGTTTCAATCCAGTGCACAAGTGTGTAAGGTTTTCCCTGTGGCAGACAGCTTACAGACAGCTAGGGTAGAGCTCTTAGGGGCAATCGTTTCTCAGGAAAATGAACCTGGTTCTGAGTAAGGGTCTCCAGAGGAATAACACACATACGTACACATGTATGTATGTGTGTGTGTGTATAAACATATATATATATATAGTGTGCATATGGCTAGCGGCTTGAAGTGATTGACTTCTGGGAAAGATAAAAAATGTTACTGAACCGTTGTGGAAAAGCCTGAAAGAATTTAATAGAAAATTACAGCCTTTCTCAAGAATTTAATATAGAAATATATAGGACAGTTAAAAACAGCCACAGAAAGGATATTACTCTCTATTAAACTCTACAGTTTCAAAGCAGTTTAAGTAGGGCCTTCTAATGTTTCTGCAAAGATTCCTATTACATCCTGTAGGGCTTTTCCACATAGATCCTAGCAGCCATCAGGGAAAACCTGGTGCCAGTGAGCTCCTAAGCAAAAAAGTCAAGTAATTTTAATAATCTACATTAGATCAAGGTCTGCAGCTATGCTGTAGCTTCATGAGCCTCTATGTGATTAGAAATGTTTCAGGGAAACTGCTTCTTAGAAGAGACTTTCTGTTTTGGTACCCCAGTAGCACGTGGTCATCACCACATAAAACAACCTTTCCTCTTTGCATTGACTGGATATTTCAGGGATGTATAGAAGTAATAGCTAAACACAAAGAAGAACCTTCAGTTTGGACTGAGAAAGGATAATAAATATATTTGCATGAAGTATGACAAAGTAGCTAGAGATACCTGCAGCTGGGACACCCTCTGGAAAGCCATCTCTGAGGCACGTAGGCAGCAACCACCGCCTTCAGCCAAAATGCTGTCTTTGGCCGAAGCTTTTGTTTCAGATTTATTTTTCTCACAGAATAATATCTGTGTACTGACTTAAGCATTTGAAATGTGTTGAATTAGTTACTTTATGAAAGGGTTCCACATTCATAGCCTCACCTTGATCCATTATAAGAACAGTGGACAAACCATTTGGGGTTACAGCAATAAAGTATCATTACACAGTTAACTATGCATACAGTAAAATGCATGATTAATATACCTCTTTTTGTCTGTGGAAGGTTTGTTTTGTATGTTCCATTGCCTTCAGTTTAATGGTGCTTAGAATTACTAAATGCATATTACACATTGTCAATCACAGGCACTTGAAAAACTGTTGCCCATCTTCTGCACAGCCTGACAGTACCTCATAGCTTACAAGACTAAATACAAACCCCAGCAGTGCTTATGCTAACTTCTGAACGCATCAAAGCTTTTCATTAACCTCTTCCTGACCCAGACAGTGGCATACGTTCATGATAAAGTACTGTTCTAAACAAATACTATTTTTGTTAATCAGGGGGAAATGTGAGTGTAGGAAGCAAACTATTGAACTTGCTTAATGCATAGTATTCTAGTTTGGTGACCTTATTGTAGTTCAGATAAATTTTCATAGTATTGTCTGAACCCTACTAGATTCCCACCACTAGAACAAATCTCAGTATTATATGACTGTGAGTTTCATACGCTAAGATGTCAAAAGGCCCTTCAATTTCCTAGAATGTCTTCTGTTCATGCTGTTTTAAACTATCAGAATATAAAAAGCCCTAACACTGTACTTCATTATAAAGTTTTTTATAATTTCTTGATATATTTGTCTTCCCTATCTAATAACAGCCCCAAACCAACTCACCTGTTGTTGATGTTCTTTTAGATTGTATCTCACTTTCCTAGTAATAACATAATTTTCAAAAGATGCTCAGGACTTGAAGTTTGAAATTCAATTGGTTTTGAAAGTTAAAATCATTTGTTTATGGAATCTCAGCAGGCTAAAATCAGCAAGAATTAGTGCACAGGCCCTAACTGTTTTGCATAATTCACCCAACTCTCCATATACCTTACTCGAGAGGTGTCTAAACAGAGGGGGAAGAAGAAAACTTTGAATCTGAGCTGTCCTTATACAGCAACTGGAGGCAGAGACAAATATCTACAGCAGAGGCTTAAGATGCTTCAAAGATTTACACAGTCATATAAAATTTTTCATGTGAAACTATTTACTCGCATAAATGTGTCAGCAAGATGAGGTTCCAAAGATGGAAGAAAGAGAAGAAGAGATACTGAAAGATCCCTTGGACAGACTTGTCTCTGAAACCACATTTTCCGGATTTGTTCATGGAAGAGTTCTCAGTGTGACTTGCTGGCTAATCCTATAAAACCAGCTGAAACGTTAGTTCTGTCTGAATCTAATTTTTCTGTGGTTGTCGTTCTTTACAGTCCTACTAAATTCAAATGCTCATTGAAAGCACAAGTGCAAGGAGGGGAAAATCCCTCTGCCTGGTGAGAGAACCAGAAGCAAGAATCCTTTCAGGGGCAGCTTTATCAGCAACTCCATGGGATCCAGGGAACTACAGGCCTGTCAGTCTGACCTCAGTGCCAGGGAAAGTCATGGAACAGGTGATCTTGAGTGCTACCATGAAGCACATGCAAGAGAACTGGGTGATCAGGCCCAGTCAAGACAGGTTCACAAAAGGCAGATCCTGCCAAACAAACCTGATCACCTTCTATGATAAAGTAAAGTGACTCAACAAATGGATGAAGGAAAGGCTGTGGATGTGGTCTTTCTGGACATCAGTAAGGCCTTTGACACAGTTTCTCACAGCATTCTGCTACGGAAACTGTCAGCCTCTGGCCTGAACAGGGGCACACTCTCCTGGGTGGAAAACTAGTTGGATGGCCGGGCCCAGAGAGTGGTGGTAAACGGAGTTAAATCCAGTTGGAGGCCAGTTACAAGTGGGGTTCCCCAGAGCTCAGTGCTGGGTCCAGCCCTGTACAATGTCTTTATCAATGACCTGGATGAAGGCATCGAGTGCACCCTTAGCAAGTTTGTGGATGACACTAAGCTGGGTGGAAGCGTCGATCTGCTAGAGGGTAGGGAGGCTCTGCAAAGGGATCTGAACAGGCTGCACCACTGGGCTGAGACCAACGGCATGAGGTTTAACAAGGCCAAATGCCGAGTCCTGCACTTGGGGCACAACAACCCTGTGCAGTGCTACAGACTAGGAGAAGTCTGTCTAGAAAGCTGCCTGGAAGAGAAGGACCTGGGGGTGTTGGTTGACAGCTGACTGAATATGAGCCAGCAGTGTGCCCAGGTGGCCAAGAAGGCCTATGGCATCTTGGCTTGTATCAGAAATGGCGTGGCCAGCAGGCCCAGGGAGGTTATTCTCCTTCTGGACTCGGCACTGGTGAGACCGCTCCTTGAATACTGTGTTCAGTTCTGGGCCTCTCACCACAAGAAAGATGTTAGGTACTGGAGCGAGTCCAGAGAAGAGCAACAAAGCTGGGGAAGAGGCTGGAGAACAAGAGAGGCGGCTGAGGGAGCTGGGATTGTTTAACTTGGAGAAGAGGAGGCAGACCTTATTGCTCTCTACAACTACCTGAAAGGAGGTTGTGGAGAGGAGGGAGCTGGCCTCTTCTCCCAAGTGACAGGAGACAAGACAAGAAGGAATGGCCTCAAGCTCCACCAGGGGAGGTTCAGGCTGGTCATTAGAAAATAATATTTCACGGAAAGTGTCATTGGGCACTGGAACAGGCTGCCCAGGGAGCAGATGAAGTCACCTTCCCTGAAGTTGTTTAAAGGACGGGTGGATGAGGTGCTGAGGGGTATGGTTTAGTGATTGACAGGAATGGTTGGACTCGATGATCCAGTGGGTCCTTTCCAACCAACTGATTCTATGATTCTATCCTCCCTTAAGCTCCCACCAAGCTTCTGAAGAAGGCTGCTGCTTTGCTGAGCCACGGGGTGGAGAAGGGACAGATGGAGGTCTGGAGCCCCACAGGACCCACTTAGGGACCCCCAGAACACATTTAGGATCCCTCTAGGACACCTCAGGACACATCTAGGGTCCCTAGGACTCTCACTGCCACTTAAGGGAACCCTCAGAATCCCTCTAGCATCCCCAACACTACTCTAGGACTTCTAGGAGATTTTAGTACTCCCAGAACTCTTCTAGGACCCCCCAGGACCCCTCTAGAGGACCCAGAACATTGTGGGGATCCCCAAGACCACTCTAGGGACTCCCAGGACCCCTCTAGGATGCCTAGGACCCCTCTACAGACCCCGAGGATAGTCCTAGATCCCCTGCCGGGACCCCACTAGGACCCCCAGGACCCCTCTATGGTCTCCCAGGACCCCTCTAGAGCCTCAAAGACCCCTCCCGGTTCCCCCACGACCACCCAGGACCTGTCTAGTGGCCTCCAGAACCCCTCTGAGGACCCCTCTTGAGACTCCTAGGACCCCCAGGACCCCTCTAAAACTTCACAGGACCCCTCCAGAGCCCAGCAGAACCCCTTTAGGGAAGACCAAGACCCCTGTAGAGACCCCCAGATACCCCTGTAACTCCTCTAGACCCCCTCACGTCCCACAGGACCCCTTAAGAGCCCCCCCTGGATTCCTCTACTGACCCTTGGACTCCTCTAAGGGGTCCCCTAGGACCCCTATAGGGACACCTTATTCAGCTGCATCCAGCAACAGGACGGTGAGTTCAGTAGTAGGGGTGCCCATAGGCGACTGGGTGCTTCCCTGAACGGGGAAAAACCCTAAAAAAAAAATCGATCGGGAAGTCGGCGCTGGGCTCCGGGCTCCACGGCCGTTCCTGCGCGGTGCCTGACGGGAGGGGGCGGTCCCGGAAGCTTCCGCGGGGGATTTAAAGGGCCCTTAAGGAGCACAGGCCAAGAGGTGCGGGGCTCATTAAATAGGGCAGGGCCGGGCCACGGCCACGGCCACGGTCAGGGTCAGGGTCAGGGTCAGGGTCAGGGTCAGGGTCAGGGTCAGGGTCAGGGTCAGGGTCAGGGTCAGAAGAGAGTGAGGAAAATGGTGGATACCTGACAAAAGACTAAGGCCACACCAAGCATGATGGAGGCTGCCACCCAGATGGCGCCCCGGTGGGCACATGCAGCTACCCAGACCCTGGGTTGCAGTCAGTGCCCCCCTCCCATAGTGGCTCACGCCTCTGGCACTGGCTCCTCATGTGGAAGCTGTGCTTGGGTAGGGGAACTGCTTCATATGGTGGAAGAGCTGGGGAAAGAAGTGTATAGGCTGAGGACCATCAGGGAATGTGAGAGGGAGATAGATGAGTGAAGCAGGGCCTTCTCACAGGCTGCCGCAGCTAGTGAAGCTGAGCACCACCCACTGGTAAGCTGTAAGGCTGGGAGAGACA
This sequence comes from Clamator glandarius, assembly GCA_033459285.1. NCBI lineage: Eukaryota > Metazoa > Chordata > Aves > Cuculiformes > Cuculidae > Clamator > Clamator glandarius. The sequence continues at coordinate 7,214,535 of JAUNZM010000329.1, read as the reverse complement.
GAGATGGGGAATGGCAGCAGGTTCCTGTCCGGAGAAGGAAACCTGCTCCCCCCACCCAGGTAATTAACCCCCAGATCTCTCTGGGGAACAAATATGAGGTGCTGAGGGTGCATCCTAGCCCTAAAGATGAAGAGGGCTGCACCCACAGCCTAGAAATGTTTCCAAAACTCCATCATCCTTCCACAGCCCTAAAAACATCCTCGGTTAAAAAGAAGAGGAGGGTGATTGTCTTGGGGGATTCCCTTCTCAAAGGTATGGAGGGTCCCATCTGTAGGCTGGACCCGCTCCGTAGGGAGGTCTGCTGCTTGCCGGGAGCATCAGTGAGGGATGTTACTAGAAAGCTCCCTTCCCTGGTCAAAGATATGGACTACTACCCGCTCTTAGTTTTTCAAATTGGTACTGAAGAAATAGAACGTAGCAGGCCTAAAGCCATTAAAAGGGACTTCAAGGCACTTGGGAGAATGATCGAGGGCTCTGGGGCACAGGTAATATTCAACTCCATCCCAATACTAAGGAATTAGGAGCATGAAACGAGGAATAAGAAACTGGTTAATGAATGGCTTAGGGACTGGTGTGAGAAGAGGGGCTTTGGGTTCTTTAATCATGGAGAAGCCGACACACCCCCAGGCTTTCTTACCAGGGATGGGACATGCCTGTCTCCTAGGGGGACAAAAGCCCTCACCAAAAACCTAGTTAAGCTCATAAATCGAGCTTTAAACTAGATGTGGGGGGGGAGGGGATGGAGGCCAGGCAGGATGGGAGTGAGCCTGGAGGTGAGACTTCAGAGGCAAAGGGGTGGTGTGCTGGCGATACCTGCCAGTATATCACCACTAAGGAAGAGGGAGTGAGTGCACCTGGGGATGGTAGGCAGCAAACTGGCACTGTGGCCTTAGTTAAGTCAAGGACGGCTCAGTTGGGGAGAAGCCCTATTGCGAAGGCTGTAGCTACACCTGCCCAGCTGAAGTGCATTTACACTAATGCACGCAGCATGGGAAATAAGAAGGAGGAGCTGGAAGCTGTGGTAGGGCAAGGAGACTATGATGTCATTGCCATTGCGGAGACGTGGTGGGATGACTCGTACAACTGGAGCGTACCCATGGTGGGGTATAAACTCTTCAGGAAGGACAGGAAGGGCAGAAGAGGAGGCAGGGTAGCCCTCTATGTTAGAGAGGGCTTTGATACCCTCGAACTGGACTACAGTCAAGATGGGACTGAGTGCCTGTGGGTGAAAATCAGAGGAGACCATGGGCAGGAAGGTATTGTGATGGGAGTCTGCTATAGACCATCCAGCCAAGAAGAAGCAGCTGATGAGCTCTTCTACAAACAACTGAGTGTAGTCTCAAAATCGCTACCTCTAGTGCTTGTGGGAAACTTCAATTTCCCAGATATAGGCTGGGAGTATAATACAGCAGAAAGGAAGAAGTCCCAGAGGTTTCTGGAGTGTGTGGAAGACAACTTCCTCACACAGCTGGTGAGTGAACCGACAAGGGACAGTGCCCTCCTGGACCTGCTGTGTGTGAACAGAAAAGGACTGGTGGGGGATGTGAAGGTTGGAGGACGCTTGGGGCAAAGCGATTATGAGATGATAGAGTTCTCAGTGCAGGGTAAGATGAAGAAGGAGGTTAGCAGAACAGTCGCCCTCAACTTTCAGAGAGCAGACTTTGGGCTGTTCAGAAGGCTGGTCGGAAAAGTCCCATGGGAGGCGCTCCTTGAGGGCAAAGGTGTCCATGAGGGCTGGGCGCTCTTCAAGAAGGAATTCCTAGCAGCTCAGGAGAAAGCCGTCCCCAAGTTCCGGAAAAGTAGCCGGTGGGGTAAGAAACCACCATGGTTGAGTAGGGAGGTCCTAAGAGACATCAATAGGAAGAGGAGGGTCCATGACCTCTGGAGGAAGGGGCAGGCATCCTGGGTGGACTATAGGGAGGAAGTGAGAATGTGTAGGGAAAAAGTCAGGAGGGCTAAGGCCCAACTAGAAATGTGACTGGCCAAGACTGTGAAAGACAACAAAAAGTCTTTCTACAAATACATCAACAGCAAAAGGAGTGCTAGGGAGAATCTCCAGTCCCAAGTAGATGCAGAGGGAGCAAGAGTAACAGGGGACGAAGACAAGGCTGAAGTACTCAATGCCTACTTTGCCTCAGTTTTTAACAGTAAGGAAAATTGTTCCCTCTGTGCACAACCCCAGGGGTTGGAAGAGAAGTATGAGATTCCCAAGGTCCAAGAGGAGGTGGTTAGAGACTTGCTTGCCCAGCTAGACACCCACAAGTCTATGGGGCCGGATGGAGTCCACCCAAGAGTTTTGAGGGAACTGGCGGATGTGCTGGCCAAACCCCTTTCCATCATCTTCCAACAGTCCTGGATGACTGGGGAGGTTCCGCTGGACTGGAGGCTGGCTGACGTCGTGCCCATCTATAAGAAGGGGCGCAGGGAGGATCCGGGAAACTACAGGCCTGTCAGTCTGACTTCGGTACCGGGGAAAGTCATGGAACGGGTGATCTTGAGTGCTATCAAGAAGCACGTGCCAGAGAACCGGGTGATCAGGCCCAGTCAACACGGGTTCATGAAAGGCAGGTCTTGCCAGAGTAATCTGATCACCTTCTATGACCGAGTGACTAAACTCTTGGACGAGGGAAAGGCTGTGGATGTGGTCTTCCTGGACTTTAGTAAAGCCTTTGATACAGTTTCTCATAGCATTCTGCTTCGGAAACTGTCGGCCTCTGGCCTGGACGGGCACACACTCTCCTGGGTGAAAAACTGGTTGAATGACCGGGCCCAGAGGATGGTGGTAAACGGAGTTAAATCCAGCTGGAGGCCAGTGACAAGTGGGGTTCCCCAGGGCTCAGTCCTGGGTCCAGTCCTGTTTAATGTCTTTATCAACGTCCTGGATGAAGGCATTGAGTCCTCCCTTAACAAGTTTGCAGATGACAACAAGCTAGGTGGAAGTGTGGATCTGCTGGGGGGTCGGGAGGCTCTGCAAAGGGACCTGAACAGGCTGGACTGCTGGGCTGAGACCAACGGCATGAGGTTTAACAAGGCCAAATGCCGGGTCCTGCACATGGGGCACAACAACCCTAAGCAGAGGTACAGACTAGTAGAAGCCTGGCTGGAAAGCTGCCTGGAGGAGAAGGACTTAGGGGTGTTGGTTGACAGCCGACTGAACATGAGCCAGCAGTGTACCCAGGTGGCCAAGAAGGCCAATGGCGTCTTGGCTTGTATCAGAAACGGCGTGACCAGCAGGTCCAGGGAGGTTATTCTCCCTCTGTACTCGGCACTGGTGAGACCACTCCTTGAATACTGTGTACAGTTCTGGGCCCCTCACCACAAGAAGGATGTTGTGGCTCTGGAGCGAGTCCAGAGAAGAGCGACAAAGCTGGTGAAGGGGCTGGAGAACAAATCTTATGAGGAGCGACTGGGAGAGCTGGGGCTGTTTAGCCTGGAGAAGAGGAGGCTGAGGGGAGACCTTATTACTCTCTACAACTACCTGAAGGGAGGTTGTGGAGAGGAGGGTGCTGGCCTCTTCTCCCAAGTGCCAGGGGACAGGACGAGAGGAAATGGCCTCAAGCTCCACCAGGGGAGATTTAGGCTTGAGATTAGGAAAAAATTCTTCACGGAGAGGGTGGTTAGGCATTGGAATGGTCTGCCAAGGGAGGTGGTTGAGTCGCTGTCCCTGGAGGTGTGTAAGGTTAGGGTGGATGAGGTACTTAGGAGCATGATTTAGGGATTGCTGGGAATGGTTGGACTCGACGATCCAGTGGGTCTCTTCCAACCTGGTTATTCTGTGTGTGATTCTGTGTGAATAATCTAGGATCCTCCAGGATCCCTCTGGGGACCCCTCTAGGAGCTCTCCAGAGTCCCCCAGGACCTCTTCAGGGACCCGCAGGACCCCTCTAGAACCCAATAGCATCCCTCTGGAGACCCCCAGCAACTCTTTATGGGGCCCCCAGGTCCCCTTAAAGGGACCCCCAGAACCCTTTTTGGGATCCAAAGGACCCCTTAAGTGCCCCCCAAGATCTTTCAAGCCTCCCTCAGGACCCCTCTGGGACCCTCAGGATCCCGTTAGAGCCCCCCAAGATCACTCTAGAGTCCCCCATATCCCTCTAGGGACCCACCAGGATCCTTCTAGCTCCCTCTAGGCCTCCTCTAGTGCCTCTCTGGACCACTTTAGGGTCCCCAAGACCCCTCTAAAACCCCCCAGGGTCCCTCTAGGGACCCCCAGGACCCATCTAGGGCACCCAAGACCCATCTGGGACACATCTAGGTTATTTGCCCTCTGTACTTGGCACTTGGGAGGTCGCTTCTCAAATCCTGGGTTCAGTTCTGGGTTCCTCCCCACAAGAAGGATGTTGAGGCTCTGGAGCAAGTCCAGAGAAGAGCAACGAGGCTGGTGAGGGGGCTGGACAACAGGCCTTATGAGGAGCGACTGAGAGAGCTGGGGTTGTTTAGCCTGGAGAAGAGGAGGCTGAGGGGAGACCTTATTGCTCTCTACAACTACATAAAAGGTAGTTGTGGAGAGGAGGGAACTGGCCCCTTCTCCCAAGTGGCAGGGGACAGGACAAGAGGAAAAGGCCTCAAACTCCACCAGAGGAGGTTTAGACTGAACATTAGGAAAAAATTTTTCACGGAAAGGGTCATTGGGCGTTGGCACAGGCTGCCCAGGGAGGGGGTTGAGTAACCTTCACTGGAGGTGTTTAAGGGATGGGTGGATGAGGCAGCGAAGGGCATGGCTTTGTGATTGAAAGGAATGGTTGGACTCGATGATCCAGTGAGTCTCTTCCAACCTAGTGATTCTATGATTCTATCCTCCCCCAGCTCCTGCCAAGCTGCTGAAGAGAGCTGCTGCTTTGCTGAGCCACGGGGTGGAGAGGGGCCAGAGGGAGGTCTGGTGGCCACTCCACATCAGTGGCCATAACAAAGCCCATCTGTGCAGCAAGGATGAACAGGGGAAAATGGATGATGTCTCTGCCACTCGTTTGCATCTCAGTTTGACCAAACTGGCCCATGGTCACCCCCTCCTCCCACATACCAAACAGGTATGTTGATGTGCGGAGCAAAGCCAAAGACTCAGGGGTGGTCCTCAAAACAGAAGTATTAATAAGATTTATGAATAGAAATACTATGAGTTTCTTGTGATGAAAACATCTTGATCTATGACCCTGGAGTTCTCTGGATTCCTACACATGGGTGGGGGTGGTGCTGCAATCCATTGTCGCTGACCATTGGCACCACCGACCAAAGGGAAAGGAGATTGAGCCGACTGGCACCCCAGATGTTGTCACTCCAGAAGGGACTATAAGAGAATGAGAGGAGCAAGCACAAATGGGAGCTCCCTCTCAGCTGGTCTTTTGCAGAAACTTCACTCGCAGCTGCTTTGAGGAAACATCTGAAGACTTTAATGACTGAACTCCATACAGGTCATATAGTCCCTTTTCAAACCCTTATAGTAGGCTAATATGGCTCTAGACTTAAGCTTATATTCTTGACTTAGAATTGTAACATTTTAGGTAATAAACTAAATGTTTAAATACAGTTCTTGGTCCTACTCTGTCTACCTCGGGGTGTGACACTCTTCCAACCCAACCATTCTATGATTCTATGGTTCTTGCTCCAGCTTTCTTGTAAAGGAGCTGTGTTCCTGAGGAATGCAGCCTCGCTGCCTCAGTCAGCGCCAGCAGCAACAGATGCTTTGCACTAGGCTTTCTTTCCTTCGGTCCTTGCTTCAAGGGCTCAGCATGAGGATGGCCTAATTTGTCACATTAAAGACTGAGGTCGAGATGTCATTTTTGAGGTGTTGAAGGGCTGTGATGGAGAAAACCAGAACTGAGATGAAGCCCAGTGTCTACAGAGACCTCCAAGCATCCCCTCCAGACCCCACCAGCCCCATTCAGATAACTGTTGGGCAGGAGTGCCCCAACTGCCCCACACAGGCTTCCCTGGAACAGAATCTGGCATGGTAGAACCCCATCCCCTGCCCCACCAGCCCCGGCCAACCCAACCTTGCCCCTCCTCACCCTTGCAGATCTCTGACATCTTCTCCAGGATTTGATCCTTCAAGGGCTGAGCAGCAAGCACTAGGGACAGAGCTCCATCAGATCCCCCTTGCTCCCCAGTGCCATTGCGGGTATGGGGACAAGGGTGGCCCCAAAGAGGCACCAAGGGATGGTGGCTCACCAAGGAACATCACAGCTGCCTCTTGCACTACATCCTGCAGAGCAGTCAGGTACTGCAGGCTCTGGTTTAAGTAGTCCACAACCCTCTTCTTGTCCTGATTCAGCTGGAGAGACCACAAGAGTACGGATATGTCCCAGTCCCGCTCCAACCGGCCAACCCAGTCCCTATTCCCAGTATCCCCTGTTGCTAGGACCCCTCCCTCCTTCCCACAGAGCATGGAGAAGAGCCCTTGGGGGCTCTGTTCTTGAAGCCAGGGAGCAAGGACACATTTCTAGGCTGTAGGCTCCAGCCTGGAGCAAGGTGGGTGAGACCCACACCCCAGACATGTGAAGCAGCCCTCGTCCAGCCTGGGCCCTGGGGTCTGGGGGTTCTTCTCACCAAGCACTCTCCAAGAAGCCATGGCAGCTGTGGCTGGACAATATATTTGGGCAGTTTCCAGCCCAGGAACTTTGCTGCAGCCAGGAGACCTTCCCAGGAGGCCTGTGGAGCAGCAGAAGGTGGGAGATGGCAGCACAGGCCGGAGAAAAAGACTGGGCATCCTCCTCCTCTTGGCTTTGTCGGTGGGGCGACGGTGGCCTTAGGAAGGTGGGACATGCCCTGGCCCAAGTGCCTGGGAGTCTCCTCTCTGCGTCACAGCTCAGCTTTGCAATCCATACCTCGCCCACATCAGGTGTTTCATCACGTAGGTGAGCGAAGAGTAGGAACAGGGCCGTTCATACTTTTGCCTTCATCTGCATCTTATGAATCCACACCATGCTCTTCAGCTGCTCGGTGAAGAACCTGATGGCTTGTTCTCTCACCTGGCTAAGCCCCTGGCAGGGAGGACAGCAGGACTTCAGAACCAAGATCTCTTTGCCCATAGAGAGCAGGAGCGTCACTGTGGCGGATGGATGGGGAGATGCTCCAGGCTTGGATTTGGTCACTAGAGGCGTGGGGCAACTCTGCAGGTGCAGCCAAATGGCTCCAAACTTGTCCAAGTCCCCTCAGTGGGCTCTCCTGACCACCCAGTGCTCCCCACCAGCTCCACCAGCCGTGTTAGGGATGAGTTCCCATCAAAATGGACTGAGGAGGAGACAGGCTGGTCCTTGGCAATGCCTGTGGGCCACACACCCCTGGCCATGCTGCCTGAGGAGAAGATCTGGTCCTATTCCCCAGTGCAGGTAGGGAAGGAGGAGCCCTTGGGGCTCTCAGAGCAGCTCTCAGGGAGAACCCGGGCTGCAAAACTCAGGGGAGAAAGGTGAGAAGGCGTCCCTGCTCCAGGTGCTGCAGTTGTCCATGCCCAGTGCCCATCTGGGGGGCTCAGACTCTCCCATCAGCCTTACATGATGAAAGAGGGGCAGCAGCTTCTCCACCAGCTGCACAGTGATGGAGCTGGCCTCCTTCTTCTTTAGGTGACCCAGAATGTTTTGCAGGGTCACCAGTGCCTTGATAACCACATCTGTGTTGCTGTCCTCCAGGTCCTCAGTCACATCCAGCAGGAGGATCTTCATTCTTCTTGCCTGCGTGAAGAAGAGAATTTCCTTGTTGGGAAAAGCTCCATGCCTGGAAAGCTCCCCAGGTGGCCACGTTGGCAGGGATGGCACTTGGGGCCATCACTCCACCACCTGACTCCAGCCAAGGCCAAGCCACCATCTTCCCCACTGCTTCAGCTCCTGACTGCCCTTGGCCACGCTGTGCTCACCGTCTCAGCTCTCTGAGAGAGTGTGATGAGGCCTTGGAGAACTGCTGGGTGCAAAGCTGGGCTTGGGCGTCTCAGGTATCTCCAGGATTTGTACAGTTCCTCGAAGTTATCAAAGTTTTCATTTTCAAAGTCCTCGCAGGGTAGGACCTGGAAGAAAGGCAGCAGTGATTGAGCGGCAGAGCAGGTGGGGCTCCACGCAGCTCTGGGTTCCACCAGCAGCTGAGGCCAAGGCCACCAGGGCTTTGGGTGGTAACTCACAAGCAACTGAAGGATCCCAGTGTCCTCAGACAAAGTGTAGAGGACCTGATTGCGTTTCGCCTGATGCCATTTGAACAGTTCTATCAAGACTCTTTCCATCATTTGGGGCATGGAGAATATGAACTCCCACACAGGCACGGCAGAGCTGCAAGGCAGAGCTGCAAGGGAGAGCGTTCTGCCAGCAGGGCATCCTCGGCCACCACGGCCTGGCCTGGAGCAGCCCTGCAGCAGGAGACAAACAATGGGAGGTGAACTGCGGGGCTGGGAGGAGCGTGGTAAATCATGGATTGCCCTGAGATGGAAGGGACCCAGAAGGATCATCCAGTTCAACTCCTGTCATCCTGAATCATAGAATCATAGAATAACCAGGTTGGAAGAGACCCACCGGGTCGTCGAGTCCAACCATTCCCAGCAATCTCTAAACCATGTCCCTAAGCACCTCATCCACCCTCAACTTAAACACTTCCAGGGAAGGTGAGTCAACCACCTCCCTGGGCAGACTGCCTGAATCTCTCCTGGTGGAGCTTGAGGCCATTCCCTCTCGTCCTGTCCCCTGGCACTTGGGAGAAGAGGCCAGCACCCTCCTCTCCACAACCTCCCTTCAGGTAGTTGTAGAGAGTAATAAGGTCTCCCCTCAGCCTCCTCTTCTCCAGGCTGAACAACCCCAGCTCTCTCAGTCGCTCCTCATAAGATTTGTTCTCCAGCCCCTTCACCAGCTTTGTCGCTCTTCTCTGGACTCGCTCCAGAGCCTCAACATTCTTCTTGTGGTGAGGGGCCCAGAACTGTACACAGTACTCGAGGTGCGGTCTCACTAGTGCCGAGTACAGAGGGAGAATAACCTCCCTGGACCTGCTGGTCACGCCATTTCTGATACAAGCCAAGATGCCATTGGCCTTCTTGGCCACCTGGGCACACTGCTGGCTCATGTTCAGTCGGCTGTCAACCAACACCCCTAAGTCCTTCTCCTCCTGGCAGCTTTCTAGCCAGGCTTCTCCTAGTCTGTAGCTCTGCTTAGGGTTGTTGTGCCCCAAGTGCAGGACCCGGCATTTGGCCTTGTTAAACCTCATGCCGTTGGTCTTAGCCCAGCAGTCCAGCCTGTTTAGATCCCTTTGCAGAGCCTCCCTACCCTCCAGCAGATCGACACTTCCACCCAGCTTAGTGTCGTCCACAAACTTGCTAAGGGAGCACTCAATGCCTTCATCCAGGTCGTTGATAAAGACATTAAACAGGCCTGGACTGGACTGAAAGGGTCATTGGGCACTGGAACAGGCTGCCCAGGGAGGTGGTTGAGTCGCCTTCACTGGAGGTGTTTAAGGGAGAGGTGGACAAGGCGCTGAGGGGCATGGTTTAGTGTTTGATAGGAATGGTTGGACTTGATGATCCGATGGGTCTTTTCCAACCTGGTGATTCTATGAATCTAAAATATACATCCAGAGGTTTTCAAGCTGCCTTTTTGTACTTCTCCTTAGGCCTGAAGTTTGATATCATTATGGGACATTTCCAAGGCGGCAGCGGCTGCAGCAGCCACTGCCTAATCTTTTCACAAGATGTAAATCAGTTTTAGTAATTATCATAATAGAGGGTTTGCACATGTTTTCTTGCTGGGAAAAAATACCATGTCTTATAAATTCCTCAGTGCTGTAACATCAAAGCAGCAGGGTTGGCATGCAGATCCAGAAGGGAGGGGAGACTAATTTGATGAGGGTGTCTATGTGATAGATAGAAATTTCTTTTAAGAGACCGTCCGGAATGGTGTATGCCAGAATGAGGACTGAAATCCTGTAACTGGGCATGAAAAGCATGTATATTGGAGGTGCTCACTCTTGAAGCAGGAGTGGTACCTCATAACCAACACAGTTAGAAAAAGCTAAAGCATTTTGAAATAGTACATTAGGGAATTAGAGGGAAATCAGAGGGAATCCTACACTGCTGGTGGCACACAGAGTAACATTTCCTGTCTGAAACTGGGCTTCTGAGAGTCAGAAAGGCTCCTTCAGGACTGATGGGGGCATAGGGATGCCACACATGTCTCTCTTGGACTGCTACTCTGCAGCCAGGATCAACAACAGTCAGGCCAAAGCACTCCAGTTCTCCCCATCACCATGGTCCCATCTGGTTTTCTCCAATTGGATGTAAATCCCAAGAGCCAAACTAGGTCATCAGCCTGTTCCCAGAGAACACAAAAGTGGTGCTCAGTGTATCTGGCTTCTCAGGCCTGAGTCCTTCTGTATTTTTCTGCAGAAATGGCTTACAGGTGTAACACCATGCAGCTTCACACTGTTATTTTTGGTCTCTCCAAATTTTATCCCCCTTGACTGAAACTGAGAGACCCAGGAGAGCTGCAGGGATCAGGGCACAGATTCTGCCTTCATGTGGGCAGAGTGAACTTCCCAAAAGAAATGAACAGCATTGCTTTTTTGGTTGAAATGGTGAGAGTGGAGTAAATGAAGTTTAACACAAGAGAAGAAAACAAGTAAACATTACATATGTTTTCTAGGGAGCCCATGGTCCATGTGCAAGTGATTAACTTTTTCTGTCAAAGGAGGATAAAGAAGGAGCCAAGATCCTCTGTAACTATTACAAGAACCAAACACAGCAGCAAATATGGAAAACTTCACCAGTTTGGCAGATGCTGTAAAATATTTTTAGCTCAAACACCTCATGGTTGTGGTCCTAACATTGACCCCAGCCTAGCAATTTGTAATCTCAGGAAGCACTGCGTTAGCTTTCACAGAATCTCCCTTGTGACCAACCCTCACAAAGCTGCACCTCTCAAGGAAAGTTTACAGCCCCTGAACTGAGTATATGCCACAGTGAAATGACAAACACTAGTTCATCTGCAAAGATAAAGTGTTCCCATTCTCAGCATCCTCAGGACTGAGGGAGACGTGTTGTTGTTGTTGCTGAGCAGCTGAAGAATGCACACTGCTCAAAGCTCAAGAATGTGGAAATGGCAGAGCTTTTTTATAAGGCTATTAAAAATGACATCTTAACAACATCTGCAATTAAAAATGCTCAGAGATCTTCCAAAAAAACATGTGGATCATAGAACTCATTCCATTCTTATGACTTAAAAATTTGACAGCGTCAGCCTAGAAAAATGAGAGAAGTGCCTCTTCCCTATCTGTTGTTTAAGCAGCTTCCTCAATTCCAAATGGCAGTGACAAATGATGGTGCGCTGACCCTAGGGTGTCCTCTGGCCCTGAGCAGCAGTCCACTGCTAAATATGTTATTGCAGGAAAAGAGTGTCCGTTGTGGTATGCCACACTTCTATATGAATACATTTCCTATCCTATGCATCCAAATATATCTTAAGCTAAATAATAACACCAAAAAGTTTTAAAGGGGACTGGAGAAATCAAAGGCTTGGTAGAGTAGATGCACTTTCCATTTTCAAGTTGTTGGTTCAAGTTCACCCATCAAAAAACAGTGGGTTTTCTTTGAAATGAGAATTTGGCTTCTCTGGTCTTGGTCTGAACAGAGCAGGGGGCTCTTCTTATGACCTGCCATGGTTATTAGCACTATCAAGACACACTTATTAATGATCTGGGCAAACATAACCTCAACAGGCCATTAGGACATAAAAGCTCAGTTCAAGCTTTCCACCTGATGTGAGAGAACCCCCTACTACCACAGTCTGTAATTTACTTGCCCTGCAGCTGAATAGGCATCTTCCTACCCCAAGGCTGGCAGGATATCACCTTTGTCAGGATGCAAATTCACACTAAAACAAAGCAAACCAAAAAAATTATGGCACAGAGTAAAGGAAAAATGAGTCCTTGGTGGGATTCCTGGGAGCTACCTGGCAAGTAGGATAAAATGGTAGCTATAAAAGGAACATTCAGTTTGAAGAAATATTGGTATAGGGTTAATACAAGTTTGTTAATTATCTGGTAAGGACCTGCTCAGATGTACTTTGGCTCTGCATGTGCATGCACACAAACACTTGCTTCAGTACCTTGCTTGAATAATAAGGCACAACAGGGCAATCATTGTTGTACCATAATTGCTCTCCTCGGGTGTACGCCAGCCACGAACCCAAAGGAGGAGTGCTATCAGCAGCCTGAGAAGTATGATTATGTCCCAACAAGGCATGCCCTGTTGTGAATTATTACAATTAGAAAAGCTATCTACTGTGTTGCAAACATTGAGGTGAGGGCGATGAGAAATGCTTTTTAAAAGCCTGTGTTCTAGTAGTGCATATTAAAAATGTTGTACCTGCTGCTAGGACTCCCCATTAGCCAATCATATTGCTCAAGTATCCTTTGAATGACATACTTCATGTCCCATCTCAACTCTAGGCTGAAAGATTAAAGGAATTAGCAACATTTTTCAACCCTCTTTGAGCTCTCAAGAGACCTGCAAGTCAATAAGTGGTATACAGTGACTAAAAGTATGTGCTGCTTGCCAACACCAAAAAAAGCGTTGTTGAATATCTGGGAACAATTAACTGCTTTCCTCCCAAACAGATACAATTTTTTTAGCAATCAGCTTGCAAGTGTAGTTAAAAGATACTAACTGAAAGGAATAAATTTAATTTTTTTCCACATGCGTTCATGGGAGCACATCCATCCATTCTTCAGCTTTCAAATTAGGGCCAAATGGGAGTGAGGAGACCCACCTGTATTGCAGAGCAATTGTGAAGATTGATTAGTACATATAATGGCCTCTGAGATGTTCAACTGGCAGGCATAACAGGTATGCAAAAGAAAGTATCCGAGAAAGCATAGAAAGGATGTATGATAAGCTGTGAAATATCCAAGTGGAGGAAATCATTCACCCTAATGTGACAGAAATGGTTAAAACAAAGACAATGCCTTTTCTGTGTAAGGTCCCAAGCAGAAGCTTTGTCGAGGGTGTTTGTTTAGTACTGCTAAAGTTATCCAGGGACTGCGGCAAGGATGCAGGACTAAAACCAGAAATGTAAGGGTCTCCAGCTGATGCAGGAGCAGAATGCGCCCTACAGTTCAGAAGACTCTTCCACCATGAATTAGAAAGATAGCTCCAAACAAACAAAGTGATTGTACACAGGTTTAGATGAAATCTGAGCTTCCCCTAAAACACAGAGTTGGGGTAAGAGCTGCCTCAAAACAGTCCTTGTAAGAAAACAGAGCTAACACATCCATTGCAGCTTCAACCAATTTGGGGAAAAATTATAAAAGGCTGGGGTGGGGATTGCATATGATATTAAATTCAGAGAGCTTTACAGCTAACATCTGGATACTGGGACAGCTGGAGCAGTGTTGTGTAATGCCTGTGAAGTACAGAATTAAAAAACCCTAAGAAATTGCCCTGTGATACCTAATCATCAGCCAGTCAAAACATGTTGGAGCTAATGTCTATTAATTACTAGAAACTTTAGATAAATTCAGTAAACATTGCCTATTACAATATGTTAAAAAAAAGGCTTTGAAATGGCACTGTACTCAGGAGTCTGATCCAGAGCTCACTGAAATATGCTGGAACGTTTCCATTCACCTCAGTGAGTTTTGTTTGTTGAGCTTTTTCAAGCCCAGGCAGCAGTTCAAAAATAACTTTACAGCATTATTCCAATTGTTTATTTGTGTATGAAAAGCACTGAAAGAATACACACAGCCAAGCAGAAAAAGAATACTTAGGAATATTTTTTTAATTGCCATTATCAAAACCACTGACAATATAAAAATTCAGCTATTTATGATGTTGTAACACTGGCTTTAATAGGGGTGGTGGTGAAGAAACTATGCGTAATGTAATCAACACACTAACAAACCCCAAGGCTCTGCTGAGGATTTTAACATGCAGAGTGTTTAAAATATTAAACAAACAGTAATAGCAAAAAACAGTATATGATTAAATAGTTTTAGCAACCAATCGTGAAAGTTTCTCTCCAAAATTTGTTCAAACTGTTTCATAGCTCACAAACTGCAGAAAACGCAGCATATATCTTAATGTGACCAGCAAGGACAAAAATAAAGCTCTTTGTCCACAGCTGCCTGACTTCAAGTTCATTGAGAGAGATTGAGTAGATTTGAGAAGAATCAAGATGTTTAACATCTGCCTCCTGTTATTATGATATTCTCTTCCTATTTATAAATAAATGCTTTGCTGGAGTTATGCTGTGGATTCTATTACTCTGTGGAATAATGTTCCCTTAGTAATCTGAACTTGGGGCCACAAGTAAACGGTATATTATAAGTCTTCTGAAATCTATCAATAAATGCAGGAAAAGATAATTAACAGACAGTATAATCTGTTTCCTGGTTTCCACAGCTAGCGTCTGACCATATGCTACAAGACAGCATGTTAATGCAAAACCAGATGAAAATTATTTATCTATGTTTTAGTTAGAACAAATGATCTTATGTTTGTGTGCATGGTCATCACACCTAGTCAAGAATCTCATGCTATTAAGGCTCACGTATCTCTCTAGCTGCTGATGTATGCACATGGAAATCCCAGTACTTCCATAAACACAGTAAATACAAAACACCTCCTTTGTTCTCCTACTTCCCTCCTATTTACTCTCTTTCCATAGTAGTTTATGTTAATCTCTGCATCTCTCTTTCACTTTACTTCCCATCTGTGTGTTAGTTTGAATTCCTCCTTTCTTTTTTACATCATTTCTTGCTCTACTCCGGTCTTTTCCAGTTAATGTATTGAAACTGGACCTCTTTTCTCCACCTTTACTGACAGCCTGCTTTGTGTCTCTGTTCTCTCTCACATGCCCTGATGTAACACTTTCCTCTCTGGCCTTCCTCACTGGAAGACTTTTGCTCTCCGTTACCCTGCATTCTGCAGAAAAACATTCTGCCTTAGTGCATCGCCTCAAAAAAACCTAGGACTGCTTCCCTCCTCTGACATTTTCTTATAGAACAGACTTCTGCCCCTTCCAGCTCTGTTCTCTGTACTATCTCCATCTTAACCTACTTTAGTGGATACTTAACAGTGCCTGGATGTCTACGATTAATATAGCCTTGCAGCACATATTTATAGTTTCTTCCTTTGTGTCCAGAGTACGTACATAGCCAAAAACCTTAAAATGCATGACTTCACAGCATAATACTGTGCAACATAAAGGCAAGAATTTATGTGCATATATTCACCTACTACTTCATTACAAAGAATCAGGATCTTAGAGAATGGCGATTTCGAAAGGAGGAATATTTTTTTTGAGAACAGGATTTGATGAGATCACCTATATCAATCAGAAGGATTATGATTAAAGCAGGAACAAGAACTATCTACATCATCCCTGACATTTTGTAACCTGTTCCTAAAACATGTAATTCTGCCATCTCCATCCCAGAGACTAGTATCTCCTTCCAAGTTGGAACCAAACTGTTGCTGCCTCAGCATCAGCCTGTCACTCCTTGTTCTAACCAGAGAGGATACAGAGAAGTTGTTCATTCCCATCCTCTTCTGGAGCAATATTTGACAAGGGTATGATCATCTTTCTTCCTCCATCTTCTCTTTAGACTAGACAAATCCAAACATTTCAGTCTCTCCTCAGGAGGTCATGCTTTCTAGGCCTCTGAATATTCATGATTTTTTGTCTTTGGGCTATCACTAACTGGTTCCCTTCCTTCTTAAAGCTGAAACCAAAGCCACCCTAGCAATGAATACAAATACTTTCAGAGGTGACTTATTCTTTTACAGTAAATGAAATGTACTTGTTCAAACAACCTTCATCTTCTAATCGATTACTTGATTTAAGTATTACTTGATATAAAGCTGGAGTGAGAACCTTGATACCAAAGGTAAAATTACTAAACATAATAATGCAGGTGCAGTAACAAAGCAATAATTCATAGCCAGTACTCAATTTTTTCCCCGTTTTCTCCCACATTTTACAATTTTAAAACATTTTTCATTACCTGAAATTATTCACCATTCAAATACTATATGCAAAGAGATCTGGGCTTACAAATTGTAAGGAGTAGTTCTATGTGTTTCATTTTTGAAGCTAAATTGATTTTAATTCACTAATTTTGTGCATAAACTATCTTAATACATTCTTGCATTTTTTAATTCAAAGAATAATGACAGAGTCTATTTTTTAGCCAGTGTAAGAAAGGTTACTGCAAAACTTGTACATACAAAACCCAATATATTCTGATGATTGTTTAATGGAATCAAGCAATGGAAAAATTATAAATCTGGCCTTGATTACTTCATGTCCTAAGCAGGAAAAATGTATAACACATTCAACCTAATACATGGCTGTAAACATGATGAATGTATTTTCATGATGCCCCACACAAGCATTACTTGCCAAAGATGACATTTTAATGATATTTGACATGCAGTATGTTGCACATGTTGAAAACCTATCGTGTCTCTTTAAATATCTTGATGTATGTACATATATGCATATGATCCTCATGGCATATATTCTTTCACTGAATTAATCTACATACCTAGAAGGGCCATGTCTGTACCTATTTTCACAGGCAGAGAGTTCAGTTGATATATTTCCCTAAGTTTGGTTCAACTTGCCAAGGCTGAGACACTTTGAGTTAATCATTCCAGGTGTCTTCAACACAGCTTAGGTACTGAACGATCCTGTGCATGTAACCCATGCTTCTCTTGGTAGTGCTCCTCAAAATATTTTGATTTTGGCTTTTCTCATCACAAAACAAGCAGCACGTCGGTTCCCTCAAGGCTACTGTCCCTGGAGTGCTGGACTGGCCAAAGTTCACACCAAGTTTTGAATAGTCTTTGGGTCATAGAATCATAGAATTACCAGATTGGAAAAGATCCACCAGATCATCGAGTCCAACCATTCCTATCAATCACGAAACAATGTCTCTCAGCACTTCGTCCACCTATCCTTCAAACACCTCCAGGGAAGGTGAATCAACCACCTCCCTGGGCAGCCTGTTCCAGTGCCCAATGACCCTTTCTGTGAAAATTTTTTTCCTAATGTCCAGCCTAAACCTCCCCTGGTGGACTTTGAGGCCATTCCCTCTTGTCCTGCCCCTGTCACTTGGGAGAAGAGGCCAGCACCTTCCTCCTCACAACCTCCTTTGGGCTCCTTTCATCTTTTCTCTGTGACATTTTAATACTACTCCACTACTCAGCACATTCTCACAAGGATCTTGCTCTTTCTTTTAATAAGAAGGGTCAAAAACAAAGGCTAAAACCTAAATAATCTCTTGGACACAAGCACAGAGCCTCTCATCTCCTTTTGGCTGAGACTAGCTTCCACCTGGCCTGCATCTGTACCGAAGACATGAGTCCAGGAAGATATCTCCTGCGTGGCATGCTTGGTGCCCCACATCTTTTTTTCCATTACCCACGGGCATTTATTTTAAACCACAAAGTGGCTAGGCCTCTGCCTGATGGAAAGCAGTACAAAAGCAGCACAACTGCTGAACTGCTTTACATACCAAGGCAGAGCAGTGGGGAAAAAGCTGCTAAACATCATTTAACCTATGCCTACTTTCCCTCATCTATTCCAGCTTCTAAATTACTATTCCCTTTGCAACAGTGGGTGATGCCATGATGCAAACACAGAAACACAAAGGCGGTACAACAAAACAAGGACTACTGTCCCTCTTAGCAACATTGCTCTGTTACACCATTTGGCCTGGCAAGGCTGCCCCTTCACCAGAGATGGAGTCAAACTCTGACCAAGCTGTGCATGGGTTTGGTTCATGGAAATCATGCTCAAAACTCATGAGCTGCTCGGTTTATTCACAAGACAGTGACTTCAGCTCAACAATACCCCAGGAGACCATGTGTCATCATCAGATTGCTGTGCTGCCACAAAATGTTAAAACCACCCAATTGTCCCCTGCTGCTCCCTGAACTCGGAAGAAACAAATCCAAACAGAGCTTAGAGGCAATGAGGACAGTAATCAAGGTCTTCTGCTGGCTAGCCAAGTGGGTGGGCTTTGGCACTCTCAGCCTGCTCCTAAAAGATGTATCTCTGTCCAAAGGGTAAGAAGGATCCTGTCCTGGGAAAGAACTCAGGGTCTGAAGACAGTGAGTGGGGATATTTTCTGCCTTGGAGAAACAGCAAAGGGATGCTGTTCCAGACCAGTGGCTGGGAGGGTGTGCTGGTATTTGTGCCAGATGAAGCCAGCCATAGGGTAGTTTAACTCTACAACAAGATTCACAAAGTTGAGGTCATTTCTCAATGTAACAGAAACGGGAAGAAGAGTTTCACTTCACTAGGAAATGGTCTTGTTCAGCAAGTGGCATAAAGCATTTGCTCTCTTTGTTGTCAAATTTGACTTGCACAGGAGTTCAATTAACACCTAATCAAACGCCATCTGATTCTATTATTACTTAGATAATGAAGGAGAGCATTTTTCTCCTAAGAAAAGTTTGAACATCTATGAGGCATGAATAATCTTTTACAAAAATTTCAAGCTTGTTTATGACACAGAAACACTAAAAGCACATGGCAAAGTAGAACATAATAAGCCCAAAGCTACTAATGCCTCAGGGTGTCAGGTAAAATCTCTACAGAAACACAAAAATAAGTAAAAAAATATGTATGTATGATGTATGCATATCACAATCACAGATGCATAACAATGTACTGTAATAATATTCAGTGCTGTCCATTTCTAGTCCTAAGTGGGCCTAAAAAGAACAGCCCAGGTCTGGCAGAGGGGAGATGAGGTGATGGCAATATCAGCTATCAAGAAGGAGGGCCCCTATGCCATCAAAGTACCCAGTCCCAAGAAAGCCCACAACAGCATTGGCATAGCTCATGCTGTGGAGTCAGTAGAGAAGCACCTGTGAGCACCTGAGAAATGGAGGGTGGTTGAACTCTGTGATAAGTTTTCTATGGAGGTTAATGAATCTCCACTCTTGGAGATATTCAAACACAAAACCAGGCACAGCCCTGAGCCACCTGCTGTAGATGGCCCTGCTTTGGGCAGAAGGGTTGAACTAGCCAGCCTCCAGAGGCCTCTTCTGACTTCTGTGATTCTGTGAAAGAGACATCAAAGAAAACTCGAGTTGTATTCAATGACTGGTTTTAAGGATGATGTGTGGAGTTAGGTAGAAAAGCAAGCCATACAGAACTAAGCAAAGGAAGGGATGGATCTCCCCAATTGATGCTGTGAGGTTCTGGGAAGAATAAGAGGGTGAAAGAAGCTTGGCCCAGCATAACCACTGGCTCTGTAGAAGTGGTAAATAAAGGTGTGGGTAGGACAGTCTTTACAAATGTGCCCCCAGTGCACACAAGTGAAGATGCAAATGGCTGCCCAGGGGCCTGGCACAGCCAGGTGTTGGCTGTCAGGAAGAAATCCTTTCTGGCAGGGAGTAAGGAACAGTTTTCCTGCAAGGAATGAGAAGCCAAGAGAAATTTTGCAGCTCTGGGCAAACCTCAACCATTGCCAAGCTGCTCCCTCTTGTCAGCCGAGTCCTGTCCCCCACTTCCTTGCTTTCTCCTGTACCTCAGCCACCTGGAGCTGCAGTACTTCTGTTGGGGTCCTCCCCAGCTTTGATAAGAGCATGCTGTTTGGGTTGGCGGGGGCATTTTTACTACCATACTCATCACCAAGGAGAGTGTTTACTCCCTGACTCATGAAAGTCACAACAGGCAACCATACACTCTCCAAGCTGGGGTTCACATAGGACACCAGCACACATCATTCAGCCCTTCTCCCTCCTGTCATCCCCACTTCACTCTCCCATGTGTCCCACTCCCTCCCACCCCAGCACAGCTATGCTACACACACAGCTGCCCATTACTACTCAGTAGTAGCTTGAATCCCACTACATGCTTGTCAAAGTGCCCAGAGAGCTGAAAGTGAGCTCTTTAAATTACATTTGCTGAAAGATCCCTGGGTGCCTGTTCCTGCTCTTCGTTTTCAGCGACTCTCTGAAATCATAGTTTGTTTTACTGTGATGTTTTGTTTTTCTTTTCCCGCATCCAACCTATAAGTCATGGTTGATACACATTAAACATATTAAATGGGTTTCAGTGGGGCTGCACACCATGTGTGCACAAGTTTGAGGTCTGGGACAATGGCATTTTCCTGTTTATTTTCTATGCTGGGAAGCTGCATGGTGTGCTGCTCCCTTATGCACGACAGTATCCACTGTCTATCCAGACATTTGGCCCCATTTTAAACCTAAGAAAGAGGTGGCATTGAGGGAGGTGGCAAAATCACTAAAGACACCAACAAAGAGAAGGAGGAAGAAGAACCAGAGTCTACCTGATGGGTTAAAACAGAGCCTGGAAATCAGAACTGCTTGGATTGATGCCTCTCCACAGCTGACAACAGGCAAGTCTCTTCACTTCTGTATTTCTGCTTCCCAATTTGCAAAATGAGGAAAATAAACTAATTTGGTACCCTTTTCTTAGGAAAGGTGTATAAAGATCAGAAAGTGTTTTGAGCTCCCCACACAGTATGCAAGAAGCTGTCATATAAAAATATATTCTAAAAATAAAAGTTTTTATTTAGCAGAAAGTAGCTCACTCCCTTTAAGAAAAACTAGATTTTTGTTCTTATTATCCATTTATGACCATGCACCAGATTTTTTTTTAATCCCATGTCTTTCCAATTTTGCTATTAATATGTCATAAGAAAATCAAGGATTGTGTCCAAATTCCAATTCATGGGAATGGAATTAATATCTCCATTAAAATGAAAAGGGGGAGTAGCGGGCAAAGTCTCAGAAACCTTGGCGGGTGGTAATAGTTGGACTCAGCTTTCCCGTCCCAGTGACTCATTCTGGGAATGGATAGTGCCTCTGTCGTCTTCAGACATTTAACACCTCCCTAACAAGATTTAGCATCAGCTGGGATGTGTGAACAAACAATATTAAGCAACTTGAGACTTCCTAGAACATCTGTCTCTAAGCCTT
The DNA here is from genome assembly GCA_033459285.1 of Clamator glandarius. NCBI lineage: Eukaryota > Metazoa > Chordata > Aves > Cuculiformes > Cuculidae > Clamator > Clamator glandarius. The sequence goes on along the minus strand of JAUNZM010000329.1, from coordinate 7,193,618 downwards.
GTTAGGGCCTGATCCTGTCAGAGGCGGGTGGGAGTTGGAGAGGCTACACATCGGGCTTTTTGTTATTAATACCAGAAGTGGGGAATTTCAGTTACAAGCCATCCCTCCCAGATCATGTTTCTGAAGAAGTAAAGAAGAAAACAAGATTCAGAAGACAGCACCCTGCCAAAAGGAAGAATATTTTAGGAAAATCTTTCTGACTTTATCCAGATTATGTGTAAATTTAAGTTACTAACAGAAAATGAGAACCATTTGTTTAAAGTTCAAATCCTGTCTGGCCTTTACTAGGCTAGGTTTCAAGCATCCTGTTTTGCCTAATCTCTGCATCTCAATCCATCACCTTGATGCAACTTACCCATGAGAGATCTCTGTAGCCCTACCCAAGCAGTTGGACTTGGGAACAAAACCACCAGTACTGGAGCTCTCTTCTGGCAACTTTTGTTAAGTTGTCAAGTGTTTGAGGACAAGCAGAGAATGAGATACCCCTAAGCTGTGTGGTTTCAAGTATCTCAGCTTGAGTAGGTGTCAGAAAATTGAGTTTGAACCAAACCCTTTTCTCAAACTTTTCTAACTTTTATCTTCAAGGGAGCCCCACAGGCTGAATTTGGGCTGTGGATTCCAAAAATCTGATAGTACTTCAACTCACCCTTGTAATTTGGCTGTCGTAGCTCCACCACAGTGTAAATTAACAGCTGTCCCACCTCGACTATGTGGAGACAGAAATCCCAAATTCAGGAGTATACAAGACACTCTACAAACAAATACTGACTATTTTTCAATAGTTTTTCTTCTAGATATTGTAAGTAGTTTCTAGAACTGAATTGCATAAAGGCAATCCAGAATTTATATGTAGGTAGTAAAATGGTTCTGAAGGTTAACTGTTAAGTGGGAAAACTTGAAGATCTTATAACAAGACCCTAATGAAAGCAGTGAGGTTTCCTGACATTTCCAGTGTACTAATAATTCATTCTGTGTAATTTAGAAGCCCTCAATATACTTTTAAAAGTTCAAAAAACTCAATGTTTCATTGATACATACCCCATGAAAATTGCCTAAACATATCTTTGGATTTTGATGGGGAACTCTAAAAGGTTAGCCAAACTATAGGCACTGAAGGAAAGTAGATGCTTCCAGTATCTCTGATCTTGCTTTCTAGGAAAAGCCTTGCCTGCCCTTCATTTTTTGGCTATCAGCCCAAATGCACACTCTGCCCACCCCATGGACCTCCTGTATGGACCTCCAGGGAGGAAGTAGAAGTACCATCCCCCTTGACAAATCACAAGAAGCAACACACAATGGTTTTTTGGGCACCCACAATGCAGGCACGGTCAAAAAGGTCAGTCAGCTATCTTCTGGTGATACTCACGATGACAGGAAGCATGCCCAGCCAGTTAGAGAAGCAGGGTATATGAGAGGTACCCACCAGACAAGGTCAGAATCAAAAGGGAAATGATTAAGTACTGCAGCTGTTGTCAGTCTCGTACTAGGTAAATAGATGAATGTACTCATGAACGTTTGCTGTTGCTAATTATTTCTTTTCACAGTATATACCCTCTTCCATTTCACAAGTATGAAATCAGGTGTATTTCACTTGAGAATACTTTTGCTGCAAGCATTTTGTCAAGTTAGATGGTAGCCTGAGGAACACCAAAGTTTTTACAGGCTATGGAGATTTAGGAAGACAAACCCTTCCAGCCTCTTATAATCAAACCATCTTGTAGTGACGAGAAGTCAGGAATAGAAATCAGTAGTTTCCACTATCAGTTGCCACACAAAGGGGAAAAAAATGTCTGTATTTCCAATGTGGTTTTACAAGCTAGAACATGCAAGGGAGGACACAGTCCAGTTTAAATGATGGGAGCTAAGTAGCCACTTGGTTAACTCCAAAAGCCTGCACCTGTGCTGATGGGCAGGGAGTACTTGTTGCCTCCCTCCATGCCCAGGTTTTTCTTCAAACTCTTCATGGAATCCCACAGTGTATCTGCTGTGCCTATACTGGGTGACTGGAGTTGCAGTAAACACATATCTATCCCTTGCTTAAACACCCCTCACTCATCAAGCAGCAACAGAGAGGAGAAAGCCTTTTGACCATTCATGAGGCTGATGGACTTACCTACCACATGCACCTGCTGAAATGCTTTTCATGGATTTAGAGGACTTTGAGGTCCTGAATACTACTGACCACTGCTGATGACCACTGAGATGGGTGAAGTTTTCTTGAAAGCCCTGACTCCTGAAGTCATCTGATTACACAAGGACCTTAGCTTTCATTTTAAAAGAAAAAATTCTAGCCCTGGCTGGTGTAGAAAAGTCCTCAAAATGTGGTATGTAAGAACTCTAAACACAGTATCCAACACAAAGAAATGAAATTATATACTTTTAAAAATCTTACTATTTTACAATCAGTCTTATAATTAATTTTCAAAGCTCCTGACATTATATGCTCAGCAGTAGAAATATCTTCTCCTTGACCTCAGAAAAAGGCTTATAATAATGACAAGTAATTTCATTAAAGTATAGAAGCTCTTGCACTACAGCAGCCACCTCTAAAATATTTTCAGTTGCCCGAGGTAACAACATAATGATTCTTCATTACTCACTGGTTGCTTAAGTATTCTCTATATTAAGTGTAGGGAAGTTTAGATAACATCTAATTGCAAAGAGAAGCACTGGAAAGTTTCTGAGGGTGGCAACTGCATACCTAAATGACATTTATTTATTTAGAAGTGCTTAAGACATGCCTTTCACTTATCCTAGGCAGACACAGCGCCTTGAAATCAAAACTCATGCAATATTGCTTGGCCCAGTGCCTATACTTGGAAGAACGTTTTCAGCACACCCAAACTAAGATACTCCTTTCCCAGTTTCTATCACTTAATCATCCTTCTTCTGCAGACACCACCCAGAGTAAAAAACTGGGATAAGAGAAATCCTTGTTCAACTACAAGGCTGCAGATGATTTTATTGAACACATTTCCAAAATAATAATAATAAAATAAATAAAAATAATGAGTTTTGTTTGCTGTGATTTATTTCAGAGCTAATTCTTCCTCAGCTCTATAAAACTCTGAACATGGGGCTTCTTTACTAAAACATTGACATAATTATAGCAGTGGCAATGACGCCTCAGCAAAACTGTGGCCATGAGACACAGTTTCAGAATTAACACTTATAGGACAAGGAAGTATGTTAAGCTTATTGAGCTGGGATGATCCACTAAATACAAGGCACAGAATCAGTGATCTCTGTGCCTTCTATCACACACATGATGCTGAGCTGGATGTTTTCAGCAGTTAACATGCTAATACAGCCAACACCATACCCACAAAGTTCTCTATCACCCCACCCCTATTATATAAATAGGTTTGAGGCCTTCTTCAAAAGACACTTCAACAATGCCTTTTAAAAACTTCTTTTCCCCCAACCCCATAGCAGCATGTATCAAATTGCTTTTCAATACTGCAACCCTAACTCTCTTTCTTCAGAGCAGGCACATTGTGTTTCTGATAAGCAGGACCATATTTGACATTGCTCCAGCCCTATTTGGAATATGCACATTGAGCAGTCATTTGTTAAGTATAGAAATCTTTACCACTGCTTATTTTCAGTAAGGCACCTTTCCAAGGGAAGGAAGTTTGCACTGCTGCCTGCCCATTTACAAGGAGCCAGGGAGTGCTGTGTTCAGCAGTGTACAAAGCAAAGCTTTTCACTTCAGGCAGGCACACACACATGATTCCAATATCCTTGCTCCAAATTTGGAAGCTACAGCTGCTACTTTAGACCACAACAACTGAAAACACCCCAGGGGGAGAGCAAGCAAGAGGCAGAGATCCTCTACATAAAGCCATGACAACAGCATGATTCAGAGCCCCAGTGCAACCAGTTACCATCAATGCAACACATCATATGGCACTTGGAGAGCAATTCGAGGCAAGCAGACACGTGATGAGTAAAAAGAAAATTAAAATAGCCTAATCTTCATCAAGAGGAGCAGAGAGGGAAAAAAAAGCCATGGCAGAGAGCTGCTCTTATCAAATTATTCACTCTCAACAGGAAAGTGATACTTGTCCATAAAGGCAGCAATGCAGGAGATTTACACTGCTGAGCAGCTGGTTCACAAAAATGCCCCTTTAGCACCAGAGAAAACAGATAGGAAGTCACAGAATCAGGCTCTTAACAAGTAAAGAATAAACAAGAGTAACAATTGAACATCCTTTCCTATCACCATCTCTTCTGCTTCTCCAGACTTTACTTGACTCGTGTAGAGCCTCCCTGCTCCATTCATTCAGTGTCTTTGCTAAATCTCTCAGTGACATTGAAGGGAGAGAAGTATCTACATCATCAGGATGTGTTCAGGCAAGCCAAATGTGGGCTTGCTTGGCCTAATTCTCTGTAAAATGCTAAATGTACTGAAAGTTCTTCAAAGTAGTTGTGCACTTTATTCATATCCAGCAGTGAATGGCTTTAATACATTCTGCTTTGGAGCACTTTTTGGTGTGCTGTGGTTCTGAGGTTTGTGGTTTGTGGTCACCAGTTTTTCTAATATTTTCATCAGTGTCCAATCTCACCAGTGTTGCTGGCTATACCCATGTAATTTCTGCTAGAATTGAATTTTCCACACAGAGCAACTTTATAGCCCTCTGGTGTTCCCTGACACATGAAGAGAGGTTACTGCCAGTGTGACCAACTTCTGCGTATTCATGCTTTCAAGTAAGGAGCGGGAGCAGAATAACTATGACTGAGTCTCTTCAAAGGCCCATAAAAGTGGTTTAGTTTTCCCAATAGGTACCAAATTTTATCACATCCTTCCTTTTGACAGAGTGTTTCCTAAGATGTTTCCTCAGAGGGTAAGTCAGGACATGACAGCTTGCAATCCCATCACTCATGACCCTCATTTTAAGGCACGTAACTACAGTTCATCAAAGGCCTTCCTCTGAAATATGCTGAGCAGAAGGGCAGTTGGTGGCTTTGCACAGGGGCCCTTTCAGCCCCATGTCACTGTGCCACCACTTGGCAATGCAGCAATCACAATGCCCTAATGCCGTGGAAAGGGGGCATCGTCTTGTGTTCTGCTGTCAGTTGGGCCAGCAGGCAGCCTAAAGACATCTGAGAGCAAGTCCTTGAGGAGCCAGTGGAATTACTTGGTGGAGATTGAGGAAGGAAAACTGGAGGAGGCTGGATGATGTTGCTGGAGATTCCCTGTTGCAAGGCCAGCTCCCACTGTGGCCACTTTCAAAGCCCATCTGATGGATAGAAATCCTGCTTCAGCTGGATAGTTGTGGCCAGACCAAAGAAATGCCTTCTTGATGAGCACTGTAGAACTTGCCATCCTCATTCCTGTGAAGCCATGGGCAATAGCTGTAAGAAATGGGATGCAGAGATGTTGCCAGGAGTCTCAGAGGTCTGGAGCACCTACTGGCACCCTGCCAGGCACAGGAAAGATTCTTGCTATTAAGACCAATCAGGCTGGGGCCATTTGGCCATTCTTGGAAACCCCTGAGATGGCCCCAGATTGAGGAAGAAAAGGGCTTGGGCATCTTCTAGGAGTCATAACCAGCCTGTGGGACAAGAAAGCAGGTCTTGTTCACATGCTCAGGGAAGAGCTGATCAATCACCAGCACTAGGTTAAGGAAAGAATTTTCCCCTGGGGAAAATTGGCACTGGTTCCCGAGGGGTTTTTTTGCCTTTCTCTGCAGCACTGAGCATGGCCACTTGTAAGGGCTCCTCTTGTCCACTTCGGCAGGGTCACTGCCCACTGCTCATGCACCGTAAAGATAGCCTGTCGTGCCTTGCAACTGGGGGAAGGAAGGCTTTTTTCCCTCACATCTGGGGAGGCAAGAAGCTTTCTTAAACTCCCAAGATGGGCTGCAAGGGAAGCCCCTGAGGGTTGTTTCTGTTCCCCTGTAGCGCTGAACACAACCCCTTGTCAGGACTTCTCTGGGCCCTTTCAGCAGGTTTCTTGCCTGCTGCTCTTGCACCTCCAAGACACCACTTATACCCTGGCTCTCTTTGACTCTTTTGCTTGCCATTCTGTGGAAGCCCAGCTACATTTTATGAACCCAGAAGACTTTCAACAACTGCACATTTCTCATGGCTTTCTGCAAATTTGTGCAGATGGGGCAGTTGTCGAGAGACAATCCACAGGTCTTATTCCCATCAGAAGGTACATGTCTTCTTTCCACTATGTGACAGAGCCAGTGCCTAGATTGGGACATGGTCACCCATTCAATACTTTCTGCTAGTGCAGAGCTGGGAAGAAATGTCATCAGGGATTTCCTCAGCATATACTGGTAGGGGAAAAAGGAGGTAGGAAAAATAATGGAGTGGAGTGGAGTGGAATGGAATGGAATGGAATGGAATGGAATGGAATGGAATGGAATGGAATGGAATGGAATGGAATGGAGAGTTGGGTCAGAAGTGACTTATGACCATCCAGTAAAACTGCCTGACTACTTCCGGGCTGACCAAAATTTAAACCATGGCACTATGGGAATTGCCTAAATGCCTCTTAAGCACTGACAGGTGTAATGCCTCAATCACCTTTCTAGGAACTCTGTTGGGGTTTGACTATCCTCTTGGTAAAGAAATGTTTCCTCATGTCAAGTCCAAACCTTCCCTGATGGACACAGATTTCGGCCACTCCCACGCATCCTGGCACTGGATAGCAAGGAGAAGAGATCAGCACCTCCCTCTCCCCTTCTGACCACGAAGCTGTAGAGAGCAGTGAGGTTGCGCCTGTGCTTCCTCTCTCAGAACTAGACAACCTCAGAGTCCTCAGATGCTCCTCATAGGACATGCCTGCCTGCATGTTGCCATCCTCTGGATGCACTCAAGTACCTTACCATTGTCTTTAAATTGTGGATCTCTATTGCCCACAACATAGGAATGCAGTTAGTACAGCTACAGCCACTTGTTTCAGGATGTGCTGTTGCAGCATTCATTTGCCTCACATGGCCCTTTGCAAAGAGGAAGGTATGGTCTTAAAATGCACGGGCTAATGCTCATCTTCAAGCGTAACCCAAAGCATAGATTTCAGCCCATAAATCCATGCTGTTTGAAATCCTTGCTACTTCAAGACTATCTTTTTCCTCAAAGCCCTCTGGACAAGAGGCAGCCATGGTGAGGGCATTCGTCTCTAGCCTTGCTCTACCTGCTGATCTCTCAGATCCATGTTTGGACACAGGCAAGGACCTGTCTAATCCTGCTGAGCTTACATGAAAATGTTGAGATTCTGGAACTGGGCAGGCATAAATTTAATTTATTGCAAATCAAATCACAGTAGGATAATGAGAAATAATAACAAATCTAAAAACACCTTCTACATATCCCTCCCTTCTTTCCAGGTCCATCTTCACACTTCTCTACCTCCTCACCCTGTACAGCACAGGCAGATGGGTAATGGGGCTTGGGGTCAGTTCATCACACATTGTCTCTGCTGCTCCTTCCTCCTCACACTCTTGGCCGCCTCCACCATGGAGTCCCTCCCATAGGAGACAGTCGTTCATGATCTGCTCCAACTTGAGTCTTCCGACAGGCTGTAGTTCTTCATGAACTGCTTCAGTTTGTGTCCTTTCCACGGGTGGAGTCCTTCAGGATATCTGCTCCACTGTGGACCTCCATGGGCTGCGGGGGCACAGCCAGCCTCACCATGGTCTTCACCAGAGGTGCAGAGCCCCTCACTACAAGGACAGTGAGTAGCTGGAGCATCTCCAGAGAAAGGCAGCAAAGCTGGTGAAAGAGCTGGAGCACAAGTCTTATGAGAGATGGCTGAGAGAACTGCGGTTGTTTAGCCTGGAGAAAAGGAGGCCTTATCACTGTCTACAGCTGTCTGAAAGGAGGTTGTAGCAACGTGGGTGTTGGTCTCTTCTCCTGAGTAACAAGTGATAGGACAAGAGTAAATGGCCTCAAGTTGCTCAAGGGGAAGTTTAGATTGCATATCAGGAAAAATTTCTCCACTGAAAGGGTTATCAGGCACTGGCAGAGGCTGCCCAAGGAAGTGGTTGAGTCACCATCATTGAAGGATTTAAAAGATGGGTAGATGAGGTGCTCAGGGATATGGTTTAGTAGTGAACAGGTACAGTTGGACTTGATGGTCTCAAAGGTCTTTTCTAACCAAATGATTCTATGATTCTAGGGGAAGCTCTGCTCTGGCACCCGGAGCACCTCCTCCCCTTCCTTCTTCACTGACCTTCATTTCTGCATAGGTGTTCCCCTCACATATTCTCCTCTAGAACCCTAAATCAGCAAACCATTCCTGTATGAATGCTAAGTTTGATGCTGTTAGACACTCTCAGTTCAAGGGGTTTTAGCTGCTTTATTAAAACATTGGCTTTAGTTATTTAGGCTGTTTTATTTAAATGCCCACAGACCCCCAGGGCCTGCATTCCAACACATTAAAATGTATTATATTATTGCAATATTTGTAGTAGCACTTATTAAAACTGTTTTCAGGGAGTTGGGATCATAAATCCTCCTGGTCTGCATCCATACCCTAGCTGGAATATGCTTATATTTGATAGATGGGCTGTAAAATGAGGGCACATTCTCACGTGTGAAGTGTGAATAGTTTCTCTACTTATTTATTACAGTTGATGTTATGTGGTGCCTGGGACAGACCCTGTGTTCCAGACAGAACTGACAGAAGGGGAAATGATGGTGAAAAAAGAAGTGTGCTGTCCCAGTGCCTGAATAAACATCAATTAAATCTTCCAATTGATTTCTTTGGACATTGTGTCAAGCAAGAAGTTCTAAAAACTATTCGCGGTCTCCATGTGTTCAATTACTGTAGCTGCTAGGCTATTTCAGCAGCAAAAGCTTCCCAGGGCTGGATTTCATAATGAAAGGCTGAAAAAGCTCCATAAGAAAAGTGCTCAGTTAAACCAAGCCCACGTGCCCAGAAAACAGAAGCATGGAGAAATGGAAAAGATTAAGCTTGAACAAATGTGAAGCTTGAACAAATGTGCAAAATATACTATGCTCTTCATGCTAGAAATTTGCACTCTTAAACTACTATTCTTATTACAGCTGGAGAATGGTGCAAGTAATAGCTAGAGGGAGTTTTAATCTCAAACTACTGCCCCTTCTGTAAGGCTGGTCTTCCATTCTTACACAAGGGCCTCATCAAGGACTATACTTCTCAGAATTCTCTCAGAATTTAAGCAAACCAGTATCCTTCATAAACATTATAATCCTTCATAAACATTATAATCCTTCACACCCTTATAAAGCAAAGGAAGACAAATAAGGCAGTAACATGAGACAATAATAGCTTAATAAAGAATACACTTGAGGGAGATCTCACTGTTCTGCAAGTTGCTTGCAAATGTGTTTTTCAGCCTCACCAAAATCAAATGTGTTGCATTTTGATTGAAGTAAGCAAGCATAGAGAAGCGAGTAACAAGACCCATTATCAAAGCAAATCACAGTAAGAGAGTGTTTTACTTCCTTCCAAATAAGATAGGGAAAACACACCACAATTTTAGAATGTTCGCAGTCTCTCAGAGACAAAGCTGCAGTAAGAAAGAGACGGCCATTTTAGAGTTACAGCTCTTCTGTCAACTTTCAAGGGACATAGTTAAAATGGGGCTGTCACAAGGGCATGTGGCAGGAAAGGTACATGAAATGTAGAAGGGAGCTGATGCGTTAAGAGCAGATGATGACATTGGAAGGTGGCATAGGCAAGGGAGGATGGCTTCTAGGTTGTACCTACATTTTCTTCATTTCACTTGAAAATCACTAGGGCTTTATATAGCCCTGTCTTATTTCCTTCTCTAAGCTCTCTTTAGATAAACGGTATATTTACAAATATCCTATAGCCTTTACTTAGTATTGGGTAATGACAGCACTACCAAAAAATGTGGATGTGAAGGACATGTAAATACTCCTATATGCCAGCCTTGGAGTATAAGATAAGGGAGAGGCCATGCACCTAGCTGCAAAATACACTTCTCTCACGTGCTCATACTTAGCCTGTTAGCAATTATGAGGACCAGTAACAGAGAAGACTATTATTTGCAGTAGTATTACAGGGACTTCAAGCTCCTGGCCAAGGTACTAGGGTACTAGGATGTTGTACATGTTACATAGGCACCATGGCTGAGAAAGGAAAATGCATAGAGTGGCAGTGGAAAGTAAAAGTGATTTTATGGGGTCATGCAACAGGGTCAGCAGCAATAAAAATGAATAAAAAGCAACCTGGAGCCCCTTCCACTGCTCTCTCTGCACGACCCTGCTGACATGTCCTCAGAAGGTGTTGTAACAGGGCAAGCTATATCTATGATAAAGTGGTAAATCTGCTTCCTGTCCTATTGGACACATGTCCAAACATAACAGAAACGTAAACTTATTAAATTATGTGCCAGGGAACACATCTGCCCAGAAAAGCTTGCTTGACACTCTGGTGAAGGACTACAACTGAGAACCTATTGAGGCAGCAGTCTGTAGCTATCAAATTCTGTAGAGAAATGGTTTTCCACAGAGGAAATGCCGGTATGACAAGGGAGGAGGCCAACGCTTGTGAAAGCAGTGCTTGGCAGAGACTACTTCAGCATGTATTGCTGCTTTCAGTATTCCAGATCCACTGGGACATGCAGGAGACAGACAAGCAAGTTGGCCCCATCTAGCTTCATAAATTCTAGACTCATCCAGGAGAAGATGGGACTATGAGCTTTCTGGGGCCATGACCATTCCAAGGGCCTGTAGTGCTTCAGTACACTAGAAGTATAATGATTATTGTTAAGGGTTTATTTGGCTATGGTAGCATTCCTGCAATAGGTAACTTTCTCATTTAGCATGGCACCCTTGGACAAAATGTTCTGTGCACCCAGAACTTCAGGCAGTCCCTGATAGTGGTGGCTGGGGTGTTCAGGATACTCTGGTCCAAAGTGTAGAGAAAAAGCCCAGAGGAGCTCTTTTCAGAGAATCATAGAATATTTGGGGTTGGAAGGGACCTTAAAGATCACCTAGTTCCAACCCCAATGTGATGGGCAGGGATACCTCCCACTAGGTCAGGCTGCCCAAGGCCCCATCCAACCTGGCCTTGAACACCTCTAGGGATGGGGCATCCACAACTTCCCATGGCAACCTGTTCCGGTACCTCACCACTCTCATTATGAAGAAATTCCTTCTTATATCTAGTCTAAATCTTCCCCTCTCCAATTTATAGCCATTCCCCTAGTCCTATCACTACATGACTTTTTACAAAGTCCCTCCCTGGCTTTCTTTTAGGCCCTCTTCAGGTGCTAGAAGGTTGCTATAATATCTCCTCAGAGCCTTCTTTTCCCCAGGCTTAACAATCACAACTCTCTCAGCCTGTCCTTGTATGGGAGGTGCTCCAGCCCTCTGATCATCCTGTAGCCCTCCTCTGGACCCATTCCAACAGCTTCATATCCTTCTTATGTTGAGGATTTCAGAACTGGGCACAATAGTCCAGATGAGGCCTCACAAGAGAGGAATATAGGGGCAGAATCACCTCCCTCAACCCTAACCCTAGCCGAAGATGCCATACAGAGTCAGAGCTAGAAACAGTGTCTCTTTGTAGTTCCATGAGATTTAGAAGGGCACCAGACCTTCCATGTGATGTGCTTTTAACAGGCTGTTGGTATCTGCTCTTGGAAAATATGCTAAACCATTACGGGTTTGTAACTGCAAAATGTCACCCGAAAATGGAAAGACAACTTCTTACTCATTGCTACAGCAACTATTTTGCTAGTACAGTGTGTCACTCTGTCTAGCTTGGGTCACCACTGTCACAGTTGAATGTGGGATGAGGATGCATAACTTCCTCTCCTTTCTTGAAGCTGGAGAGCAGCAAGGTCTGACCTTTAAGAAATTCTGCCTCACTGGTGTCTGGTAACAGCAAGGAAAGCAAAACAAGCCAATATTTATTTGAATCCCATGGATGAAAATCTGCCAGGTATGCACACACATCTTGGGTTTGCAGAGGGGGAAGGGAGGATGTATACACAGGTGAAGATAAAAACCCTGAAATGTAAGTGATTACATAGACTGTGAAGTCAGCACTAATTGGACTTCTGATTCAGGTCCCAAATTTTAGTGTTGTGATCGTACTGCATGATCAGAGATAAGAGTATTGAAAGTAAAGACAGGCACAGATGGTTTGGGTTAGGGGCAGATTAAACTTTCTTCCTCCAAAATACTTTCTCACACATCACATTTAGACCTGAAGTTCCATATTTTTACTTATGCTTTCATTTGCTCTGTTTACTTAGACCTGGCTATTTCCTCTTGTTGGTAATTTCCTGAAGCAGGACATAGTGAATCAGTGGTTACTTCAAGAAATCTCAAGTTTCATCTGCTTCAACAACCATAAAATGTCAAAGCAAGTTTCCTTGTCTTCCAGAGCCATCATGCTTTCCTGTCTTTGTCATCCCATCATGGACTCAAAATTTAGCAAACCTCCACTTAAACATGTGAAAGATCCCCAGCCCTTCCCTTTTTCACCTGCACAGGACCAGTTGTGTGAGTGTTTGCTGCATCTTACGTGTTCCCATTATTCCCTCTATAATCCTAAAATCTGATTTCTTCACATCCGTTCACCTATCCAGACCTTCAGCAAACTCCCCTAGTGGAGTTTGAGGCCATACCCCCTTGTCCTGTCCCCTACCACTTGGGAGAAGAGGCCAGTACACTCCTCTCCACAACTTCCTTTTATGTAGTTGTAGAGAGCAATAAGGTCTCCCCTCAGCCTCCTCTTCTCCAAGATAAATGCCCTCAGCTCTCTCAGCCGTTCCTCATAAGGCCTGTTCTCCAGCCCCTTCACCAGCTTTGTTGCTCTTCTCTGGACTCGCTCCAGAGCCTCAACATCCTTCTTGTGGTGAGGGGCCCAGAACTGAACACAGAATTCAAGGTGCAGTCTCACCAGTGCTGAGTACAGAGGGAGAATAACCTCCCTGGACCTACTGGTCACACCATTTCTGATACAAGCCAAGATGCCATTGGCCTTCTTGGCCACCTGGGCCACCACTGGCTCATGTTCAGTCGGCTGTCAACCAACACCCCCAGGTCTTTCTCCTCCAGGCAGCTTTCCAGCCAGACGTCTCCTAGTCTGTAGCACTGCACGGGGTTGTTGTGCCTCAAGTGCAGGACCTGGTATTTGGCCTTGTTAAACCTCATGCCGTTGGTCTCAGCCCAGCAGTCCAGCCTGTTCAGATCCCTTTGGAGAGCCTTCCTACTCTCCATTAGATCCACGCTTTCACCCAGCTTAGGAATGGTTGGACTTGATGATCCTGAGTCTTTTCCAACCTTGTGTTTCTGTGATTCTGTGTATGACTTGCCAGGGAAGGGGCACATTTGCTTTGAAGAGCATCTTCCACATAACTGTTCTGGTCCATTTTTTCACATCAGCCAGTTAGGTTAGTGGTTGATGAGCCTCAGAGTACTGGGATCTGCTTCCTCTTGCTGCTTCTCTGCTACCCAGGCCTCAGGATGACTCCTGAAATAAATTGCTTTTAGGATTTCCTGCTGTATCTTAGCCTTATGTTACCTTACTTGAGGTCAGATTCAGCATTCCACTGTGGTAAGATATGTCAATTAATTGACTTTTCTTCTCTGTTTTCCTCTCCCCATCAATGCCTTTCTACTCTGTCCTTCACCCTCTTCTTAATCAATCCCTCATGTATTTTTGTCTTTTCAGAGTGAGCCTTCCTTCCTGCCGTCAACTCAGTGAACAGACAGAGGCTTCATCACACCAGGGAAAAAGGCATTATTATATAATACTACTTAGCCTTTTTAAGAGTGTTTAATGTTCAAAACTGTCCAAGCATGAACTGGTTCATATGATACAGACCAGGAAATGATTTATAAATGGAGAAACGGAGGCAGAAAGGTAACAGGAATTGTGCAAGGTCTCACAGAGAGATCATGGCAGGGTCAGAAGTCTCCTGACTTCTAACTCCAGACTTTTAACTCTTTGCTCGTTTTTCAGAACGTGTTGTGTTTCATTTTATGTGTTTCATTCCATCTGTTTCATTTTACATCCCAGATTTCTAATTGACCTACATTTGAACCCACTGTATTTTCACTGAGTATGCAAAAGTGCATGCAAAAGAGTGTGCGCTGTACATCTCGTGGGTAAAGAAGTTGACTCCTTGCTTCCAGGGCAGATTTCACAATGACCCTAAAAGCCCAAGCTGGCATTGTTATGGCTACAGTGTTTGTTTCACCAGAGCTGAAGGGCACATCTTCACTGTGCAAAAAAGTGCTACATTCAGACCTTCAAGCCACCTCCAGATGAGCTGGGCCACCAACATAGAACAAGACACAGCCATGCAGAGACACTAACAGGGTCTGTACATCACGGACAGGCACCTTAGTGTGGGGCCAAGGTTTCAATACCTGGCTTCTGCCCCCAAAGCCAGTAGTGTTGTCCTTAGTTCTGGCAAATCTATAGAGGCAGGGATATCTGCAGTGTTCAAAATTACTTTTGGAGCCTGGGACATAGTGATGTCTCAATTTACCCTCCAGAATCTGGCCTTTTACAGACAGAGCAGTATTGCAATAGTTCATGAAACCTCAGTTCTTCATAATTTTTACTGTTTTTTCTTTATAATACTTCCTACTAATTTATACATATATGCATGGAAGTACATATTAAAAATAAACCCACTTTGAAAAAATAATTTCATAGACTTACAAGCAGGTACAGGTGGAATCTTTCAAAGCCTACACTCACACACACTCACACATAATATATGTAAAAATCCTGATGAAAAAACAGCTACCTATCCACTGTCTCTAACAAGACCTGAGTCACAGTGTAAACACAGACATGCCTGTCCCCTCTACATGCAATAAGTCTGATTGAATATTTTGTTACCCAATGCATTTTTCTGGGTTGATAGAAGGATTTTCAGACCATTAATTTCTGTTTCTAAGGTTCTGCTGGTTTTAGATGCATCCTAAATTACTCTGTTGTGTTAGATTTTCCAAAGGGGCTCTGAAAACTCATCAAAGTAACTCTAGAAAAAGCAGCTAAAAATACAATTCTGTAGACTACAGGAATAAATACTAAATGTCATATAACGTATTTACATTTAGGCATGAAAAATTAACTCTTGGGAAAATACTGGCATCAGCCCTTACATACTGGCCTGTGCTTTTCACATTATTGTTGGTTTCAGTAGTCATTCAAAGGAATTTACGGTGCCCCTCATTTACAGCTGTAAATAGAAATAATCACAATTATAGTAATAATGGACTACTGCCACGAGGCAGACATCAGGCCAATTTCACTGTTACCTCCTGGGGCTCCCAATCCCCTTTCTTCCTCTCCTTGTTGTTCAAAGGAAAGAGGGAACCTTGCCCAATTTCAGCATGGAGGTGCTATCCTCCACAGGCTTCTCTTGCTCGTGGTTGGAAAGCCAATAAGAGTGAGCAGAAAACTACCTCCAGTGAAAACTAGAAAGTCAGTAATATAAGAGCAAGATAAGCACAGTGACTTGACACATATCCTGAGGCAGTGAATTTGAATCCATCCCTTGATCTGAAGTGCCAGACAACTTTCAGGTTTTTGATATGCGTACGCTGCAGTAGCTTTTATTGAAACAAAGAAGAGAAGGAGAACAAAGGAACAGAAGGAGGAATGAGAGAGCGACTTATCCCAGCTGTAGCATATGCAGTTGGAAGATTTAACTTGAGTCCACAAGGCTTAATGCTAAAAATGCATTGATAACCCTTCCTTGGACTGTTTGAAGCACAGACTTTGTCTACAGCCAACCACACCAACATCATCTACAGCCAACATCACGGTATTTCAGGAGACTTTTCATATATATTAGAAGAGAAGGCATGTCTCAACAGAAGGGTCACCTGAGAGAGAAGGGACCACTGATGAATTTAGGAGGAGCATTTAAACCTGACTGTTTCGGCATATACAAATCTCCCTGACCATTACTGCTCAAAATCCCCAGCTCTGGCTCCTCTGCAACTCCCTTCCCTTTCCCTGCTCAGGTGTTCATGGCACCAAACTCATGTTCAAGCATAGTGGGGACAGCTCTGCTGAAACCAAGGGAAGAGGTGTGAATTTGTCTTGTTACTGCTACAGTGTCATTGACCAAGTGTTGCTTAATGTCTTCTACCCTCATTACCTGTGCGTAACAAACAACTGAGTCCTTATCTCCCTAACATATCCATCCATGTTTCAGAAGGTATTTGAGTGTCTTCTCCCAGACTTCTGTTTTCCATGCTGAACCTTACCTGTTTTTAATCACTTTTCTAGTTCTTACCTTCCATCCTGTCATTCTAGCTCATGCTGTATTATTTCTTCTGCTATATGTCCTTTTAAAAGAATTGTGTCACTTGAAAATTAATAAATCTTTTTGGCAGCCGATATAGCAGCATAGAATCGTTTGGTTGGAAAAGACCTTAGAGACCGTCAAGTCCAACTGTACACTACTAAACCATAATATATATCCCTAAGCACTTCATCTACCCACCTTTTAAAAACCTCCAGGGATGGTGACTCAATCACCTCCCTGGGCAGCCTCTGCCAGTGCCTGATAATGCTTTTGGTGAAGAAATTTTTCCTGATGTCTAATCTGAACCTCCCCTAGTGCAACTTGAGGCCATTGTATATTGCAGTACAAGCAATATTCTGATTTATATAACTTAATGCATGGAATTATGGTTCTTTGGGGAATTCTATTTAGTTTAATCAAGTCTTGTATGGATCACTCAGATCTACTGCACTAGTTTGTGTAAAGATGCATAATCAACCCATGATCTACAAATTCGATGCCTGGGTTTTTTTCTACGGTTATAAAAAACATCTTTCTTTTACTGAGTGTCATTTTATTAATTATAAAGTATCTGACCTCTAACTTTAAGAAAATTATATGACTTTTTAATTTCATTTGACAAAAGTCCTTTTTTCCAAAGAAAAATGATGGTGACTTTTTTTGTAATTATTCAAGGAAAATCTTCACCCCTAACTTTGGCTTGTAGAGCAGGTAGAATTAGTTTCTAATTTAGAAGTATGTATGTGATGGGCCGAGAATGGTGGATCATCACAGCTAGTCTCTTTAAATTACTAGCAACCATGTAACTTCCCACAGGGATACAGAGGTCTCCCTTTATGTGTACCATAATTCACACAGTTGTCCCTGACACCTATAGAGCAAAGCCATCCATGTGCTGGCTTCCAGCAGAACCAGGAGATCTGCAGCATGAAAGTGCCTGGACAAACACAGGAAAAAACCAATCTCCCAAACTAACAACAAAGGACAGAACATCTCAGCAGCTACTCTCCACATGACTTGGCCATACAAGTACCAAGTTGACAATCCCTGCCCAATGGGGTGAGCTGTGCATCCAAGAACCTGAGAGATTTCCCAGCATCACCAGAAGTGGCCTGTTCTTTCCTACAACAAGCTTTGGCCATTCCTCAGAGGAGTGTGAAGAAGGTTCACAAGTTATGGTTTACAGAGAGAAACATGTCTTTTTGGCTCTTGGTAAGACCAGCCAAGGCAACTCTGACAACACATTTGACAACTTAACAAGCAGGAAGCACCTGAATTTCATTTCAGCATCCTTTGAGGGATAGAAATGCATTAAAATAGGAAAAAAAAAATCCAGGATCACTCCATCTGTGTTATGTAATTCCTGGCACAAGTTTACCAAGACAAGTGGAAAGATGACTTTGCTTCCTTGCCCCACTTCCTGCATCAAGAAGCTGTTTGAGAACTTCACTCTTCCAATGCTTAAACATCTCTGAAGTTCCACTCTGAAAGAGGAACTGCTGAAACCTATTTGGATTTGTACTGCTTAATTTAATCATTTTATTTATTATAAAAATAATAAATTGTTTTGCTTAAATCTCTTGGTATATTTGTACCATTTCTTGAAAGCACTAAATCTGATATACCTGACCAAGCAAGCTGTGCTGCGGCTGAAACCAAGGGCTTTTATGTGTCTGCCTCATGAATGCTATCAGCAAATCGGAGTAGTTTTTATAGCTATTGAGGGCTGAGAATGTGTGTTTTGACCTTTTCTATTTCACAGGGACGTTCACAGGGATGGATTCTTCATTGTCTGCCTGATGATATTCTGGCCTTTGATGCCAGAAGCGTGCAGCAACACTAACAAGTAACACCAGCCCTTCACATAAATGAAAGTCCTTCGTACTTGTACAGCAAAAATCATGAATCATTCTTCCTATTGTGGACCAGGGATTTTATGGCTTACAAAGCTGCCAAGCGCAGAGAACACCCTGAGAAAACAATCTGGGAGGTGTTTCATGGGGATTTGGTGGTGACCCATCTGATGTCCCAGATGTAACTCATTGCCATGAAGTCCAAAGACTAAGTGGATGAAAAATCTTTCCATAGTGTTCTATGCTAAAATCAAACAAACCTTATTTTGGATAGGTTATAGACCATACCATACACAGTAGACACTCGTCATTGTCTTAGAACAGTTAGATACAAAACTAGCCAGGGAAGAAGTTATTTTATTGTTGCAAAGCTTTCTGCTTCCATCTCTGAGACATGTGATGGTATCAGTGCACAAAGACAAACTCTGCTACCAGGTTGATCACAGATGCATTAATAAACTGAAGAAAAGCAGCACATTCTGTTCTCACAAAAAAAAATCTTACCTAATGTGGCTTTTTTTCAGTCCCAGTTGCCATTCAGGAAATTAAATTCAATACCTATGATGTGAGTTTTAAAAGTGCAGCTTTTCAGCAAAAGGGAGCTGAGGTATACCTGAGGTATACTAGACTATTTAATTGAGTGTCTGTCTGACAAGGACATAAGCCTAACTTCACACACCTGTTGTGAAAGCCTTGGGCTTCAATTACTGACAGGCAAAGGATGCATAATTAATATAACAAGAAACCAGGAAATTAATATGTTAAAGTTCCTACTGCAGTTTTAACTTTGTCACAACATGCAGGTCTTTTGTTAGCTTTCTCCATAGAGGTGAATTTCCTGTTTTTCCTGGTTAAATGTATATACCAGAAATTACTCATTAAATGTCAGGAAATGCAATTCAACTGGGTTAACCATGCTGCTGGAAAAATCTGGATGGAGCAAATTATTTGGTGTCACTTATTTAATAAGATATTACCTCTCTTCTCTATTTATGAATTGTTCATGAACAGACTTGTGTTTTTACTATGGTTTTTTTCCCCTTGTTCAAAAGCAGCAAGTGAATGACATAAGTGATTATATTCACTGAGAAGGTGACATCATTCAGAAGATATTCTTGACTCCATTTTCAGATACTTATTATTCTGTGCAAAGGTCTGACACAGGGCTCTTGCACCTTCAAAATACAGAAGTTAAATACACAATACACAATTTAACTTCTATGAGACTGGACACATAATTCACAAGCTCTTGAACACATTCATTTTAGAGCTGGTGTGCACCTTAGCAATGGCTACCAAGCATGTCAAATACGAATGTTCAAATATCTGTAATGTAATTTTGCAAACAGAGAAAACAGCCCAGCATTTTCCTCCAAGTACATTTTTCTAGGTAGCTGATTCAAAAAGAAAACCCAAGATCCACTGTTTAATTCACAACCCTATGTTGCCAGTAAGAACCTCCCTTTTGTATTTCCTTATCTTTGAATTATTTGGGCCATCTTATCTTTGAGCTAAGCAGGGCTGTTTGCATATCCCAAAGGCAATGCATTAAATCTCCCAACACCCTTCTGGAAGTTGAGCAGTTGCACATTGCTATTTATCTGAGGTACTGGAGGGGTTTCATTATGCAAGGTCACATAGCAAAACTAACTGAAGGTGAGGTGCAGAGAACGTTATTTAAAAAAATAGGAGGTGGGTTTTTTTTTAATAAAGAAAAATTGTGCAACCAGTGAGCAATAAACTAGGGCAAAATTTTGTTTGTGTGAGATATATATCACTAAATATGCCACAAATAATATTTCTGCATATGGGAATATATACAGAGATGGGGGGAAAAAAAGAAAAGAAAAAAAAAGAAAAGCCAGCTTATATAAATGCGTATGTTGTCAGAGATACTATGCTATATGAACTGTTTATTGGAACTGTGTCCCATGCCAATACTGAGGAAAATAAAGAATGGAAAATAACTTTGGAATTGAATAAAGACCCTGTCACGGTTAAATTTGATACTTTGAGCCCAAGCCAACATACTGCCAAGACCAAAAAAAAAAGTATACAAGAAAATCCAAAATAAATCCAAGATGGAAAAAGTAAAAGTTAAATTAGCATCATACGGGGACAGAAATACCAATAATTAGGCAAATGCATAATAACCCTATGAAGTCAATTACTTTTATGACAATGGGACTGGAAATACAGGCAGTTTTAGGGCTGCACATTTGCAAAGAATTAAGGCTGGTTAGAACATACAATGGGTGCTGTGTATGGTCTAAACAAACAATAAGAAACCAGAATTCAAAGATATTTTCGACAAAAATTATTCTCAAGCAGTAGAATACAATAAGAAGAAATACTACATTTTCTTCAGCCTGAGGTAACACTTTCCTCCCCAGTAACTGTTGCACCCAGATAGTCTCCGGTGAGCCTCTACAGGTACTGTCACATACAAAAGTCTAAGTTTACACCTTGAAAGCACCCAAAAGAAAGCAAACACTATTTTTATGAGTCCTACATTTTCCTGATTTTTCTTCCAAACTAAGTTTATTCGCGTTTCTGGCTGTGCCTGGCTTGGAGTTACCCAAACTACAGACCCTATCCTGCATGTTGTTGTAAATGCTTCATAGCAGGTCTCTCTGTTGAGAAGTTACTCTCCCTTTTTTTATTATCTGAGCACATGCTCACTCTTATTTCTGATTTTTGAGGCTCTAGGGGAAGACAGGTCTCCAGCAATGGCCAACTATGATACACCAAACCAGTGATACCACTCAGGAGCTAGGGCTATAACCATGGCCCCAAACTCTGTTGCATCAGGGCTATGTTGGGCCATATTTCCAGCATACCCCAAGGCCTGGACTGGGAGAGCTGATTCTCTTGCAAACCAAGCAAACAACTTGCTCCTACAGAGAGCCCTGGAAACGCACGTTGTAAAAAAAAGAAATTAAAGTTTCATTTCACAGAGGGTTGGACAGGCAAGAAGAAGTGATGGGACAGAGACTAATCAGTAACCCCACAAGAGAGCTGGCACCACAGCGCAACCATGCTGGATTCTGGCATAGCACCTGGGTACTTTTCTGAAAAAGCGTGACTGTTTCTCTAATAATGCCACTTGAGTTGAAACAAATGCACACATATTTAAGTTTGTGCAAGTATTTTCTTGCTACTAATAAAACAGGCTAATGATCAGAATGGCATTTTTTATTAGAATAAATATTTTGGATACTCTCCATGACTATAGTAAGTTTACATTACAAGGATACTGGAGAGCTCTTGCAATTATTTGCAAGAGCTGTGAAACTCACAAGGATCTTTACGTTTACTTCATGAAGGTCTGGCTTAGATCATATATATTTATCTTAATGTTTTAGGTATGGTAGTTTCCAAATTTTACAGACAGAAAAACAGAGGCATACACAGGTAAAGGCCAGATCCATGGATGAACCTAAGCTCCCACGCTGAGCTTATGTACCCAGAGACAGCAGGCTGTCTCCAAGCCTATGGCTAGACCACAGGTTTCTCAAATCTGTAAATGATGATACTTGTGCAAGCAGAATTTTCTTAGGTGTGTGCCGCCTCTGTACACATCTCAGGCCATCTTGAGAGTGGTGGGTCTCCCAGACTCCATCAGCCGCCTTCTAGACTTGCTGATTTCTCACATCTTCATCCCACAATCAGAGCAAAGCTAGAGCACTCACAACGGTTAAAGCACAGCCAGCCTCTTATATAACAGCCTATCACTCAGAATAGAAAAGCAGGATTAGAGCACAGGACCCAAACTCAACTGCCTCGTCAGCAATTCCATTACAATAGATCAGTCACCTGTCTCCCAAGGCACATGCTACCCACTAAGCTATAGAGTCACACTCAGTCTTCTTCCTTATTTTCCCCTTCTCCCTCTCCTTGCCTGTGGATCTGAACCCCGTCCTGCCCGGCTGAAAAGCTGGAGAGTGCCCTTCCCAGAAGAGTTGATGATATTGATGATATTTCCTGGAAAGTGGGAGATGTTCATGGTAGGAGTCATTTGGTAGAAGACCCAATCACTGATGATTTATATGAAAGGGTAGGAGTGTGGGACCAGCTGAAGCTCCTGCTGTATTTAAAACAAACACTTTGGGGAAAAAAAAAGTTATTTTGCCTCTGTTTTGTGAAGGAACAAGAGAGATGCTGAACTTCAGAAAAGGCTGCAGGGCTGTAAATCCCAGCCTGACATAGGTCCTTCAATATCAGCCTGTGCATAATGCACAGAAAGGGAGAAAGTTTAAGACATCTCACTTCCCTTTGGCATCTGTAGCCCAGGATGCTGGTATCAGAATTCGATCCCACTCTCTCTCAGCCTCCAGAAAATTCAGCAACAAGGAGTATAGCAAACAAATACTGGGGTGTAAATCCTAAAAAAAAAAGCAGCATCTTTCTGACAAAATTACTGAGCCCAAAGCATCATCCCTGATTTCCTAGCTTGCAGCCCAACATCCTAATCACTGGACAGTCAAATTTAGAAGATACAATTATTAATACAATAGTGTGTACTAAATACAATTAATGTGTACTCAGTACTGATTTGTAAGGAAGTAATAGCTTTATAAAGGAAATATAGGACTTATTTGTAAGATTTCATTTTGTAGCCACCTAAATTCCTGTCTGATGTTATAAACTGGAAACATCTCTTTGCAAGATGAAAATCTCTCTTCCAAAGTGATACCCAACTGAAGGAAATCACTTAGAAGAAATTAAAATCTTGCTCAGCAAAGTGATCTCCAACTTCCTTGCTATTTGATTTGAAGTTCATCTTTAGAAAAGTATAAAAATTTCTTACCTTTTGACAGCTGAATTTCTTAAGTCAATAAGAAATCAAACTTACTCAGGCACAGATTAATTCTATCAGTAGCCAGGAGAGGTACCCTACTCTGCCTTGGTTTTAATTTTATATAGTGCATTTGGTACGAAGGACAGACAAGCTTTAAAATTAAAAAAAAACCCAACCAAAAAAAACCCCAAACAAACAAAAAAACCCCCAACAAACAAAAAACACAACCAGCAAACTGAAACCAACCATACTTCAATGAATACGCAGCCTGCAATGCATTTCTGGTCAGGGCTTTTAAGAGAGCAGTAAGACCAAATTTCTTGAGATGAAGGCCTGGTTTGAGTGATTTTATTTAACTCAAATTCTGCTTTTACAAGGTATGTGATCCCCATGCTTCTCTCTTCTACCCACAAATATAACTAGTTCTCCACCTCTAAATGAACTTCCCTCCAAGGTTCAGTTCAGGAATTTCATGATGCTCACAATTTCAGAAGTTACTTGTACCCTTGATACAACTGTATTATCACCTGCTTAGCTCAACAAAATCAGTACTTCAGGACCACTTTAACTAGGGGATCATAAGATATCCTGATATTGAGAGTAATCGAAAAAACTTCAATGAAGAAACATTTCTGTAAAAGGCAAGTATGTAAAAGAAGAGTTCTATGTAACAGCTTTCCTACAGATAGATAAATATGCTTGAAAAAATTTGGTTTGGAGATTACGCTTGGAGCGCTCTCCGTATTTATACACTCATAGAACAAGCACAAATAGAACCACTGCAAGCTTACAAATAACAACACAGACTTCACAGCAACCAACAGCAAATCTCAGGTTATTTATTTGGTGTCTTTTCAATCTTTTCATAGACAAAACCAGAGGGAAGTTCTCCATTACAAGTTTTGTTAGACGCAATGATTGGTCTGAACAATTAAAATCCTTGTGCCGTTTCTGAAAAGGGCAAATAAATACAGTACTGGAATAGAAGAAAATTTCACTGGGGGTAGGAATGGCTATCTTCAACCACTTGACCCAACAGAGTAAAAGTGTTAATCCAGAATATAGGGCTGAACTTTGTTGTCATCTCCTGTACATTGACTAGAACCATAGAAAAGAATTGCTATAGAATTCATGGATTTTTTTTTTCCAAAGTCTCTGGAAAGTAACTGTTTTCTGGAGTGCTGTTACGCTCTTCCTGCCCCTGCTCTATTCCCAGGACAGGTGACTGTATCAAAAAGCAAAGGAAAGACAAATTTTAAGATTACTTGTTTCCTTTTAAAAAATGGAAAAATCTGGCAGAGAAATTATAGGAATAATTGTGGGGACTGGTGTTCATTTTTATTATTTTTTTAGAAAGGCTATGACTGACATCATTTAAAGCATTTCAGTGAGCATTCCTTAGGCTGGGGCCTCAGTCTCTGAATAAATATCAGCCCACTACCGCTGTCTGTTCCTATACTGAGGCGAAACGCAGTTGCCTGGTATTAGCTTGAGGTAAACCTAGGAGTAAGGATTCTTGATTCATATTCCCTGACTACTCGCTTATTTGCATTGGGCAGATCTCAATCTTTCTGTACCATCATCTATTCTCAATAAGGAAGTGGAAGCTTAATTATGCACTGGAAAGGTATTTTAGTGTCCCAAGTGGATGCTGTCATAGAATGAAAACGTAACTTTCCATTGAGAGAATGCAAGATAAGTAGTGCCAGCTTGTTTCACTCCTCTCCAAGAGGCAGCTGTAGTCCCGCTAACTGACTCTCAGGGTGGAGGGCTTTGATTTTGGAAAGGGCACCAGCAGGACAGCTGCAGTCTGCACAGAAATCCAAAGGATGGTAACTTGGACCTAGTTGGTGGTCATGTTTTCTTTGATTCTGGGAGATTTCATCTGCTGCCATCTCACACAGCCCCACGCAAAGAGAAAGGCTTTTCATCATCTGAACGTTGGTCCCTCCAGGAAGAAATTAAATTACCTGACACAAAAAGGGACAGCTTGGAACTGAGTCTGCTTCTGTACTTTTCAGGACTGTTGAATATGTGAATTGAAGTGCATGAACAGTAGTTAACTTGGTGGCTGGGTTCCTTACATGTGTCCTTCAGGTCCCTGGCTCCGTGCAGACTGGTCCTCGTGCAGCGCTCCTGCACAGGTGCCTAGCTGGCACTGAAGCCAGTATCACCACCCAGCAGGAGCCGTAGCTAGGCTCCCCTTCCCTCCAGCACTGTCTGCAAGGGTAATAAGAAAAAAATCTCCTTTAAGCACTGTGAATTGTGCTCCCCCAGAAAGCCAGAGGCACAGGCTGTGCTCCCAATTTCCACCTTATGCTGAAGGAGAGAAAGGCTGAAGACCTCGTATGTGCTTCTCTCTCTTTGGGACTTGGGAAAGAATAAGAAAAACAGTCCAGTGCCTTTCCCCCCGTTCTCCAAGCATGAGGAAAGAAGGTCCAGTGTCCTTTGAGGAGTCTCCAGCAGCTTCCCTTTCCATCCAGAAAAAGGGGCAGAGGGAGCAGAGTGGTGTGAAAGAAAAGCTGTGGGTGACAGAGAGGATACAGCAAGGATAAGCCCTGTTCCTGTGGGACTCCCCAGGCTTTCAGTGTAAGATAACTCTGAGTACTCTCAGGGCCTAACCTATTTTCCCTCTGCAAACAGCAAAAATAATGACACAGATGACAGTATCCACTCCTCACAGGTTTTGAATCAAAATAAACCAAACTCCAGAGTTGCTTTTCAGCCGTCTTTGCATCCTCTCTTCTCCCAGTGCCAAACTCCCATACAGAATTAATTTCCATTCTCTGCTTCAGAACGAGTCATTCAAGATAATTACCTATTCTTTTTCCTTTCCTCCCCAAAACATAGAAACTCACGTAGCAGGGAAGGGCAGGGGGAACTCTGAGTTTTGCTGCTGGTGACGTAGCTAATTTTGCCGATTGAATGGTGGCTCTGTTTTCTTCCTGACGATGTTTGCAATTGTGCACTTAAAAGCAGCAGCCTCCTGCCACCCCCAAAACATCCAAGCCCAGGGCTCTGGCCTTTACCGCTTGCCACCAAACTATGGGGGTTCAGCTCCAGAACCAGCACATTCATACCTCATCAATCCTCCAGTCCTAAAACAAAAGCTTGATAAAACAAATATGGTTTTGAAAAGGTAACTTTTTCATACTTTACCTTCCCCAGTGGTACCTTATATCCCTGTAACATCAAACAAAACCTCATGTAAAACAATAAAGGCAACTGCAGAGAAAACACTGAATTCCCTAACAAAGTAAGGAATTGCCAGATGAAATCACTCCTGAACAGGAAAAATACATGGATGTTATTCAATATTCTTGGTCTATTGAATACTAGTGATTCTCAAAGGCTGCTCCCACTTACTCAGAAGCTTCCCCACCCTACAGCTGAGAAAACCAGTTACCTGGAAAAAAAGGGAATCAGGAACACTTCCCTTCTAGTATCAGATCAAGCACAGAAAATGTTCGTGGTTTCATGTATCTTCCTTCCAAGCCATTGGCCTATCCCCTACCTTGTATCTCAGCCTGAAAATCTTGGTATTTTTCCAGTTCAGCTTCCTAATTCCTTTAACCTGCAGTGAACTGCTGAAATTTTTCCATGGTGAAAACAGTTAACTTGATGTGTCCAAATCTGTCTAAAAGAATAAAGGACAGATTGACGATGTTCATTGTGAGTTTAAGAGACGGAAATAATAAGCAGGTTATCTTTTCCAAGTTCTAGTCACTCATTTGTATGAAACAAAGTCTAGATAAGAAATTCTTTCCCTCTCTGCCCTTCAGTTTTTATTACTTTTGTTCTTGTGGTAGTGTTTGGTTGTCTGCTTAGGAGTTTTGTGGTTTGAATAAGACTCACAGTTTCAGTGTAACGAACAGAAATCAAACCTCCAAACACACAACTCTAAAAGCCACTCTTCTTTTCTTTAGAAGGACAAACCTCCTTGTCTCTTATAAGCCACTTCAAATCTCTCCCACTTATTTGCAAATATCTTTTGGTTTTTCCTCTCATTCATGTTTCTCTTCTCCATTGTTACTCACTGCAGCAGAGAAAAAAATGTTATGATGTTACTATTAATTTACACTGATTAAGTAATCCATATATCTATAAAATGAGCAAACTGCCATTTCAGCCTGTGTTCCTAGTCACTCAGAGTAGCTGGTCAATGCAAATGATCTGCTTCACCCTGGCTGCCTTCTCTGGTGATTGGGAAAGCCAAGTGTTACCCTTAATGGATGTGGCTCTTGGTCAAAACCCAAATGATAGAATTGGTCATTCCCTGCTTCTGATTTTACACTGCAGGCACTTTCTCCTCAGAATTTTATAAAGTTCTTGGATCATGTCACATCTGAAAATGTAACATTAGATTTGGAGGACAACAGAATAGCCGTAAGGTTTAGTAGCCTCCCAGGACAATGCAGGCACACTCATTGTGTATCAGAGGTGCTACAGGGCAGCATACAGCAGATCTCTCCTGCTTTCAGAAGAACAAAAATGATCTATTCTATCCAGTGGTGTTCTGCTATCTTATGTGATTTATATGTAAAATGCTATTGCCCAAGGAGGAGATAAAAACACAGAAAATTTCACAAGATAAAGGCCAACATGATGACATGAGTAGTTACTCCCTCCAGGCTGTTAGCAAAGGTAGAATTGCACATTGCCTTCTATGGCTAAGCAGGGTACTGAATAGATTTCTATTTTCGCCATAAAAACACACAGTCCCATAGCAGAACTCTGTTTTCCACACCATTCTTCTATCTGGTTGAACTGGTGCCACTCATGATAGAAAGAGCCATTTGGAAGGGGAGTACCACTTTCAGAGAGGAAAGTGTGAAGAGCTGTCTTTGAGGAACGGCCACGAGCAAGTTGAAAGCTTATGGGTAAGAATCATAGAGCAAGGCAACAAAAGGAATCTTGTTGTTAGTGTCTACTACAGGCCATCCAATCGAGGGGAGCCTACTGACAAAGGTTTCTCACTCCTGCTACAGGAGGCATCACACTCACAGGTTCTCTTCCAGCTGGGGGACTTCAACCACCCTGACACTGCTGGAAAAGCAGCACAGCAAGTCGTAGGCAATCAGCCCCGCCCTGAGAGGGGATGTGATAGTGGACCTGGTGGCCACTAACACAAGTGACTTAGTCAGAAACCTTAAACACTGGAGACAGCCTGAGCTGCAGTGATCAGGCACTGTAGGATTTCACAGTCTTGAGAGATATGGGTCAGGCAAAGAGTAAAACAAGCACCCTGAGTTTTAGGAAAGCAAACTTCGAAACTTAGGAAAGCAGCTCCTCACGGAGTGAGTCAGTAGGAGACACTGTGAAACTACCCTCTGGGACAAGGGAACAGAGCAGAGCTGGCAGATCTTTAAGGATGCTTTCGATAGAGTGCAAGAGCTTTCCATAGAGCGCTAGAACTCTCAGTCACTAAGTGTAAGAAATCAGGAAAGGGAGGCAAGAGACCAGCAAGGCCGAGTTGATACATGCTTATCAAACTAGAGGACAAGAAGGAAATGCATGGACAGTGGAAGCAGGAGCAGGTATCCTGGGAAGAGTATAGGGACACTGCCCAGCAGGGGTTCAGGAAGGCCAAGGAGTGACTGGAGCTGAATTTGGCAAGGAACACAAAGCATAATAAAAAGGGCTTCCACGGGGATGTCAGAAAAGGTCACCCCTCCATGATGAAAGATGACTGACAAAACTATAACAACAGACAAGGAGAAGGTTGAGATACTCAATAACATTTTTGCCTCAGTCTTCACTGGCAACCTCTTTTCCCACACCTCTCGAGTGGATGGACTGCAAGGCAGGGACTGGGGGAGCAAAGTCTCTCCCACTGTAAGAGAAGATCTGGTTCATGACCACCTGCAGCACCTGAGCATACGTAAGTTTGTGGAATGTGACAAGATGCATCCTGGGGTCCCAAGGGAATGGGCTGATGGAGTTGCTAAGCTACTGTCAATGATGTTTGACAAGCCAAGACAACCAGGCAAAACCCCTGGTGACTGGAAAAAGGGAAACATTACACCCATTTTTAAAAAGAGTAGAAAAGAGGACCCTGGGAACTACCTACCTGTCAGCCTCGCCTCTGTGCCAGGAAAGATCATGGAACAGTTGCTCCTAGAAGACATGCTAAAGCATATGGAGTACAGGAAAGTAATTTAACACAGCCAGCATGACTTCACCATGGGCAAGTCCTGCCTAACCAACCTAGTGACCTTCTATGATGGAGTGATTATATCAGTGGACGAGGGAGGAGCTACAGATGTCATGTATCTGGACTTCTGTAAGGCCTCTGAAATGGTTCCCTCACAACATCCTACTCTTCAAGTTGGAGAGAGATGGATTTGATGGGTGGACTGTTCAGTGGATGAGGAACTGGCTGGATGGTTGCATCCAATGGTTCAATGTCCCAGTGGAGATCAGTGACAAGTGGTGTCACTCAGGAGTACTGGGACCAGTGCAGCTTAGTATCTTCATCAATAACATGGACAGCAGGATTAAGTGCACCCTTGGGAAGTCTGCAGATGACTCCAAGCTGAGTGGTGAGACTGATACACCTGAATGGGATGCCATCCAGGGGGACCTGGACAATCTTGAGAAGTTGGTCCATGTGAACTTTGTGAGGTTCAACATGGCCAAGTGCGAGGTCCTGCACTTGACTTGGGACAGCACTTGGTATCAATACAGGCTCAGGGATGAAGGGGCTGAAAACAGCCCTGCTGAGGAGGACTTGGTGGTGCTGGAGGACAAAAAGCTGGATATAAACCAGCAATATGCGCTTGCAGCCCAGAAGGCCAACTGTACCCTAAACTGCATTAAAAGAGGCAAGACCAGCAGGTAGAGGGAGGTGATTCTGTCCCTCTACTCTGCTCTGATGAGAACCCGCTTGGAGCACTGTGTCCAGCTCTGGAGTCCTCTGCACAAGAAAGACATAGGCCTGTTAGAGTAGGTCCAGACAAGGGCAACAGTAGCAATCAGAGGGATGGAACACTTCTCCTCTGAGGAAAGGCTGAGAAAGTTGGGATTATTAAGCCTGGAGAACAGAAGGCTCCAGGGAGAGCTTATTGTGGCCTTCCAGTACTTAAGGGGAGCTTATGAAAAAGACAGGGAGAAGCCTTTTAGCAGGGCCTGTTGGGACAGGACAAAGGGCAATGATTTTAAACTAAAGGAGAGTAGTTTTAGACTAGACATAAGAAAGAAATTCTTTACAATGAGGGTAGTGAACAGGAACAGGTCGCCCAGAAAGGTGGCAAAAGCTCCATCCCTGGAAACTTTCAAGGTCAGGCTTGATGAAGCTCTGACCAACCTGATCTCATTGAAGATCTCCCTGCTCACTGCATGGTGTTTGGACTACATGACCTTTAAGGGTCCCCTCCAACCCAAACTGTTCTATGATTCTGTGAAAGGGCATAGGATGCTGCAATAAGTGAACTTGGTTCCACGTGTTACAGAAAGGCTCTCCTTGCCCTTTCTGCTACTGCCTGCAGGGAAGGGAGAGGGAAATACTTTGAATACTCAGGTTTGCCCAAGTCACCTTCAAGAGTATATCTATAAGGGTCATTTGTGTTTTTTTCTGAAAGTGAGATTGGAGACTCCCACACAGTTTCTAAGGTGGGGCTTATGAAAAATCCCTAGATCCCACCCAGCTTGACAAAACTGCAAGAGCTGGCATGTCTCACAGACCAAGCAGAGAGGTACAGCATGGTGGATGCCCTATTAATTATTTTTATGAGTCCACTAGACCAGGAACTCATAAAGGGACCCATTTTTACACACTGTGTGTATGTCTCACTCTAGAAGCTATGCAACTCCAGCAAAAGCTTTGTTATGGCTACCGAACACTCAAGTTATATATTCCAGCAGGGGAGCTTCCACACAAAAGCCTGAAAGTCTAGCAAATCTGTTCCACTATATCTCTTCTGGTTTGCTGCATCAGGCTGACAAGTATGCAGGCTTAGAACTTCAGCTAGAGGAAGAGAAGGGATGCCATATGTCATCACTTGAAATACCATGCTATTCTTACTGTGTGGGCTCTTGGGAGCTAGTACTTATAAAGTAGCATTTTCAAAAAGAATTGCAAGCATATTTGCAGATAGAAGCCCACTGACAACTGATCAAACTGCTTGATTAGGCATTTACAGAAGTGTAGTTGTGAACATAGTAGCTGCACTCCACACTCAGTCTTGCTGGAAACAGGTCTAAATATGGGAAGAATGGCTCAGAAAGCCCACTGGAGCATTACCGCTTTTGCTAAAATAAAATGTGAATTCTGCCAAATGTGCTTTCCATGAGAAAGTTTTATTTTCTCAGTTTTTGATTTTTTCCATCACAAACCGTAAAATTTTTAGCTTGAGGATGTGCTAACACAACTCATGTAAAGTGGTTGTAACAAAAATCAGTGTGTCTCTTTTCAGCCTCATTTTCCAGCCATCTTCTTAGTCCTATTGTCTCATGGGAGCAGTAATTCAAGTGCTGTGAGCCCCCCTTCTTCTTCCTCTTTGGCTCTCGGGCTTGAGCACATTTTCCACAGTACACCACAGTATTCTTTTTATTTGGACTCCTACAGCTCATGATGGAAATAGTCATCTGAATGAGGAGTGCCAGCCCTGGAGGAGAGCAGATCACGAGAACCACAGCTTCCATGAGTCACCGCGGTAGATTCATGGGACATAGAAGATCAGACCAGCAACTTCCAACAGTTCTCATTTAAAAATTCCTTTTTGTCCCTGATCAGGAGAACTCAGTAACAATTTTTGTGATACAAATTCATATTTTAATATGAATAGTGATGTTTAAGAAATAGCCTTATTGCATGGCCTGTTTCCTGGCCTCTTTGAAGCTTCTGATTCCTCAGCTTGATTTCATCAGCCCTGTACCATATGTAGCTGTGACAAAATTACTGCTTTCTTTGTTTTATGATACACTAGCAGTGTAGCATCTGGCAATGTGGTTTGGGTTTTTTGTTTTGTTTTGTTTTGACTGGATAAAAACTCCCAAATACTCCAGTCAGATCTGAAAAGACACTAAATCAGCACTTTTTAAACATGCACAGAGGATGAGGGAGGATTTCCTGACTCATCAAGCAAGGATGCAGGCATATATATGATAGCACAAAGTGACACTAGAGTAAGAGGGAAGGGGCACCTCTCCATCATCACACAGACCTGCCACACACACTGGCCGGGAAAAGGTCTTGGGCAAAGCCACTTGAGATGAGACTCATCCACATTTTGGGGCAGTTTGGTAGAAGATAGGGCTCCAGGCCTTCTGTCATGCACAGTGCTTTTTCCTGCTCTTAGAAGAAAGCTCATTGACTACCCATGTGTGCAGGATATGTCCCTTCCTTCTTTTTATATTCCTTGTTGTGAATGCCCTGTCACTGTAACGCGGATTTCGACAGTGATTATCTCATACCTCTCCTTATCTTTAATTTCCTTCCACTACAGTCTATTTTATGGTGCCTTTCCTTTGCTGGTAATTTTTTCCCCTGCTTTCCATTTCATCTGCAATGGCCAGATCAGGATCAAAACTTCTCACAAGTTTAAGGGAGAGTCTAGGGGCAGGAAATGTCACACAGAGGTTTGGGTCAGGGCAATAAATGTATTTGCCCTTCATGTTTAGTTTAGCTAGAACCCTTTTCAGCCTCATATTCCATTACAAAATCACTTTCTTTTCTTGATTATCCATTTTAAATCTATCCTACTAGCAAAAGGCTTAATCCAAACCTCAGTAGATAAGTCTTTCCTTCAGATTAGCCGTTAACAGCAGGAGCACTAGCAATCAGCCATTTCATCATCAATTTTCTCAGAAAGTGCCTGTTGGTGAGGAAGGAAAAGCCTCACCCCTGGGTAAACATGCCTTCCTGTAGACCAGGGCAAGAACTGCCTCCCAGTCCTGCTTGGGTACTGCCCTCCTCCTTGAGTGGCCACCAGTTGTGAAGGGGTCACGTGGTGAATTTTCTTTTTTTAGATGGTTCTCCTCATGCTTTCCAGCAGAGGTGCAGTAGTGAGGAGGATGAATAAGCAGGAGGAAGAGGAAGGGCAGGAATGTTCAGGAGGCCAGAGTGAGTCCAGCCTGTGTTACAGAGATGGTGGCATTACAGCTTGGCAGCAGTGAAACAGAGAAGCAAAGCATTTAGAGGGGGAAGAGGCTGAAAAATCAAACCAACTTTCTTCTCAGACTGCTGCATCTCTGGAGCACATTTTTTCAATTCATACGAAATTAAAAAAAAAAAAAAGTTTTCGAGCCAATTGGACCAAAGTCAAATTTCTAAAAAATAAAAAATTCTCACAAACTGGAAATCTTACTTTTCAGCCAGTTCTGAAAAACCCTAATCAAACAGATTGGACAACCCATCAACTGCATGTTATTTACTTTAGCAATATACTTTTCCTATTGGAAAGACAAATGGCAAATGCATTCAAAGAAACCAGGACTGGTGTAGGCATGATTGTGTAAAAAGTGGGATGACAACGGAGTACTGAGGGGGGAGGGGGAGGAGGGCTATTCAAGGAATAGTCATCTGTGAAAAGCCTGATGATATCCTTCGCTCCTCTTAAAAAAATTCTTATGAACATCTGCATGTTCACAAACATTACACAAGGTTTGTCATGCAAAGCTTCACTTTTTACTCTTCATGGCAGGTTATCCTGAGAAGGCAATGTGCCTCCTGTTTCAGGCTGTAGGGAGGGTTGCCTTGTAATCGTACAGTGCATAATGGGTTTCATCACTCCTGGGAACCAAAGAATTTGACCTTTGAGCAAAATAACATGAAGCAAAAAAAGCCTTCAGATCATAGTTAGGTTGAGCTAAGAGTACAGGTGGTGAGGGTGTGCTTTGAATGCAGTCCGTGTGGCCTCATTGCAGCTCCATAATGATCGGTCCTTCCCCTTTGAAGAAAACACGTCACTGTTTTAAATTTAGGGAGGGAAAGGGGAAAATTTGTTAAGAGCAGTCCCATCCTTAAATATATAAAAGTCATGAATTGGGAATTGGATGTTTGAGGAACCATCTGAAGCTCATGAGACAAAGAAAAAGAAAAAAAAAGTTAGATTCATTTGTATTCTTCTGAATTTTGTGGTTGGATTTAGGATGCCCTGAGACATATATTCAGACTTCTTCATGGCCAGAGGAGTAGAAACTTACATCTATAAAAATGAAAACTGAGATTCTCACCTAATTAAATGTCTCTGGCAATGGGAAGTTACAGGGGAAAAAACATCAAGTATCACGAGATTTGTGATAAAAATCATTTGGCAACACTGAATTAATCACAAGTTAGGAAGTGATAGCACTTGTTCTAGCTGAATAGCAGAAAACAAACAGGCATTAACCTTATTCAAAAATATTTTGCAGGCATTACTGCCAAACTGCAGTTGGCTGTGAGTGATGCTATTCATTATTTCAGAATATTCATATACCCAGTAGGTATTTCTGGAAATCCTTGAGAATCCTGCGTTTTCCAGAATGCCAGAATGATTAATTTGTATTGAAAATTCATTACTTGCCAATTATCCATCTATTGTTTAAAAGTCTGAGTCACACTATCAGCGGCCAGAAATAAAACCATGCTGTACATTTAGACATCCAATACACATAACGAATATTCAAAGAAGAAAGTCTGCAATCAAAACAGCCTGAAAGTTATGTACTGAAACTATTTAGCTAAGAGGTGAGAATAATTAATACCTTCTCAAAAAGCCAGACCAATTGCAAGAGAGGATATATCACAGAAAAACAATTACAGTCATAACAAATATTATTTAAAATTAATATTTGGATGACCACAAGGTATTAGATCAAACCTACAAACAAACAGAGATAGTCTTCTAGCCAGAATACAAAATGATCCCTAGTATACACTGCAGATTCAAAACTGCCAGCTCTGCTTATACAAGTGGATGAGGCAGATGTACTTCTCAGTCAGTTTGTTTTGGTCTGTCTGCGCAAACTTCCCAGTAGAGCTAGATTTACAGTTCAACGTAAATCGGAGGTAAACAGCATATTGTATGATTTATATATGGGTTATTGTGCAGCCAAAGTCTGGCATTTCATTGATATGCCTGTTATTTAGATATATTCAGAAGCTTTTCAATTCATGTGCGTTTTTGTCTTGCAGTGATTGTATTCTCAAAAGAGATGCAAGAGCCAGATCTTTTCTGTTCCCCAAGGTTAAAGGAAAAAGTGAGATGTCCTTTGCTTTTTCAACTCCTTAGCCATATAGAATAATTCATCTGCTGATATTCATAAGGTGACTTCCACCAGCAAATGTAAAGATGTCAGGAGGAGAATTTTTAAGCACATATGTAATTGTTTATGATTGGTATCTGCTTTTATTTAGCATACTTGCTAGAGCTCACTTTCTTTTGCTAGTCTGTTAGGATCTTTCTTGACCAAGCAAGCTGCTCTTCAGGGAACTGTATTTCATGTTCTTTCACTCTTTGCAAGCTCTGCCATAATAGAATCAATGTATCAAATCAATCCCACAAAGCAGCTAGCCTAATGGTAAAGGTAGGAGACAGAGACCTTTTCTAACAGAAATTTTGGCACGAAGGAATTAATGTCTGTTTGCCCGTTTCCTATGCTGCTTCTTTCCTTCTTAAGGTGTGGGAGAAGCGAAACACAGAGAAAGGATGCTCTTTGATCCCCAATAGTATTTTTTTATTATTATTTTATCTCAGAAAGCCTCGGTGAGAAAACCCTTTGAGATTTTTGAGTACACATTTCCACAGTGAAGTCCCCTGGATTAATAAATGAAACACATCTGCTGCAGCTCGGCACATCTTGCAGCACAGAGCAAGCACGACAGGGTCACAGGGTGCCAGCAGAGCACCCCAAGGTTCTTCCAGCTCTCTGCCCCGCTGAAGGAAACATCTGAATCCTTGCCACAGGCGCATGCAGTCGAGCACTTTTACTGTCCAGCCCCCGACTCGGAGAAGGATGCATAGAAAAAACTTGTCACCTCACCTCAACTCTCTGCTGCTGGAAGTAGGTGCAGTGGGTTGCTGCTTCACTGCCCCCTTACAAACCCCATTCTCTGCCCCCCTCCAATTTAAGGATGCTTGGGGAACGATACAGGGTAAAGATCTGAAAGGAAGGATAAAGTCCATCCCCTGGCCAGCCGCGGGAGCTGTGCAGGCAGAGCCCGTCTCTGTTGTGCTGTCAGCACCCTCTAGGGGCTCGCACATCGCACGGCGGCACCGCAGGCTCCGGGCACCCAGATTATAGAATCATAGAATCACTAGGTTGGAAGAGACCCACCAGATCATCGAGTCCAACTATTCCTATCAAACACTAAACCATGCCCCTTAGCCCCTCGTCCACCTGTGCCTTAAACACCTCCAGGGAACGTGAATCAACCACCTCCATGGGCAGCCTGTTCCAGTGCCCAATGACCCTTTCTGTGAAAAATTTCTTCCTAATGTTCAGCCTAAACATCCCCTGGCAGAGCCTGAGGCCATTCCCTCTTGCCCTGTCCCCTGTCACTTGGGAGAAGAGGCCAGCACCCTCCTCTCCACAACCTCCTTTTAGGTAGTTGTAGAGAGCAATGAGGTCTCCCCTCAGCCTCCTCTTCTCCAGGCTAAACAACCCCAGCTCTCTCAGTCGTTCCTCATAAGGCCTGTTCTCCAGCCCCCTCACCAGCATCCCTCCCTCCCAGCTCAGCCCGGGTACCGCCAAGGGATGGCAAGTGTTGGCTTCACCTGCAGGTCGGAGATAGGGTGGCTGGTGGAGAAAAATAAAATTAAAATAATTAAAATAATTAAAAAAAAAAATCAATCTTGAGTGCAAAAGGATAGCTTCACCTGCTTCGTGCAGCCATGCAACTGTCCCAGAGCTGCCTGGTTGAGTTGTGGCTCATAGTTTTCATGGAATGTTCTCACAGTTTGTGACCCAGGAGATCCCAAACGTCCCAATGCATCTTCTGATCTACACCACGTTGTCAGCAACTCCCTGCAGTACAAGGGAGGCACAAGGCAACCTCAATGCAGGGTGAGGAAGGGAAGAGGGGAAGTGGAGCTTGGACTAGAAGCAGCTGCAATACTGGACAGATATGGCCTTTAAAAATCCCACATTCTGTTCTCAGCCTGTGGCCCTTACAGCCCACAACATCTCCATATTTATGGAAGAAGACAAAGGCCTAAACCACCTTCCTGTGAATGTATTTCACTAAAATGGCATCACATTCACACTCTGTATCATTTTCTTCCAGTGAGCAAGCGGCTGCTCCCAAGTCTACTCTGCCACATGCTGGACTTTCTCATCTGCTTCTAGCGCAACTGAACAAAACTTCTGTTCCTATTTACAGAGACCCTCTCTGAAGAGCTTTCACTTTGCACACACCTCCCACTACAGTTTAACTCCTAAACCTCACAAAATGGGTGATCTAAAACAATGCCTTATAGAAATGAAGACAAGATACACTACTGGCTTTGGGAAACCACACTACACTGATGTATATGGACATTAGTTACCCCATATCACTGTGCTTCCTCTTCTTCATGGTAAAAATTGTTTGAATTCTGATTTAATTTGGAAAACAATTACATTTATATATTAATCTGGTTTACTGTTCGTTGGTTATCATTGCCTTCTAAAAAAAAAAAATCAGGTAACCAGTCAAGGAAGACTGGAAGCAAAACAATGTGCCAGACTTTTTTTGAAGAGTAAAAGAGTATAGCTGTGTGTTGAATCATTCCTGCTAAGAACAAGACTTGATGCAATTTAGGCCACAAACCACTCATCACAAACACAAAACAACTAACAGATGGAGCGGGTAGTCTGCAAACAAAGCAGAGGTTGAAATCACATTCCCCCAAATGGTCTGGCAAAAATCTGCTGCAAACAGGATGTCTTTCTGAGTGATTTGCAAAGGGAAGGGAAGCCTGAATTAGGGAACAAATGATGTAATGCCCTAACAAGATCTACATACTAGAC
Source organism: Clamator glandarius (assembly GCA_033459285.1). Classification (NCBI taxonomy): domain Eukaryota; kingdom Metazoa; phylum Chordata; class Aves; order Cuculiformes; family Cuculidae; genus Clamator; species Clamator glandarius. The sequence continues at coordinate 7,155,774 of JAUNZM010000329.1, read as the reverse complement.
AGTGTAGTTCTTGTTTTCCTTCAAGCTGCAAGACTGGAAAAGCAGTACCAATTTTAGGCTCAGGCAGGAGATGGTACTCTGAAGAGAAGCCTTTCTCTTCCTTCTCCTCCCAGCTGCTCCACACAGACATAAGACAAGGCAACAGGAAAACTCCCCCAAATAGCAACTTGGACCTTTAAAAGTCCTGATATAGTTGGGCAAATCTTGTCTTGTGAGCAGCCTCAAGTTAGTTGAGCACTGTAACGAAGTGCCCATCCTTCTTCCTTTTCCATTTCTTCACTCTAGAACCACGTGGTGATGAGAGAGATGACTTTATGATTAGTCAGAATAACATCAGTACCAACTAGATAGCTCAGTTCGGGCATTTACACAATCATACATTGTCCCTTGGACAAAAAACCACCCAAAAAAACCCTTGGAGACATGTTGCCAGCAAAGAAGTAATGACAGGGTTTAAGGTCCTGTTCTGGATACATATGGGGAATGGTAACCCACCAACAGAAAGAGAGAATTCACACCAGTCCTTCTCCTGTCCTTGCAAAATCCATAATGCAACAAAAATCTATTAAAGGATTATTGTAGGGCAGAGTATTCTTCTCAAAGACCCTGTAATGACTAATAAACAACCCACAGTGTAAATAAATATGTAGATGAGGAACTGTGTTTCTGCCTTGTAGATCTGTATCATGTAAACAACAGCTCTCTCTAAGCTCTCTGAAAATGTGTGTTGATTCTATCAGTTACGGCATTTTCTATCTGATACACACAATTAATCCAATTGGTTAGAAACAGTTCAGGTACTGAGCTGTCGCCATGTAAAAGATAACAAACAAGGAACTCAAATAGAAAGAAGTATATAGAAAGATAGACTTGGACATAGATTTTTAGTATTCCCTGATGTTCAGATCATCATGTTGGGCTGGGTATTTTTTGGTTAGGTTTTTTTTGTAGGATGTCATGGCTTTGAACAGCAAAGATGATCTGATGGCCTCCTGCAAAACCTGTAAAAATTAGTTCATCTTTAACAAGAAACATCCTGGGATCCTTGGTATCTGCTTATTACTATAAAGTATTCCTTCACGTCCCCCAGAATATATATATAGTTTTCTGCAAGTTAAAGTTACCCATTGGAAAATCATCTGATAGATGTGCAATCAAGAAACAGGTCTTGGGAGATATGCAAGGTGTTATGGATACTCTGCAGCAGAGGACCAAAGGCAGGCACTCAAGGCTTTCACTGAATCCTGTTTAGGAAAGTTTTGTATGCTTGACCACCCCTGTTTTGAAAAATCTCAGTTATGGGAGTTTTCTCTCAAGGAACTGACTGATAAAGTTAGTGCCACTTCTGTTACAATACTTGGCTGAAGTGACTCTTCAAGAATATCATACGGAAGGCACTGGACAGTTTACGCATGGAAGAACTGTTCTCTTCAGAGCTGACATCTCTGCATTTCTGTTCCCGTCGACCCTCCCTATTCTGCTCCAGTGGAATAGGAGAAAGGGAAAGTAACGGCTGGTTGCTACTTCTCCTAGAACAAGAAAACTGATGCCAAAAACCCTAACATGTTGTAGCTAAGCAAGTTGTTGTTGTCTCGATTGCCACCAGGAAACCAAAGGTGAAAGCTCGAATGTACAGCAATTGTAGATGCTGTACCGCTGATGGCTATGCTTGTGATGACATGAAACGCTACTTCTTTCTTTTGTGGTAAAATGAATACACCTCTTCATTAAAATACAAATCTGTTCTTTTTCCTAATGATTCCACCAGCAATACCTAGTCTGGGAATGTACAGCATGCTTTTAGCTCACGGAATTGACTGACAAGTGATGACTTACCACAATAAAACTTTGATTAGGACCTGGTACCAGTGTGACAGCTTAGGCCATGTTTACATGTCCTGAACACTACACGTGATCAGAAAGCATCCTTTTCAATAGGAGGTACCAGACTAAGCAGTTTTGGCTGAACTTCAGCTATCTGGTCCTTAGTGCACTGGTTTCATCCAGCTCTCCCAAAGAAAATCACAGTAATCAATACCGTGTAATAACTGAGACATTGCTTTCTGATTTCCTCATCTGAGCCCACGATTTATCCCATATGGCCTTCCCTGGCAGTATAATCAGGCACAGTGTCTATTAATAACAACAGAGGAGGCGGAAAGACATAAGAAGAAAACTGTACTGAACGCTTTATTCTTCCAGGGATGTAGAAATAAGACTTGACATAAAGAATAACTGCAATGAGCATATGATTTATTGTTTATACCATGTCATAAGACAAAGCTCTTAGATATCAGTGGTCTAATAAAGTGATATAAATGCTTGCTATGTGTTTATCCGTCTGGTAAATAGATAGCACAATTGACACCTGAAGCACTGTAACAGGAGCAATGTCTACAAAATCAGAATTTGGGGAGGCAGTATCAGAATTTATTGCTAATTCCATCTCTCACAAAATAAGGAAACACATTACAGTAAAATTCAAATATCTGATGAATTAAAGGATTATTGGTGGCAACATTACAATACTGCTTTCATTTCCTCCACTTTCTGTAGGAGAGGAGGATGTGTGTTAGAAAATTTGCAGCCTGGCATTCAAATCTTGCAGTATCTCAACAAAAAGAGGTTCAAAACCAGAAACTCCATTTTATTATAAAAATAGGTTGAGACTGTGACATTGTTTCTGATGAAAGAGTGAAACCTTTTCACGAAAGAAGACCTTCACAATCCAGTGCAGCCCCTCTGAGTTACTGCATTTACCTGTGGCCTGGGTGACCATCAGTAGCTCCTTTCCACAAAAACATCCTAAAGACAAGACTACTGCCAGTATGAGACAGAGATATCTGTTACTGAGTAGAACACTACACCTGGAGTAGGATAATCCTCTGGACAGAGATATCAGAAGCTTTCTGATAAAGGTGAACATCATTTTTAAAATTCCAGCTCTAGTAGCTATCCCCCATGACAGGCCAAGCCTTCCAGGTAGCACACAGGTGGCACCAAAAAACTTTTCCAATTCAAAACTCAACCATAAATCTTAGGCGACACACACTGGTGTGGACTGGTATCATCTGTCTGTTTTCAGTGAGAAATTATTCAGTCCTCTCCTCAGTTCTTATTTTTGGGTTAACTGTTTTGAGATTAAGGTCCACTCAGGTCCTTCACAGAGAGGAATGCAAGCATGAGGCTACACGGGGATTAAACTCTACTGTCAATGAGCAAGAATGGCAAAACTGGGAAGTGAGCACATCAGAGGTAAGTGGTGTCTCACTTGGCACCTTGCCTCATTTTAGAAAAGAGGAAATTCAATCAATATGCTCAGCTTCTCCAGAATTCAGTCATGAAACAGTTGTGGGCCAGAGTGTAGAAGTTGTCTGCCTTGTATGGATCCCCTATTGGTATAGGAAATTCCCTTGACGTTGGAGGTCTTGTTCATATCCACAAAGCTCTCTAACTTGAGTAGTAATTTTGCAGACTTTGGCTTGCTGTAAGTGACACTTCTTCATGTCATGGGGAGACAGTAATACTTCTACTCAGCACGTGCAATTTAGCAAGAGTCTCTCCTACCAAAAGGCACAGTCTGCATGTTCTTTTGCTAAAATATTTATATGTGTCTCTGCAACAGTGCCTTTAGCTAGAAGCAATATTCTAGTTAGGCAAAACCCTGGGAAACTGCCACATGTTCCTGCAGCTATATGTTGCACATAAAATAATTCAAACACGCTATTAGAGTGTGTAATTTAGCTCATATGTAGTTACATTTTGCAGAGTTTGCCAAGTGACTGCATCCAGCTGGAAAATCAATTTTTATATGCCAGTTTAATAAAATCTGAAAGCCTTCCACAATACATGAAGAAATACTAGACAACATTCAAATTGTACATTATGTAAAACCAAATGTAGCTGTAAATTACAGGCTGAGTGTGAAGGATCATTCGTCCCCTGCCAAAATTCATATAAGTGGCCGCCAGTTCAGGGACAGAGGGGGAAATACACCGTAATAAAATGAGACTTCATACAACTGCAAGTACAAGCTTCCAGGGCCAAATTTTGACATAGGAAAATTTACTTGATCCTTGGGCCATCTCTCACTGATTTAAATCTACAGTAGTTGGAGACTACAAATGAAAACAAAACACAGTTGATTTGGTGGTGCAGAGATCTACTACAAGAGAACCCAGAACTCTAGATCTGGACTAACCACATGGTCTGTCTTCTGAGTTTCCCATTCATTCTCACTTTAGAAGCTACTATTTTGTTGTCTGTGAACTCTGTATTTTATTTCTGTGTATACAAATTCAGGTCAAGCACTGACTAGGTTATCCATTCTCTGTCTCTGCTTTGCTCGTGACAACCCAGGTGGCTTGGTGGGAAGAGCAAGATCTTGTCTTGTGGCTGCTGTTGTGGGGTACAGATGTAAATCGATGGGTGTTACCAGCTCTGTTCTGGAGACAGACATCAGCATTGCAAAACCCACAGCGTGAATGCTGCTAATTAGCGTCCTTGCCTCTGCTCTCAGAAGGGGGATGAATAGTTAAGAGGCACAGAAGCTACAGCAGCAATACCACCTCCCTCTAGTGTCTTGCTTGAAGCAGTACAGAGTAAGCTAGGAACGACTGTGCCCAGTCAGGAGGCAGACGCAGAACTTCAGTTTTTAAACTTATCTGTTAACATCTTTTAGACCTATCTGTTAATCAGCAAACAAACTCACATTAGCACTAGGAAACACACAAAACTACAAAAGTGAACCAGGCTCTACTTGCAGTAGGTACACTGTTTTCTGGACAAACTATACAAGGCAGGAAAACACTCAGGTTCAAAGCAATGCTAGTCTGATTCTCTTCCCATGTATGGCTCTATCTAATTAACTATTTAGGTTAAATTAACTCCTCATCTGCACTTGCATACAGGCTTGTCTGCAGAGGTAAGATGAGTGCAACAGTTCTTTGGTGCACATTACTTGCATGCTGCCTACACCACCCTGACTAGGTCTCGCTTTCATGGTGCCCCCATGGTGCAAGGTGACCAAGAGCAGCCAGACAGAAAGCAATCACAGGGCACCTAATGTGAATTTACATCCTGCTTGTGAATCACCTTGACTTGGCTCTGAACCCAAAACAGGAAAGATATAGACCTTGCATTCAACATGTAGTAGTATCTGAGGGATCTATTCTGTTCATTGTAACATTACAAAAACCCCAAGGAAACACCATTTTGATCAATGGCTACAACATCATTATCTTGGAAACTGAAACTGGCCCAGTTTCTAACATTTGTATCCTAAAAGCATTTCCAGCTTGTGGAAGATGGATGGAGAAATTTTCAGTTACTCTGCTTATCAAGGGAATTCCCAAATCCTTTCAGATTAATCAAATGCATCTTAGTGAACTATTTCCTTTAGGGTTGTAGGAATCAGTCCTTAACATGAACAAGCTCTTACTCTTGTAGCTTAACCTGCGAATCTCCTCACCAGCCTTCTCATTCACCCGCACTTAGGGCATGCTGTTTGTTGGCACGGAGTATTGGCATGCACCTTTGTTTTCACACAATATACAGTTTCAGCTTGGCTTAGCACTGGACAACCCCAGTATCAATGCAACCTCTCACAGAAGTAAAGGTCAGTGATTTAAACCGCAAGTATTCAAGATTATTTTTTTATGGTCACCACTGTCCAACACACAATTAGGCTTTCATGCACAGAATGTGTTTCAAAAACTGCCAGTTATTTTCATTCCATATACGGTAGGTTTTATGCCAATACATATGCTTTATATTTAATAGCAAGACTATTTGAAGGAGGGGAAGGTCAGTTTTTTATAGACGATAAAAAAATAAAATAAAATCAGGGAAAGGAATGGAAACATGCCTACTCAGCAAGAACCCTATCAGGAAAAACTTTCTAGGTGATTAAATACAAAAATGTGCATTGTCAAATCACTAAAAACTTCGTGGGGCGTGTGTGCACACCAGTCACAGAAGTGCCTGGAATGCAGAGCCATTCAGGCTCAGCTTTTAACAAGGCACTTCTGGACCTGGATGCAGGCCAGGTGTAAAGGCCCTGGGCTCAGCAAGAGCTAATTTACCCTTCTCTTATGATGGCAATATAATCTAACCTAGTTTATTGGCTTTGAAACAAACTAGGAACATTCATGCAGCCAGTAACCATTCCTCAGCTGGAAGGACAGAGCTGAAGAGCTGAGACCCTAAAGATCATTTAGCTAACTTTGTTCCCTAAGACCATTCCTCACTATGGCCTTATGCCAAAACAATAAAAGAGAGAAAAACAGACAAGGCACATTTTTCTAGATGCAGCAATGCCAGTTTAAAGTGTGTTTACAGACAACTAGTTCTCCTTTCCTCCATTGAAATACAGCCATTGATAAAACACATAAAGCATCATTACAGTTTGGCCCCAGATAACAATATTGACAGGAATAAAATTAGGAGTTATTGTATCACTTCTGCTAAACCAGTGTGATTAAAACCATACAATCTGTGTACAGAGGTAACTTCCAGTCTACCATACAAGGTACAAATTGCAGGTATTGCTGAAAAATGCATATGTACAAGACTTGTTTTTATTAGCTGAACATGAACATGCATGAACATTTTCTAACCATGCTATACTCAAGTTTTCTGATGGATGCAAACCACGTAACATAAACCAAATGGCTCAAGCTCTCCTCAAGATGTAATCAGTTTAATGCAGTTAATTCAAACCCTCCTCACCTTCAGGAAAGAGAATTGGAAATTTCAACTTCCTTTTAAAGTGTGCTGAAAAGCAGGAAAAAGAACGTTACAAAATATTTTTCATCCATTAATAAAGCTCTTTCTACCTATTGCATCAATCTCCTGCTCAATTCAGATCAGCAACAAATATGTATGATTTTTTGTTTAGTTTGACTTTACCTTCAGTTGGTGAGTTTCTGTTTAAAAAGAGGAAAGAGGCTCTACCACTGACAATTACAAAACTAAGGCTTAACTTTTAAATCAGAAAGCAGTTATAATTTTGAGATTTGAATCACAAAGTTCTTCACCTTGCACCCTTGGGCATTAACAAAGAGAAACATGAATATATGTTAGGACAACAACTTTTACGAAAAAGGCTAAAACCTAGTAATCAGTAAGCAAGCCTCTAGGGTCTCATCTTTAGGGTTAAAGAAGCCTACTTGCTCCCTAGTCTGCCAGAGTTTATTTCTGCTAGGGAATTTCGTGCTTCATCTTCCATGCCTTTCTTGGATGCAACCCTTGCAAGAAAGTGAAAGGTAGTTTTGTCATGGGAGAGGGCTATAACACCAGTCCCCATAAATATATTTCACTTTAAAAAGCTTTGAGGATGTAGCAATTGGTTCCAGTGGTCCAAATTCATCTTTATTCCTGGGTAGACCCACAAGCTATTTCTGTAACTAGCCTCAACGAGAGCCACAGATCAGTCACTCAACACATTTTAGGAGAGTCTGAGGGCCTCCCCTTTAAAAACCAGACCCTCTAAAGTCATTTTGAGTTGGATTCCAGGAATCAAAAATCTGAAAGAGGTACCACCAATGACCCACCAGCGTACAGCAGGACAAGGTGATGACGGGAAAATCCAAGTATCTATGGACAAAGAGACATATGCAGGATTTTTGAAAAATAGATGTTTAATGTGAGAGATACAGATGAAAAGCAGTAGGTTTCCATTCCTGAAGTAGCTTCCCAAAAGACAAGAGGTCTTGACCCAAAAGAAGGAATGGGAGAAGCGGCATTCAGTCCTGCCATAAATGCCTTTTGAGGTGAAAAAGTCAAGTATTTGTTCACACAGAATCACAGAATAACCAGGTTGGAAGAGACCCACTGGATCGTCGAGTCCAACCATTCCCAGCAATCCCTAAATCATGCCCCTAAGTACCTCATCCACCCTCACCTTAAACACCTCCAGGGACGGCGACTCAACCACCTCCCTGGGCAGACCGTTCCAATGCCTAACCACCCTCTCCGTGAAGAATTTTTTCCTAATCTCAAGCCTAAATCTCCCCTGGCGGAGCTTGAGGCCATTTCCTCTCATCCTGTCCCCTGGCACTTTGGAGAAGAGGCCAGCACCCTCCTCTCCACAACCTCCCTTCAGGTAGTTGTAGAGAGTAATAAGGTCTCCCCTCAGCCTCCTCTTCTCCAGGCTCAACAACCCCAGCTCTCTCAGTCGCTCCTCATAAGGCCTGTTCTCCAGCCCCTTCACCAGCTTCGTTGCTCTTCTCTGGACTCGCTCCAGAGCAACAACATCCCTCTTGTGGTGAGGGGCCCAGAACTAAACACAGTACTTGAGGTGCAGTCTCACCAGTGCTGAGTACAGAGGGAGAATAACCTCCCTGGACCTGCTGGTCACACCATTTCTGATACAGGCCAAGATGCCATTGGCCTTCTTGGCCACCTGGGCACACTGCTGGCTCATGTTCAGTTGGCTGTCAACCAGCACCTCCAGGTCCTTCTCCTCCTGGCAGCTTTCCAGCCAGGCTTCTAGTCTGTAGCTCTGCTTAGGGTTGTCGTGCCCCAAGTGCAGGACCCGGCATTTGGCCTTGTTAAACCTCATGCCGTTGGTCTCAGCCCAGCGATCCAGCCTGTTCAGGTCCCTTTGCAGAGCCTCCCGACCCTCCAGCAGATCCACACTTCCACCCAGCTTGGTGTCATCTGCAAACTTGTTAAGGGAGGACTCAATACCTTCATCCAGGTCGTTGATAAAGACATTAAACAGGACTGGACCCAGGACTGAGCCCTGGGGAACCCCACTTGTCACTGGCCTCCAGCTGGATTTAATTCCGTTTACCACCACCCTCTGGGCCCCGTCATTCAACCAGTTTTTCACCCACGAGAGTCTGCGCCCATCCAGGCCAGAGGCCGACAGTTTCCAAAGCAGAATGCCATGAGAAACTGTACCAAAGGCCTTACTGAAGTCCAGGAACACCACATCCACAGCCTTTCCCTCGGCCAAGAGTCTAGTCATTCGGTCATAGAAGGTGATCAGATTACTCTGGCAAGACCTGCCTTTTGTGGAGCCATGTTGACTGGGCCTGATCACCCGGTTCTCTTGCAAGTGCTTCTTGATAGCACTCAAGATCACCCGCTCCATGACTTTCCCCGATACCGAGGTCAGACTGACAGGCCTGTAGTTTCCCGAATCCTCCCTGCGCCCCTTCTTATAGATGGGCACGACATCAGCCAGCCTCCAGTCCAGCGGAACCTCCCCAGTCATCCAGGACTGTTGGAAGATGATGGAAAGGGGTTTGGCCAGCACATCCGCCAGTTCCCTCAAAACTCTTGGGTGGACTCCATCCGGCCCCATAGACTTGTGGGTGTCTAGCTGGGCAAGCAAGTCTCTAACCACCTCCTCTTGGACCTTGGGAATCTCATACTTCTCTTCCAACCCTTGGGGTTGTGCACAGAGGGAACAATTTTCCTTACTGTTAAAGACTGAGGCAAAGTAGGCATTGAGTACTTCAGCCTTGTCTTCGTCCCTTGTTACTCTTGTTCCCTCTGCATCTACTAGGGGCTGGAGATTTTCCCTAGCACTCCTTTTGCTGTTAATGTATTTGTAGAAAGACTTTTTGTTGTCTTTCACAGTTTTGACCAATCGCATTTCTAGTTGGGCCTTAGCCCTCCTAACTTTTACCCTGCACATTCTCACTTCCCCCCTATAGTTCACCCAGGATGCCTGCCCCTTCCTCCTAAGGTCCTAGACCTTCCTCTTCCTATTGATGTCTCTCAGGACCTTCCTATTCAACTATGCTGGTTTCTTTACCCCGCCAGCTACTTTCCCGGAACTTGGGGACGGCTTTCTCCTGAGCTGCTAGGAGTTCCTTCTTGAAGAGCGCCCAACCCTCATGGACACCTTTGCCCTCAAGGAGCGCCTCCCATGGGACTTTTCCGACCAGCCTTCTGAACAGTCCAAAGTCTGCTCTCTGAAAGTTGAGGGCGACTGTTCTGCTAACCTCCACATTCTTCATCTTACCCTGCACTGAGAACTCTATCATGTCATGATCGCTTTGCTCCAAGCGTCCTCCAACCTTCACATCCCCCACCAGTCCTTCTCTGTTCACCAACAGCAGGTCCAGGAGGGCACCGTCCCTTGTCGGTTCGCTCACCAGCTGTGTGAGGAAGTTGTCTTCCACACACTCCAGGAACCTCCAGGACTGCTTCCTTTCTGCTGTATTATACTCCCAGCCTATATCTGGGAAATTGAAGTCTCCCGCAAGGACTAGAGGTAGCAATTTTGAGACTACACTCAGTTGTTTGTAGAAGAGCTCATCAGCTGCTTCTTCTTGGCTGGGTGGTCTATAGCAGACTCCCATCACAATACCTGCCTGCCCATGGTCTCCTCTGATTTTCACCCATAAGCACTGAGTCTTGTGCTTGCTCCTCTCATTCTCTTATATTCCCTTCTGGAGTGACAACATCTGGGGTGCCAGCCGGCCCAATCTCCTTTCCCTTTGGTCGGTGGTGCCAATGGTCAGCGACAATGGATTGCAGCGCCACCCCCACCCATGTGTAGGAATCCAGAGAACTCCAGGGTCATAGATCAGGATGTTTTCATCACAAGAAACTCAAAGTATTTCTATTCATAAATCTTATTAATACTTTTGTTTTGAGGACCACCCCTGAGTCTTTGGCTTTGTTCCGCACATCAACATACCTACTTGGTATGTGGGAGGAGGGGGTGACCAAGGGACGGTTTGGTCAAACTGAGATGCAAATGAGTGGCAGAGACATCATCCATTTTCCCCTGTTCATCCTTGCTGCACAAATGGGCTTTGTTATGGCCACTGATGTGAAGTGGCCATCAGACCTCCCTCTGGCCCCTCTCCACCCTGTTGCTCAGCAAAGCAGCAGCTCTCTTCAGCAGCTTGGCAGGAGCTGGGGGAGGATAGAATCATAGAATCACTAGGTTGGAAAAGACCCACTGGATCATCGAGTCCAACCATTCCAATCAATCACTAAATGATACCCCTCAGCACCTGACCCACCTGTCCTTTAAACACTCCCAGGGAAGGTGACTCAGCCACCTCCATGGGCAGGCTGTTTCAGTGCCAAATTACCCTTTCTGTGAAAAATTTTTTCCTAATGTCCAGCCTAATCTTCCCCTGGCAGAGCTTGAGGCCATTCCCTGTTGTCCTGTCCCCTGTCACTTGGGAGAAGAGGCCAGCTCCCTCCTCTCCACAACCTCCTTTCAGGTAGTTGTAGAGATCAATAAGGTCTCCCCTCAGTCTCCTCTTCTCCAGGCTAAACAACCCCAGTTCCCTCACAGCCACTCTTCTTGTTCTCCAGCCTCTTCACCAGCTTCGTTGCTCTTCTCTGAACTTGCTCCAGAGCCTCAACATGCATCTTGTGGGGAGGGACCAAGAACTGAACCCCTGATTCAAGAAGCGACCTCAGAAGTGCTGAGCTTATTGTTGCTTGCAAACTTGCTAAGGGAGCACTCGATGCCTTCATCCAGGTCATTGATAAAGACATTGAACAGGGCTGGACCCAGCACCAAGCCCTGGGGAACCCCACTTGTAACTGGCCTCGAGCTGGATTTAACACCATTTACCACCACTCTCTGGGCCCGGCCATCCAACCAGTTTTCCAGCCAGAAGAGTGTGCGCCTGTTCAGGCCAGAGGCTGACAGTTTCCGTAGCAGAATTCTGTGAGAAACTGTGTCAAAGGCTTTACTGAAGTCCAGGAAGACCACATCCACAGCCTTTCCCTCACTCAGTAGTCGAGTCATATTATCATAGAAGGTGATCAGGTTAGTTTGGCAAGACCTGCCTTTTGTAAACCCGTGTTGACTGGGCCTGATCACCCAGTTCTCTGGCATGTGCTTCATGATAGCACTCAAGATCACCTGTTCCATGACTTCCCCTGGCACTGAGGTCAGACTGACAGGCCTGTAGTTCCCTGGATCTTCCCTTCGACCCTTATTGTAGATGGGCATAACATCAGGAGCCTCCAGTCCAGTGGAACTTCCCCAGTCCATATAATGGAAGATAATGGAAATGTGTTTGGCAAGCACACCCGGCAGCTCCTTCAATACTCTTGGGTGGATCCCATCCAGCCCCATTGACTTGTGGGTGTCTAGCTGGGCAAGCAAGTCTCTAACCACCTCCTCTTGGATCATGGGAGACTCATTCTGCTCCTTTATATCCTGGGTTTGTACACGGAGGGAACAACCTTCCTTATTAATGACTGTGGTAAAGAAGGCATTAAGTACCACAGCCTTTTCCTCATCCCCTTTCACTGTTGCTCCTTCTGCATCCAATAGGGACTGAATATTCTCCCTAGTCCTCTTTTTGTTGCTAATGTATTTATAGAAAGATTTTTTTATCTTTCACAGACTTTGCCAATCTGATTTCTGGTTGAGCCTTAGCCCTCCTGATTTTTTCTTTGCATGATCTCACTTCCCTCCTGTAGTCCACCCAAGACGCCTGTCTCTTCTTCCAAAGCTCATAAACATTTCTCTTCTTTTTAATGTCTCTCAGGATCTCCCTACTCAACCAAGCTGGTTTTTAGCCCCGACGGCTCTTTTTCCAGAACATGGGGATGGCTTTCTGGTGAGCTGCTAGGATTTCCATTTTGAAGAGCTCCCAGCCCTCGTGGGCTCCCTTGCCCTTAAGCACTGTCTCCCATGAGACTTTGCCAACCAGCCTTCTGAACAGTTCAAAGTCTGCCCTCTGGAAGTTTAATGTGACTGTCCTGCTAACCACCCTCTTCACCTCACCTAGAACTGAAAACCCTATCATCTCATGATCGCTTTGTCCCAGGCATCTTCCAACCGTCACATCCCCCACAAGGCCTTCTCTGTCCACAAAGAGCAGGTCCAGGAGGGCACCTTCCCTTGTCGGTTCACTCACCAGTTGTGTGAAGAAGTTGTCTTCCTCCTGGACTGCTTCCTTCCTGCTTTAATGTACTTCCAACATAGCTGGAATATATTAAGGTACAGAAAATATAAAAAGTAATTTAGATTAAATATTTGAAGACATTGAATCTTCCAAGGTACATAGGTTTGTATTTGTCTGTGCTGGAAATATCACTGTGAATATTTTGCTTAGAAATGACATCCTGAAAACTATGATGCAAGAGATTGTCAGAGACTAAATGGTACCTGCCTATCAAACATTTCCACATCTTGTGACTGATATGAGACACTTGTAGCATTTGCTATGAAATACAGAAACAAATTACTCATAAGTGAAACACTGATCAAAATATATATACAACTTATTTTACCTTCTTATGATCTAAAGAATCACCAGGAAGAAGATGTGAAATTCAGAATGGATTCAGATAATGACAGAATAATTAGGGTTGAAAGGGACCTTAAAGCTCATCCAGTGCAATGCCTCTGCCATGGGCAGGGACATCTCCCTCTAGACCAGGCTGCTCAAGGCACCAATCTGGCCTTGAACACCTCCAGGAACAGGGCATCCACAACTTCCCTGGGCAACCTGTTCCAGTGTCTCACCACTCTCATCATGAAGAATTTCTTCCTACTGCCTAAACTAAATCCTCCTCCTCCAAATTTAAAGCCATTCCCTCTCATCCTATCACTACATGCCCTTGCAGAAAGTCCCTCCCTATCTTCCCTGCGGGCCCCCTTTAAATACTAGAAGGTTGCTATAAGGTCTCCCTGGAGCCTTCTCTTCTCCAAGCTGAACAAGCCCAACCCTTTCAGCTGGTCCTCATAGCAGAGGTGCTCCAGCCCTCTGATCATCTTCAGGGCCCTCCTCTGGACCTGTTTCAACAGTTCGTATCTTTCTTATATAGTCGCTGAAATAATAGTAACTGAAAATTAGATATAAGCTCTGATGAGAAAATAAAAAAAGAAACAGGATTATAACCAGATAGTGTGACACAGCCAACATGACCTGGCGAGTAAGAAATTTGCAGAAATGCAACTTACAATACATCCAGAAAATATTGGTTTTAAATCTCTTTATAGATATATTTGCAGAACTGTCCAGTGACTGAAACTGCTAAAACAGTTTGGCATCTTGGCGATGTCAATGTGAGAGCTAACAAAGTAGGGCAAACATCCTCCTAAGAATGCTGATTGATCATGGAGCTGCCACACCACTGTGACAGCATTAGGGCAGAAATCTGAGTGATGCTGGCCTGCAAGGCTGAAGCAAAATGTATCACTTAGTAAAGTTGTTACAGAGATACATTTCCACCAAATCAAAGACAGGTTAGAGCCAATGGGAGTTCAGTCTGGGTAAGGATGGAGACACAAATGAATAAGGATTTCAGCATTTGGCTTTACCTTTGTAAAGAAATAATAAATATATATTGCACATGTTGCATATCTGTTAGCTAAATTCATTTTATCTACAACACTTTATTGGTCTCATGCAGCTCTAGAGAACAATTCAAATCTCAAATTACAAAACCACCTAGTTTAAGGCTCCATCAGTACCAAAGCCTTCAGATCCTGAAATACAGTCTCCAAGTTCCCATTCAAATTGTCATCAAAGTTATACTCCAACATTAAGTTCGTGTCAGCCTTAGTGGAAGCAGATGACTCCAGCCACATCTGGTTTGACTTCGCTGCAATAACTACAGCCAATTGAGCCATATCAAAGCAAATGTAACTATTTCCTTGAAAAGAAACTGTTATTTTTCTTACAGGAAAATAATTGCAAAAATGCTAATTTAATATTTAATAAGTCTTATTTTAAAATACAAGATAAAAATATCTACTGGGCCAGAACAGGCCAAAAATATCAGTGAGTATGTTACATTCTCTCTTTGGACAACTTCCTGCATAGGAAGAAAAATATTTGAAACTCTCCACTCTTGTGAGAGAAAATAAATTTAAACTCAAATTTGAGCTCTTCAAATACTTGCATAATCTAAAGACTCTCTTACATGCTCTGTACCAAAGAATGGCCTACACAGATCCTTCTTAGGCTCTAGACCTTGCTCACCCTTTGATGCAGGTGCTTCTGCTCTGCCTCTATCAACTGGAAAATTAAATCTTCAACAAAACATGGAGGGGGGGATTGCTATAACTCTTGATGAAACCACCAACACTTACATGCATCATAGGAAGGCACCTCCAGGCACTCAGGAAAACATACCCTCTCACTCTATATTTTAAATTAGCCATATTTTCAGCTAGCTTTATTAATCTTCTTAGGTCAGTAATAGATACTTAAAGCATTCAGTTATGTAACTAATATAATGGTCATCATAATGTTAGTAACTTTCTCAATCAATGTCTACATTCTTGCTTTCCTCATCACAGACTGGCATGTTTTATTGCCCCAACTTTAAAAATGTAGAGCCATGGCACAGAAAAATTAAATCCCAAGAAGATTCTCAATTTTTAGAGTACTTTCTTAATCAAGAAGATACTACTTTTCTGCATGCAGCTGGTTGGCAGGCCAATCACTTTCTACATGTGTCTAAAGGATTCCTCATTAGAAATGTACAGGCCAAAACTAGATTAAGTGCTTATTTTAGAGGAGAATTTCTCATTTCACCTCTTCACAAGCTCTAAACCAGCCAGGGATGGCTGGACAGCAGAGACCTGCACCACTAGACAGTAGTTTACTGGTACAGGTATTATTTAGGTTCTCTATTTTTATTTCTTTCAATCCCTTCTTGGAGCTATGGCAATGTCAAGCATCCAGCTGGGTGGATAGAACTAAAGTAAAATTCCACAATGCTCACAGAGAACCGACATATATGTAAATCTGAAGGAAATTTACCTACAAAAATTTATCTGGATTTTCTTCCTGTGAACAAATCACTTAAGGGTTTAGGAACACTATGGAGGACAAAAAGAAGGGCTAGCAAACAATTTATTTTACAAACATGTGTAATGGAACTGTCCTTTATAACATAAACACAGGCTGAGCACACTTCTTAACATGAGATCATTTCCTCCATCACAGATGTGGATTAGTGAACACAGCACAGGTTTTGGAACTCATGTCAGTAACATGGCAACAGCTAAGATAACAAGTTTTGTTTCTTTGCTAAATGTTTGTATGATCTATACTGCAGGTAATACCTGAAAATGTCTCAAGTCAAGTGGGGGGAGAAATGCCATCTTTTTAAAGTGAAAATGGTGTATTTATTTAAAAAAAATTTCCCATATAAGCATTAATGAGTAGGTTGTATTTTGGAGGTTGAGGGGGTAGGGGTTGGTTTGGGGTTTTCTTGAAAGTTTCTTTTTTTTTTAACAGATAAGAAAGGGAAAATGCCTTGGTTTTAAATCACTATTTTCAGTTTCACAAAACTCTCACATTTTTAAATGAAAAAATTATTATTAACAAAAATAAGCCACCAGGAGAACAAATTTTCAGACTTGAATTCTTTTTTGTATAAAAAGAGCCTGAAATAATGAAAATTTTCTGCCAAAATCCTCTTTTTATTTTTAAAAATAATGAAAATTTTCTGCCAAAATCCTCTTTTTATTTTCACTCTATAAAGCCCATTTTAATTAAAAATATAAATTCAGCAATAAAAATTCGACAAGTTCCCCACAAATATTTAAAAATTGGAAACACTCTTTCATCTTTCCTACAATGGGAAGAAACAGCTTAAATTTTAAATTAAAGCAATTACTATTGCATGGGTCTTTTTGTGAGGAAACCATTGAAGGGAAGTCTAAGAGAAGAGTATTGAGTTGCACTTTAATTTTGAAAATAATTTGGTTTGGGAGTATTTTTGCCTTTTACAGGAGAAGTGCTACAATCCATTCCACCCTTGTCAGGAATTTATCCATTAAGTGTACTTCCCAGTAGGCCACACTTTCCACTGGTTCTCTTTTCAAAGAAACTCCTAAGATCAAAGAAGGAAAGCCAGAAAGATTTTGCTGATCCATTTTTTCAGACAAAATTATTTAATCCAAGAATGTCAGTTAGAGCACATGGAGGTTTCAAACACCTGGGGCAGCAGCACTGCTCAATAGGAGCCACACGGAGGTTTGAGGAGGTTTAATTTGAGAACTTTGCTCAGTTCAGCTAGACTTCCTTGAATGTCAGCAAAGTCTCAGGCCATTACTGATGACCACAAGAAGAGTTCTCAGTACTGGGAACAGAGATGTTGAACTAAATACTTGAAGAGCAGGAAGCTTGTATGGTGAGTGAAGCACAAAAGTAATGTGCACTGGACAAGCTATCAGGATAAGCAGATAGATTTGCTTGGTTTGGACTACTCAGAGGTTTTCCTATATGATCCATATAGTTACTTGCTTAAAAAAATGCCATTTAATAGCTTATAATTCTAGGAACATACAGTTTTCCAGATACTCTTGTCAATCATTTACAATAGCAGCGTGTGTTAATGGTGTACTAGCTTATGTGAGCAGAGCCAGAACTGGCTTGAATCTATCCTCAACAAATGGTCATTCGTGAAACAGTTGGATTCATTTTTCCCCATACAAATCATCAAGATGAATGCTATTTTCCATTATCATTAGAAAAAGGGTCCAAGTACAAATGAGCCTTCATTTCAGGGACAGTGAAGAATAAGAGTATGTTCAAATACTGGAAGTCAAATGCACCTTCGCCTGTTCTGTTTGGATTTTAAGGCAAAATGACAAAGGAGTCCCAGCTCATCTGCCAGAGGCATCTATGAGTTTCACGCCATGGTGTGAGCTGACTTCCCACCTTCGGCTCTAGCCACTTTTGCCTGCCTGCCTGCGGCATTAGCAGGAGCCCAGCTGCCATCAGAAATGTTTCTGCCCCATCACCACGAATCCAGGATGACAGAGCAGTGGTGCAGAGCCACTGGTAGAATTTGCTTTAAAAATAAAAAACTAAGTCAGGACCCAATTCACAGTGTTTACATCAAGCTCAGGTAGGAGAAATTCCTACAAAGAAGGATCCAAGAGGGCAAAACACCAGCACAAATACATGCCAATGGCAGGTAATATTGCTAATTTAGACCCAGATGGTGAAACTTTGTAGGACATTGGTGGGTCAGTGCTATGAGCTTTATAGGCCTTCCAGCCTGGTGGTTTACAGACTTCAGACTACTGAAACACATTACTTAAGAACAAAATACACATGAAAATGACAAAATAGTGTGTTAGCGATGCTTTTCCTAGGAGTCCAAACTGATCGGAAATTATCAGACCTTTGTTGCTTCTATGTGTCTGTTCAAACAAAGCCTGAATTGAGCATGTGCTCACATCCTTACCAAAGCCTCCGTGATCAAATATGAGATGCTTTCAGTCACAAAGTCCCCTTTGCTGCCTTTGGGGTTGCTGACGTGTGCAAAAGCAAATCAGATCTCCTCAGAGGAACATATCAACCCACATTACTCCCCACTCCTGCCTCTTCTAGCCAGCATCACACACCTACAAAACATCACACTTGGGCTCACTATAACTCTTTGCATCCTTCTGCCTGGGGTGTCACTTACACCACTGTGGGGCCTGAGCCAGTCCAATCTTACTAATTTCAGGCTATATTGCACTGGGTTAAATCAGCAATTAATGCATCCCTAAGTCTCTGGGTTCCTTTATAGCATCAAAGCACTGCCTCTTCCAATTCTCTCCTGAGCAGTTGATTCAGATAATTCAGCACTGTTGAAAGGTTCTGCAAAAAAAATGACTGAAATAGTTTATAAATCCTAGGAGAGAGTATAACTACACAACATTTGTAGGACAAGGATCATTCTTTACAGCAGTTATTTTATCCTGTGATTTATGCTGGTCTCCCCCATCTATCACATGGCTGCAGCGTTTAGTTCTGCCTTGTAGGAATTCACTTTTGGCTTTACACTATACTTTCCTTGCCAGAGCAACATATTCCTTAGGTTTTTGCAAACCTTCTACATCTGTTTTCTGTATGACAATGTCAACAAACAGCATTAATTTCTGTGGATGCATTTGTCCTGTGGCCCTTGGTGACATGACAGAGGTTAATACTATTTCAGTGAGAAACTTAAAGCATGTCATGACAGTCCACACTCCAATTCAGAGGTTTCAGGTATAACTCAACAGGAAAGTCTGAGTCTATCCTCCCTCAACTGCTGCAATGAAAACAGCTACAAGGAGCAGGAAGCATCTGTATCTGAGGCCCGAGAGACCTCCTTACACAGGTTCACATCCTGAATGTTATTGTCCCTGAGCTTTGGAGGACATTCATAATTCAAATACAGACCAGACTTTTGGAATTTATGCACCTTAGCTTTAAGTATAATTCAACTCCTGGCTACTAAGTTCCTATGACACTGGCACACTTAACATTGACGATAGATCTGATTTCACATTTTTTTAAAGCTGCTCCTAAATTTAGTTTGTTTGATTTTAAACACCAGCTGGAAATCTTGACATTGCCACAGTTCTTCGTGTCCTCCTGCCTCTTTGGTGAGTCAAAACTAGGTCTTCAAGTGTATTTCCTGGCATCACTTCAATCCATGCAGAAAGCAGAAGCCTAAGTTGGTTTGTACAGGTTCCTTTACTGCCACAGCAAGCTAGATGCAACAGCTACCTGTAGCCATCTGAGGGTGAGTGGCTTTTCTGCATCCCCTGAAAGAGTCTGATCAGTCAAGTTCTCTTCACAAATCAACTCAAGATGTGAAATTTTAAAGGACTTGTTTCTTAGATGCCAATGGAAATAAAATCTGATAGGAGCCTTCTCCTTAACCCAAAACCATCAAATACCACCCTAATTGTTTTGTCTGCAGGAAGCCCCTTTGGGGATAAAATAAGTCATACAGGATTCAATAACTTCCTGGATTTGTGTACATCTATCAAATGACACAGAGCAGCAAAGCCAACAGCATCCTATGCCTGCTTCAAAGTACAATGCAAGAGAAAGGAAAAGGAGATTCAGAACTAAGGTATTTGGATTGCCTCCTCAACTATTCACAAGGTGAGAAATTATTTGATATGTAGGCCAGCAAAAGGTCCTCTTTCCTTCATCTAGAAAGACCCATCCTGCTAACGCGAACAAAGGAGGAGACAGAAGTTGCAATGCATATTGAAAGTAACAGAGAAAGTGAGACAGACACAGCAGGTAGAGAGTTGAAAATGCAGACAGGGGAGAAAAAGAAAGAAAGAAAGAAAAAAAAAGAATTTGTGAAGATTCTTTCTAAGAAAAATGGATCTTCTCTGTACTGGTGCTTTTATTAGAATGCCTCATGCTTTTTTCTTGCTCTCTCTTCCTGACACAGTAAGTTACCTGCAAGCTGACTGTGATACTTTGTCAGAGTCCCGCATTGTTCTTCTTCCAGACGGCTCCCTCTGACCTCCGCATGCAGTGCAGTACTCCAGTGGCAAATGTGACAGCACCTCCAAGGACTGAGGATGCTGGTATTCCTAATGGTGATTACAAAACCTCACCAGCAACAGATTTCAGCATGCTTGCCTTTTCAAAATCAAGGGGAAGGACATAAAATTAGGATTATATAAAATGAGATGAGGCAAAGAAAAATGTCATAGAATCATAGAATCATTAGGTTGGAAAGGACCCACTAGATCATCTAGTTCAATCATTCCTACCAGTCACTAAACCATACCCCTCAGCACTTCATCCACCCGTCTTTTAAACACCTCCAGGGAAGGTGGCTCAACCACCTCCATGGGCAGCCTGTACTAGTGCCGAATGACCCTTTCCGTGAAAAATTTTCTCCTGATGTCAAGCCTGGACCTCCCCTGGTGGAGCTTGGGGCCATTCCCTCTTGCCCTGTCCCCTGTCACTTGGGAGAAGAGCCCAGCACTCTCCTCTCCACAGCCTCCTTTCAGGTAGTTGTAGAGAGTAATAAGGTCTCCCCTCAGCCTCCTCTTCTCCAGGCTAAACAACCCCAGCTCTCACAGCCGCTCCTCATAAGGCCTGTTCTCCAGCCCCTTCACCAGCTTTGTTGCTCTTCTCTGGACTCGCTCCAGAGCCTCAACATCCTTCTTGTGGTGAGGGGCCCAAAACTGAACACAGCATTCGAGGTGTCAACTCTTTTCATGAGAAAACTCTTCTTCCTACTCGTGACAGTATATCAGAGGCAGAGGAGGAGCTTTAAATGTTCTGCTTCCTTACAGTGTGCCAAAATTCAGCCATGCAAGTCAAGAGCTCACAACAATTTAGTTGCTTTTTTATTTAGCATGGCTTTTCTAGATAAATATTGTTAACTTATGGGACCTACATTCTTACAGAAGCAACTAGAAACCTGTAGTGGCATCATTCATAGATAGAGCAAAAATCATTCCTGTCCTGATGTACCTGCAGCCAACGATAAGACACACAAAAGGCAGACAACAGGTATAATCCATGTTTTACAGGAGATACAGGAAGGCATACTGCAGAGCTGATTCCTGCCTCACCAATGGAGAGGCCAGGTCTCTGCACACTTGATGTTGCCTCTCACCAAGGGAAACTTAAGGGGCCACGGAAGTTATATTCCTGCAAGGCTGATTGTAACTGATGTTACCAAAAGCTAATCCAAATTTGTCTAGAAGAAAACTCTCAACTCACATGTACTGCCAAATATCACATACAGGCCTGACAGAAAACAGATGATTTTTGTTGTGGCTTTGCTCAAAATTCCATATAATTTTCATACTAGTCTTCTTTTCACTTTCGTCAGCTGAAAGAATTTGTTCTCATGTATGATTTTGTAAAGCTGAAGTAATTATATGGAAAAAAAGAATAATTTCAGTAACAAGGTAAGACTTATTTTTTAGTTTATTACAGGCCTCTTAAATCATGCTAAGAAGTTATTAAGCCCTTCTTCATTTTAGTTTACTCCTTTGCAAACAGAGCTTGCATAAGGTACATTATACGTCTAACACTTTCATTCTTAAGACAAAAAGTAGCAGAAGGGCAATAGAGTTACTTACTCTTTTCTCATGACACATAGATAGGCAGTTAAGATAGAATACTAATGATCCTAAACACTAGAGAAAGTAATAAAACTACCAATGCACAAGCTCAAATCGACAAGCTACGGCCCCCCGACTGAAAAGACAGTTCATTTTGGTCTCACAAACCGCACATCCAGAATCCTCTAGAAATACTGCATGAGCCTGAGGCTTTGCATAACTTTGCATCTAGTTTAACATTTCCAGTCTGGGATAAGGTTGCTAAATTGATGAGTTCCCTCAGAAATCTCAATCTCAATTGCAAACATCAGGCTGAAATAATATCTTTTCATGCACTCACAAGGACATCTTGGCAAATGCAAATATTGCCAAATGTTACTTGCATGGCGAATAAAACATATACACTTCTGTACTTCAGAGAAATTTGCATTCCAGTGATTCTGAAGCCTAAGGGGTACAACAGTCTCTGAAGACAGTGGAAAAGACATTGAAGAAAAGCACAGAAATGAACTTTACCCTATCTCACTTGTTTGTTGCCA
Organism: Clamator glandarius; assembly: GCA_033459285.1. Classification (NCBI taxonomy): domain Eukaryota; kingdom Metazoa; phylum Chordata; class Aves; order Cuculiformes; family Cuculidae; genus Clamator; species Clamator glandarius. The sequence goes on along the minus strand of JAUNZM010000329.1, from coordinate 7,133,457 downwards.
CAACCAGGTAAGATCTCAATCTTGTTCATCAAAAGAAGACTGAGATTCATCCTCCCTCTGGAAGGATGAAGCCTTTCATAATGCACAAAGACAGCAAACCCCCAAATCTGTGATGTTCTGCTCACTTTAGTTGTTGCTCAGCCACAATACATGGAGAAGACTCGTATCCTCCCAGTGAGTGACTACACAAAATTCTGGAGAAAATCTACCAGGGAGGTACACAACTCAACATGGTACTGAACTATTTATCACTCTAATGCATAATTAACCTTGCTCACTGGAGGGAAGATTGATCTTCAGTAATGCGTATGATTTAAACAAATCCAGACAGACCAAAAACCCCCCAGGTTACATTTGTATTCAGAATATTTTAGTAATTTGGAAAAAAAGAAAAAAAAAAGATAACCACTAAAACCACTACAGTAGAAAGATTATGCCCAAAAGAAGCACTACAAGCCCACAACATCAAAAGTTTGCATTGCATATAAAAGAAATTATTGCATTTTGAAGATGACAGACACCCAAGCATCATCTTTCCTAGTTACAGCCCTCTGCAAAGCCTGCAGCTCTTAGCCGTAGGTCCACCCCTCTTTTGTCAGGAAAGGAGTCAGTAAATGTGTAACTGAGCCTTCTGCACAGAGCTCCAAGCACCTTGCACAACGCTACCTCTCAGAGAAAATATATAGGAAAGAGACGGATGACAGTGATGGGCAGGCAGGGAGAGTCATCACCCAAGGAGATAGATACAAAATGGGTACCAAGACAGTGCTCAGCCCTGACGAGGTGCAAGAGCCAATTGATACATAAGATCCCCATCCAGAAAGCCCCAAATAAAAGGCAGCAAGTCTGTTATTGCAGGCTATATGCAGGGAGATGCTGCCACATAGCTTGCTGATTGGCCCTGATGTGGATCGTAGATGGTGGCTACAGTAGTCCAGGGTGAGCTAGCCAACAAATGAGGCAGAGATACCAGCTAACCTCAGCAAGAGGCATCTGCTCCAGCTGAGGGGCAATTTTGCCTACAAAATAGGAATTCTCTCTCCACAGATCACCTACCCAGAGATTTCCACAAACGGAACGTTTTGATTGAAGGATAAGTTTCACTCTTAGTGAAGTTTTATATAGGGATTGTTGCTTCCTGTTTGAGGTGGCTGATGTGGCCCTGCTCTCTCACAGATCTCAGCAGCACTGCAGGATGACTTGTGCTGCCCCAGTGACCTACCTCACATATCGTCTAAATAGATATAAATCGAGGAAATTGAAAGGTTCCCACACTTTGGTCACTGAAATGTTCACCAGCATGCTATCATGAAACATGCTTTTAGTAGTCTCTTGACATATTTAAGTGTGAAGCAGTTTTCATTACAAAGTTTAAGCAAGCTGTCAATTAGTAAATAGCTGAAGCAGATTAATAGCAGGGGCAAATCAGTGTAGCTGTATGGATCTGTATCTGCTGGAGACGTATTCTCTTGGGTTTTTTGAGTTGTTCTTCATGAGAAGTAAAGGTGCCAGCACAAATCTACTTAGACAGAGGTTGTACTCCACTGCATCCAGAGTTAGGATAAGATATCATGTCAAATTGTGGATGTTTCCTGGAAATCTTTCATATGCTGTCTCTGCCTCTTGCTCATTACCTGTGAATACTCCTTCTGTAACTAAAGGGACAGGTAAGCCTATCTATGTTTCATATGAATATGAGTGAAGTAAAGTTTCACATGGTTTACAATGCTTTCATTAAAGAATCATATTCAAGAAGCTGTAAAAGACTTCCTACTATAAGGAATCCACAGGATCAATCTTTCAGCAAAATTAACTTTCTAATAATGTTTAGGTCCTTTGGCCTAATGTGGCAAGATTTAAATAGCTATAGTAACTGAAAGTTTCCTATCTTAAATTCTTTCCAGAAACTATTTCAGCCAATTACATTAAAAAAAAAAAAAAAACAGGAAATTAATTATAGTATGCATAATTTCTCTTATTTTTTCCTCTTCTCTTTTTTTTTTTTATAACAGCTGTCTCAAGTCAAAGTATCAAATGAAATTAATTCTGGATGGTTTTAGAACTTGTTTCCTAAACAGTCATCTGTGTATTCTCTTTACATGAGAAACTGAAGGTAAGAGTGTTACATGCAGATGCCATCCATGCTCCACTGAGATCATCTGTTAACTGCCACGAGACAGAAGGCAGTTTCAGAAGACAGAAAAAGGAGTCATTTGAGAAGGTTTGCCAGAACAAGTCAGAAGTGTTGAAACATTCACAACAAAACATGCAACTGCAAACATGCAACACTTGCAATTAAGTTTTATTATAAATATGAAAAGGTGCGCCAAGCTGGGAAAAACAAGCCTTGCTATCTTACACTGCATAGGCAGAAAATCTTTGCAGAATGGCTCATTTTGCTCCAGATGGCAGCTGTGCTTACAGATCTGAATAAGGCACAAGCTCACATATACACAATGCCCAGCTGCAGATGGTAACCCTGTCCAGTTGCACAAATAGACTCAGGAGACAAAGCAGTTCATAGCCCATGTCAGGTGCCTGAAGCTGTAGAGTATAAACACTACTCCTGCAAACGGCCAGGACAGAATTAATAATTACCTGAGGGGAGGTTGTAGAGAGGAGGGTGCTGGGCTCTTCTCCCAAGTGACAGGGGACAGGACAAGAGGGAATGGCCTCAGGCTCCGCCAGGGGATATTTAGGCTGGACATTAGGAAAAAAAATTTTCACGGAAAGGGTCATCTGGCACTGGCACAGGCTGCCCATGGAGGTGGTTGATTCACCTTCCCTGGAGGTGTTTAAGGCACGGGTGGACGAGGTGCTAAGGGGCATGGTTTAGTGTTTGATAGGAATGGTTGGACTTGATGATCCAGTGGGTCTTTTCCAAAGTGGTTATTCTATGATTCTGTGATATTGTGGGACATATCTGAATAAGAACTTGAAATCAAATGCAAGGATCCACCAGCATTTCTGGCGATGAAGGGGTGGCTCTCACATTGGAAAAGGCTAAGGATATGGTCACGTCTCAACAGTGGTTCTGATCATCACTATCTTCTCTGAAACAGAAAACAACAAAGAGCAGAAACTGTTGCATTTGCCTGCATAACAGGAAGAGGATGAAGTCTTTCAGGTAATAAGTAGCATCTATCTAGATACCTAGGGTCTCGTGCCACCACTGAAATGTAGACATGACTCTGCAAACAGTGGGAAAGAATGAGATTGGTGGAAGAAACACACACTCTTCTGCTCATAGACAGTTAATGTCCATTCAGACACAGCCAACAAGCTCTGGACGTGCTAAAGCTTTCCACTACATATCATATAAATCAGCATTTCCTCACAATGAAACGCTTGGGATAAATCTAGTCAGAATTTGAACTCACGACTCCAAGAGTCTTTTATTCTGGTATGTTAAGCTACCCCTGAAAACAAATTAATTAGTGTCTAGGATGAAAGAGACACACTAGGAAAATGAATCTCAGAAAAATGTGTGAGTAGAGCTTTAATATATCAAAAGTTTTTATGCCTACCAAACAAATCAAAGCCCTCAGTCTGCAAACTGAGTAAACGGGATCCTGGAAGAGCAGAGTTTAGCGTAGCAACACAGGAGGGAACTTTCTTCACTTCAACAATTTCAGTGCCTAAGGGAATGTGAAAGGACAAAGATACAAAACTTTAAAAGCAGCACTTCTTTTGCAGATGGGAAATACTAAGCAAGCACTGTAGAGCCCACTGATAAACTCATGTCTAGTGACAGAGAGAGCACTGGAGTGGTTCTGATAGTCTCTAAGTCACTGCTCTCATCCCTAATGTGTACAGTGTGTATTATTATATTTCATACATTTTCTTTGGCAAGTTTAATGGAAACAGAGGCTTGCAATGAAAAGGATGACTGAGCCAAAACTCATAAATACCCAGCTATACTGTATGCATTCTTATTTCCCCCTGTCTTCCTGCCCACTCCCACTCCCAGTCCCTGCACCCTCCGCCTCCGAAAAAAAAGACCATTTAAGTGAAATTTTTTTCCACCTGGCTCATGTAGAAGATGAGCTGATCTGCACTGTGAAGTTCTGTATTACTTCCTCTCTTCTTTCTTCAGAGACTAAAATGGGAAGGAATAGAAAACAGCCTATTCAAATGAAATATACCCTTGTCAAAACAATTTAACAAATGAAAAAGGCATTTTCATTATGCTAGTTTTCCAGAAGTTCATCAACCTCACTGTTAACTGTTAGCATGTAAGAAAAATTACTCTATTTGTTCTTTATGGTTTGTTCCCACTATCAAAGCAATGTGGGTTGGAGGGTGTTTGACATCCAAGAAACACACTCATAGCTGCAATACTGTCTGTAATGTCTTTTGTTAGTTTTGTTTCTTTATAAGGCTTTAAAGAACAGCAGTCAACACTTGCAGCACACTGGCACCCCATCAAATGCCAAATTCATCTTTCTAGAGCACATGGGAGGAGAATATTTTCTTATTATACTTTTTTCCCTTTGATTAGGTCCTCTGATAGAAGTAACTGGAAATTGGCTTGCATCACAATCTCCTTTCACTTGCAAGATATTTGTCCAACAGGGAAGTCAAAACTATCAATCCTTTATTTTAAAGAGGAGTTAATGCCTTGTAGAGATAAATCCAACAGTTTGTTTTAGACAAATCCATAAATTATTAGAGGGTTTATTTTATTCTTTCTGAAATACATTTTTTGTCAATTTTTTTTCAGTACTTTTTATTTAGCTCCCGTCAGATGGTGGATGATATTTGAAAGGTTGAAAATGTATGTCAGTAACACAAAACTACTTCATTAAACCAAACCAGTTTAAATGACTGAATTAGCTTACTCTGACTGTTACAGTAGAAACATTTCAACACCTACAACTCGGTTTTATAAAAGCAGAGTTTCAGTTGTGTTCAGTTAGCATAGCTGAGCTATTATAAAAGCATCTGCCCTAAACCCCACATCAAGAAAAGGATGGAAATTTTAATTACTTCTGGAAAGTAATCTCAGTAACAAACATCCTGCTGTCTGCAAATGGCCTGTTTATTTGAAACAATGATTCAAGTGCAAATGGCTTTTTATTATTATTATTAATAATAATAATAATAGTAAAAGAAAAACCCTTAAGTCATAAGGGTCATAGGCCTAGGATGATCATCTGGCTCAGGGAGTCTAATCCCTGACTCTTAGGAGCAGCTTTGTTACAGGTTTTAACCTGTAACAAACCTGTAACCTTTTATAAACTTACCTTTTCTAATATTTTAAGTCCCAGATGCTCCCATGGAGTGTCTGTTCAGAGCTCGGACAGCTCTTTAGTCAGGAACTTGTCTCATCCCCAACCAAAATGTACGCCTAGCCAGTTTGATCCTCTGCCAATACTGTCCTTCATTTTTAAAAGTTATTTTCTGCTATGATGTATTTAAAGACAAAAATTGTATACAGTCTCAGGTTTTGCCTTGCTAAATTAAAAAAGCCAACCTTTTCTAGCCTCTGTAAAATAAACTCTCCATTCCAGTGATCATCCCTATGGCTTTGGCTATGCAAGCTTCAGTTTCAAGTCATCTTTCTTAAATAAGGCCTCATTAATGATCTTTGTATGCAGTCAGTCATAGTTCCCTATCCAGAATTATCTTTCCTGAGACATCGTAGGATTGCTTGTACCTCGTGCATGTACCTCTCTGGAGAGTGTCCAGAGAAGAGCGACAAAGCTGGTGAAGGGGCTGGAGAGCAAGTCTTACGAGGAGCAACTGAGAGAGCTGGGGTTGTTTAGCCTGGAGAAGAGGAGGCTGAGAGGAGACCTTATTACTCTCTACAACTACCTGAAGGGAGGTTGTGGAGAGGAGGGAGCTGGCCTCTTCTGCCAAGTGACAGGGGACAGGATGAGAGGGAATGGCCTCAAGCTCTGCCAGGCGAGGTTCAGGCTTGACATAAGGAAAAAATTCTTCACGGAGAGGGTCATTAGGCAATGGAACGGTTTGCCCAGGGAGGTGGTTGACTCACTTTCCCTGGAGGTGTTTAAGGTGTAGGTGGATGAGATACTGAGGGGCACGGTTTAGAGACTGGTAGGAATGGTTGGACTCGATGATCCGGTGGGTCTCTTCCAACCTGGTGATTCTGATTCATATCTTTGAAGCTTACTGTCAGCTTGTGATTGAGTAACCCCCATGTGCTTCTCGGTCGTTTCCAGCTGATGACCTCCCACTCTAGAGCAGCTGGTTTCAATAAGAGCCCCCAAATGCACAGTGGTATCTTCTGCACTCACCAGTTTTATCCCAGTTGTAGTCCTCAACATCACCCATCTACTTCTGTACACTATCCCGACCTCCCTTTATACTGCTGCTGAGTCCCAGATTTCCATCCTTGATTAAAGGATTAGGCAGAAGCAGTTCCCCAAGGTGAACTGCCCAGAACATCAGTTTCCAATAATTAAAAAAATTAAATACTTATTTAAAAAATCAATACTTATTCTGAGCACTGTCCTAGGTACTTTTCAAATGTGCAAGAAAGCCACATGAGTAAACTGAAGCTGGGAGAAGACACAAAGCTACCACCAGCACAATTACATCACTGCTTTAATGGGAAACTGACAGCAATTTTTCCCTAAGGCAGTGCAGCAGAGGTGAACGTAACAAGACTGGCTTCAGTGGGACAAAAGACAGAGTTTCTCATGTGTTCAAGTTTACTCCATAACAGGCAGCATGACCAAGTTTGTGCAAGAAGACAACAAAACAACAAATTAATTTGAATACCTGATAGAAAAAAAGACCAAAGAAAGGGAAGTAAATAGGGAAAAGCAAGTAGGAACGCACAAAAATACATGGGTTTTAAATGAGAAGGGAGAGTTTGAAGCAAACAGGAATAAAATACAGGAAGCTGAAAGCTATGATATAATCTAAATGCCTAACAATGATGATTGCTAACAAAAATACAGGAGAAGGCGACAACCAAATTCAGGAATGTCCAAAGGAGGGAGAAGATTCATGTCTCTAAAGGAACATACAGAAGGTTAAAGAGTATCTTTAATTTTAAGGTTTGAGAGCAAAAGATATCAAGTAGATCTGTTAAGAGAGAAATTGAAGAAAATCTGGATTCCCAAGAAGAAAAACTCTTGAGAAATTTCTGGGAACAGAAATTTTCAGGTGGAGGAGAAGAGGAAATCAATGACATGTTAAAGCAAAAGGCCATATAATTGCTTCTCACCTCCACCAAAAGCAGGGTTGTTTTTTTTATTCACAGCTAACCTACCTTCTTTTGGCCTTTTCCTATTGTTACAAAGAAATTCTTCATTCAGCAGAAACTAATCCCACCATACAGTGGCCTATAAAATGGGTGTCAAACATATTACAGCATACTGAAATTACTGATGTTAAATCAGTCCTCTCAACTTGGCTGAAATTCAATAAAGTCATCCCACTTCTGCCCAGATAGTACATCCTGGACTTGCTCATCTTCTGCTGTCCCATTGCAGCCAAAAACCCCACTGCCTTCATTCCTTTCATCCCTGGTATATCTCAAATCACCTGCTGCAGTCCAAAAACAAGCCTACCACATTCATTGCAAAAATATTCCTAAATTTCATTAGCTAATGTCAAAGCATTGAACATATCTAAAACACATCTACTGCAGTAGCTCAGAAGTTGCAGCTCCAACACATTCTGCTGTAATTCTTCCAAACAACACCCAGCTTGACCTGTCTCAAGAGCCTGCATTTTCATATTGAACTGGCCTTACCTGTGGCAATCTTGTTCTCTAATCCATTCCGCACCACCAGAAATGGCGGAATAAACCATGACAAAGATGATAACTAATCTAATCAAGCAGAAAAAGGCAATTCAAAGAGAAATTTCTCCAAAATATCATGTGAATGTCCACAAGAATTATAAAAGGTCAAATGAAAGAAAACCCGGCGTTTGTATAATACCATGCTATCAAAAAGATATTGCAGTATCATTCTCTTTCATGTCTCTTTTCTCCTGTACAGTTCATAGTTTTGAAAACCATCCTCAGAAATTAAAGGGGAGGGCAGAGGACTCAAAATTCATTACTGATGTGAAATAATGAGATTTTATATCTGGAATTTACCCTTACACTGGTCTAGTCTGGCTTCTACACACAGTATAAACCACTGAATTTCACACAGTAGCTTCAGAATTTAATCAATATCTTTAAAGGACATTGCTGAAAAAACCTTACAGCCTGGAAGGTCTAAGCAAGACATCAAATAATGCCATTAGATTTCCTTGATTGCAGTAATAACTAATGCCAACAAATTCTATTTGCAAACAGCCACTTTTAAAGAAAAAAGAAATGCAACACTAATGATGTACATTCCACTCACTGACGTATGACTTGCAGTTTCATTCAGAACTTAAAGACTGATAAACACAGTCACAAGTTAGAAATTTCAGATCTTTTGGTGAATGTGTACCTTTATTCTTTTTCCTTCTCCTTTTCTGCCTTTTCATGAATCCTCATTCAAAAGTGACACATTTGTTCAGTTCAGGGAGATTCTTCTCTCTGGAGGGGAAATAATTTTTATCAGTAAGACTCCCTGGTGATCAGGTAGACTTGGAACTGCTGTTAATCAGCCTTTTTGACATGGCAGCTTGAATAGCACTTCCCATGATGCTTTGTGTGCCTACCTTAATTCTTTCCTTTTGAACTCACCATGACTTATAGGTGTCTTTTTTTCCTTTTGTGTGTCTGAAGTTATCCCTCTATTAACTTTAATTGGAAAGGTACCTTTTGTTCCCCTAGAGTAGTCATACACTAACCACTGAACTCCCTAGGCTCAAATTTCTGAGGTAGCAAGAGCTCAGTTTTCTGATAACTCAAAAAAAAAAAAAAAGCCAATCCCAGCAAAAGATTTGAGGCATTTATTATTGCTAATAAAATAAGCGCATTTACACTAAAGATGAACTGTTGCATGCATTCATAGGTTTCTGTATTTGCAAGTCATGGTGAGTTCAGACAAAAGGGATTAAAAGCAGACACACAACATCACAGAACCCTGACTCTTGCCGTCTACAAACTGCAGTGCAATGTATGCTGCTAAAAATAAAAATAAATAAATAAATAGCCATTTTCTTAGACACTAGGAGAAATCTAAGTTCTTTCATAGAAGCAGAAGCAACAAAGTTTTGCTTCCTACAGACTTGTGCCTTTTCCCAAATCAACTGCCCTCACAATACCTCTGCCAGCAAAAGGCAGACTACCCTTGGGCTAGCCAACACCTCACTTCAATTAGCCACACAGGACACCTTTGTGGAGTGGCCAGGTAGTTACCAAACAGAATCTGTAGCAACTATGTTCCCATCTTTCCCTCAGTATTTGCTCATTTCTGGGAGTTTTTTCCCTCTCTCCAGGCTTCTTTCATGAAATTTGTCAGAGCTTCTGAGACTTCTGCTGCTGTTCAGGTCTAGAAGAAGCTGCTGAGACTTGAAAGTTTTTTGTGAAGGGAGAGGCAAACAAATGCTTTGGGTATGACACATTTCATTAAGAAAGGTAACTAAAAATAAGATAACCTTATGCATTCTGTTGTACATTGAAGAAAAAAATTGTTCACATCTATTCAAATACAATATAACTTAACAATCAATTACAATGCTAAAAAAACAACAAAAAAAAAAAAAAAGGAGAGAGAGATAGTACACTGTGGGCTTCAAATCACAAGCTATATTTGAACATTCCCAGAAAGTTCACACTGTTCAGCTATGTATTTCCACAGAAAGTGACCTAAGAGTAATCTCTTCTTGATTTCCTTTATAGCAGTAGAAGAATTTGAACTAAAAAGGGGCCATGGCAGCAATATGGTCACTGCTCCTGCCCCATAGCTCTGAATACCCTGAGTTACATGGGCAGCTACCACCCTTTCAGCACTGGCAGATCAAAAAAAAGCCCAAATAGTATATAAAGGATTAGTACATGGTCCACCTCTATGCATGCACAGAATTTTTCCAGCCAGCCAGTTTTGGAGCTGATCCATTTCTTTCCGCACAAGTTATCTTGAGCAATCATTGTAGGGCATCTGCGCATAGTATTAATGCTTCAAGTAAATGATAGTTGGAGTAACCTTTCTCTCAAATGCTACTGACCCTGTGTCTTACTCCTTTAGACCTGTACACACTGGAGAGAATCAAATTCACTGTGTTCACTACAAGGTCTCTTTTCATACCTTTCATGACTGACAAACAGAAATTAACATTCACTGTACAGGCCACCTCTTTTCTCAGCTACAATGAAGGGAATTTTTTATCCTGCTCTCCTAACCAACAATTAGCTGGGGTATAAGCAAACGTGACTGAGGTTTCTATGTACAGTGCTGACCAGACTAAATATACAACCACAGTTTTAATAGCCAAATGTTTTCTTTCTTCTCCTCAATCCCTGCCCGTCCACAGCCTAAAATGCAGGTAAAAATTAATTAAGTTTTCAAATGGTCTAATTCAGTGTATGAAACTACCTGCACTTTTGATTCCTGCCTTATTTCTCCCCTCTCCCTTTTTAGCACTGGCCAGGCGTTACAACCTCAGTGTTGTATCCTTCTAAGAATTACTGGACAAAACTCTCTTTTGCAGAAAAGCTGCCAGACCATGGGATATCATTAAAATTTCATACCTCCAGGTTAGTTGTACATGAGCCTGTCCATTTATAGCAAACAGCCAAGATACTGCTAGCATCCCTTGGATGAAGCACATGCTTTGCATATGTGCTGGCTCTTAACCATTGGGCAACCAGCATTAGCAGCAGGGCATGGGGTCTCCAGTGCCTGATCAGCAGTGCAGGAGGGTCCTGATGGCCCAGCGTGATTCCCAAGGTTTGCTTACCAGATATTTTACATCTACATATAGTATCATTTAAGAATTTCAGGCAGAAAATAAGAAGGAGAGAGCACTGCTATTTGAAGTGATCTTGTGCCTGTGAAATGCATAGGCAAAATCACCTGCAGAGAGAAAATCCCTGCTTATTTACCTAAGTTACAAACAAGGCAGCTGTTTGTTCATGAGGACACCAAAAGTACCTCAACCTTGACCTTAAAGTGATGCCTTAGGAGGAAAAACTACCGAAGGCAGATCTGGCCAACCCTGCACAACAGCTACAGCAACACATTACAGCCCCAGTCCCTGACTTACTGGAGCCACACATCAGCCACGTAAGACAATGTATAACCTTTACTTCATTCTCTGCTGGGACCTGTGGTGGGTTATCCTTTGTTGGCTGCCAGGCACCCACTCAGCTGCTCCCTCACTCCCCGACCTCAACAGGACAGGTGGAAAAAATAAGGTGGAAAAGATTGTGGGCCAAAGAGTTTGGTAATTGGCAAAATACAACCCATCTAGGGGAAACTTAATGTAATTTATTGCCAATTAAAACAGAGTTGGATGGTGAGGAAAAAAAAAAATAAAACACCACCTTCCTCCCACCCTCTCCTTTTTTCCAGGATGACATTCATTCCCACACTCCTGACTCTTCCCCACCACCAAGCAGTACAGGGTAACAGAGAATGGAGGGCTGCAGTTAGCCCGTACCTGCTACCCCTGCCCTCTCAAGTTGTTCTCCTGCCCCAGTGTGGTCTCTCTCCCCACTGGCCACAGCTACCTCAGGAGATTCCCACCTGTTCTGCCTCAGGCTTGCCAGTGGAATCTCTATGGATGAGCAGTGAGAATCCTACTGCTCTCCCCTCACAGTTTATCACACTTTTTCGCTCACTTCCCAGTGGAGTGAGGGGAAATGCTGCTGGGCAGCGTTTTGCTCTTCCTTAGCTGCGCTTGTCCCAGGGACCTCACCCATGGCTTTATCTGCCTGGTGCAGCCCCAGTCTTGCCTCACAGAGACCTCTGCAGCTCCCCCATCAACAGCTGGACCCAACCTCAGGGCCATGTTGAACAGCAGCCTGGTGGCCAGCAACTCTTTAGGGACGGTGCTATCATTGGGCTGCTAGCAAGAAAAACCTCAGGAGGAGTCCCAGCAGCAGGGAGCAAAGGCTCCCAACAGAGGTAGTCTGAGCCTGCCAGCACCCAGGGTGGTTGCTGGAAGATGTGGTTGGTGTGCCGACAGAAAGCAGCGCAAAGAATGAAATTACAGTTCTTAGAATCAGCATATATCCCCCTCCTTTCCTACCCAAAATAAGGTAGTATAAACAGAGCTTTCCTTACCATTTAAACAAATTAATTGGGGGGTGGGGAGAAGGGCGGTGGAAAACATGCAGCAGATTTCTCTTACGTGATTCAAATCATCAGGGAATTTTCTGGGAAAGCGGTCTTGTAAGAATTTTGGCACTTGGGACTGAACTTAGAGGTAGTAATCAAAAGTGAATTAAAATGGCCATCAAACTAAAAGGAAACTCTCCAAGCCACAACTACACCAGCAGCCCTCTCTGCTAGCACTGCAAGGCTGCCCGGTAACAGCACCAAAACTAGCTTGTCTTCATCCTTCTGACTGCCAAATCACCTCCCTTCCAGCCAAGGCAACCTACAGAGTTCATGCCATGTAAGGAGATGGGTATAAGCGCTGCTTAAAAGTAAAGCCAGGCCTTGCTGTCTCTCCTCCAGTCCCAAGCTTTGAGAAAAACAAAGGCCATGTAGAGGGTAGAAATAGTGTTTCTTATGTCCTCTTTTTGGCTCTGAGGAAATCCAACACTTGCACTAGGAGAGAAAATGAAACAAGGACTGGTGGGGGATATGAAGGTTGGAGGACGCTTGGGGCAAAGCAATCATGAGATGATAGAGTTCTCAGTGCAGGGTAAGATGAAGAAGGAGGTTAGCAGAACAGTCGCCCTCAACTTTCAGAGAGCAGACTTTGGGCTGTTCAGAAGGCTGGTCGGAAAAGTCCCATGGGAGGCGCTCCTTGAAGGCAAAGGTGTCCATGAGGGCTGGGCACTCTTCAAGAAGGAACTCCTAGCAGCTCAGGAGAAAGCCGTCCCCAAGTTCCGGAAAAGTAGCCGGCGGGGTAAGAAACCAGCATGGTTGAGTAGGGAGGTCCTGAGAGACATCAATAGGAAGACGAGGGTCTAGGACCTCTGGAGGAAGGGGCAGTCATCCTGAGTGGACTACAGGGAGAAAGTGAGAACGTGCAGGGAAAAAATCAGGAGGGCTAAGGCCCAACTAGAAATGCGACTGGCCAAGACTGTGAAAGACAACAAAAAGTCTTTCTACAAATACATCAACAGCAAAAGGAGGACTAGGGAGACCCTCCAGTCCCTAGTAGATGCAGAGGGAGCAAGAGTAACAGGGGACGAAGATAAGGCTGAAGTACTCAATGCCTACTTTGCCTCAGTCTTTAACAGTAAGGAAAATTGTTCCCTCTGTGCACAACCCCAAGGGTTGGAAGAGAAGTATGAGATTCCCAACGTCCAAGGGGAGGTGGTTAGAGACTTGCTTGCCCAGCTAGACACCCACAAGTCTATGGGGTCGGATGGAGTCCACCCAAGAGTTTTGAGGGAACTGGCAGATGTGCTGGACAAACCCCTTTCCATCATCTTCCAACAGTCCTGGATGACTGGGGAGGTTCCACTGGACTGGAGGCTGGCTGATGTCGTGCCCATCTAAAAGAAGTGGCGCAGGGAGGATCCGGGAAACTACAGGCCTGTCAGTCTGACCTCAGTACCAGGGAAAGTCATGGAGCGGGTGATCTTGAGTGCTATCAAGAAGCACTTGCAAGAGAACCGGGTGATCAGGCCCAGTCAACACGGGTTCATGAAAGGCAGGTCTTGCCAGAGTAATCTGATCACCTTCTATGACCGAGTGACTAAACTCTTGGACGAGGGAAAGGCTGTGGATGTGGTCTTCCTGGACTTCAGTAAAGCCTTTGATACAGTTTCTCACTGCATTCTGCTTCGGAAACTGTCGGCCTCTGGCCTGGACGGGCGCATACTCTCCTGGGTGAAAAACTGGTTGAATGACGGGGCCCAGAGGGTGGTGGTAAACGGAATGAAATCCAGCTGGAGGCCAGTGACAAGTGGGGTTCCCCAGGGCTCAGTCCTGGGTCCAGTCCTGTTTAATGTCTTTATCAACGTCCTGGATGAAGGCATTGAGTCCTCCCTTAGCAAGTTTGCAGACGACACTAAGCTGAGTGGAAGTATCGATTTGCTGGAGGGTAGGGAGGCTCTGCAAAGGGATCTGAACAGGCTGGACTGCTGGGCTGAGACCAACGGCATGAGGTTTAACAAGGCCAAATGCCGGGTCCTGCACTTGGGGCACAACAACCCTAAGCAGAGGTACAGACTAGGAGAAGCCTGGCTGGAAAGCTGCCAGGAGGAGAAGGATCTCGGGGTGTTGGTTGACAGCAACTGAACATGAGCCAGCAGTGTGCCCAGGTGGCCAAGAAGGCCAATGGCATCTTGGCCTGTATCAGAAATGGTGTGACCAGCAGGTCCAGGAAGGTTATTCTCCCTCTGTACTCAGCACTGGTGAGACCGCACCTCGAGTACTGTGTTCAGTTCTGGGCCCCTCACCACAAGAAGAATGTTGTTGCTCTGGAGCGAGTCCAGAGAAGAGCAACAAAGCTGGTGAAGGGGTTGGAGAACAAATCTTATGAGGAGTGACTGGGAGAGCTGGGGTTGTTTAGCCTGGAGAAGAGGAGGCTGAGGGGAGACCTTATTACTCTCTACAACTACCTGAAGGGAGGTTGTGGAGAGGAGGGTGCTGGCCTCTTCTCCAAAGTGCCAGGGGACAGGACAGGAGGGAATGGCCTCAAGCTCCGCCATGGGAAATTTAGGCTTGAGATTAGGAAAAAATTCTTCACGGAGAGGGTGGTTAGGCATTGGAACGGTCTGCCCAGGGAGGTGGTTGAGTTGCCGTCCCTGGAGGTGTTAAAGTGAGGGTGGATGAGGTACTTAGGAGCATGATTTAGGGATTGCTGGGAATGGTTGGACTCGACAATCCAGTGGGTCTCTTCCAAATTGGTTATTCTGTGATTCGGTTATTCTGTGATTCTGTGAAGCCCCTAGCAGATGCCACTGCTATAGGACCTGTGCTGTCACTCCCTGCTGGCATGAATGCTGTACATGGCTCTGCCCCACACCGGTGGGCTCCTCAGGTCCCAGCAGTCAGCACTGCCCTCCTGCCCCACCTTCATTAACAACTCACAAGCCAGGTGCCAAAGCAAAGACAACTGCCCCAGGGAAATCCTCTAAAGAAGGCTCGGGAGGTCTCACGTGCAAAAAGCACAGCCCTCTGCAAGCAGCTCTGCAGCATTTGGGAGCCCCCACCCGCCTCCAGCTCCACTGCTTGTCTTTGAAACAGCCTGATGACTGATTATGGGAATCTTCCCCATGCAGTACCCCCACACCATGACATCTCAATCATACTTCCATTTCTTTTTTAAAGTAAAAAATGGTTTTCCTGGCCCAGTATGTTTATCAGTTAGAGTCTGAGCCAGTTATCTGCACAGGTTTATGGTATGCAGCCTAGAACCGTTCGATTTTTATCACATCTTATGAAAATCATACGCAGCTTACTCTTGTAGCTGTATATTACAGGAGAAACGTGTATAGAGAGACTGGTTCTCCTTAGATTACTATCTCTGAATTGATGCTGTATGAGGCACAACTGCTTAAAGGGTTATAACCGATGTAATTTTTGCCATTACAGGTAATTTATGGCTCCTGTGTGTCTGACTTGTCAAATCTGCTTAGAGAGATCAAACAGGATCTGTTTGTCATATGCATTTATCTAACACTTGTTCCTCTGCAGGCTTCAAAATGCAGTAGTTATTCTTTTCTTAGGTGTCAATTTTCTCCTGTGCATCTTGCCTCTTAGTCCTTGCAAATATCCTCCTAATGCAAAATGCAGCCAAATGAACAATACTACCTCTCTGTGGACATATTAAAAGTGATTTTTTTTGGGGGGGAGCCCTGTTCCAGTCCTTCAAAGAGGTCTAACATTATGCACACAGCTGTTTTGAAGTTCCAGTTGTGTCTCAAACCTTGCTGCATTATTTTCTCTTCAACTTTGCATGGCTCTGAGCCAATCTCTGCCACTGCGAAATAAAGTCTTCAGGAAAAGTCCTGAAGAACAAAATACCCTTTCATTGGGTAAAGCGGGAGAATACACCCACATCTGTGTACATCTTCAGCGCCTGTCCGTACATCGGCCTCCACTCCACCTCAAAGCTGAGGAGTTAAGCCCAATACTCATGTCCTGCTAGGTCTCAACCCTTGCAGGAAGTCGTATTCTGCTTTACACACTCAGAACTAAACCCCAGCTACTCCCAAGATGACAAAAGTTGTGATTGTTTATTGTTTACTCTGTGCAGATTTCACAGCAAGCTCAGCCGGGGTAAAGCCAGGCAGGGAAGCACAGGAGAGCTCAGTGGCAATAATCACAGGACAGCAAGGAGGACAGAAAGCTCTGATCTTTAGCCCATACACTGCTTTCTGCTGTGCAGACTCTTCTGGGTTACAATAGCTCAGAAGGCACAGGCAACAGAGGCAAAATGTTGAGAAGAGTCAATCTGTATGAAACTCTCCAGCAGGGCAGAGGAGGTGGGAAAATCTGTGTAAAAGACTCTCTGCATCCTATTTCCCGAAGCACAACCAACCTGGAGTGGAAAGGACATACCTCTGGGTAAGGTACAGGAATTTCCAAGCTTACAGAGAAGAAGGGGCACAGGAGAGTTCAGCTGCAATGTGGATTCAGAGCCATGCAGCCCCACTACATAGGCACATGGGGTGCTGGTGGGGGAAACGAACCATAGAGGGGCTGAGGAAAAGGAGGATCCCCACTCCCTGCTTCCCTCACAGCATCACAACTCATCCTGCCACAGAGGAGAGTGCCTGCTCTGTCCCATGGTCCCTGTCGGCTCGCCACGCAGTCATTTCTCTATGCCATATACCACTGTAAGTAATGTTAAAAGGCAAGTAGCCCGGCAGCATTCAGACACACTCATGTTTCACATTTATGGACCTTTTACCCATTCTACTGTCAAAAAGCTGCATTTCTCAATGGCTATGAAGTGTGAAGTGTCTGGAAACACACAGCACACTCACTGTCATGGAAAGAACTTTACAGAAGAGCTTTGCCAGTTTAACTCTACATTAGATTTTACCTTCTCATCATGTACAATAAGGCAGACTATGATTAAGCAGGCAGTATGATAGGAATACTAGAGAGAAATCAATTAAACAAATAAAATTAAATAGTAAACAAATATTTATTGTTTATTTAGTCAATAATAAATAACTAAAAATAATAAATTCTAATTTAAATAATAAATTAAAAGGAACAGTATTAGAAGAACTATACTTTTCTGAATGTCAAATCCTTTGAGTAAATTGATCAAATTAGGTATCTTCAGTGACACATCATTTTTAGCAGGGTGTACAATATAGAATTTTTGTACAGCAATAGGAAATATTCTGAAAAAGTACAAATAATCCTTCAAATCATATATGCGGGACAGAATTTCAGCTGCAAACACAAACAAATTCTAAGTTTCTTAAGATCCAAGGACTTGGCCCAATAACATAACATGTATTTGAGAAAAGTCATTGTTTGATTTAGATTTTTTTTACGTGCAAAACTGTTTCTCATATCAGGGAACACTTTGGTGTTGCCAGTTGCTTGAAATGGCATGAATGTAAGGTAGAATTAAAGACTGGCAATCAAATATAGCAATAAACTGTAAAATGCATCCACATTATAAATGATTTACACATTTGACTACAGAAACTACAGAGGTAGGTTAGTGGCAAAACATCACTAACAACTTCATAATTAATATAACTGGCACCCTGTTGGAGGTATTGCTCAGCTCTGTGAACGTTTTGCATCCACATCTTTGAATCTTTCTAGACCATTTAAAAAAAAATCAAGTACATTTATTCAAAATTCATTAAAAGTCTAATAAGTGTTATAACAAATAATATGCTTCTTCACAGATTAATTTTAACAGTGACTTATTTTACCACACTGATAAAATCTGTCTCCATCTCAAATATTATTCAAGCTGCCTCAGGATCTTCCATGGTTTTTTCCCCCTTAAGTTTGTTCTTTCTTTCTTTTCCTCCCAGAGTCTTAGATGAGGATCTCTCTTTATCTCTGTCCCTAGCTTTATGTCATAGTGGTCTTGAATGGCATATCAGAGTCTGTTTCTGAGTACTGGAACAACGTCTCTGACAATATGTATCAGTATTCTGGCACTTTCCTCTAGAAGAAATTTCTATGTGCTTCAGACTATAGACAATGTTACAAGAGTTGGACAGACACTAAAGAAGAGCAGTGTTCATCTGATCTTCTTGGACCATTTTGGTACTGCAAACAGAAGACAAAAATACCTGAAGAGTCAGCTAGAAACTACAAAGGAGCTTTATGGTTGAGGATTTTATGAAACAGGAATAATATACTTCCCCTTGATAGGCTGACCAGTAAAACTAAAGGCAAAGGTAACAGAAAAGAATAGGCCCAAAAATCATGGATTTAAGCTATATTAGATGAGACATCAAAACATTAAAAAGTATAAAATAATTTTATAAAAAAATTTTATAAAAAAATTAGGAAGAAGGAGGGAAGGAGGGAACGGAGGAGGAAGATAAGAAAGACTTGTTTATTTATGAGCATGACTACAACCCTACTTATACAATCAGCACTTGCTGGAAAGAATCTCCTAATGGGAAAGTGAAAATAGGTGTTTTTAAAAAAATCATACTGAGGAAGGCGCTAATATTCTCATTCAAATAGAACTGATTAAAGGAAATCCATGTGTTACACCAGGTGGATTTGACTAGTGTCATCATTAAGCACAACAGTCCTGGCAAATGGACTTGATGGATACAATAGAAACACCAAGTAGATATGACACAGTTGATAACACTGACTTTAACTGACAATATTAAGTTTCAGAAAAATTTTACTGACCAGTTTTTACTCAAGATAACTAAAGACTGTAGGCTATCTACAGTCTCATGGCTGAGTGCTGTGCTGTTTTGTGTTCAGGATACCACCACCAGAAAGCCTCTCTTAGCTGTTATACAGACATCAACCACACAAAACATTAATAGAGAGCCTTAGCAGCATGTGGCATCCATACCATATGTTTTTGATAGCAACAGCTTCAGAAGCAGGAAAGAGTCCCCCTTATTACTAGCAAATTATTTTGTTCATCACTGCTTTATTTACAACTTCTTCACAGAATGGCAGGCCCAAATAAATTTCTCTCCAGCCCTCCTGAAATTTTCAGAAATGCTTTGCACCATTATTGCCATAACCCTTTGAGAAGCTGAACATTAATTTAGGTCATGGATATAGAGGAATTCCAGCTGCCTTATTCATTAGTAGTGGCAAGGGCTCATTTTCTCTAAAAACATCTTGTCAATTAAATCTACTGGAAAAATATACTCAGCTTCCTGTAAAATAGTACCTTTCCTTATAAAATATTTCCATTAATTAATCCACTCTGTAAGGGTTAGAAACCTTACTCTCAAGGCACTTTTGTCTTAAACGGAGAGGCATTCAGTCTGTGCTTGATGGGCTTATACTCTATGAGGTCCAAGACAGTTGATTAAAATAAGACACTTCCTAAGTGCTACTCAGCACTCTATGTAAACAAAAGTTCATAATAGGAAATGTATAAATCTGATAACCAAAAGAGTAAAACATACTGATTCATGCCATCAACTGGAAGTGTTAATATAACTCACAAATCAATACAATCACACAAGTCCCTGCCACATTGGCAATAGTTTATTGGTTAAAGAGACAATGCATCCTCCATCAAGTCATTCCAGAATCACCATGTTATGTGTTAATACTACATGAGAACACGATAAAAGGCAATAGGGATGAGAATCAAAGTGGCAATGAAATGTCAGTTGTTCTTTTGAACTCTAGAGTTCTTCACTTTTCATAGTCTCTGCAAAGCTGAGAACTAGCCCTTTTCTTGTAGTAGATCTGGATATCTAAAAGGTTGGCTTCCTATGGGTCCAAGAGCTGTATTACCACTTGGTTAAGTTGTACACAACTATTTCTGTTTCCAGGGTTACATATTTTACATTATAAAGACCAATGATTCTGCAAAGATTTATTATAAGCCTCTTGTTCACTTCAAGCATTATAAGTGATTTGAGTGAATTTCTCATCAGGGATTTCTCACAGGGCATAAATTCAGTCTCCATGGGAGCAGTGTCAGGGAGTAGCATGAGCAGGGCTGTGCCATGAGTGGAGACAAGCCAGGAGCCACAGCTGACCCAGCACAGGTCATGCCCCCACAGTCTCTCAGGGTCTGCACCTGGGGTAGAGTCCAGGTGGTCATAGCAATGGATCCTATCAACAGTCTCAGATGAGGCAAAGTCATCTGCCAGTTACAAGGTCCAACCAGCAGACAAGGGCAAGAGGTAGGATTAGAGACAGGACTACAGCACGCGTCCATCCAGAAGACAAGGTCAGAGATCGACTTGCCCACAGCATCACTTGGGCAAGGACTGAGTGCCAAGCCCTGAGCTGAAATAGGGCTCCTCGGCAGAGGTTAGTTGCTGGTCAGGGCCAGTAAGGCCCATTAATGCCAAAAGGACTCTGACAGCTATAGGTTTTGGGAGAAAGCTCAGGCAGAGTTCAGACTCCATGAAAATGAAAGAAAATGCTGCCATTGACTTCTATGAGGTCAGGATCCACCTGACATCTTTCTTTGCCAGGGCCTATGGCATGTCTTGCAAATGCCTTGAGGGCACATTTCAAATAAGCAGATAAGAGTGATCAAAGGTAACAAAAACCAGGCAGCACTCAAAGTGCTCTCTAACAAAAGAAAAATTATTTTTGTGTTTCTGGGCAGCACGGGAAGGTTTTGAACTTTTTTCTAAGGCCAGCTACCACCAGTGCCATGGGAGCAGTAACATACTGCCATTTCATTTCAAGGCTAATATTGAAATATAGTAAAATTCTGCATTTATATAAAGCTATAAAGGCCAAAAAAAAAAAAATTCCTCTTGCTTTTGGCAAGTTTTGGATCAGTGTACACATTATTTTCATCTGCGAGAGTAATGTTGCCCTCTGGTGGATGACCCACAACCAGAGTAAAGCCCTTGCCCTCGCATCTCAGCAGATACAGGCAGAAGCAGCATACATTTTCTGATACTAGAATCTTTGCGAATACCAGATGATTTAGCTCTGCTGCCCACCAAGGATGCAGGGGTACACTGCTAGCCTCTTTTCATGAGTGAAGAGACAGGACGTGCAGGAAGGATACAGTTTCAGTCCTCATCTCTTAGTAGAATACGGCCTGTTCACTTCCAGCGCAGAGTCGGCCCCATCCAACTTTTCCAAGGTCAGGTACAAAATCTATAGTTAAGTTAAATAAACACAAAAAGAAAAGAAGAAAAAAAAAAGCAAGAAAGAAAAAGAGAGACTCCATGTTCCAAGACTCTCAAGTTTTAACCACAAGATTGAAAGAAAAAACAATCCCTCGAATACAGTCAGTCCTTAAAACCTCTAGACTCCAATTATTTTCTGCAGGCTGTGTCTACATTAATTCTCACTTTTATTCATTTATTTGTTTTTCCTTCTTACATAGAATCAGATTTAATTTTTCTTAAGTAACAGACAAATTGCTAGTGTCTATATTATCAGCACCCTATTAAGAGCAGGAATACAGCTCGATGCCACTGGGACGTTGTAACATTCCTATCTCATCAGCAATCAAACTAAGGTCTAGAGAGTGAAATTTATCAAATCCCATTGTACAGTGTATCTGGAAGGATGATAAACATGATTAAAATTCATTTCACCAACACAGTTGCTCATAAGTATTTGATGTCCTTTTCCCTGGAATGGTTAGACAAATTGCGCAGTTCCCTGAAATGAAATTCAGTCTCGGATTTTATACAATATGCCCCGATAATACAAATCAATATTTTGACAAAACATATTTTTGCCTGAAGATGAAGTATAATGTGTAATGAAATACATTCAAGTACTTTATAATTTGTTCTGAAAGCACAATGGATTTGACCAAATGTCATACATCATTCCATAGAAGACTAGCTGGAATGTATAATCTATACTCCTGCAACAAGAAACTGCACTGAGAGAGCGCACAATTACATACTATCCAGAAAACCTTTCAAATTAAAGATCTGTGTGCAACCTCTCCAAGATATGCATTGTTCTACACAATTTAACTGCAAGATCACAGCTTTTTCTCAAATGCAATATCATGTTTTCTAATTACGTTCACTTTTAAGATAAAGTACATTATCTTCTGTGTGTCAATTTGCTTTTATCATGGACCTCACACAGCTTGTTTATGCATATAGCATAAAGGGAGCCAAAAATCCCCACAAAGTCTATGTGGACCTTTCACATGCTGTGTGATTCCAATGTCTATAACTACTGAGATGGTTTGCTCTGGAATTTCCATGTCCTAGACCCGTTTGGCTATTCATCCTCCAAGAACTCTCTCCCTATGAAGCACATAGCAAAAAGTTCACAGGCAGCAGTGGCGCAGAAATTTGAAAGTTGGCAGCTTAACATGTGCTAATTCCTATATCCAGCATGACACAAAGGCACAAAGAACATTTAGGAGCCCCATTCTCCTTCACTTTGCAGGGAGATGTGACAACCTGAACAAGTCTTGGCATCAGATACTGTCTGCATGGTCAGGTGAATATACGAGCAGAGATTTAACCTTTGACTGAAATATGAGCCAAATGAGGTAGTGTTTAGTGCGAAGACACTCACGAAACAAGTCTCACTGGTACATGAAATAAAACAAACCATATATTTTTGGTTACAAAAGGTTTGTTCCATGTAATAATAAGTATTGCTGCAGTCTCATTTACTGCTCTCTTGGACAAAACAGTCTGGCCTTTAGTCTTTACAAAGAGTTTATCAAAATTGAAGACCTGAGTGCCCAGACTGCAACCATTACACATGAATTGCTTGCACTGAGGCCAAGACATGAGGCTGTTCAGGCACTACACAAAGATCTGTTGCTGAAACATTTCCCACTTCAAATGCAATTGTTCTCCAGTTAGGAAGTAATCACTGAAAATCAAAATCCTACAGATGACACACTGAGTTTTATGTTCACAGAAGCTTAATATATTTTCCATTCACAGAGGAACTGTTTGTAATTTATGGGCAAAAATTCAGCCCTGGTGTAAGCAAGTGCAATTCTTATTGATCTCAATAGGAGCTTCACTCATTTATAGCTGGGCTGGTTTGGGCGTCATGTCTGTTTAGTCCTAGAATGAATAATATTACGAGACAGGGCATAGGTTCAGCACATGTTGAAAGCTTTTGCATGTGAATATTAAAATAACCTGTCTCCACAATAGCAACTATTTTGGGCTGGAGAACACAACACATGCCAATCTGAGCTGCATAATGCTTTGCATATCTTGGGGTTCGCTACTTTGAATAGTTCCATACTGAATGGCTGCTTAATCTCTCCAGTACAGTTACTGTATAGATCCTCTATCTAACAGCACGATGCAGCGCTTTGCTCAATAGATGAGCCCTGTATTCACTCTCAAAAGCACAAGTCGGCCTGCAGGAGAGACTGAGGCAAAGCTTTGCTTGAAGAGCTCTGTGGCTTATGCTATTTTGGTATGAGTTTAAAAAAAACACTCACATTTTTTATGCATTTGGTTTTCATTTGTTTGAAACAGTTTTGTAGCCTAATAAAAGAACCCTACAGTTTCATAAAAGGAAGTTAACTGGTTGTCTTTGGGCAGTAGGAGACGTTTTCATTTATTACTGGGTTATTTTAAGGGCATTAACTGCAGTCAGCCCATGAGCTCTGTAATAGAACTGATTTGATTTAGTATCTTCTTTAATTACACTGAGTTTTATCAAAAAAAAAAAAAAAGTGCAAAAATACTGGATCTGTAGCCTTTTTCATCATTCTCATTGCACTGTTGTGGCCTGTAAGGCAGAGCACTGCTTTGTGGACTGGCTTGCGTAAGTCATCACATCATCTACTGTTCATCTGCCTCCTGGCTGGCAGCAAATGTACCTATAAGGAACACAGGTTCAGGGTGTTAGTGTTCCCATTCGAGTTTTTTTCCAGCAGCAGGAAGGTATCTAATTTACCAATACACTTTTGCCTTCCAACAGAAAGAAATGAGACAGCCTTATCTCAGACCCATGGGGAAGGCAATTTGTCCTGTCTAACTTTGTGTTTTGGCAGAGGGACAAGAATGGAAGTAACTTGTCCACTACTGCCTTCTTACTGATAACACATAGGCCTCAGAATGTCCATAACTTACCCAATTAGCCACAATGCCTGCCATACTCAAAATATACTCCAAAGACTTTTCTGAAATGGATGATCACAGCATACATCTCATCAGTAAAACACATGCATTTTTCTAAAGTTCAAGGAAACACATGTATACTGTGCTCTAAACATTTTTACGTTACTGTCTTCTTCAATACAACATGAACAAGCCACTGTATGTAAGCATAAAACACTGGCATCTACCTTTCACTTCATAAGCATAATACAGGGTAGCAAATATATTGAAAGTTTAATTTCCAAGAATCTAACCTGTTCCTGTCTTTTTAGACTTTTCCACATAATCTATACTATCTCAATAAATTTACTTTAGAGTTATTGCTAGAATGGCTATTCAACACTCAGCTGTATTAATTCAAATGTACATCAAGAGAGAAATTAAGATGAGGGCATAGTTCAGGTAACTAGAGTAACAGCCCTGGGAAGGTATATGTAAACATGAATGCTTTGCTCAAACCCATAAAGAAGGGAAAGAGAAGAGAGAGTTAAAAAAGAAAAGATGAGGGGGGAAAAAAGACAAGAGGATAGTGAGAAGAGAGAGAGAAAAAAAAGGAAAGACAAGAGAAAAAAGAAAAGACAAAAGTATAAAGAGAAGAGAGGGGGTTAAAGAGAAGGGGGGGGAGGGGGGAGGAGGAGAGAAGGCAAAGTCCCTCAGGGTGTCTTTAACAGGGAGTTTAGCCACTGAATCCACAGTCATGGATCTTTTTGCTCCTGCCTAGTACAGTGCACATTTTGGTGCTGCTTTCTTAAATCCTCTCAGGCAGTGTCACTGTCACATATCCTCTCAGTAGTGTTCAAGAAAGCTAAAGGGATTCAGTTCCTAAGCAAAACTCATGCTTTTGAGTCACACTGGAGTTGAGTCTGAAGGAGCACCATACTAATGTGGGAGAATTATACAAGCCCCTGAGCTGTTCTCAGCTACACCTAGATGTTTACAAAATAAAGGGATTTTGAAGTCTAGATTGTATCCTGGATTATGGCAAGCAGTTGAGAGGGTCATAAAGGACAGAAGAGAAACATTTTAAGTGAGAAATTGAAGACCTGTTTGACCTAGTTTTGATTGACTGTTTTTTTTAATGAGAAGTTTCTTTAGCTAAGTAAAGGGGCAGAAGGCATATGAAAGTCATATCCAAAATCTGAGACCCTAGTCGAGTGAACAAGCAACAATAAAGCAGATTACCCATGACATTCATGGGTGATGGGAAGAAAGTGGCAAAAACATGTGACAGAGGACTCGGTTACCAAAGAGATGAACCCCAAACTTACTCTAACTTATTCAGTTCACCCAGGGTGATAGGACAAGCAGTAAACTCTAGAGATCTGCAAATGAATATCAGCCAAGTCCCAAGATCTCAGCAGCTGGAAACTGATGCAACTACGGCAATCAGTACTTCTGTCCTTTTGAGGCTTTTACGAGCTGGTTAAAAAGTGAGTGCAGGAGACATTACAAATAGCATGTATACTATTCAAAGAGGTCTTTTGGCTTCAGAATACTACGGACTGGTCTTCCTCAGAGCTCATTGTGTGGATCAGAGGGAAATTCCTGTATAAACATATGGTCTGTTATTCTAACAGTCCTGCTCCTTATCCCATCAAAGACAACAGCAAACTTAACTGCCTTGAGCCAAGCAAGAGGAAGGTTAATAGCTGCAGGCTTCCTTAAAGCATAGGAAGGCTTTGCTGTGAGTGAAAATCAGGGCACAATATGCTAAGCATGGGACAAAAAGATGTTTTTCTTTGCAGGATAATAGAGGCCCTTCTTTTATAGGGACTGAGTTCCATTTCTAATATGTCCACCTGGAGTTTTAAAAAACCTCGCACATGCATGTCAGCTATTGAATGATATTGTTTAAAGCTAGAAACTGTGAGCCGTTAGTCTTTAAAGAATAGGCAGACAGGCAAGAAATTCCACTGAGTGATTTATAAGCAGGTGGAAGAGAAAGTGGAAACTTCTGTGAATCTTGGTCAGGATCCAGTTCAGAGCCTTATTTTGATGGAGGGCTCCCTCTTCTGGATATTGATTGAATAATATTTCCAGAAATCCAATTTAGTTTATTTTTCCAATGCAACTGAAAGGTGTTGTCAAATAGAATACCTATTAGGGTGAGAGCCTCTATGTGCACTCATAGTCTGACAGACCCTTTGCCACACACACAGTGAGGATCTGATCTTTGAGCAGCACATCCAACTGCACCTGTCCCACTGACCTGCTACAGACAAGGGGAGCTGCCACTGAGTTCTTAAGTTTTAATTTGCATATTTAAGTTAATAGATGTCCCAGGCACGAGGGTGAGCGCTTATCCTAGTTTATGATTTTTTTTATATTTTCTTGCTTTCCAAATGCAAGTTTTGGAGATATACATCATTAAGAAATAGCCTTAGTTTTGACAGATCCTGGGAACTCTGCTTCTGGAAAAGAATGCCTTCAAGTTAAGCAGCTCAAAAAGAAAAATATCTATTTGTCTAGGATTTCTCCAGTGGCATGAAAAATAGCCTTTTAGTCCCTTACAAAAATCTTATTTGAAAAATCCTCCCAGATCTGTAGGGAATGTCCTCCCCCACAGGAATTCCTTCTGAAAACAGGCACTTCCTCAATAGCAGATGGGACTGCCAAAAAACAGAAACTGCATCTCTGTGTAATTAATATTTCTTAAGGAGAACAATGTTTTCAAGCAGAAATCAGTTTCAATTAATGTTTTCATTTAACACAACAGAAGTTTACTACCTGACGTATACACATCTGTAAGACTGTGGCTACAGATAGTTATTGTGGCCAGAGGGAAATTCATTATTTCAGAACAGGATATGAATGCAAGCAAAACTCTTACTTTTGCTGAAAATGAAAATAATAATAATAATATGTATTGCTTTGTGGCCTGAAAAGGAGTCATATCTCTGATTTTAAGACTGAATGTAACTGTCTATTTTAGTTATATGGAATAATAATCCAATTTGAAGTAAATAGTTTAAATCTAGCAATGAGGAAGCTATACATCCATTTAGAAGAGAATCATACACTGTTCTTCCATCTGTATGGGAGGTCTTTTCCTTCTAATGTTGCTACTGTCCACAAGAGAGCATTCACCTAGACCAGCTATTCCCTAGCTTATTTTATTCTCCCTGCAGATTTGCAAATAGCAATGAGCCCTAACCACATTTAGGGTCTACAGTAAGTTCCCAGACCCACCTCCAGACCCTCAGACCTCCATTTGGGAACCACAGTCCCAAAACAACCCAGCTTGTGCCAGATATCTCACTGCCCTGGGTGCTCTGCAGCCACATTGAAAGAAAGAGTGCCAGACCCAACCGGTTTGTCATATGAAGAGATGGGATATGGGCATGATTTAAAACAGAAGGAAGGGGAGCTCCTTAATGCCAAGCAGCAGACTGGATGAAAAGCTAGGAACAGAGCACAAGCTTCCTGGGAACAAGCTCAGTGCCTTCTGCACAGAGCCACTCCCCTTAAAGTGAGACCATAGGCACAAAAGATGACATAAAAAGGCATCCACTGGAACACTTCAGGCTTAAGCAGAAATTCATATTTGGAGTAAGAGGTCCTCGCAATTTCCTGTACTACAAAAAAATACAGGCAAGAACTAGAAGCTGAGTCCCTAACTTCTAACCTGTGTCATCACTATTGATAAAAATGTTGTTGGCTCATTTTTTTCCCTTCTGCTGAATTGAACAGCCTTAACTCTGGAAGGAATTACCCTGTAGGTTTTGTGTTCGGGGCTGGTTTTTTGGGTGCTTCTTAACTGCTATCATCGTAACAATGTGGAAAGAAAAAAAGTTGTGCTGAATACCAATTATTTCCTATTAGCTTTGCCAGGAGAAAGATGACAGCAGATTTGGCCAGTCTTATAAGAACGGGGCTCTGGATTCTGAATAATGAAACAGATCAATAAAAAGCCCTGCTGTCTTCTTATTACAGTGCTGCAAATTTGATAATATATATATATGTGTGTTTTATATATTTTTTTTATATATATATAACGAGTTCACTTTCAGATTCATATAACTTTGCAGTGTTACCAAAGATTTTTTTAAGCAACCAAAACTTTTTTAGCCCCTTCCAATGCACCTTAATCTAACATTAATAAGACTTTGCGTTCATCTCTCCTTGGAGCAAATTACACAACAACACCAACCTTCACTAGGCTTTTGGGCTACAGTCCTCCCATGTATAAGAGCATCTGCCTGGGATATGCAGACCCTGCAGCTGGCTCCCTCCAGAGCAATGACATCATTAATCATGTGACAAGCTCTGTATTTTTAAAAAATCCTGTTAAAACCAAGAGAAAAAACTAAACAGGCATCAGTCACGTATTTAACTGTCCTGCAGAGAAAATCTGAGAGGACTATCTGCATTTGCTTTCTCTCAGGACATCTGCTTTGGTCTGTATCTCAGGTGAGCCCGTTTGCTGGCAGTGCCTGGTAATTCACATCTCACACTAGGAATTAAGGCAGTTCTTAATATTCAGTAGCCCTCTCTGCTGCTAACTACTGTTTCTGACTAAATTGAGTTTGTGACAATAAACAAGATTTTCAAAAATTATACTCAACCTACATCATTTCTCTGGGAATTTATTGTGATGCTTTCCCACTGCCCTTCCTCATAAACAGCCAAGGCACTAACATGTGCCCATCTACAAGAAGGGTCACAGGGAGGATCCAGGGAACAACAGGCCTGTCAGTCTGACCTCAGTGCCAGGGAAAGTCATGGAACAGGTGATCTTGAGTGCTACCATGAAGCACATGCAAGAGAACTGGGTGATCAGGCCCAGTCAACACAGGTTCACAAAAGGCAGGTCTTGCCAAGCTAACCTGATAGCCTTCTATGATAACGTGACTCAACTACTGGATGAGGGAAAGGCTGTGAATGTAGCATTCTGCTTCAGAAACTGTCGGCCTCTGGCCTGGACAGGTGCACACTCTCCTGGGTGGAAAACTGGTTGGAGGCCAGTTACAAGTAGGGTTCCCCAGAGCTCAGTGCTGTTCAATGTCTTTATCAATGACCTGGATGAAGGCATTGAGTGCACCCTTAGCAAGTTTGAGGATGACACTAAGCTGGGTGGAAGCGTGGATCTGCTGGGAGGGTAGGGAGGCTCTGCAAAGGGACCTGAATAGGCTGGACGACTGGGCTGAGACCAGTGGGATGAGGTTTAACAAGGCCAGATGCCAGGTCCTGCACTTGGGGCACAACAACCCCGTGCAGTGCTACAGACTAGGAGAAGTCTGTCTAGAAAGTTGCCTGGAGGAGAAGGAGAGATCTCATTGTTTTAGAAACTTGAAACAAAGGACGTACATTCAATCCATGTACAAGACGCAAGCACGGAAGAAATAGCCAGAGTCACAAAATGTAACGCTGTGGAGACACATGCATTTTCCATTTCAGAAAGCAGCATTAGAGAGCACTGGGCAGAAATCTCAATAGCAGGGTAGAATACGAATACGTGCTTTTATTTCTCTCAGCTGAGTACCTCTAATTCTGGAGATAAGGGCTAACTCTTTCATCACTGCTGTGTTCTTGGCTCTGCAAAACCCTTCTGCTGTTTGTAGCAATTAAACTAGTTTCCAGAAAAAAAAACAACCAACCAAAACTCTTTCTTACAGTGGATATATTTGTACAATGGACTAATGGATGATCCTAGCATTCAACAACAGACCCAATCCTAGAAGAGATGCCTTGCCTCTCTCATTGCATATGATGAGCCTTCCCTACTGAACTGCCCTTTACTCATATTTATGTGCATTAAGAACAAGCTTGGCCAGGGATCTCAGCATGCTCTATAGTAGCTACTAAGATTTGATTACTCTTTTTCTGTCCTTACCTAGTGGCAAGTATGGTGGTGCTACAATTTAATTCCCATTATAATGTAGAAATGTAGGATTTCCTAGGCAAGGTATGAAATGGAGACAGTTCACCAGAACATTTATAGCTGTTAGGCACCCTTAATTCCCTTCAGGTGGCCTGCATCAATTCTACTAAATATGCAAAAACTCAAGACTCAGTCCTTGAAACTGCTCCTAGCCAATCTGCTAAAAGCCCTCTGGGAGACCCAGACCAGGCCATCGCCTCTGACCTATGTTTCAATATCAGCAGTCACTTCCCAGAGTCAGGCTTTGAAGTGGGATTATGACTTAGCACTTGGAACAGTGATATTCACTCTTCTATTTTCCCCACAGGTACTTATCTACTTATTTCAGTGGAAAAGTTTTTTCCTAATGGGTGAAATGGGGAAGCCACTTCCAGCAGTACACAGTATAGTAAATAATAAAGCAGAATATCTCTCCAGCTTCCATTTTAATTCTTCATCTCTGTGTTTTCTGCCTTTCAGCTTTAAAACCAGGTTGTGAGAATGCTTCTGGACATCTTTCATACATCTGGACATCTATCATTATGTCTATCCTACATAAAATATTACATTCAAATATTACTATGGACGTTGCATAGTCAACTACTCCATCTTTAGGAAGTGGCAGGACTATAATTTCCCTGGACAATGTTTATACAGGCCTTCTGAGCCACACAACTATGTAACATAAGTCTCTTGCTTCATCCAGAGCTTGTGATGGACTGTTGAACTAGAAAATGGCTAAGTGGTTTTACCATTATTATTCAGTTTATGATATTAAAATTAAATCTTTTCCCTTGCTGATCTAAGCACGGAGTTATGAATCCTAACAGACTTTTCCACAATACTTATCACTCCTTTGTGGGAGTCATCCAGTACAACATGAGCCTAAAATATGAATATGAACATTTACCTGCTATACTTGCAACGTCCATGTTCCTCTGTCAGTTCCACAGCGGAGATATGGGGAGGTATTGAAAATGTGCATGCAATCACAGAGATACAGACTTGTGAGCACTGGATACAAAACACAGACCCCTTTCCATTCAAGCCCTTCTTTAAATGTACTTTCTGCAGATCAGCCCTCAAACGTACCTTTCGGGGAAGCAAGGAAAGAATCTTGGCTTTCAAGACAGGCTTTCTGTGTAGTCTTGACACCAAATCTTTGTCTTCCTTGTGTCCCTGCCAATTGCTGAAACAAGTTCAAAAAGGTATCATACAGGTGGCAAACAACAAAATTTTTTTTATTCACCCTCTTCCCATTCACACCATGCAACAAATGAGGTCAATATCCCTCAGTAATAATATCAAATATCATGTATTTAAATGACAGCATTACAATCAGGAGTCAAAGTACAGTTGCAAGCATAAATTCTTATACCTCATCACTTTTGACTTTGCAAACATGTCAGTGTTCTATGAAAACAGTTTTCTGTTTATGTTTCCTACAAAATGAGCAAGTGAAAATTACCAAAGCTGCCTTATGCAGCATCATACCAACATCTATTAGAACATGAAATTCAGATGCCCCTCGAGACACTCTCACTTGAGCTACTCAAGGCAGACAGCAGCATAAAGAATCGCCTCCCGCTAGTGTTACGGGAGGATGAGAATGTGAGTTTCTCAGCCACTTCCAAAAGCCAAAGTTATGAGTTCTGAGTTTTGCCCTGGATGCTAATCCAAGAGTTCACAAACCTTCTACACAGGGTCTCCCAACATCCAGTTCAGCTTTTCCACAGGGTCATCTCCAACCTGTCCCTAACTTAGTCCTTTTTGAGATGGGGACACATATTCTTTATCTGGGGAGTGGAAATCTTTTCTTTGCAAATCTATAGCCTTTTCTTTGACATTTTTCCCAATCTTGGCTCAAAAAACTGATCAGTGAACCTTTGACTTGAGAAAAGAATAAAGTTCAACTTATTCACGCTACTTGGTTCTGTCCACATAACCATGACACAGCCTTTCAAAAGAAGAGCGACAGCAAGGGTAAAGCCTGGGATTTGGGCACATCTGGAGCCAAAGAGGGAATGAACAGGACACCAGACAGTCAAAACAGTTTCTAATAAACCTGAAAGGGGAAGGACAGAGAGCATCCACCACTTTTAATAAATCAGATGTTTACAAATCAGGTAAGAACTACAAATGCCCTAGGATATCACTCAGCCATTTATCTTTTCTTATATATTAATTACAGAATTAGTCTCCAGAAAGCCACTAAAATCTGTGTGTCCCCACATTACAAAGGCTCTGATCCACATGGATCTAGAGAAGCTATTTGTAAAGGGCAACTCTACACAAGCAGTATGCCTATGGTGTGGAATGCAAATCAACAAGAAGAAGAAAGCAGTCTTATCCTGAAACCTACCCCTCGCTCATATGTGCTTGATGTAGTGTGACACTCAACAGTGCAGCTACAGCAACTTCATTGCTGGTTGCTGCCCCTTTTGGCAAACAGTCCCTGTGTGCTTTGAAAAGCATTTGTCCATAGACACATACTAATAGTGCCTATGCTGTCCTGTTTGCCCAAATTAAGTGTCCTTTTCTACCAGAATACTTGTGCCATTAACATATAATCAGGACCTGTCAAGGAGTCAGATGCTGAAGCCCTTATTCCCCTTTGTTTTGTTCACATTTAGGGATATTTCCTAATGAATTTCTCAAGTTCCAAGAATTCTGTTTGCACTTAATTGCGGCAAATTATGTTACAAATTCCCCTCTGGTCATGTTAGGAAAAGATTCAGTAAAACTAGAATAGTATTCATGTTTTGGCCCAAAAAGAACAGGTCCAACAATAGACAAAGAAGTCTTCCCCTAGAGACACAAAGAAATAAAAATAATGAAATAAATAAATCTAAGAGTTTAGCCAATTAAACACTTGCATGACAAGCCTGACTTCATGAGGGACTTTAGATCTCCCTCTGATGTTTGTGAAACAGGCAAAGCTGACAGGCTGGGGCCCTACAGAAGCCAATGCTGTGCACAGTTTTTGCTTCAGTATTCATCTGTTCTACAAATTTGTTGAAATTGTGAGTATATTTTGTGTTTTACATTTCCCCTGGTACTTCTGAGGAAGAAAAAAGAAATTCATAATTTTCCAGCACAGACAGGATTCACAGGATTTTAAGTATGTTAAGTAATTGATGCTGTCCAAAAAAAATTATGGTAGAAGTCAGGGAAACAGATAAACTACACTGCACCTAGGAGGACAAGCTGCAGAGTCCTACGGTATTTAGTTTCTAATCAAGAGGTTGCTAACAAATCACAACAGTTGCAGCCAGGACTGCCAAGTTTGAACCTACATGTCAGAGCTGAGCAATGACACATTAACTCATCGTATTGCCTAAAGTATCATTCTTATAAACAGCTTTAAACTGTCTTTTATGTATATGTGAGCAAGTGTAATGGAGTGTTAGTAGAGCAAATGCAAACAGCACGGTCTTCCATTAGAGCAATCGCATACCCAGATGCAAAATACAGGACTCTGAGACCTCATGCAAATCTGAGAATCACTAGGGAATTTCAGTTTTATGAGAAATATATATAAATATTATAATCTGTGACAGACATAATCTTGCTCCAATATTTTCCACTTTATTTAAAAGGAAAGCTACCTATTTTGTTCAGTCCCACAGTCTGGAAGTTACAAAGATAAAAGGACCTCTCAGCATGAGCAAACTGCAAGACGTATTTGAAAATAAATTCGTAATGACAATTGGCATTAAAGAATTTACTTTCAAATACATTTTGCAGCCTATTCATGCTGAGGGTCACTTTTATCTTCCAAACTGGATGCTGCTAGGCTGAGCAAAGATGAAGAGTTTTCTCTTAACTCTTTCACTACCATTCAAGCAGTGGAATCCATCAGAATTTTATTATAAAGTAGTTACACCTGCATTAGACAAATATTGCATTACAGGAGCTCTGTTTCAAGTCCCATGAAAAGAAGCAAATAACCACAGCTCTCCTAGCCAATCATCGGACACCTACTTTTAAGTAAAAGAATATTTCTTCCTTAACATAATACCTTTTTCTCAACAGAAATCCTGATTGCTGTGCTAACAGCACCTTCCTGGTTAGCCGCAAATCACAACAGCTTTACCTACTAAGTAGCAGGCGTACTGCTTAGGGTCAGAATTTCCTGTCTCCCTGGTAGGAGTCAGCATCTTGCATTCCAAATAGCTCCATTGTTGACCAGGCAAAGGTGAGCTCTGCCTCCATTTCTGGCATCCCTTCTGCTTTGCCTGTCTCTGTCTCAATTGCAACTCAAGTGTTTTTAAGGTCACAAGATAAACTCAGATTGCTGCTGAATGCTGCTGTCCATCCTCCACACGTCTACCTCCCTAGAGTCATTACCAGTCTATCCCACTGGGCATTCAAACATCTGCACAAAGAGCCAGGATGGAAAAAATCCAGCAGAAAGGTTTGAGTCCTTTTTCAGCAAAACTGTTCCCTTGGCTCGTCTGACTGCATTGCCAGACGAATGTCAAAGAGGCAAAACTTAGAGAGTGGGAACAAGAAAGCAAGTATAAGGATGTGCTGGAGAGCTATACACAGAATAGTGAATTTATATTGCATTTAAAAGTAACTGCATAACTGTAGACTAAACTACAGGTATAACAGAAGCTTCAATATAAAATTCTAAGAGCCTAAAGAAAGTTGGAATGTAGAGGAATATATACTACTTATGAGTATTAACAACCTAGAGTTTGTGTTGCAGTGCAAATCTGCCCATTATTTCCATTTCTGGTCTCATACTGTCAAATAGCGAAACTAGGCATAATCAAACAATTAAGAACAAGAAGGTCCTAGAGAGAGACCTTTCACAGTGTCACTGAAGTTTAGATATATTTGCCAAGTTTGCTCTGTCTTGGGAAAGAGGGGCAGTGCAGAAGTTCCAAGAGATATATCTGAAAGATGCTTTTTGAATCACTGCATCCAGCCCCCAGCTGCCCCCCTCAGATCACATATCCCTTTCATACACCTACATCTTGTCATTAAAAACACTTATTCTTTCACTCCACTGTTCTCTTCTAAAGATGCTCATAAAACTGTTCTTTTTTGCTTTTTCAGTCTAAGTGTTCTCAAGGCTTTTTTTCCTTGAGCCAATGCCTAAAATAGCTCTTCAGCCACAGCCTTTACACTCCTGACATGTTCATGACTGGCAAAACAGGTCACCTCCTGCCCTGTATTTGTTAGGCTGAACAAGCCATACTCATAATCCTCTCTCACAGGATGAACTGTTCAGCCCCATGATTTACCAGGATAAGGAGGAGGTGAGGGAGCTGATGTAGGGAGGCTGTAGGTCAGCAGTGGGTTATCTGAGTGCCTAGGCAGAAAGGCTCTTCCAGGGGGCCAGTAGGGTGCAGGCTGGCAGAAAACCACATGGGCTGACCAGCCTCTCTCTCTGCTTTCTGTCAAGTGTTTTGACACGGTAGTACAGCAACCTTGAATGTTTTGGTGCTGACAGAATAATATTTACTAGCAAGAAAGTGTTCTACCCAAAAATTCAGCTTCCCCCAAAGGAAAGTCAGATAAAAGGGAGTAAAAGTCACAAGCTCTTTACTATTGCAGGCAAACAGTAACATAAGCTTTTAAAGAATCAAGACTGACACAACCAATATCTACATTTAAGGCAGGAACAAATAACAGTAATCCCATTGAAAGCTTTATGCATATCCAGACCAAAGCTAGAGTGAAACAGATAGACCCCAACACTGTCCATAACCTGTTATTGCCTTAGCATGGCCTTTTTGGTAAACATCCAAAAAAAGGTGATCATTGACTTCTTTACTGAAACATCCCTCCTCTTCCCAAATTGAAAGAAAATTTTTATTGATATATAATACAAATCAGGGCAGTGATTTCAAGGTGGATGACCTGTATCTTACAGGAACACCCAGATGAGGTCTCCCACTCATGTGCTGATAGTGTCCAAGTTTCAAAGTAATCCTATTCTTCCAACAGGCTCACTATGGATTGACAAGTTTTCACATGATGAATATGTGCAAGCTATCCCTTTGACATCCTTCATACCCATCCAGACCTGCATTCACAAAGACTAACAGCACTTACCATAACTGTGAACTGAGCAAAATCCACAGATATCCAAGCTGACATCAGTGAGAACAACCAAGATGCTAAAGAAAGCCCTTGCTTGATCCAACAGTTCCTGTGCTTAAGGGCTAATGATATGGAAAACGTAGCAAGAATGATACCAACATGCACTTATGACTTTGGAGCAAAAGCATGTATTCACAGAGAACCATACATGCTGGATGAACTCAATTTACTGGTGTGATATCTACCTCAAGTGAAGCATTCTATAAGGGGAGGAAGATGACTTTGCTCACATAAGATTAAAAAAGGCATAAAATATAAACAATTCATAATAGAGCATGTTTCCCTGATACAAGAAAGATCCTCCTGCACATGAGATCTATGACTTTTTTATGCTACTCACAAACCAGTTTTAAAGCATACAGTGTATCTCTGAGCAACATTGCTGTTTGTTGCTCTCATGAGCAGAAATGTTATTCTTGCAAGTGATGCTGCTGTGTTAATATTGCGATCCCTTACTGTGTCATACAAAAGCTTAAAAACTGTTAAAAGAGCTAAAGAATCCTGAAATATTTTGAAGTTACAGGAAAAAACCCAAAATTATTTTGCACTGCATCTTCCACATTTGACTGAGATGTGTTCTCCACAACTCCTGAAGAAGAACTGAGGTGGCTCTGCTAAGCACTCTCCTATTTCCTCAGAACTTGCTGGAATTAGAGTACTACAGTTAACAGTCCTTCCAGTGCAGGTGAGGTCTGGTATCCATGCCACTATGTCACTTGTTTTCCATAGATATTTACCTACATGAAACATGAAACGGAATTCCATTTAAGAAAAACTCCCAAAGGCAGTGGCAAGTTGTGACATTATGGGGTCAAATATGCTGCTTGGTAAGTTGAAGATATCACCCACTGAGTAGGGTCACATTATCTCTGAGTAAGCATTTTTGCCCTCTGGCAGAAAGCTAAGCACCTAAAGTTTTACAGATAAGAAAATACTTCTGCCTACCACATCCTAGCAAAGTTTAGGTGAGCTCCTTCCCTCCTGCCCTCTTTCAGATGACTGTCTATGGAAGGGAGACTAAAGCCATCTTATGAAACAGTGACAAACATGCATTTGGAAAACAGTGACAGGAAAAACAGACACAGAAAGGAAA
Organism: Clamator glandarius; assembly: GCA_033459285.1. Taxonomy (NCBI): domain Eukaryota; kingdom Metazoa; phylum Chordata; class Aves; order Cuculiformes; family Cuculidae; genus Clamator; species Clamator glandarius. Next base: position 7,096,164 of record JAUNZM010000329.1, on the reverse strand, counting down.
GAAGAAAAAAAACCATGATGCTGTTGGGACATGAAAGGGTATGCAACAAGAATACAAAGCAGGGCATGGAAATTATTGTTGTTGATAAAAGCAGTGAAAATACCCAAGCCTGCATCTCCTACTAAACACACTACTAAATCAATGCAGCTAATCCCATTTGTCTGTCTTTCCCCAACAGAATACCACTGCAAACTGCTTCGCTGGCTTGTACTTTCCTGCCTGCTCTCAAATGCCAGTCACTGGCACTGTTGGTAGCTATGGATGGACAAGGCTGGGGTGGTGTGAGAGTTCCCACTAAAACAATGAGGCTTAGGGGAAAGTCCCGAGTGCACTTCTGCACTGTAACCCTGCAATCTACAGCTCTGTCTAGTTTCACCAAATCTACTAGTGCCAGAACCTGCACAGAGGATCTTCTGAAACAGCGTTATTGTGTCTGGCCTAACACCACCACCATCAGCTCCATTTGGACTAATTACTGCCAATGCATCCTTACACAGAAGATAAAAAAAAATATACATGTATAAAGAGTAACTGCAACCCACCATTTCAATGTCTATCTTTCCAGTGAGTTGTGGAGCAACTGGATGAGATCAGTTGAGGTGGCCAAGAAGTTCACTGCCACTGATATGATTCTGTTCTCAGCCATGTGCTCCCACTGCTTCCCTACATAAGCTCCAGTGCTCATCTAACCTCTACTGAGGTGTTTTAATTCTTCAGTCTAGCAGGAAAATATAGTTTGCTGCCCCATCAGCCAGTTGAGTCAGCTGCCCAGCAAGCAGTTAAGCACTGTTGGTAGTGCAAAAGAAAGCATAGAGCAGAAGAGGGGAGGAAATCAAGACTGTCTTTTTGGGTGGAATCTGTTTTGTCAGCAAGGCTGGTTGAATGATCTTTTATTACTTTACCCAGGCTCAATCCACTGAAGTGACAACCCAATCCTCTTTAATCTGTACCAAGTTACACCTCTCAAAATTAAGAAGCTTCTGTAAAGGCTTTTATATTAGTTCAGATGTAAGAATTCAAATTTACACAGCCAAAATTAGAGTACACCCTCTCCCTCAATAAAGGACAGAAAAAGTAAAGAATCATGTGCTCTATCTTTCTTTTTCCTTCACTCTTTCAGGTGGTACAATTAACAGGAAGCGAAAGTGAAGAGCCTAAGCAATATGGAAGTTTTCTACAGAGGAATCAAGGGCTACATAGCTTCATACTGATCCCAGCTTACCACATTCATTGAAACTGAGTGACTATCAGAAACGGCAAGGCAAAATTCATATTTTCTGCCCTTAGAGGAGCCTTAGCATAGCTGCCTCTTATTTACGCACAGTATTTTCATTACATTCTTCTAATAACATTAAATTAGATTACGTTACCTCATTACTAGGTGTTACAGTACCTGGTTGTTAAATAGATAGCATGCAATTTTCTTTAGAAGTTGCATGAACCACTCCTAGAAGATGACCACTTAAATAAAAAAGGATCACATCACTCTCTTCTACACACTGAAGTGGCTTAAAGCTGCCTTACTTGAGCAGTTGGATAATCTCCTTACATAGTGGACTTCCAGGTTGATTTGGCCAGTCAAGCATAAAAATCAGCTCTGAAATGCGTTTAGAACTGAAGATAGATAAAACAGGTGACTACTGAAAGGTTTTCTGCAAAGATCAGCTCTCCACCTTGCCACTGTGCGTCATGGGTTAATTTCTCAACCATTTTGTTAATTTCTCCATAATTATCTCACAGAAATCATTGTCATCAGATTTTAATAAGGCGAAAAATGCAACACGATTCCAAAACCACTTAATACTACTTGAAAGAATGAGACAACCCAAATAACCCAAATAATCAGAAACAAACACAAGATTAGGGCCTTTCCAAACATCTCATTACTGACAGCTAGAAAGAAGGCCTCTCTGTGGGCAAACTGTCCAATAAAATCTTACCACTTGGCTTATTTATCCTCCCTGTGACAAAAGTAGACCTTAACTTTGTACAGGGCTCAAACAAGGACAGCAGGACCTGCTTCAACTTTACTGTTTCTGAGTTATTCTACATTGAACCATAGACATGACCTACAAAGAACACACACCCAAAACACTAATTCCTTCTGACCTACCACAAGTATCTTAACTTTCCATAATACCTTTCTTTCTCATGACCTCCTTCACCTGCCTTCTCTTCATGACTCCTCCCCTCACGCCCATGACTGAAAAAATCAAGATCAATGCTTTATTTTAAGACCTCCCTGAGAGGCAGCAGATTATTGGTCAGTCAGTCTTGTAACCTTGTCTGTGCCTCAGTATCTCCAGTTCTGAAGTGATAAAAACATATCCACCTTTATAAATTATATTAGACTTCTGGGAAAAAAAAAAAAGTGGCCAAGTCTCAAGTAGTGCTCAAAGTCTGGCCTGAATCACAAAACATTAACACAGCCTATCCTTACACAAAAGATCGTGACTTTAAGGTTTTTTTCCCAGATGCTCAAAAAAAGGCCAAGGTTTGCCTTACTGACAAACCAAAAAACCAAAAAAATTATCTCCATGAAGCTTGCTGGAACATTATGCACTAATTACAGTCCACAAAACCTTTTCCCTGTGGAATTCGACTCTCAAGAAACAGAATCTTGGACCTTCCTTTACTCCCAAGCTAATCTCCATGAAAAAGAAGAAAACTCTTTGCAAATACAAATAAAGTACATAAAGGGACACTACCACAGATCCTTTTCCCAAAGCATAAATAGATCTGACACAAGATGCCCTAGGGCACTTACAACCCTCAGCTCACAAGAAAGGAATGAAATAGTCTTAGCATCCTTCACCTTCCTGGAAAATCTGGTCCTTGCTGCTAAGAAAAAAAATAGCTTGTTTTTAAAGCAGTAGTTTCTGTCTCATGTTGTGCAATCCAGTCTCACAGATCTTTAGTACTCAGTCTATTTGTGTACATTAAACAATTAAACAACACTATAAGAATTTGCTTATTATTTGAACAGCAACAAAAATAACCAGCTACATTTGGTTTTAAATGTTCTGCAGCTGTTTCAGAAATCCAAATTAGGATCAACATATTTCCCTCCTACACTAGTCCAACATAGGATACTAGTCAATGTGTCGAACGTAACCCAGTCTGGCCAAAGATCCATCTAGTTCAGTGCCCTTTTTGCAAAGATGGCCATGAGCAGATGCCCAGAGAAAAGTAAGAATACAGAGCAAGTATTTATATTATATGCACATAAACACATTTGTGGCAGCCTCCAAATAATACTCTCTCATTTCTCAGCTATTTATGAAGCCAGGTTTGACAGGTGTACCCACCCAATGGAAAGACAAGGGACAACAGGCATAAGCTCAAACAAGGGAAGTTCAAACTGAATGTAAGAAAATACTCTTTCACCATGAGGAGAGACAAGCATTGGAGCAATTTGCCCAGAGAGGTTGTGCAGGCTCTGTCCTTGGAGGCTTTCAAAACCGGACTGAATAAAGCTCTGAGTAAACTGGTATGAGCTAGGTGACCCTGCTTTCAGCAGTATATCAGACTAGAGATCTTCTGAGATGCTTTCCAAGCTGAATTATCCTATGATCCTATTTTTCATCTGAGGATCTCTTGGGCTGGATGTTGCTTCCATGTATTTAGTTACCCTTCATTTTACTTTTATATGCAGTCTTCTCTTGAGCATGTCTAAGCTTCTGATAATGAGTTCCTCCACCACCTCAAAAACAAAGTCCCTTTCTTTGATCCCAGCTCCACTGAGCTTCATTTCACGGCCCCAGCTTGCTTTCAGGTGAAATAAATGAAAAAATATCAGCTGGGGAAGAAAATAAATACATCTTTAAAAATTATTTTAGTGCAATTTTTTCACAATATTCTTAGTACATGAAAACACTTTTAATAAATAACCTGAGCTACATTTCCTAATTGGGAGGTATGGGGGCAGGGAGGCTACATATCACAATTTTCTTCAGTTACCATTACTTGCTGCCAAAACCTCTTAGCACTGTGCCTACCTGCACAGTACAGCTTCAGAATACTTGCACTGGATCATTAAAATCTAAAATAAGTTTTCACGTTTAGCCACTGACCAGGGATAGAAGTATAAGAAGGAAGAATTGCTTGTCTCACATCTACTGGAGTTCCAGGTGTCAGTCTCAGTTTCAACCAGGGCACTTGGACGGAATAGGTACAGAGAATGAGGGAAGCTGTCGCTCCACAGAGCTGGTATGAGACAGTATCATCACAGCCTATCCCACTCCAGGGATTATCAAACAGTTTCATTCACTATCAGGTTTCCATTAGGCATCCTTCAAAACTGTAACTCAGCTAAGGCAGGGTTGACTTTTACACTTCCAGCTAAAGATGCTCTGTGGATACATGCACAGTACTCTGCCTTCTGCACACAAGTGACCCGAACATAGTGTATGAACAGTTTGTACAAATGTGCCTGGTATGTTGTAAGCTTCTGCATTTTAACAGTGAGCCCAAACACCTTTCACCACCTCACAGAGGAAGGTGGTGATCCATCTCCATAATATTAAAGTCATATGTGCTTCTCCCTAGGAGTCCAGTATCAATACATAATCTGGACAGCTGAGACTCAGGAGACCACAAGGCTAAGAGGAACCACTGGACAATCATATCTAATTTTTTTTTTAATCCATCAGGCTTTTAAACACCACTCAGTCCTCTCGTAGTCAAGTCCAGCGATTAGTGCCTAAATCATTAATTCTGTTTCAGTATCAAGCCACAGTCTCTGATTATGCCTCTGTCCATGCCATTAATGACTGAGGAATCCTGCCCTTATCTGCAGTTTTCTGGCCTGTGCCTCATGCTGTTGCCTCTTACACGTGAGTCGGCGACAAATTCTTCCGTTCACATTTGAAAAAAGGATGTTATACATCAACCTTCAACTGAAACTAGTAACACTGGAGAAATCTACTGCAGCAGCCATGTATCACGAGGTATTCATGGGCATTGGCTTTTCTTTTTCACTTCAATAAAAAAAAAAAAATCCTTCTGTTGCACCATAAAAAGCTTGATTGGAAGAATGATGCCTCAGGCAAACCCTAGAGGTAGAAGATACTTGAAAGAAACACTGTGCTGAAAAACTTAGTTGATGTAATATTAAACAAGTGAAATCAGGGAAACAGAATGGTGGGAGGAAATCTTAGAGGGCCAGATTCTGAATTTCTTTATGTTAGTTTGACATTAACCTAATTCTGCTAATTATTGCAGAATTGCTAGTTATAGCAATTACACCACTCATACGAACGTAATACACAGAACCAGGCCTACAGTTCTCTATCTGCCTCACAGAGGACTGAACATGCACACCTGAGGTCCGCTGCTCCCCTGGCAGGTCCTGAAACACAACTAACCTAGTTACATTTGCCACAACCTCTTGCCATGACCCACTTCCCCAGTTAAGTGATGAGCGCTTATGGGGACCTTTCACAGGGAACTGAATCCATGCAAGAAGAGCATCTTTTCTGCACCAGAAATGGCCCTTGGAACAACAGTTATGCTTTGCTGATTGAACTACACCAAGAGGCTGTCTCCACTCTGGAGATCTGTCTGGTTCCATCCAAACCTTTCAAATGCACCACTTTGGGGCTGAGATACTGCCTGAGATATCACAGGCTAGATACACACACGCACAAACACATAAGTTTTCAACAATGAAAGACTTCCCAATGAAATGTTCATCTAGCCTTGATCAAAATATCACAGTACTTCCACACTGCTCTTATTTCCTTACAACACAGAAGCCAGCTGCACATTTTTTAGTCACACCACACCTTTCACCTGTTACTCTAAGGCACGTTCAATTTGTCAAGTGTCGTTTCAAAGGATTTTTTAAGATCCTCATCAAAAACCAACAGGATCAATTGACTTGAGAAACCAGTATTGCCAGAGGCATGCAGTGACACCACTATCTGTGCTACTGTAGTTTGGAGCCACCACCACCCCACATCTCTGTTCTCATTGCCCTTTACTGCAAGCAGTAAAGATTATCTCACCCTGTAGCAAGGGGCAGGAACTGATTGATTACAGTCCCTGACAGGTCCTAAATTCATTCTGAGAATGTAAATTTGGATGTTGTTTTTGCAACCTGATATTTTCAGGAAGATGCCAAAGCTTGCAGACATATGAGCTTGCCTTTAAATACTCAGGACTTTCTGCCTGCCATGTACATTGAGTTTCACTCCAAACGCTTGTGCTTAAAGTGCCATTTAGGCTACCATGCCAAAAAAGATGACAATCCTTTCAGCACTGCTGGTTCTGATTCTGGTCAATCTGCTAAAGGCACAAGGTGAGTCAAAAACATATTGGCAAATCAATCTTTGTCTTTCAAGATTTACATTCTAGACTGGACTTATTCCCAGATACTCTTTCTCTCTTCAAACTCCCACTTGAGCTCTCTGGTCCATAAAAACAACTATGTACGTGCTTAGATACTCCTAGAATGAATTTGGCTTTTCAAACCATCTTTCTCAGCCATGTAAATTAATTCCATTTTATTTGTAGGTACCTCTGTTACTCCTGTGCTTGAGCCAACGAGTGTGGAGCAAAGCAGAGATCCTAGCATGCAACCAAGCACAGAGCTCCCTGTGGACTACAGCAGAGCCCCCCAGAAGGAAGAAGGCACAGTGCAAGTTGGGAACTCTGGAATACAAGAAGGAGAACAGTCAACCTGGGAGCTGAGCGGAGAGCCAAGTACTGAATCTACCCCTAAGCCAAGTGTGGAGCCAAGCAGAGAACCAACTCAGGAGCCAACCACTGAAATAGCTGGTAAGACCCATTTTGTCCTTGTCCACATGTTATTGTTACCTCACTTGATGTTTGCTATTCCAGCGCTCCTACCTTTCCTGCACTAATTGAGCAAAACATAAAAACCACTGGGTTTCCTTGTAGCATATTTCTGGAAAGTTACCTGACATGCCAGAGATCTAGCCACCTTCTGCTCCTCTCCTCCTCCCAAAAACTTAAATTGCTAGTAACAGGAAAAAAGGTGAGACACCTTAGGGCAAAGTATGTTACTATGGATAAGTGCATTTTACAGATGTATATAAGGTCACAGCCCCCTCCATTTGTGGTTTAATATTGGCTTAAAAAGTGCATTCTTAATGTGCAAAAGAAGAACAAAATAAGCCCAAACAGATTTATATGGTGGAGTTTCACTTATGAAAGGCATGTCATCTGCTTGAGTGACATCTCGCTCTGGTGAACCTCAGTTCTGTAAAGAGAAGCCAAGTTATCCCCTACAGAAGAAAAACCTGACAAGGAGTCAGATATTCTGTAACTGCAAACCATCAGAGGGTCTGTCCTCTGATCCATTTATATGAAGTTCTCACCTTCACCCAAATCTTGCCTTGAACAGTGTTACATTTAAGCGCTCTACACTTTATTCCTTAGTGCTATCAGCTTTTCCACAGCTCACAGCAGGGTACAGTACACAGAAGGGGATGTTCTGAAGAATTACTTTTATCCCATTTTCAGTAATTTCTAGCCTGCTTTTACTCTGCAGAGCAAGATAATCTGATACTAACTTAACCTTCTATATTCCTGAATTCTCATTCATATCATCTGACCTATCTTTTGAGAGTGTTTTCCTTTGAAAACACTTAATTTCTAATAGTCTTACTGTGTTTCTCCCAGTTACTTCAACAACATTTAGAACTTTGTTTCTTCTAGGAAAACTGTGAGTAGCATGTCCAGTGTGGTTTCAGAAAATGGAACAACCCCTTGAAATCAATCAGCGCTACTGCTACCAACATAACAAGGAAGCGGTTTGGTAGAACTTCCTGCGCTTGTTGTAAACTATCACCTTCACTACCGTTACCATCAGTGTAGTGTTGAGACCTCAAATGCTTCAGTTAAATGGATGTGATGAACCTCAGGAAAAAAAAATCACTTATGCATGCTATTTACTCCTCTAGCCCCTGGATTTTGGTACCTACACTGCAGTGGAACTGTTATGCCCTCTGTCTCCATGTTTCTCATCACCACAGTGAATTGCTTTATCATGCAGTCAGCCTCACCAGTAAATAGACACAGCTTCATGATCAGATTGATAAATCCCCATACGTTTTTTATTTTGGGGGGGAGAGGGGGGTTATTAGCTTTTTTTGCCGTCTTTTTTTTTAAGAGGAATGTCTTATAATAAAAGTGAAGATCTTCTAAATGGACAGAAGGATCTTCTGAATGATGAAGACTTGAGGCCATTTTTTTGTGTTCTTTAGTAAATATGGTTTATGTAGGAACAATTTTAATTTCCACAGTGTTGGCAAGAAACAATTTGCAAAGACTCAACACTGCAATCCCATGCAGTTCTGTCACTCAGGGTAGTAGTTTTATATTCACTCTCTCTTTTTCACTCTAGGATACACTGCAACATAAATCCTGATGGACTTCTCTACAAAAGAACACACAGGTAGTGCCCACAGCAAGCTGGACAGTGGACCATTTCCTAAAATTACAGTTTGCAGGAAAACTGTAACCATAGCCTTCAGTCCAAGAGCCCCATCTAATTCTTGCTTACTTCACCAGGTTAATTAGATAACAGGCATCCTGTGCTGTTTTGCTTGCAAAATAATCTGAAATAAAGAATGCCATTGCAACTACAAGCTTTCCTCTTTATTGTATATCCTTTCCTTGCTGTACTTTAACAGAAAAGATTTTAAGGCATGACTTTCTAGACGTCCTCTCAAACTTATGTCAAACAACTAATGCTTGTGTTTGCTTGTTTGTTCACTGGTATGACCAAGCCTGCATTCAGCATTCAGTAACTAGGAATACGATTGTGAAAGTATTTTCAGACAGGCTCCAGAAGGCTTTAGCAGACTGCTTTAAGTTCACTGAAGGTGTCATCAGAGGCAGCAGACAGTTTGAAAGACAAGCTTTAGTCCATTACCCTATCAAACGATACCACTTGTACCCAGCTGTGGCTGCTGCAACATGTAACAGTCTCTCTGAAGGTTTTCATGGCCTGCAGGTACAAGGACAAAGAAGTCATTTATCTGCAAATTTTGTCAGCCAGCACAACAGTAATTAAAGAACATACATAGGTGTGCCCCAAACCAAATTTTCTTTAGACAAAACTGTGGAAGACAACTCAACTTCAAAACATTAATGTATCAAGAACTTCACCTACCTATTTATTTCTCATATAATATGTGAATGCTTTCTACTGCTTGGCATCATCACAGCATTATTTGTTTGGTATTCATACTGTTGGAGCAAAGAGAGCAGGCTGAGTGCTACACAGAACAGAGATATTGGCTCTCCTCAGAGACAATAGAAAAAAAAATCATAGAATAAAACCCAAACAAAATCCAGTCCAACAAGGAAGATGTCTCTGTAACCTCAAGTGCCTGGCGTAGTGCAGACAAAGCAGTTGTGTGATACTGGAAGAAAGGATAAGCAGTCTTGGATTTCCATTTTTTTCACCTTACTTTCAAACATAATTTGGTATCTTCTAACTACTCATTCATAAAGTCATAAATTAGGGAAGTCCAACAACTAACCCCCCATGTGTAAAGTGAGGTACAAGCTATCTAAATGCACTAGATCAGAATGCTGGTTTATATACACAGATCACCAATATCTTGGAAAGTAATACAAAAGCCATCAAATATTACAATCAAAACATACTTTTGTTACAAGTCAGCATTTAGCTTCTGTTTCATCTTATTAAGTAATTCTTACAGTCTGCTAGCATTGAAATTCTGTTTGACTCATAAGCCAGAAAATCACTGAAGGTAAAAATAGCTTTTTTAAAAAAATCAATCAACCAAACCCAGAATACCCACATTCTGAGCTTCTTATTGCACCATGCAACAAGGAGACAAAATAACAATAAAAAATCCTCAAGTCACACAGTGGCACACAGATAATTTCTGGAGTTTGATATTCCTGAAATATTGCTCATGATCGGCAGAAATTAGTAAGAGAAAGAAAAAGGATTCCATAACAAATACTGTGCTGGGCAAAAATTACTAGTAATGAAGAAAATCGCCACATGATGGCTCCAGATACAGAGGCTTTTAAATGGAGTTGCATTTGATGTTCACACAAGACTATGACTATCACAAGACTATGACTATCAAACAAGTCAGCCAGCTGCACAGCAGCAGCAAGAGTGAAGAAATACAGCAAACAGAAGTCACCCGCTCCTAACCTAGGTGATACAGAGGTTACTTGCTTTTCACTACTTTGTGTCACTGCCCTCTCATCTGTGGGCTGGAGAAACCTCTTTAGAAGTTGCCCAAGAGGATATTGAAGAGTACAGAATCGGATACGGCGAGGAAAGTTTTGGAAACCCACTTCTTAAGTCACTTCAAGAAGTGGAATGAAACAGTTCCTCCCATAAATTCCAAACCCTCATCAGGGTAGGAAGGCTGCAAGCAAATTAAAAGTAACTTAAACACAAAGGTTTAGTTCTTGAAAGACCATAATGAATTACCATACCTAACTGCACTGTTACCATGCATTTAGCGTTAAGTATGTCCTGTAAGGTTGTAAAGCAGGTTAATCAGTAATAGATAGTAAGCTGTCTGTAAGGACCTCAGCTTTAAAAACTCTGTAAAGAACCTCTCCCTCCCAGGCTGTTTGTGCATAAATTATTCACCAGGGCGTTTCTTGTACCTTCTTTCAGGACTTCTGATACCAAACAGAAACACAGTTTTGAGACACGCAGTTCTCATTCTCCACAGATGGCCTCTCACGCCTACCGCAGAGGAAACACATTGCACAGGTGTCCAGGGTACAAGCCCTCATAGCAGAAAAGAAAGGCACCTTTCTTTCCAGTTGTTTATAGCACTGTAACACTTCACAACCATCTGTGGTTGTGCTCTGGTAAATCTATCACACCGTGATAAAGCACTGTCTCCCTGAGCTCCTGCACAATGAGGTCTGCACTGTTAACCACAAAGGTAGTCTCGCCTTTCTACAGCACGGCCAACATATCATTTACATATTTTCATTGCATTGGTGTTCCTTTTCCTTTGGAAGAACTTTTACAAAAATTAATGGATACAGTGGGAGATGTATCCTGCCGTGAGGTTTCGTTACACAGAATTAGACTGTAGGAACAGGCTAGATGTTTTGTTAGAACAACTCACCAAGGGAGATTCATGGAAGTGGCAGGTAGAAGACTGGATGCTAATGCAGCAAAAACCAAAATCCAGTTCCAGCCACCATAACTAAATCCCATGCACTACCTCAGCAACCAGCAGAAATGAGGGGCAGGTGAAGAGCAGGCTGCCCTATGCATTGTTAAAAGTTACAGGTGGCTACTGGTGATAACTCTGCACAGGTTACTCCACATCCAAAGTATGCATAGAATTTGGGTACTGGATCTTCTCTCTTATAAGGAAAGGCAGAGGGACATGGGTCTGTTCAGCCTGGAGAAGACTGGGAGGGGAACTTATCAATACTTATAAATATCTAAAGTCAAGGCAGGTGGTGCCAAGTGACAGGACAAAAGACAATGGGCACAAACTGGAGCACTGGAGGTTCCACCTCAACATGAGGAAAAACTTCAGTGTGACGGTGACAGAGCATTAAAACTGGCTGTCCAAAGAGGTTGTGGAGTCTCCTTCCTTGGATATTAAAAACCTACCTAGGCATGGTTTAGGTGCTGCTTTAGGTGAACCTGCTTTAGCAGTGGGGTTGGACTAAGTGATCTCCAGGTCTCTTCCACCCCCTACCCAACCTGTGATTCTGTGATGGCAAGAACAGAGTACAGCAAGAGTCGTACCAACAAAAAATACTTTTGCTCCTTGAAACTAAGCTCACTCAGCTGGAAGAAGCATGCAGAGTGGTTTTGCTTACATGCCAGTATCTTAACACTAGTGCTGGAATATACCAGAGTACCAGAACCAGAAAGAAATACGTAAGAGACTATGGGTAAGGGTAGCACTGCAGCTGCTTTGTACTACAGGAAGAAATTTAGAGTGGAGTGGCAAGAGGCAAGGGAATGCACTTTGCCTGAACTGTAAGCTGCATAATAATGCTATCTTGTTGAACAACAGCTTATAAAATATTCAGTGGGTATCTCTTTCACTGTCCTGATAAAACGTATAGCTCAGGGCCAAGAGGTCCACTCTGGCATCTCAAAATTTTCCACTAGGATCCTGATGTACATTAATACCAAATAGCAGGTGCTGTCATTACAGCACACAGAAAAAAAAAAACATTAGAAAGACTTCTAAAATAGCAGCTCTCCCCAAAATCACCACCACTGCCATAGCAACACTAAAGCACCTCAGCGAGGCTTTGTTTCAGGTAATCCACAAGTAACAAAGCCAAATACAAGTTCACCATGAGTCCACATCAGAGAACCCATCAGTTTCAAAAACTGCCTAGGTCAGGCTCAGTTTGGGAGGATTCTGCTACCCAAAGCCTCCAGCTAGGTTTTGCACCCAGTAAAACTTAGCAATTGGGCAAAGGCTAAGAGAAACGGGAAGTGGATTTGCCTTCTTGGTCTGCTACCACTGGTTGTCAAGTTTGGCCCACGAGTTATAACATCTTAGTGCCAATACACTCGAATCTCCCTTGATTTTTCTAGAAATTTTAAGGCTGTTGTCCAATTCAGTCTACCAGCATACACATACAGACGTTCCTTTCAGTAGAACAAGGAATGCTTAACTCAGTTTCTATTCATGGCTACTAGTAACGTCTTCAGGAAGAGGCACACACCCAAAAAGGCATGCGTCTCCACACAGTTACGGTAACAATCTATTAAGCTGAGAAGGGTAGGTGAAAAAGATATAACTTCCACAGAAGTCAAGCCTGAAGCCTATCCAAGGCACTGAATTTAACCTCTCTGAGAAGGATAAAAATCACAAGGGCACAAAGGCAACAGTGTTTTAACTGAATTTTTTAATAGGGATGCATACAATTAATATACTGCTCACCAGCTAACAATTACCAATGAAATCTTATTACTTTAGTGAATAAATTAATGGTCAGCAGATTCAAAAAAGCAAGAATTGAGTAAAGATATTGCAAATCCCTTGAGGAACACTTTCCCCCCACACACACACAGTTACTGTTTTCACTGGTAGAGACACAAAACGTATTATGACAATTCATTTCTCCAAAGGCCTCCACTGCAGCACCTGCAACATTTCAATGCCTTTAATGACTTATAGTCCATTATCAGGTGGGCAGCTCTTTGGTAAAGGTGTGGCAAAAGATTCTTTGCTTTCAGTCAGTGCTCGGGGCTGATGAACAAAAACACTGAACTTGACACCTTGGTTAGCTGCTGCCCTCACAAACCCACTATTTGCAGTCATGGTAATGGCTTTTAACGTGTCTCCTGTCCCAAAAATGGTTAGAGAACGGCTGTTGATTTTTGAACTAGCCACTAGTCCTAAGGCACGGTCAGATGGCTGATCTGGCACCACATTAATTCTTTTAACAAGCACTGCAGCTCGCTCTTTCTCCCCAGGTCCTCCCAGCGTTTCCAAGATGGACTGAAAATCTCTGACAGCAGACTGACAGGCAAAGAGTTCTTTCCCCTTCATGAACTCCTCCAGCTGAGGCAGGACTCTCTCCCTCCTTTCTTGAGCTGCTTGCTCTGTTAGCACCTTTTCTTTGAAGATGAAGTAGCAGCCACCATAGCTCAGAGCAGAGACGTAAGTTATTAAGGTAGTGATGTCCAAGTTAACTCTATTGCACACGTTTACTTTGATCTGGGAAGGAAAAGCAATGCTGGCCACTAAATTCTCCCGGTCTACTTTGGTCACCTGCAGTTCAGGACCGTCTTCATCTGATTCACTGCCACTAAGGTGCTGGTTTTCGGTACATGGCTCTGCCAGCGAGTTAACAGCCACAATGTCTCCTCGCACAGATATTCCCATCTCCTTGAGTCTTTCTGCCATAGGACTGGACACACTGTTATAGAACGCAAAGATGATGTGGGGATTGCTGTACTCCACTGGCTGCTGACGGCTTGCTTCCAGGAAGTCCTCTGCCTGCTCAATGATGCTTTTGTCTCCATACTGGCCTCTTCCCAGCCAGATGTTATGCAGGGCCTCAGCTTTCCGACCGATGGCCTTCACCCATGTGTGACCTCCGTTTGCAACAACATCTACCACCAGTGTCTGTTTGTCTCCAAACCTGTCCTCATAAGCAAAGACATGGAGGACACTGACAACATCCTCCAGGTTCTCTGCTGACTGAACAATGGCTTGGAGATGGGTAAGATTTGTACTCTGCAGATGAGATTCTTTAATGGCCACCTTCCCTGCCTCCACCTTGTGCAAGAAGTTTAGCTCAGCTCTCAGCTTGCCACGTAGCTTTGCCCCACCTTCTATACTCCTTTTGTGGGACTTGGAAAGGGCTTCTGCTCTCTTGATCAAGTCTTTGGCAACAGCGATTCTTTCACAAAGCAGAGACTGCACAGACATGCTGGAAACATTATTCCTATCAGATGAAAGCAACAGAGAAGATTGTTATTGCATGGTCAAAAATAAAGATTGTCAAAAGAGTAGTCCATAGTATATACTAGAGTTTTGCAGTAGACTCAGCATAACAGCTACAGGTATTGTAAACTGCAAGCACCAGGAACCTCAGCACAAGTACCACCAGAGTCTAATTCCTTTCTTTTGCCTCTGGGGATCCCACCTATAGCCTCAGAAGTTTTGTTCTCAGCAAGGGAGAACAGCAGCCTTTAAGTCTCCACCTACCTTGCAAGTTTGTGGTTTTGCTCCCCCTGACTCATGAGCCCTTCACTGAGCTGGTCACTTAGAGAGGTCTCAACTCTCACAGCTCATTTACAGAAGGTGCCATCCAGAAGAAAACTAGAAATCCTGTTATTACCATAAGCATATCTTGCCTCTCCCTATCACCTCTGATACCATTAAAATAAAAAAGACACTCAACATGCTTACAGACATACTTTGAAAACTGTGAAGTCTGTCTCTCAGCAGGCACTTTAACACAGCATAAAGGATGCCTGCTGTACTTCACAATTAAAGGTAGCAAAGCTCTGTCCTCTCCAGCTTCCAACTTGTGCAGCACAATTCAGCAAATGAGCCCTCAGAAACCCCCAGCAAAGTTTCAGCACTACACAGCATCATGACAGACTACAATTCATAATTCTAGAGCCAGGAACATCTGGAAATATCTATGTTTGCTAGTTCTACTAGAGATTTACTGTATTATACCCACTAAGTCTATTCCTTTGCGTCCACATCACTTTAGTATGTCTCCCTGAGGTAAGTGTGATAGGAAATACTTAACTGAATGTGGGCTGACTTTGAAAAATGTAGGGTTCAATACCACAGCAAAACTTATATCATATTTTATGGCATGCAGTAAGCAGCCACTATGAGCAGTGATATTAACCCATTTTTACTCCCAACAACAAGTATAAACACATGCTCCCACAGCTCTTTCCAAGGTCACATACTGAAGCAAACTCGTAATAAAGGGCAGGACAAATGCAGCTTCAGCTGAAAATGACCAACATGATAGGCCCAGGTCCTACAGCAGGCTTGGACAGTTGAACTGCAGAGCCTGCTTTCAAGCCGTCAAAATCACACTTGCATTCTGCACAAGTTCAAATACAGTCAGCATTACCTACTACTGGCCCAGCCAATATTCATCATCAATACCTTCCCCTTCTTCCTAACCAGAAATCCTCATGACTTCCAACACGACTCACTGACTCTCTCAAGAGTCACCCGAGGCCAGCACAATCACTCCTTCCCCTCCAAGTCCTCAGCATTGCACAAGTTTTTCACATACTAGGATTCTGACAACATATAATCTTAAAATTTGTTTATATGCAGTATTTGTTTGGCTTTTGATTTTTTTTTAACATGGGAGGCAAAAGGAGGCAAAACTGCTTTAAGCCACCTGATTAATTTCTATGGAAGGAATACAAGTTACTATTAAAATGACACAATCACTCATTTTTAGTTCAAATATTTTATAGCCAATTACATTTTCAAAGAAGAATTTTTAATGTTTTTTTCCATGCACACTTTAGAATCCAAATCTTAAAACAAACAAAATCAGAAAGCCTTTCCAGCACTACTTTAGTATCTTAGCAAATATTAAAGGAGAAGAATAGCTCAAACTTACAGCAAATTTGTTTGTTTGGGGAAACTTTCCATTTTGGCAGTATTAGGTTTAGAGTTGGACTCGCTGGCCTCGAAGATCTTTTCCAACCTAAACGATTCTGTGATTCTAAGCTTATACTTATATGTAAAGCACTTTTAGAATCATAGAATGGTTATGGTTTGGAGGAACCTTAAATATCATCCAGTTCCAATCCCCCAACCAATGGCAGGGACACCTCCCGCTAGACCAGGTTGCACTTACCAGCTCTCCCTGCACGTGCCTTAGAGATTTGGCATGAAGGCACTGTGTTTACAGCAGATAGGTTTTCATGACTCATACTTGCTTATGGAACTACCCAAACATTATGGTTTATCCAAGAAGTGTCCATGGGCAGGGATAACTTCCACTGGATCAGGTTGCTCAAAGCCTCATCCAACCTGGCACTGAACACCTCCAGGGATGGGGCATCCACAGCTTCTATGGGAAACCTGTCCCAGTGCCTCACCACCCTCACATTTAAACTAAATCTCCCCTCTTCCAGCTTAAAAGAATTACCCCTCGTCCTATCACTAGGAACAAATAACACCCCAGCGTTAGAACTCTGGCAAGTTTAGGATGGACGTTAGGAAAAGGTTGTTCACCCAGAGAGCGGTGGAGTGCTGGAACAGGCTCCCCAGGGAAGCAGTCACAGTGCCAAGCCTGACAATATTCAAGAAGCGTCTGGACAACCTACTCGGACACGGTGCGAGTTTTGGGGTTGCCCTGTGCAGGGACAGGAGCTGGAGTCCATGATCCCCGCGTGTCCCTCCCTTCCAGCTCAAGACGTTCTCATTCCACGACACGGCCTCGGGACGGAGCTCGCTCCAATTTTCTCAGCGAAAGCAAAGCCACAAACCCAACCACTTCCCGAGGGCAACCGTGAGGCGCCTCGCACCGCCCACACGGCCCCAGAAATCCTCCTTCAAGCGGGGCGGGAAGACACCCCGTCCCTCCACGTTCGCCGTCACATCGAACTCCCGCATCCAGCTCCCCGGCAGGGCCAGCCTGCAGCCGATGGGACGGCGCCGAGCTACCCCGCTCTCTTCGCCGCGGAGCACCGCGAGAGGCCGCGCCTGCCCGCCGACACGACGCAACAGCGGCGAAGGCGCGCCGCTATCTTGGGTGCGGGCAGGGCGCCCCCACCGCTCGTCCCGGCCCCTCTCGTCCCGGCGGCCGCAGCGCCATCTTGGGTGAGGGCGCGCCTGCCGCCATCTTGGACGCGGGCAGGGCGCGCCCGCCGCTCGCCCCCAGCCCCTGTCGGCGCGGCGGCCCTCGGGTAGCTCCGGCCGGCGGCCCCGCCCGCACCCCTCGCGTCGCCCCCACCCGCCGCAGCGCCCCCGGCAGGTGGGGCGGCGCCACCTGAGAGACCGCGAGACGCGGACCCTGCCCGCTTCGCCCCCCTCTCCCGCGCAGCCGCTACCGCGGCGCCCCGACCGCGGTCCCGCCTCGCCCCCCGGCGCGCGCCCCCCGCCACCCCCGCACTCACGGCGCGCGCCGCCGCCTCCGCCCCCGGCAGCGCCGCCCACGGGGCCGCCGGGCGGGGACAGCGGCACCGCCCCCCTGGGAGAGACCGCGGTGGAGGGAAGGGGCCGGGAGAGACGGATAGACAGCGAGTGACAAATAGGCATAGGCACACACGGACAGACAGACACAAAGACACATTCAGAGAGACAGCCAGACCCAGGCAAATAGAAAGTGATAGACACAGATGGACAGAGGGAGAGACAGACAGGCAGATAGAGAGTGCCGAACAGAGACACAGACAGATAGACACAGAGAGAGAGACGTAGACAGAGACACGGACAGATACTGACAGACAGAGACAACAAACAGAGAATCACAGAATCACTAGGTTGGAAAGGACCCACTGTATCATCAAGTCCAATCATTCCTATCAATCAGTAAACCATATCCCTTGGCACATCGTCCACCCGTCCCTTAAACACCTCCAGGGAAGGTGACTCAACCACCTCCCTGGGCAGCCTGGGCCAGTGCCCAATGACCCTTTAATGAAATATTTTTTTCCTCATGTCAAGCCTGAACCTCCCCTGGCGGAGCTTGAGGCCATTCCCTCTCGCCCTGTCCCCTGTCACTTGGCAGAAGAGGCCAGCACTCTCCTCTCCACAACCTCCCCTCAGGTAGTTGTAGAGAGCAATGAGGTCTCCTCTCGGCCTCCTCCAGGCTAAACAACCCCAACTCTCTCAGCCGCTCCTCCTAAGGCCTGTTCTCCAGCCCCCTCACCAGCTTCATTGCTCTTCTCTGGACTCGCTCCAGAGCCTCAACATCCTTCTTGTGGTGAGGGGCTCAGAACTGAACACAGGATTCGAGGTGCGGTCTCACCAGTGCCGAGAACAGTTGGAGAATAACCTCCCTGGACCTGCTGGCCACACTGTTTCTAATACAAGCCAAGATGCCATTGGCCTTCTGGAACACAGACGGAGACGGACACAGACAGACAGGGAGGGAGACAGACAAGACACAGAGCCTTGGGCTTGAGCTTCAGCGAGGAAGCAGCAACTATGACTCAGTGCACACTGTTACTTGAACTTTACAGACCCCAAAAAGGGGCCTCATGAATCCCTTTTGGTACCAAATCATAGAACAGCCTGAGCTGGAAGGGTCCCACAAGGATCACCAAGTCCAACACCTGGCCCTGCAAAGGACAAGCCCAAAGTTCACACTATGCGTCTGAGGGTGTTGTCCAAACGCTTCTTGAATATTGTCAGGTTTGGCACAGTGATAACACAAGAAGTGGTTACTATTACAAGAAGTGGAATATTTTTGATTTAAGCTAAAGTGGAGTCAAGCTTAATCTCAGTAACTGTATTTTTTTAAAGTTAGACAGAATGCACCTCTAATATCATGTTTTCTTTCAAGCAGTGTTTTTCCAGATGCTGGTAACTCTTGGAAGGTGATGTCATGTGTGCACTCTGATCTGTGCAGAACAGATATCTCTTCTGCAATAATCTCTGTTTGCAGCCTTTTTCCACCTCAAATGCAAGGTTGGGCAGAGCTGACTCCAAAGCTCCAAATTAGCAAGAGATTTGACTCTTGTAAAGTTCATAAAAACATTAAAGTTAATCCTAGGAAAGT
Organism: Clamator glandarius; assembly: GCA_033459285.1. Classification (NCBI taxonomy): domain Eukaryota; kingdom Metazoa; phylum Chordata; class Aves; order Cuculiformes; family Cuculidae; genus Clamator; species Clamator glandarius. Next base: position 7,076,967 of record JAUNZM010000329.1, on the reverse strand, counting down.
AATGGAATATGTGTAAGAGTTCTGAGAACATTTATCCACATGCACGTAAGTGGGAAATATATCCTGTCCCCAGCTCTTGTCACCCTGCACAGGACTGATGAAGATCACTCCTCGTGTTGCCTAGGCCTGATAAAGGATGCTTGCTTTCTAAAACTCCAAAATGAGTCTTAGAGTTTATTTGCGAGCATTTTTGATATTGGTGACTGCTTCCCTAGGGAGCCTAGTTCAAGTGTTCCACCACCTCTGGGTGAAGAATCTTTTCCTAATATCCATCCTAAACCTCTCCTGTGAGAAGGGGAGGCCCTCACCCACTGCCCACTTCCAAACAGCAGAGAAGTCCAGGGTCTCCCATGCTGCAGCAATGGGAGAGATCTGCTTTCTCTCCACCCGCTACTGATCACTGGCTCCTACAAGCAGTGACAGCCTTTGCTTATCCAAATCATTCCCCAAATTCTGCAAAGCAAGTGACCCAAAGCAAGCTGTAAGGGACTTAGTGCACCTGTACCTTCTGTTACCTCAGAACCTAAACAAAGTAGTAACTCCATGGAATGGCGATACTGTTCCCTGATCCTGATCCTGCTAGTTAATTAAAGCCTAAGAAAATTCTCTGTTGATGAAGGTGTCACACTACCCCGAGTTCCTCAGAGCAGATCATCTTCCAGGACACGCAAATCCAGAACATTACCTACTTTAAATAACCAGTGTCTCTTTTTCTTCTTTCAGACATTTGCATTAGGAACAAGATAAATGAAGCAAAGTCATACTTTACGGTCAGCTTCAATAACCAGGTTTGTAATGTGTCCTTCCTCTGTAATTGGTTGTAATTAGTTCACTGCAGTTTAAAGGTTCCCTTTAAATAGAACATAACTTTTAGTTATTATTCTAGACAAGCAGTCATATGAGTATGATAATAGTTTTCTTCAGTGTAGGATTAAGCAGTTAAAAAATTCCCACTCTCCAATTAACACCATCTTCCCCATTAGAACAGCATAACATCAAGGTCTATCTGTCTACCAATAAAAAAATTAGATAATACTCTGCAGTCCAAATTAAAAATATCATGAGTATTCTTTCCAAATTACACCAAGTCCCATGAACTTTGATTCTTCATAGGGCTTAAGTATTATCAGGGAGCTCGGAACTCAGTTCTTAACAGTGTCCAGCTAGACTCAACTACCAGCTTGATGGCTCATCAAACTGTGTTGCAACAACAACAGAGCACAGAGATCAACCCATCCCATTTCACACAAAGCAAGGAGGAATTAAATATTCCCATAGAAATGATGACTGAGGCTCTGAGATCATACCTCTGACAGCCTGAGGAAAGCCCTCTCGAGGGAAAGTGCTCTCAAAGCAAAGTTACAACTGATCATTATTTATAGCTTTTTGTTGTATAAGTAGACATATGCTATGGTGCTACAACAGCCAGTGACAGCATTCTCACCTCCTTCAGGGCACATTTCAATTATTTCAAAAAAAAACCCCAACCAAGCAAAAAATAAACCACCCCCCCCAAACCTTAGAACATTTTTTCATTTGCCTTATTGTTACCATCTGGAAAGACAGCATGATTTATCTGAAATTGCTTTGGTTCCAACTCCTTTCCGTAGGTTGTTCTTCACTAATCAACTGCTTTGAGTACAGGACGCAACTGACCTACTATAGTTCATATCAACTGTTTTCTGACGCAGCTAGTTGTGTTTTTTCATATATAAAATTCCTTTAAATACTTACATAGTATTAAAAATGGAATGCGTATGAGTATTCAAGTAGCATTCTGCTTTTCCAAATTATTCTGAAAGCTTTAATTGATGATCCAGCAAAGATCTCCAGCTTCAGTTCCTAGCTGTTAATTTACTCAAGAAGAATCAGAGCATGGATTGGTTTTCAGAGTAAAATACTCAAAAAAGCAATCTGGACTAAGTCTTAATGAACTGTTCCAACACAGCTTTTATTTCTGACATTAGGAAATAAAACTTCATTTGTGGCACGCTTCAGAAATTCTTATTTACCTAATGATAAAACATCAGAAGGCAGACATTGGAAAGAATAGACCATTCAGCTTATACGCTCCTTTCCACAGACTAACTCAAACTTTGTATTTTCTTCATTAGTTATGGCTGGCTAAAGGTAACCTGTCAGGCTGCTCCCACATGTGCTTAGCCTTACATACTAACAGAGTGATCCAGCTATCACTCCCAGTTCCTTATCAACAATTTAACAACTGGACTGCTTTAAAAATTTTAAATCTGTAAACAGTAATTTAAATGGCTGCAGATCAGATTATTTCTGCTGAAAAAAGTACATATATTATGCTTCTTTTGTGGTAAATTTTATGTTTCTATATAACTTGAAGAACTCTATATATGTAACGTAACAATACAGACACTCTAATACTCAAACATCTAGTTCTGTACCTGTAAAAGTTGTGATGCATAAATTAAGTGCTCTTTTTATTGCTGCAACTTTAATTACATTCCATGTTGGAAATTAAGAGGTCTGACCCCAAAAAACCAAGACTAATACCATAGCTCGGGAACCAAGAGTGGGAGGGGAGAGGCAAGAGATGGTTATAGAACATATTCTGACCTGTCACAGTGAGACAACGCTCAACTTGATTGTTCACTCAGTACAAGTGGACACATTTTCAAATACAGGCGTTTTCTTACCCTTGGTTGGAAAATGTCAGTGTGCACGAATGAACAGCAACTTGACATCTAAGTTCCTTGTGAAACTGAAGAAATCTGCAATGCAAACTTTTCTATTATTGACTAAGGCTTACAGTGAAGAGATACCAAGGATCAGGCTGGTGCTCAGAAGAAGTAATTTTTTGTTGGTAGAAGATGTGAAAGCAAAAACAACAGAGATCCTCAACAGCCTTTCAGAAAATGATCTATGGAATTGCTTTCAATGTTGGCAGCATTGTGTGCAGCTGTGTGCCAATACAGAACAGGAACTATTTTGAAGATGATTTGACTTTCATAATTTGTTAAGTAAAAAGTTACAGGCACAGTCTCATTTTTTTGTGTCAGACCTTGTAACTTTAACACAAATGGATAAAGTAATTACATTACGTATTCTTATTTTGCTTTGTAATTCATGTTGACTTTTATTGATGTTGATAACTTACTGAAACCTAAATGCATTATTTCTAACAATATTGCAAGGTTGAAAAAGTGCAACTTCTAGGGCCATGAAAATAACCCAAGTAATAGAAAACAAGTTCTGTAGACACAAAGACCAAGAAAGTCAACAGCAGAAATGTTCAAGTAAGATCACCTGAAATGGAAGGCCCTTTGTGAAAGTACGTGATCTTCTACACTAGATAAAACAGTTTTTGAAATTACTTAACATTTATGCAGTATTTCAAAGCAAAGAAATTATCCTGTCCACTCATAGTTTTCTTTAAAAGAAGGTCTAGCATTAGTGCATCATGTCTGTATGTGGAAAATTCTTTTTCCCAACAATAATGATACTGAAATCTCAGCTTTATACAGAAAAACAAGCTATGACTGAAAAAAGACACACAAACACCTTCCCCCAAAGCAGTGGCCTTAAAATTTTATTCTTGAGCCTTTTCCAAGCTGTCATTATACCTTTACATGTTGTACAGTATTTTGTGGACAAAGATTCCATGTATCAAGGGAAATAATTCCTTGTAATAAGACTCCCTGTATTACAATATTAGGACTGCTGCTTTTCCACCCATGATATTTAAAAAATCTAGACAAATCATGTAGAAATAAGTATGCAAAAACTGCAAACAAAAACATTTAAGTAGCCAAAATTAAAAAGACCTTTGTGTGTATCACACAGTCTTGCCTGGTTCCTACTAGGCTATTGCAGCCAAGTAGTCCTTAACCTCAGTTGGAGTGAGCCTCCTAAAACCAGCTTCGTTGCAGATGCCAACTTCAATGTTGTCTTCTGTCATTTGCCCTTCAAAGCTCTCCTATTAAGGGAAAGGAAGTTCAGTAAATCACATGAATGATGTCATAACAGTAAGAAACTTATTTCTTTAATATTTTGCTAACCTTTAGTGTCAAGATAGCTGTATGAATGGCATCTTCAAGCTCCAAATCTTCATTGTATCTGTAAACAGATGTTCACGTGTTTCAGAATGGAACAAAGATCTTTGCATACACTAATAATCCTAGAATCTCTAAAACTCAAGCGCTACTAAAATCTCCCTATTGCTCATACAAATAATATTTTTAGCAGCATGAATTTAATAGTCAAAGTTATTATTTTTAAAAAAAGAATTGCACTACTTTTTCCTACTAATGCCACACAGAAGAATATTTCTGCCAATATGTTGAATGTAATGTTTATTGCACTGAAACCATTTTCTATAAACACAAAACCTGGAATTTAAATAAAGCAAATTTCCTGCACGTGTATAAATAAGTATGCTGGAAGCATACTATCTTAAGTATTCTAAAACTTTGTTCCAATCATCTTGAAGTGTGCATTTTGTAATCTGGCTGTTTTACATGGAACACGAACAAAGCAGGTACTTGTCTGAATGAACACCATCAAATACGTTACCGTTTCTCAAGGAATGTCTTCCCGTTGACGTAATTTTTTCCCATTGCTGTTGCTTTCCATGCAAAGTAAGCTCCCTGTAAAAGCAACAATCTATTGAATTGTTTGGCATAACTCAGTTAAACATTACGTACTCAATTACTTGGTACAAAGTGCAGAAGCAATTACGAAAGTATGATATGTTCTGAGAATACAGGAGACTATTCTGGATCACATTCAGACTAACTTTATATGGCAACATATACTGTGAAAATGTACAGAACATTTGTACAGGGCCCCGCCTATTTTAATTCTCCCACTACTATGAAAAATGAATTTCCTAAGTCATTAGCATAGTTTTGATGTGGGATTGCCTAAACAGAAATAGTGTGTTTGCCTTGAGAACAGACACAGTCAGATCTTTACTTAAAAAATAAGAATATATGGAGTGAACTTCAGAAATGTGAACAACTTGTTGCAAATCAGCCATCTGATTTTTTTAGCTACTAACAGCATATTTAGTCATCACTTCTATTCTCTCCTCTGGCATGAAGGCCACCAGCAGCTCTATACCTCAATCAGGCTGCCTTATACCACACATCTGCATTTTGCTTTTTATATTTAAGAATCAGGTAGTAATTCAAATTTCTGAAGTTTATCAATTATCACTACAGTGACCATATTTTTTGTTTGATGGAGGGTGTTAAAACTCACAAATGCATCAAAGGGTAATTTTTCAGAAGTGCAGTGCAAACACAGCAAATAAACTTACTTAAATTAACCACTGTCATTAAATTCTAAAGCATACGCATTATGTTTCATGATGCAACATATCTTGGCCTAACTTCCATCCAGCTCAAAGAACAACTATTTGAGGAGGTTTTTCTTCCCTGGTATCTGCTGCAGCATGACCCTGTTGCTATCGCTACCAGCAAGGTGGAAGGCATGAAAAGGGATGGTGATCTCCTTCAAAAACAGCTGCCATCCCTGCAGGAATATGTAGGCACAAAAAGATCCAGACTCACACCAAGCACCTACTGAAATGGGCTTATTATGACTTCTTTAGTTATGTTAAGGGTTCTTGTGTTCTAACTCAGCATTATTATCATCACAGAAAGTATTTCATGAGCATAAAGTTCTAGATACTTCATAAAAGAATTAAAAAAGATAAGGTTCTTACAGACGGATCCGACTGAAATAAATAAGGCCGCCCTTCATTCCAGCCACATATTAGCAGCGATACACCAAATGGCCGAACACCACTGCAGGGGGAAAAACAAAACCAAGAAGCTAAAAAATCACAGTTGATACATGAAATCTAGTCAGAAAACCAAAGGTGATTAATTCTGGACCTGTTATCCTTCCCCCCAGTGCTTCCCACCAGTCCAGGGCTGTGATCAGGTATGACTAGTCAACCAACAGTACAAACCCAAAAGCATGCTTTCTTTTCTGACATGTTCGTTTGCAAGCTATGAAGACCCTATCTCACCCACTGCCAGTTAACCCTCCCCTTGCTGAACCGTTTTCTGTGGGCATTCTCCACTGAAAAACTAACAGCCTTTTTGACACAAAAAATTCATTCACCATGTAGTTATTATTCATTACATTTAAACAACATAACCTCTCTAAGCAAAATATAGAAAACCACATACCCAGATTGAGTGTATTCCTGCATCACAGAAGCAATTCTCTGTACTAGCTGAGCTGTTGGAATGGGCTCATGATAAACCAGGTAATATTGCTGGGCCAGCTTCCGAGCTCTGTGCACTAGTACCCTAAAAGGAAAGACAAAACTAATATGGCAAAGATACTCCAACTAGGTGTTACAACTCAAACTAAAAACTCACAATAAATACCATGCTAAGGTATTCTACATCTGGCCTAACACTAATGTAAGAAAACATAGACTGTGCTGGGTTATCTTTATCATCAACTGAGTAATCTCTCAAATACTTGAAGTGAAACTAAGGATGAATTCCACTGTTGTTCATTCCCTACTCATTCACACATTGATAGAACAGTTTGAATTGGAAGGGACCATAAAGATCATCTACTTCCAACCCCCCTGCCATGGGGAAAAACACCTCCCACTAGATCAGGGTGCTCAAGGCCCCATCCAATCTGGCCTTGAACACCTCCAGAGACGGGGCATCCATGACTTTTCTGAGCAACCTGTTCCAGTACCTCACCACCCTCTGAGGAAAAGAAATCTTCCTAATATCTAATCAAATCTATCCTCTTACAGCTTAAAACTGTTACTGTCTTATCTCTGCACTTCCTGACAAAGAGCACCTCCCTAGCTTTCCCACAGCCCCCTTCAAGTCCTTCAAGGCTGCTGTAAGGTCTCCCCAGACCTTAACCTTTAGACAGACTATTTGACAAGATACTGAACATATTTACAAAAATTTAAATCAAATTTCAAATACAATGTAGTACCATATAGTGTCATGCCATACACTTAGAAAGAAACAGCTAATTGCTGTCTTAGGTTTCTTGTATGAAAATGTATCTACATGGTGACCAACCAAAATTTTTAATACCTGTAATCTGGACCCATACCGCTGTACACTAAACCTATATGTTTGGTAATTGGTTCTACTTTGTGGACACTCCTTTCATCATAAAGAATAGATTTCTGCTTCTTCTCAGTTGCCAACACCACTCCATTTGCAGCTGTAAAGAAATAAGATTTTTTTTGCTAATATTAATCTAAAATAATGGAAAGCAATCAAAACACAGAACAGGTTTATAGGACTGTAAAGAATTTTGCTCCTCCCTTTTTTAAAACCTCTTCACATTTACAATCACATTAATCAGAGAAACTTCGATGAATCCACCCAACATATTGTTTCTCATTTAAAATAATCAGACAGTTCCCATAATTCCATTCCAAAGATTCTGAAGCACAGAAAAATTGAGCAGTTGAGGTAACCTTTTGTGTTGTTCCTATATCTGTGGACACACAGCAGGAGTTATTGACTGAGGACACAGCCCTCCCCTCCATCTACTTCTATCAGCTGAGCATCTCCAAAACCACCCAAGCAAAATTTTCCTCCTAGCATGGAGCTATATGCTCCCCTCTTTACAAAAAATTACTGAGTTGCAGAAAAAAATAGGAAATATTAAACCCACTATAATACATGAAAATGCACTGAAAGAAAAATAAAATAGAAGGCAACATGAAGAAGACACAACATACAGTCCAAACTATATTAGTTCTTTCAAATGATACTCAGAATACTGAATCCTTTACTAAAGTAGGTATTTTCTGAACATACCTTTAATCCCAACTGATGGAGCTCCTGCAGCCACAGCAGCCAAAGCATATTCAATCTGAACAAGCTTTCCAGAAGGACTAAAAAAGGAAAACGCAAAAGTAAACCTAATTAATTACAATACGCTCAAATGTTTCTTACAATGTGATGCTAAAAAGGCATGAAAAAAAGCAAGTTATGTCTAGCATCAGCATATTTTAATCAGAATTAAATGAACAAGGAAACAACAAAACCACCACAAGCCTTAAGATTCTTAAGAACTTTTAAAAGAGCTGGACTGCAACACAGAACTCACTACTGCCAAAGTGCTACTAGGATAGTCACACAGCACCTGCCTACAACCCTGATGAAAGCTCATGTATCTCGGATAGGGTGCAGTGACTGGGACACAGACTGAAGGAGGTCAAGTCCAGTCTCCAACTCTGTAGCACTTTAAACAAGTTTTCCACTCAGTAGAAAAATCTACAAAGTGCATTATGACTACTGAAATGGCCTTATATGTGCAGCTTGCAAAAGTTTTCAAGACACTGATGTCCACTGCTGAAAGGTACGAGCAAAAGCCTGCTGCTCTCTGACTACTAAGCACACATCAGGTCAGTGGCACAAAACAGAAACAGCTCCCATTCCATTCCCAAGTATTCCTGTGTTCTGTTCCAACAATCCACGTCCTTCTGGTAATAGATGCAGAATCATCAGAACAGCACAGCAGGTGTCAGGCTTACACAGTAACATACCCAGCACAAGGGGATAGGGGTTTCCATTCTCCATCCCAAAGGAAAAGGACAGAACACAGCCAGACAAACACTGGAGAAGTGATTTTCCAAGTGGGATCTATTCTCTGGGCTGTATTTTGACAACACTGTTTTAATAGATGCAGTAAACCAGAAAATTATGTAACTCAATGCTTAAAGGAGTTGGAGAAAACCAAAGCAAGCAATAATCAATTAGCATAGTTATTTATACACTGAGTAAACAGCAAATAAAGGTGACAAAGTAATAATTCTAGCTTTGCCACTACAAAGCACTAACAGAACAGAACAATATTTTCATACACCAGCAACTAAAACATACAGCAAAATATTTTAAGGTAAGTACAATCTAAAATAAACACCTGTTCAGTACAAGAACAAGTGCATGAGGGAAAGCATAGGCAGGTGTATTTTCTTCCAAGTCAGTACAAAATCAAACTGCTTCAAGTTTCAAAACATATAGTGTATAAAATGTTTGTAACTCCTTTGGGAGCTCACAAAGAATTCAACCTACTTGAGTAAAGCAGGCGCGTTTGGCTGCATCCACCCGTTAGAAAGATTTTTGTCCTAGTTTTAGATTGTGAACTGCTTCATTTGCTTAACAGGAACATGCCTTTAGTAACCTGGTTTGCAATTACACAGCATTACTCTTCTCTGAGATTAAGGGGGTACTTTACCAAAGGCTGCACAAAGATCTTGCATTCAGCTTTTCTTTTTGCATGTATAATATAATTATGGATAGCTTAAAAGTTTCACCAGAAAAAGAATGGAAAGTGGTTTCCTTTCCTCTGAATCTTAAGTGTATGTATTAGAGCAACACTTCAATAGATACCGCTCCAATACCATACTTATTCTATGTATGCAATCACCCCACACCTATGCTGGACACAAAGGGCAAGGACAACAGTGCCTGCAAAGCACAGAAATAAGGGAAACAAACCATTTAAAACTCATTTGAAGGCTTCTTTCATTTCCACATCTGCAAAATCAGCTTCAAATTGGAAGGAGGTAGATTTAGATGGTTTTAAATTGGAAGGGGGGAAATTAGACATAGGAAGAAATTTTTCAAGATGAGGGTGATGAGGCATTGGCACAGGTTGCCCAGGGAAATTGTGGATGTCTCATCTCTGGAGGCGTTCAAGGCCAGGCTGGATGTGGCCTTGAGCAGCTTGGTCTGGTGGGAGGTGTCACTGCCCATGGCAGGGGCGTGGAACTGGATGACTTTCAAGGTCCCTTCCAACCCAAACCATTCTATACTATGAAAGTTGGTTCTGAAGTGAGCTCTCAAGACACTGTAGCTTAGCTATCACCAACATTTCCAATTAGCTCAGAACCAGCCTGAAGCATGTGTATGGCAACCCCAAGCTGAGCTGTTTCACCAAGCACTTGCTGTGAAGCACCATCAGGGGCAAGACAGCTGCCCCAGCAGTGATTCCAAATTGCAGCAAGGCAAGATGATATAAGTAGCGGCACACCAGACCCTCTGGGACCTGTGCTCCCCTGCCCCTATCCCAGCTGTGTCTGCAGCAGCTCAGCACATGGAGACTCCCAGCGGCTGCATGCCCTCCAGAAATGGAGCTGCCTGATCCTGCCACCTTCCTTGTGCCTGGCCTAAGTAATACAAGAACTACTTATTATTACAACAAATAGAATATCTTTGATTTTAGCTGAAGAAGAGTTAAGTTTCATCTCAGTAATTGTTTGGGTTTTTTCTAAAGTTAGTCAGAATGTCCCTCTGATAGCATGTTTTCTTTCGAGCAGTGTTTCTCCAGACATTGTTCATTCTTTGAACATGATAACATCTTGCACGTAGTCTGAGCTGCACTGAACACATTTGTCTCTTCTTTTGCCATCACCTGTTTGCAGCCTGTTCCCATCTCAAATGCAAGGTGGAGCAGTGTCTCTAAAGCTCCAAATTAGCAAGAGTTTTGACAGTCGTTAAAATTAGACCATGGAAAGTAACAGAATACGCGTAAGATTTCTGGGAAAATTTATCCGCATGCACGTAAGTGGGGAACACATTCTGCCCCAGCTCGTGTCTCGCTGCACTCGACCGACGGAGGTCACTCCTCGTGTTGCCCAGGCCTCAGAAAGGGCGCTTGCTTTCTGCACCTGCAAGCCGAGGCGGGTGCAGCCGCGGCCGGGGACGCCATGACTCTGCAAAGTCCCCGCTCCGCCCTGCCCCGGCATGCTGCCTCCCTCCCACCCCGCCTGCGCGCCTCCTTCCACCTCTCCGCCGCCCGCCCGGGGGTCCGGTCCCGCCAGCCTTAGCCCCGCATACCTGAAGGTGGTGAGGGAGAAGCTGTACCCGCGCTCCGCCATCTCGGCCCCGACCCCGCGCTGCACCGCCCTCCCCGCTTCCGGCACGCGGGCACCGTTGAGCGCGCTGATTGGCCAGAGCGAGGGGAAGGGCGGAGCGCGCAGGGAAGCGGCGAGGGATGCGATTGGTGGAGAGGGACGCATGCCGCGGAGCATGCTGGGAATCGAAGTCCCGCAGAGCGCCGCCCCGCCCCCCTACTGCCGAGGAGCATGCTGGGAATTGAAGTACTGGCCCCCGATGCGGTCACAATCTGAAGTCCTCTGAAAACTCGGTTTCCCAGAAGGTCCCGCGGCATGCGCGCATGCGCATTGCACCTCCGAGTGACAGCCTGCCCTTCCCCTTGGTCTCGGCGGCGCTGTGCTGGGACATGGCTGCCCTGGTGGTGCTTTTCCCTCCGCTGCCGCGGCTGTGCGGCCTCCTGCAGCGCTGCTGGGGCCGGCTGGAGCGCGGCTTCCTGCCGGGTGTCTCTGGGGGCCAGAGCTCGCCATGGGGTAGGCACTGGCCTGCTCGCTCCCCGCCCGGCCGAGAGGGAGGGCGGCACCGCGGCTGTGGGGCGCGTCTGGGCTCGGAGGAGGAACGGGACAGCGCGCAGGCCTAGGGGCGCTGAGCGAGCAGAGGCGGGCGCTGTCCTCGCCCCGTCGCCTCCCCGTGCCCTCTCTTCCTCACCCTCCTTGCCCTCGGGCTGCCAGGGGGAACATTCACGTCGTGTTTCCTCACATGCACACGAAAATGGGAGCTGGGTTTACGGAACAGGCTTCTCTTTTTTTTTTTTTTTTTTTCCACCAGGACCAGCGCTGGCTGTTCAAGCTCCAGGCCTTCTTCCACAGCCAGTAAATGATGCTAGGGAAGGTAATGAGTTGCCAAGTTTTTTGGACAGCATCTTGTGGATGGCGGCACCGAAGAAAAGGCGAACTATTGAAGTGAACCGCTGCCGGAGAAGAAATCCCAGTAAGCTTATAAAAGTTAAGGTAATCACTGAATTTCTATGGGCTTCCCACCTTATTCACTGCATGTAATTTTGCTAACAGCAAACAAGCATGATGGAGGAAGATTTCCGCTGGTCATTTTTCACCTATGTTCATTTAGAGAATCATTGTAGTGGTCAATACTGCCTTTAAAAGCTTTCTGGATTTTGTTTATAAATAGGCTTAAAAGTCATTGTAACTTTAAAAATACTTTGTAACAGGAACATTCATCAAGCATGACAGTTGTCTGCATTTAGATAAACAGTGACAGTGTAGGTGCAAGTCAGCAAAATGTGAACTTTAGCTAAACAGCTAGTACAAATGGGAAAGGCCTATACTTTCTGCATCTAATTGAGCTGATGGGTCTTTTGTCTTCCAAATATAAGCAGGCATCGTGATTTAAGTATTGACTTTCATAGGCTCTTCTAGGAGTAAGCATTTAACGTAGCAATATGTTACAGAAAAATTACTTTATAGAGAAAAAAAGATTTTGAATTGTCAATTGAATTTCTCCAGTATTTCGTTCAACTTTTTTAGTAGTTTGTGATTGTTCCCTTTTGCTTTTGTTGTTTAATTTAAAAAATTCCTCTTTTCCACTGCTTTTTTTTAGAGGAACATAGATGTTTGCCCTGAGTGTGGAAATTTGAAACAGAAACACATCCTTTGTGGCTATTGTTATGCAAAGGTCAAAGCAGAAACTCGACTGATACGGATGGAAATACATAAAAAGGAAGGAGGACCATTTAATGCTCCAACTGTAGAGACTGTCATCCTTTATGATGGAGAAAAGCCCACGGAAAAAGATGAAGGCAAGCGGATCATCGAAAGACCCAGGAAGCGTCCATCTTGGTTTGTTCAAAATTGATGCTATAGAACTAACACTAACAAAGGCAGTAAGAAGGATCATCATTTTTTCAGTCAGATGTTGTTTCTATAGCATGCAGTGGGAAATGCTCCTCAGCGAGACATAATAGTAGTCAACAATAAAAGAGAAACCAGGAACTGCCTTGGATTTGGACATCTGCGTAGAGTACACCAAACAATTTGTATGTTAATGTTCTATGCTGGTTTTGTGAATATTTTTTTTTAACAAAGGGAGAACATTCACAGATGTAAAATAAAGCATATTAAGTTTCCTAGGGAAGTCTGCTTTCTGGTTTTGGCTGCTGATTTTTTTGGAGGGGAAAAAAAAGGGAGGGAGAAAAAAAGGGAGGGGAAAAAAAAGTTCTAAACAAATGCTGACGAGAGGTATTTACAAGGAAAAATACTTTTATCTGGTTATTTCTATGGATTCTAATGAATCTGCCTTGATCTCTCCACGATGCTGCAGTTTGAGATGTTTGGTGATATTCCTGCTTTTGAGCAAAATAGTGTTTGCTCTGTGGTATTTGCACTTCTTTGCCATACTCAAGTGTTTCTTGCTGTTGTCAGTATACAAAATCATTTTTTGCCCTAAAGGAACATGGAAAGCCTTTTCTTTCCTCTCCAAGTGAAATAACAAAGTGAAATGTAATGACTGGCAATCTGTAAATTTGACAGGGATCAAAGCTGATTCTTGGTAGCCTTTGCCATTAAGTGCTCCTCTTGGTCAGTGTCTGCTTGGAAAACAACAAAGAACATCTCTGCCTTCGTGTCTGGAGTCTTCTGCAGTGAGTGGGCAGGTCTGCACTCTGCTGGTACTTGTCAGTAGTACAGGTACAGCACCTAGCTGTGGAATTTCACTTCAATTTTAGCTGCACAGTAGCACCATTGCATTTAAGAGTAAGACTTTTCAGGTTGGGATTTCACTATTCAAAGAGCACTGTTTAATACTCTGGCCCAGCCAGTCTAGTAACTGTTCGCTGCCAAAAAAATGCAAGCCTGGCTAGGCTGCTAAAAAATGCAACCCTGTGTTTCCTTGGCCCTTGAATTTATCTATTCCTGTGCTGTCCTGGTTCAGGGAGCTGTGCTGACAGAGAACTATTCTCTAGTGTTCTACAGCTTGGTTTTAGTGGGTACCTTCCTGTAGCTTCAGGGTCAGAAAAGTGGCAGTGTGAGCTGCAGGAATATGAAAATGGAGGAGACAGAGCGATGCTTTGCAGAATTAACCTGTTATGTGACTGAGCCAATTATGACTTCTTAAGGAGTGGGCTCATGTGTGCTGTAACGCTTCACTTCTGCTTTCCTCAGTCTGGATTCTGTGTTCTGAAACATAACTGGTAGGAACAGATGTCAGTGGCGATGTTACATTTCCCCCATAGTCTAAAGGAATAATGAAAGCTGATAAGTGTAAATTGATGCCATTTAATTGACAGCATCCAAGCAAACAACATATGTTCTTTTCAATTTGTCCGAACAGGATTTGTTCCAGTCTTATCTGGGTTTCACTTACTCAAAACTAAAGCAAATGAAAGGTGTCAAGCAGAATATGGATTGGAAGGTTTATTTTAGACAGAACTGCGTGGGATGAGCCTGACATATTGGAAGTGAGATTAGCCAGGTGATAAGACAGATGCATTGTCCCAAGGGAAAGGGGTATGTGTGGTTTTTTTCTTTGTCCACATTTTGTATGACCAGTTACAACTTGCTGTCTTGGTTATTTTCTGTGTATTTATAACGTTGACAAAGGTTCTATAGAGAAACAAGCTAAATAAGCCTGGGATTTTGAAAGCCATGGGTTAATTTCTCAGAAACACAGAGCTATTATTTCAAAAAGAAAAACAAACCAACATTTTCTCTAGATATAAGAGGATGTGGCTTCTGCTAGTGGGTTAATAATTATAAATGGCTGTCTATTGCATTAGTTCATTGAATTATAGTGTCAGTGAAGCAATAAAGAAGCTTTACAAATAGAATTCTTATGAAACATGAGTGAAGTTAGGCTGTGTCAACATTAGGCACTTTAAGATACTTGCTAGGTCACAGTTAGGTAATGATTCATTTCAGAGCCATGCAGCTTACACCTGTGCAATCCACACCAGAGGACGTGTTTAATATCGTTTTCTGAATAGTTTGGGTGGAAAAAAAATCATGAAAATACCTGGTATTCATGGTCTCTACAAGAAAAATCAGAAACTACTGACAAATATTGAAGGTTCATATATGCAATTAATACAGTGCCAGTTAATTTTCCTAAAAAGAACTAATCTTCAGTGAGAATCATAACAGTTTAGTTTGAATAACATTTCCCCTCAGAAGAAGAGTAATGGAAAGCTCACTTTCATAGCTTTATTCTGTTAACACCGACAACAGGCAGCTCCATTACTTTTAATAAAATAAAAATTAAAATCTAGAATTCCTCTAAAACATGGCATAGTCTGTTACTTGAAGTAAACTCATTTTACGTGTAATTCTGAAAGAAATGTAAATTGCAATAGTGCTAGTATATAAACATACGCTTTTGAAACAATGTAAATTAAAACTAACAAAACTAAGCTGATTGTTGCAAATACAGAAGGCCATAATCCTTTTAAAAACAACAATTAAATGCCTCAGGGAATTTCACTTTGATACATTCAGAACCTGCTAGCAATTGAAATGGTATTATTTTTTCTCTAAAGATGTAATGAAATTAAATACATGTTATGTTTGATTATGTTTTTCTTCTATAAGGATTTTATGCAAAAATTATTTTATTTCTCATTTTAGAAAGAGCCCGGAAGATTAGATACTGTCCTAAAATACAAGCTGCTAAACGATTTGGTATCATAATAAGGATTGCAGAGACAGAGGTGAGCTCAGACAGTGATCAATTACAATATCCATAAAGGTCGATAAGTCAGGTTTCTATTCAGTCTGGTGTGTAGCAAGGGAATTCCAATTAAAGGAGCTGCAGGAGCTGGTGGGCGATGCAGAATTGACCCCTCTAGGTGGCAGAGGAGTGCAGCTTCACGTAGGCAGGTAGCAAAAGCCCAGGATGGCCAGTGACATGGGAAACTGTCGGATTCAAGATATTTGTACCTGTGTAAGCAGAAGATCTGCAAAAAGACAGAATTTGCGAAGTACAAAGAAAAATAGAATACTTGTTATGAGACATAAAATAATCTATTGTAATTCATTTTTCCAACTAAATTGAATTAGATCTATACTAATAGTACTTGTTGACTGAGAGAGTTGAGCTTGTTCAGCCCAGAGAAGAGAAAGCTCCATGGAAACTTTATAGCAACTTTCCAGTGCTTAAAGGGGGCTACAGGAAAGCTGGGGAGGAGGTCTTTATCAGGGAGTGCAGGGGTAGGAGGGGAGGGAGTGGTTTGGAGCTGAAAGAGGGGAGATATAGATTAGGTATTAGGAAGAATTTTTTTCTTTTGAGGGTGGTGAGGCACTGGCACAGGTTGCCCAGAGGAGTCATGGATGCCCTATCCCTGGAGGTGTTCAAGGCCAGGCTGGTGGCCAAAGGAACCTGAACATTTGTAAGTCTATGGGACATGATGAGATTCATCCCAGAGTCATGAGGGAATTGGCAGATGTGGTTGCCAAGCCACTCTCCATGATATTTGAAAAGTCACAGCAATCAGGAGAAGTCCCTGGTGACTGGATGAGGTACTTAGGGGCATGATTTAGGGATTGGTGGGAGTGGTTGGACTTGACGATCTGGTGGGTCTCTTCCAACCTGGTTATTCTGTGATTCTGTGTGATTCTGTAATGAATCAGTTGATATTTAGATTTTTTTCATGT
Source organism: Clamator glandarius (assembly GCA_033459285.1). Lineage (NCBI taxonomy): Eukaryota > Metazoa > Chordata > Aves > Cuculiformes > Cuculidae > Clamator > Clamator glandarius. The sequence continues at coordinate 7,060,484 of JAUNZM010000329.1, read as the reverse complement.
GTCCTATATTTCAGTTTCCCCAAATAAGGACAATATATCTATTTAGAATAAAGGGTATGTGTTTCATATCAAATGTGCTACATAAAGATATGAAAAGCAAAAATTAAACTGCTCTGGACTTTCAAATAAAGAAAGTTTTGTGGATATATATCAAATATTTGGCAGGAATTTCTGCAAAGCCTCACTCATGGACCATGCATTTTTGGTTTTTTTTTTAAATAAAGCAGATTCCTGATTTTAAGGTAGTGGGTCAGAGGTAAAGAAGCAAAGATCCATTTACACAAGCATTTGACTGTTTCTTTTGGTTTCTTGATAGGGCATGGACTCTTGTCCCTACAAGGCAGTTCTAATAGAATTATTCTCACTGCACAGGCATATATTAATGTTCTATCTGACATGTACTGGATATAAGCTTGGTTAATCCTCTGTGTGCCCTAAATTTGGGGCCAGCTCACAAGACTCACAAGGAATAGGCACACTAAATACATTGTGTGTCATGGTGTAAGAAGGAGAATCAGTCCCTACTTACACAGCTGACATAGCTTTTACATTGCTTCCCAAGGTACGCTAATGCTGCTTCTATTCCCAGCCCCATCACACAGACTCATCAGCTTGTCTAGAGCTTACAGCTCTGTTTTCCGTTACTGTGTAGCTCTAGAGCACATTATGTGAAATATTTGCAAAGCAACTAAGGATTTTGAATACGCTATTGGAAAGATGTGTGTTTCATTTCATAATCTGGGATTAATGTTAAATACAAAGAATAGTGGTTCTAATGGGGCTGTACTGAGGCTCAAAATGGGTAGACTGTTCCTGTAGGAAAGGTTTGTTCTAAATATATTTGGTTTGGAATTCCTATTCATTCATCTTTTGATTGTTCCTATTCAGTCATAATCAGATCAAGCAAAGCATCTAAGGTGGTTTGAAGAATAACATCAGGATTCAATCCAATTAAAGATATCTTACATAATTCTGTCACTCCTTAACAGGATAAATGCTACCTTGATCTTCAAGAAGTCATTGATTTCAGCAGGGCTTCTTTTAAAGGTAATTGTAATTCTAAGTAACTGAGAAGCAGGCTGTAAAGTGTCAAACGGTTTTGTTACAAAGTCACCTAAGGAGATCATAAAAGCAATTTTTATTGAAATCAAGGAAATAAAATAGATTAGGCCTATCAATTACCAACATGTATCATGATACATCACTAGAGCTCATGAGTCCAGCTCTGCCATAGTCCTTTGGATAAGGTCGTTTATGAACAAAGAATGTAAACTTTTAGGAGTTTGGGAGAACGCTGAGATTTTGAATTTCTCTTGGCCCAAATGAATCCTTCTCAGATGTTTTTATCCAGCACAGAATAAATTACCACAAAGTTACTATGAAAAGGGAACAGAGAAAGGATTGAAGACCAAGAAGGTGCAGTCATTGGCAAGTGATGTAGAAGCAGGAGATATCCTGTTGCTGCTGATGTAATGCGACGAGCATTATGCGAGTTACTGCAAGAAACATGCCTGGATTGTGCAATGTGTGTGTGGCATTGCAGAAATGGGTGGCACAGCAAATACCTCTCCATCATGCATCGCTTCCATGTTAGCAATTTATATTGGAAGCTAAATAGCACAATCCCTACTTGACAGGTGGCAAAGAGAGGTGCAGAAAGAGCAAGTGAATTTCTCAAAATTGCTCCCTCAGTCAGTGATAGGAACTGAACTTATTTGCAGATTATCAGCCTGTTTTATCTCTGCTGTGTCACCAGTTAGGGAATTAAAACAATTAACACTTGTGGTGGATATTTTTCTAGCTGTGTTGTGTTGTGATCAAGCGAACTGCTCCAAAGATACTATATATCTAAATGTTTGCTAGGACATAGTACCATGAGGACCTTTATTAAGAGCTCTTCAGATAAGCTGGAAATCTGATTTATTACTAAGTGATGCCTCCTTTTTTTTTTCCTCCTTTTACTTGAAAACAAGAGGAAAAACTGTGATTTTTGCAGGAAGCTTCCAAGCACCAGACTCAATCACTACTCATCTGCAGAAAAGTATCTTGTCCTAGGAGAAAAGCCATTCTGTGCAGTGGGGTTATTTATTTATAAAAGTATGACTCAGCTGGGCAGCCATGGAATCTGTTCCCAGGACTTTTCATGTATGAATCTAAAATTAATTGTAAACCTAGAAGTAAAATATTTGTTCTCCACAGATTTAGTTCCTTTGGTCAAGGAATAAGATGCATTTTTCATCTACTGTATTCCATCTAATAGGAGAAAAAAAACCCAAAACCATGCAAAAGAATAAATTGTTTGAAAAAATAAACTCCAAGAACATAAGATCCAGAAATCATTCACTGGCAAACCCAGCAATACCAATGTGCAAAGAATTGGTTTAGATCACTTCCCAAATAAAACATCTTTTCTCTCAGACACTTGATGCTGAAAAATACAAAGGAAGAGGATTTGTGATTTTTTTTTTTCTATTTTCTTTCCTACCAGAGAGATGTACTTTGCTTTCAGGCCACCAGAGTGTATCATTTTCCTCATCCTGTTGATTTGATAGATGCTAGGATCCCTGAATCTGTTGCTTAGGTTATGTGACTATCAGATTCAACAGGCAACTGATTGAGAATCGGTAGTCTTGATCAAAGGTAATTTAATTATTTTCAGTTTTTTTATGTTATAGTGACCCTGAGTGCAATGATTGTATCTCTCAAGAGTATAGACACTAGCTTTGTTAACGTGGTTTTCAAGAATGCCATCTGTATCAGGAACATAACACTTGAAGGAGCAACAAAAAAAAGATTGTCTTCATGTCTGTCTTTAGCAGATCTTACAGCCACATTTGGGTCTGAGAAATATGAAGGAGAATCTGAGACTTTAAGCAAGATTCTTTTCTTTCCAAAGATAAAGGCAAAATGCAAATGATGACCAGTGATAAATATGGTTCATGGAGTTTTCATAAGAGGCCCAGCTTGTGGAGTTGAAAAATAAAAGGATGAAAGCTCCTTGCTGAATTCAAAGCTGTAGAGAGTGTTGCCAGGCAGGCTTGCTTGTGCATCCATGTCCCAGCAGAATTCTTCTTGCATGTCTGCAGCTGGTGTTAATCATGACCACAACTAGATTTCCTTAATAGTGCAAACAGCAGAAAAACCTGTAAGGAAAACAGGAGTTACAACACCCCTTCTTCAACAATAATTACTATGGCCAAGTACTAGATGCTAAAATTTCACCACTGATCTTCTTCCTTTAAATGGTTACCATAAGCCATGGCCCTTAGTGGATATACTGCCTTTAATCTGGGAAAATTGCCCATGTGTGCTACTATTTTCCATCTACGAAATGGGGATAATACCAAATTCATGACACCCCAATGGAGCTCTGTCAGGAATCTCTTTTTTCCTAGGCCATCTAAATTCTGAAGATCACAGAGTGCTGATATGGATACCATCAACAGAAAAGCTTAAGTGCATCCAGAAGTCTAGCTTACTGGTGGGCTGGGTATTGCTTCCAAACCCTGTTTTCAGCATGTTGGCCACTGGGCACTGGTGCCCACTTGAGCTTCTGAGAAAGGCTAGAGGAGTCCCCTAAGTAGAAATCACAGAATCATAGAATCACTAGGTTGTATAACCAGGCTTATGGCCCCTTCCTCAGACTCTTCCCACTTGTGCCACTAGATGTTGTATGCCTGCTACAAAAAGTCTCTTGCAGCTTTCTAGATTACACAACACAGCATCACTAGCCTGTGCAAAAGCACTAACAGCTGCTTTGCACTGACAGTCTTGGAGGAGTACTTGTAGAAAATAATCACTCCCACTGACTGCTGAGGAAGAAGCAGCAAGTACAAAGCCTCATGAAGATAGCACAAATCATGGTTCCTGGAGTGTGTGGAAGACAACTTCCTCACACAGCTGGTGAGCGAACCAACAAGGGACGGCGCCCTCCTGGACCTGCTGTTCGTGAACAGAGAAGGACTGGTGTGGTATGTGAGGGTTGGAGGACGCCTGGGGCAAAGCGATCTTGAGATGGTAGAGTTCTCAGTGCTGGGTGAGATGAAGAAGGTGGAGGTTAGCAAAACAGTCGCGCTTAACTTTCAGAGAGCAGACTTTGGGCTGTTCAGAAAAGTCCCATGGGAGGCGCTCCTTGAGGGCAAAGGTGTCCATGAGGGCTGGGCGCTCTTCAAGAAGGAACTCCTAGCAGCTCAGGAGAAAGCCGTCCCCATGTTCCAGAAAAGTAGCCGGCAGGGCAAGAAACCAGCGTGGTTGAGTAGGGAGGTCCTGAGAGATATCAATAGGAAGAGGAAGGTCTACGACCTTAGGAGGAAGGGGCAGGCATCCTGGGTGGACTATAGGGGGGAAGTGAGAATGTGCAGGGAAAAAGTCAGGAGGGCTAAGGCCCAACTAGAAATGCGATTGGCCAAGACTGTGAAAGACAACAAAAAGTCTTTCTACAAATACATCAACAGTAAAAGGAGGACTAGGGAGAATCTCCAGTCCCTAGTAGATGCAGAGGGAACAACAGTAACAGGGGATGAAGACAAGGCTGAAGTGCTCAATGCCTACTTTGCCTCAGTCTTTAACAGTAAGGAAAATTGTTCCCTCTGTGCACAACAAGAGGAGGTGGTTAGAGACTTGCTTGCCTGGCTAGATGCCCATGAGTCTATGGGGCCGGATGGAGTCCACCCAAGAGTTTTGAGGGAACTGGTGGATGTGCTGGCCAAACCCCTTTCCATCATCTTCCAACAGTCCTGGATGACTGGGGAGGTTCCGCTGGATTGGAGGCTGGCTGATGTCGTGCCCATCTATAAGAAGGGGCGCAGGGAGGATCCGGGAAACTACAGGCCTGTCAGTCTGACCTCGGTACCGGGGAAAGTCATGGAACGGGTGATCTTGAGTGCGATCATGAAGCACTTGCAAGAGAACCGGGTGATCAGGCCCAGTCAACACGGGTTCATGAAAGGCAGGTCTTGCCAGAGTAATCTGATCACCTTCTATGACCGAGTAACTAAACTCTTGGCTGAGGGAAAGGCTGTGGATGTGGTGTTCCTGGACTTCAGTAAGGCCTTTGATACAGTTTCTCATAGCGTTCTGCTTTGGAAACTGTCAGCCTCTGGCCTGGACGGGTGCACACTCTCCTCGGTAGAAAACTGGTTGAATGGCCGGGCCCAGAGAGTGGTGGTAAATGGAGTTAAATCCAGCTGGAGGCCAGTGATAAGTGGGGTTCCCCAGGGCTCAGTCCTGGGTCCAGTCCTGTTTAATGTCTTTATCAACGACCTGGATGAAGTCATTGAGTGCACCCTTAGCAAGCTTGCAGATGACACCAAGCTGGGTGGAAGTGTGGATCTGCTGAAGGGTAGGGAGGCTCTGCAAAGGGATCTAAACAGGCTGGACTGCTGGGCTGAGACCAACGGCATGAAGTTTAAAATGGCCAAATGCCTGGTCCTGCACTTGGGGCACAACAACCCTAAGCAGAGCTACAGACTAGGAGAAGCCTGGCTAGAAAGCTGCCAGGAGGAGAAAGACTTGGAGGTGCTGGTTGACAGCCGACTGAATATGAGCCAGCAGTGTGCCCAGGTGGCCAAGAAGGCCAATGGCATCTTGGCTTGTATCAGAAATGGCGTGACCAGCAGGTCCAGGGAGGTTCTTCTCCCTCTGTACGTGGCACTGGAGAGACTGCACCTCAAATACTGTGTTCATTTCTGGGCCCCTCACCACAAGAGGGATGTTGAGGCTCTGGAGCGAGTCCAGAGAAGAGCAACAAAGCTGGTGAAGGGGCTGGAGAACAAATCTTATGAGGAGCGACTGAGAGAGCTAAGGTTGTTTAGCCTGGAGAAGAGGAGGCTGAGGGGAGACCGTGTTACTCTCTACAACTACCTGAAGGGAGGTTGTGGAGAGGAGGGTGCTGGCCTCTTCTGCCAAGTGACAGGAGACAGGACGAGAAGGAATGGCCTCAAGCTCCACCAGGGGAGATTCAGGCTTGAGATAAGGAAAAAATTCTTCACGGAAAGGGTGGTTAGGCATTGGAACAGTCTGCCCAGGGAGGTGGTTGACTTGCCTTCCCTGGAGGTTGTTTAAGGTGAGGGTGGATGAGGTGCTTAGGGGCATGGTTTAGGGATTGGTGGGAATGGTTGGACTCGACGATCTGGTGAGTCTCTTCCAACCTAGTGATTCTATGATTCTATGATTCTATGTCTTGGTTTGGTTGTATGCAGCCAGCTGCAGCAGACTTGTGACCATATGTTTTTCTGGGTGTGCCACGTACTGTGGCTCCTAAATGGTAAGGGACAGATGCTACCGTACCTGGTGGTCACACGAAGCATGGATTACCTGACTTTTTCAGTTCCTTAGGAGATAGGAGAGAGTGGAATCAGTCCCCAGCCAAAGGCAGTTGAATCTTGCAGCACCTCTTTTCCACCCATCAACCTCTACCCTCCACAGTGGTCTTGGATTACACATGATATAAAGATCCTTGATCTGTGTCGAGATCAGGATGAAGTGCAGCAGGAATCTATTCTCCCTCACCCACTCTTACTGCCCTTACTGGAGAGAATATGGAGCTGGATTTTTTTAAATTTTAAGCTATTTGAAGGGTACCCTAGTTCTTCCATGAATGAAACAGACAGAAGTATGGGGAAGATTTGACAGGCCAGGCATTAGCTTTTAGTCTTGTTTCTGCTGCAGGGACTAGCAGCTATGATTTTCCACAAACTGCTTGGTGCTCTGCTTCATCTCTGAGGCAATTCTTGCTGCAGTGCCTGAATATTTAGATTTTTGCATTATAATTCGATCATGTTGGACTTCCCTGTGCTGCTTGCCTCACTGCCAAAATATGTATAGCTTTGGCATGTCATGTGATTTTCCATCCTTATCACTTATTTTTCTTATATGAAAGGTCAAGAAATTACTACCTGTGAAACACCTTACTTAAAGGAAGATCTTACATATTATGCAGCCCAATTTTCTTAGCACCCTCCTCCTATTTTCTGCATATGGCCTTGGGACTAATTTCATCTTTGATAAACTATTAATCTAAGGAGTGCACATATGGGTAAGCATAGTGTCATGTTTCCAGCCAACCTACCTCTGGGCTTTACATTAGTCCCTCTGGATTTTGCAGTAAATGAATTCATGCAGGGCAGAGGTTAAGCAGTATTCTCAGGATTCCTCCATTTTAAGTATGAATTCAAAATCCTGGACTGGCACAATTCCTGCTCTCTTTACCAGTCATTTTCCAGTAAAGCAAAATACTGAGCCAAAGCTCAAGAACTGGTGAGCAACTTGGTGGAAATTGCTTTCAGCATTCAGTCCCCAGGATAGTCAATAAACATGGAGGACTCTCTGTTGTTGACTTCTCCTTTCCAGTTTGTATTTTCCTTTAAAGAAAAGGACATTGTGCTTTTGTGAAATTCAGCTCCTACAAAAGAATGCTTTGTGTCTGCACAGCTCCAGTGGCAGCAATACCCAATGCTAATAACAATGAAGAGCTCGTGGTGTGGAAAATCCTCCATTTGCTCACTCAGAGATATGTGTGTCCAATTTTTTTGATTTCTGATCAGCTGGAAAGACAGTGGTAGCTTATAGAAATACAGTTCTGATGCATCACTCATTATGCTGAGACTAATATGGCTTTCAATCTTATTTTCGCTACAGAAGAAGTCCCAAGGCAATGAGGGATTATCAGAAAAGCAGCAGTATGGAAATGCGTATGGAGGGAGAAGGGTAATTAACATCTGGAGAATACTCAGTGTTGGTACTCTTTAGGAAAAGCAGAGATCTCATTAATAAGTCCTGAGATCTTGTTGTAAATGTGTTGATCTGATAGGCTTCTGCAGAGAGAATATAGATTGTTAGTTTTGGACCACCACCAGTTGTGGATTTTATATCCCATAGTGATCAACATGGGTTTGATTCACTTGCCATGTAGTCTATCTGGCTGCAATACCTTTCGATTAATTTATCCACTGTTTTTCTCAAAGCCAGCAGAAAGTCACATTTTGCAATTCATTATTTTTTTAATATCGTATCTGCATATGAGAAGTGCTTTAATTAGCCCACCACTTTCCTGTGGGGGTAAGGTTTTTTCTACTACTGAATCACACATATTCCATATAGTCTTCTAAGTAGGGGAAAATTGTCTTAAAATATTAAGAACTGTCACTGGCTAAACAAGTTCTCTAACAGAGAAATTAATTACTTCATTGCCTTGTTCAGAAATTTCTTTATATTTGATGACCTTGTCACAAGTTAATAACCAGAAATGTGGATCAAGATAGGAAGCATATATGCAAATTTAGCAGCTGAAAGAAAGCTTCAATAAGGATAGTCAATTAAAATGTTAAAAAGTGCTATTTTACTTTCTCTCTGCCGTTTTACGTATAATCCCAAATCCTTTCTCTCTCTTGCTTTCCATGTTCCTTTGTTTCAATGAAGCTATCGTCTTTATTTCACTATTCCCACATCTCTGAGCCATCTGTTAGGTGTTACTTCTTCCCAGATTTTCTTCTGAGGATTTATCTTTTTCATCTTTAGCTAGTGCATGAAACTCTTACTTTTACGCCCACTGAAGTTCAAGGTACCTTATGATCTTCCCTAGTTCCTCAAAACAAACATTTCCTTGTTCTTCTGAGGTGTCACGTCGTAGTGTATTTGGGACCTAACATTTCCATTCAGCACATAAAAAGACTGTCAGTTTACTGGGTAAGCCACGAGGACACCCAAGAGCTTTGTTCAGGAAAGGTGGTGGGAAGTGTTAATGTGAAGGAAAAACACAAATGCAGAGAGAGAGAGAAGCAGGAAGTGGAGGGAAATCCTGTGTGTTTGGAGATAAGAGATTAGGCTCAGATGGAGAATTGCTCCATGGCTCACTCTCCCAGATGTTGTGTGTACACAGCCCCAACTGCATTCCTAGAGCACTCTGTCTCACGTGCTCAGTTGCAGGTTTTTCTACTCTTCTACTTAAATAATTTAACTAGAAAGATTGAGCAACTACTGACTGAACTATTGAATATGTAATTAAACTGGCAAGAGTTGAGGGGGGCATTTTCTTAGGAAAAAGCAATCTTTTCAGTATAAAATGAAATGTCACAGCTAAATTCAGTAGATATTCTGAATCTGCTTCCACTCCCCCTGCTAAATAGCTGATGGCCTAGTGCAGTAGTTGTGACTACGGGTAATGGGTCTTCAGCAGAACCACCCAGGTCTGGAAGGAGACCAACTTCTGATAGTATATGGGAAAAAAAAACAGCTTTCATCCACTTCTTTATTGTCTGTAGTAGCAGTGGTGAGCTGCTGTTTAAGGACAAGGCCACGTCCCTGCATATAGTTCTGGGTAAATATTGAGCTATTGTATGCAAAAATTTAGCAACCTCTGTACTGCAAATATTAACATAGGTAGTGAAACTGCTTCCTGGTGGCCTGGAGCTCCTCTAAGGTAAGATAAGGAGCTCACAGTTTTGTCTTATGTGTGACAGAGTTCTTCAAGGTTATGACTTTAAGATATAATTCAAATCAGTGAGATTAGGCCTGGTAATGAAGCTAAGGTGATTTTAGGTGGGCTTCCTTTCTGAAAGACTTTGGCCAGCCTTGGCTGTCTTGCTGTAGCCTAAGAAGGCATACTCCAGATGTGGAAATCATGTTTGAAAGGATTTTATTTTGACTTATAAGTGCTTGTTTTAATTCTGGAATTTAATGATTTCACAGCGAGAGCTATATTGTGATGAAGTTGTGATAGGTGTCTCTATGATTCAAGTTATTCCAGCTCCTATGTGACAAAAACTTAAATTTAAAAATCTGTCTTTTCCTGCTTTGCCCCTTAAATTTGAGTGTATGACTATAGTTAACAGGAGATGGCATTTCCCATGGAATTACTTTTTTCCCTCCTCTGTTGTATGAATAAGATACTCTTGGTATAACCTTCCCTTCACAAATCAGTAGATCAAAGAAGCAGAACTAGGACCATGTGTTGTGCCTCCACTTGCTCCAGTGCAGAAGTGGCCTTTTGTGATTGAACCAGGGTCCAAGTAGTGTTTGATTCAGTGTCATAGCGTGGCTGGTCCAAGTCACTGTCTAGCTCCTAGTTTTATTTAATAGCCAAAGAAGCCCCCATGTTGGGCAGAATCCACGGGGAAACCTGTAGTCATGGGAGGAAGGCAGAAGAAAAAAGATGTGAAGAGGTGGAGAGAACTTAATGAAACAAAATACTTTGGTATTGAAAAAGAACCCCAGACTAAGTATATTAAAATAAACAGAAATGTATCATCCTAGACACAGACTGCTTTGCGAATTTCACTTGTATTCTCCAGTTGTCTGCTTTGGGTTTTTTTTTGTTTGTTCTTACAGCTTTTTTGAATAGTTTATGACAAGTGAGAATCCAACAGATTGTTTATGTCCAGTCCATTTCTTTTTAGGAAAGTGGTGAAGTTAATTTTTGAAGCAATTATCCCATGGCTTGAGATATGCCAGTAATGCAGTCTGATAATGAAAAAACCTGTTCCTAGAGACAGTTAAAAGGCAGGTGAAATACAGTTTATTTTATGATTATGTAAGCTGGTAAGGAACAGGATAGGTGATGTGAGGGGAATCTAAGCTTCTCCCCATCCCATTCAAGCTATATAAAGACAAACATCATATTGTCTGTCCTAGCAAGGGTTCTGTGAACTTTTTAAAACAGAGAATACAGTGGGAAAGTTAAACTCTAATGAGACTCCTTAGGTTGTTTCTGACCAATTGGTAGAGCTAAAATTGCATCTGCAGAGGAAATCTGACCCACAGGAGTCTTGAAAGCAAATGTTCTCAGTGATTCAGGCAGTTATACAGATTTCCAAAATAAACTATATGATTTCCTCTGCTTTCTCTCCTCCAAAAGTCTCCTTACCTGCTTCTTTTGTCTTTGGCTTATGGTCTTTACCTCTCCAGCTTGAGATAAAAGAGAAGCAAGCTGCATTCATGCACAGCGCTATACTTTGCTATATTTTAGTTAGTTGCTGCACTACTGACCTTCCCCTCAAAACTAGGCTACGCTAAACTTCTTCAGTAAATCACCTACAGGTCTGTACTGAGAAAGCTGCCAGTTATATTGCAGGTCACAAAGGCTGCCAGACTTCTGAGGAATGCAGGCACTGGGAATAAGAAAACTTGCATTAAATCATGAAGAATGAGTAGGCTAAGATAGGATGCTGAAGAAAACAGGGAGAATTAACACAAAGAAGGTGAAGGAGGATACCAATAGAGACCCAAGTCACTTCCCACTGAGCCAAACTCACACCCTGCAGTCCTGTTGGTGTGGGATGGTGAAGGCTGGGCATGTTCCCTTCTACTGTCATTGCGTCTGGAATGCAGGCTCCTCAAGCATGGTTGCTAAACTGCACACTGGAAGATTTTGCAGGAGACTTGCAGCATTTTGAGTGAGGCATTTTGGAGAATCATCGGCTCCCACTGAAAGACAAATTCATCAGAAAGGAGAGGTGCTGTTCTCCATAGAGGCACATCACACCGGCAGTGTCTCCCACTGAGATTTTGTCAGCATGCCAATTTGGGAAAGAAAGATATGGTCTGGCACATCAGCCTTGCAAGTTGCTGAACCCTTCCTGAAAGTATTGCCAGCTGTAATGAGAAAAGCTTCAGAACTTTTCCCTTTTATCCAGGTTGCAACAATCCCGTGGTCACAGCTCCAGATCACATTATGGCTCTTCTGATCTCTTGTGCTATGACATACGTTAGCCTCTGAGATGCAGAGCTCTGTCTGTCAACAGGTCTCAAGCTGCTTTCTTTTCTTGCAGAGGCTTATGCAGACACTTGCTATGTTTCAGTTTTGGTTGTCCTTAATCTTTTAGCCTAATTGTCCTTTGGGTAGAAAAAGCTAATAACAACTATGTGATTTTATAGGCTATACTGCTAGATACCAGCTTTTGTCTCTGTGTTTCCTCAGTGCTGTTTTTGTGTTTAGCAGACCATTGAGTAAGAAAGATGTGGTGTGGATGACCCCATTCAGATGCAAGAGGAAAAGTCCCTTGTCTAGGCCCCACAGGCTTGTGAAAGTGACCTGTTCTAGTGACCTATTAGAAAGCAAACAATATAACATGTTCAGATAAGTGGGTGCTTTCCACCTGAAACTACAAAATAATGTCAAAGGAGTTTTGGATACACTCTCCCTCCCCCAGGGGAAAAGAAGAAATAGTCATTTAAATCCAAAATTTATTTTACTGGAGAAAATAATCCAAAAAGAATCATTTGACTCTTCTTCCTTTCTTCTTACCCTGCTTGATGAAGATGTATGATGAGTGAGAATATAGAACATATCCCTTCATCTGTGCTCCCTCCATTCTTGCAGTAGTATTTTCAAGGTCTCTACTGAGACTTCATTCTATTTTTAATAACTAGAAATAAAGGAAAAATAAAACACAGCTTCCAGCCAACCTTCTTTCAATATACCAAGGAGGATCTCTTATCTCTGATCCAGATTCCGTAAACTTTTACTAGAGGTGCCAGCATCATGAAAACTCAGTGATGCAAAATCAAAACAACAGGCCAGTTACTTGTACAGCTTGCATGAAAAATTGATCTTTTGAAGAGAAGCTGGGGACAAAACCCCAAAAAGACATCTTTTCTCTTAAAAAATTTTGTTGTCTCATTTTCAGATGTGCAATGACATGGAAATAACATGGACATCTGAATTTCTGGTTTAATAATTTATTGCACTATGGTTTGTGTTGGGAGAGCAAAAAGGTTTTTTAGGAGGAAGAACAGAATAATGTGTGTATATCTGCTAATTATGGGATTTATATGAGGTCTTCTGTACTGCTGTTTCCCATATATCCCAGGAAAGCATACAGTGGTCACAAGTTCATCTTCAAGACCACGCAGGCAATAGCCTCTGCACTAAGACAGCCAACAGAAGTGCTAGTTTGTGTAATTTGGGTTGTAACAGCAGATCTGCTTGGGAGTAAACAAAGTTCACTGCTTCTCTGCAGCTTACCCCCCTTGAAGAGATTGACTTATTGCTGAAGGGGCTGCATGCATTTGCAGTAACTTGCTAGGGAGTTAAGCAGATCGATGGCAGTGTGCATCCTACTAGAAGGGAGGGAAAACCCATTCTTAACCTGTGAGGCTGTGAGTGCTCCTCAAGAGCACTATTAGCTCTCCCTGTATGTGCCATAAAGCTTTGGCATGAAGGCACTGTGTTTATAGTAGATTGGTTTTCATGCCTTGTGTTTGCTTACGGAACTACCCAAACATTACAGTTTATCCAAGAAGTGTCCACGGGCAAGGACACCTCCCACTAGATCAAGTTGCTCAAAGCCTCATCCAATCTGACCTTGAATACCTCCAGAGATGGGGCATCCATGACTTCTCTGGGCAACCCATGCCAGGGCCTCACCACCCTCATAGTAAAGAGTTTTTTCCTAATATCTAATGTAAATCTCCACTCTTTTGACCTAAAACTGTTACTTCTCATCTTACCAATGCACTCCCTGATAAAGACCCCCTTTCCACCTTTCCTGTAGGCCCATGATCTTCCTGTACTGAGGATCACTGTGACCTTTAAAGGTCCCTTCCAAGCCAAACCATTCTGTGGTTCTGAGATTTTTCTCCCTCTCCTGTGGGGACGTGTGGGTATTTTCCTGTGTAGATGAATAACAAAACTTGTGAAAATATACATGCTTACTGGAAATAATAGAAAGTCATCTTTGAAAGGCCCTGTTCTCTGATCCCAAGCTGATGTTTTGTACAGATTCCCTATGCTAAAGGAAATGCAAATTTGGTAGTTTGTAGCTGCCTAAAGGACTCCTCCAGCTGAGGGGAATCCTCATATAGTATATGTTACAGCAGCTGTAGTGACTCTTGTGCCAGTGTCATGCTGGGTTGCTGGATTACTTATGTTCCATACAGACTGAAAAAACTCAGAAAAAAAATGAACAATGAGGTAGGAAGAGACACTATTACATTCTCTAGCCTTGGTGTGGGGATCTAGGACTGTGCCATACACCTGAACAGTCCTGACTTTGATGTGATGCTCCTTGGAAGTCCACAACCTTCAGCTTTCTAGTAAGTGAGCGGACCACCAGAAAGTCAGCTGAGTTTTCTGGAGAAGGTTACCACTCCAATGGCACCCAGAATAGGACACACTCCCCCAGCTCCCAGCTGGAGCTTGGGGCCACCCTGCTGAATGGTGGCTTGGCCCATGGGGACTGGTTTCGACAGAGCATGAAGCAAATAGAAATGATCACTGTTTGGAAATCTGTCTTGCAGAAAACAATTTAGCCAATCGCTTTTAACATCACAATCTTGGAAGCCAGTCTTCGCTGGAATGAAGAAAAAGGCATTCATTTAATAAATTATGAGGAGCAGCCTGACTCAATGTGCAGCTTCTTAACAGTATTTGGCAGTGCTACTGCTTATGATGATATCCTTAATGCATTTGCTACTGAATAAATAATAGATTTTCCCAATGCAATTGCACATTTGGCTCAACTCATTTTTCTTGTATATTCAGGCATTCTCTTTCAGATAGTAGGGTAATTTCATTGAAATGAACAGTCTTGTAGCCTACATTTCTTTTTGGCTTCTATTAATTACCATGGTGTTATTTGTTTGCAAGAGGAAAATTCAGTCCCTGATCCCAAGAGACTTTTGTGTAACGTTAAACGCAAGCAAATTTACGTTGATTCTTACAGGCATTTGCATGTGTTGAAGGTCTATATTGGATCCTTGCATCTTAGGCTTCCTAATTTAAGAGGGACTTCTTTTGTTCGTGGAATTGTATTTTTTTTACGTGGAGCCAGTTTTGCTTGACTGTGTATTATAACGGAAATGTTAGCCCTCCTACAAATTAGGGTTGCAAGATCTGTTTTCTTTCTTTTGCTGTAAACAACTAGTTCCACTTGAGCACAGGTCAGGATCCTGCTCTCTGAGTAAGCTGCACCCCAGCAGCTGGCCACAGGAGGAATCTGCATTTCATCTTCTCCTTCTAGCCAACAGGTTCCGGGCCCCTCACCACAGGAGGGATGTTGTGGCTCTGGAGCGAGTCCAGAGAAGAGCAACAAAACTGGTGAAGGGGCTGGAGAACAAATCTTATGAGGAGCGACTGAGAGAGCTGGGGTTGTTTAGCCTGGAGAAGAGGAGGCTAAGGGGAGACCTTATTACTCTCTACAACTACCTGAAGGGAGGTTGTGGAGAGGAGGGTGCTGGCCTCTTCTCTCAAGTGACAGGGGACAGGACGAGAGGGAATCAGAATCACAGAATCACAGAATAACCAGGTTGGAAGAGACCCACTGGATCACTGAGTCCAACCATTCCCACCAACCCCTAAATCATGCTCCTAAGCACCTCGTCTACCCTAACCTTAAACACCTCCAGAGACGGTGACTCAACTACCTCCCTGGGCAGACCGTTCCAATGCCTAACCACCCTCTCCGTGAAGAACTTTTTCCTAATCTCAAGCCTAAATCTCCCCTGGCGGAGCTTGAGGCCATTCCCTCCAACCAGGTTGGAAGAGACCCACCGGATCATCGAATCCAACCATTCCTATCAAACACAAAACAATGCCGCTTAGCACCTCGTCCACCCGTCCATTAAACACCTCCAGGGAAGGTGAATCAACCACCTCCCTGGGAAGCCTGTTCCAGTGCCCAATGACTCTTTCCATAAAAAATCTTTTTCTGATGTCCAGCCGGAACCTCCCCCAGCAGAGCCTGAGGCCATTCCCTCTCATCCTGTCCCCTGTCACTTGGGAGAAGAGGCCAGCTCCCTCCTCTCTACAACCTCCCTTCAGGTAGTTATAGAGAGTAACAAGGTCTCCCCTCAGCCTCCTCTTCTCCAGGCTAAAAACCCCCAGCTCTCTCAGTCGCTCCTCATAAGGCCTGTTCTCCAACCACTTCACCAGCTTTTTTGCTCTTCTCTGGACTTGCTCCAGAGCCTCAACATCCCTCTTGTGGTGAGAGGCCCAGAACTGAACACAGTATTTGAGGCGCAGTCTCTCCAGTGCCGAGTACAGGGGGAGAATAACCTCCTTGGACCTGCTGGTCACACTGTTTCTGATACAAGCCAAGATGCCATTGGCCTTCTTGGCCACCTGGGCACACTTCTGGCTCATATTCAGTTGGCTGTCGACCAGCACCCCCAGGTCCTTCTCCTTCTGGCAGCTTTCCATCCAGGTTTCTCCTAGTCTGTAGCTCTGCTTAGGGTTGTTGTGCCCCAAGTGCAGGACCCGGCATTTGTCCATGTTAAACCTCATGCCATTGGACTCTGCCCAGCAGTCCAGCCTATTTAGATCCCTTTGCAGAGCCTCCCTACCCTTCAGCAGATCCACACTTCCACCCAGCTTAGTGTAGCCTGCAAACTTGCTAAGGGATCACTCAATGCCTTCATCCAGGTCATTGATAAAGACATTAAACAGGGCTGGACCCAGGACTGAGCCCTGGGGAACCCCACTTGTCGCTGTCCTCCGGCTGGAGGAAACTCCATTTACCACCCACTCTCTGGGCCCGGCCATTCAACCAATTTTCCAGCCAGGAGAGTGTGCGCTTGTCCAGGCCAGAGGCTGACAGTTTCCATAGCAGAATGCTGTGAGAAACTGTGTCAAAGGCTTTACTGAGGTCAAGAAAGACCACTTCCACAGCCTTTCCCTCGTCCAGCATCCGAGTCACTTAGTCATAGAAGGCGATCAGGTTAGTTTGGTTTTCATTCTGCTTCTTATTGGCCTTCTGGAAAAGCATCACGTATTGGCCTGGGAGTCCCCACACTTTTCTATGCATCTTCTATTTCCAAGCTTCCCTTACTTAGAGATAGCTATTATAAATGGCATTTTGCATTGCTATAGTGTACTGTTATGCAATTACAGGATTAGTTTCCACTTGAGGGCTGGCTTTCTGAATGTCAGTGACATCTCAGCAGTGTATCTAAGCATCCAAATACCGAATTTTCCTGCTTCTACACACCTTTCATTCATTCTTACAATATGCAATAGAGGTCTTCATGTGAGAAATACAGTTATTTCCACTGTAGAAGAAAGGAGTTTAGTGATTGCCAAAGTCAGCTTTAAGAATTAGGAAAGTTTTGGTCCCTTGGGTAAAATTCCAGACTAAACTACTCACATTGACTCTGTGCTCTTATATCGCTCTTTTATGTTAGAACTGACTGATGCCTACAAGGAAATGCATTCAGCTAACTTGGGCTCTAAAAGCTAGTGAGGGAGATGCTCACATTCTGTGAGTATAAATGTGCATCCTGTTTGCCTGCTGATGAATTATTTAGATCTCTGCTATTTATTTTTCTCATGCTGAATCTGTCAGCATGCTTTTCTCTGCTGCTTTGACAGGAGAAGCAAAGGAATCTGAGTGAAGTGATCAAGTAAGAGTTAAAATTTATTATTAATAGTTGCAGTGAACTAAGTTGCATTTTCTCAGTATTTGGCATTCCTCAGAGACATTACCTGTTACTAAAAATAAAACACATGCTGCCAGGATAACTGCTTTTCTTCATTTGTATGGCAAAATGAGCCATTTTTTATTTTACTTTTAAAATCTGTATTATTAAGGCTTGTGTGTATTTGGGCTCTCAGCACAGACAGCTTTTACACTAGTCTCATGTTGCTATTCCTCCATGTGGTATTTGTACTCAGAGATGGATTTGACATAGTAGTGCTGAAAGCTCCCACACACCATAGAGAAATGCAGACTGGGCTGCTACTGAGCTGGCAGGCACACCTGGTGCTGCTCAGAAGCTAGTGAGTGGAGAAGGGTTAGGAAATGGTTGGTGTGTTATTTTGGTGACTGTTCTGAGTCACAACCTTTCTTCAAGTCCCAAAGCCATCTGTGATAGAGGTCAGCTTATGGTTGATGCAGAGGCTTACCTTTCAAGTGCTCTTGCTGCCACGCAGGCACTCAGTCATGCAGAGGAATAGATCTGGTCAAAAAACATCCAGGGGAGGGAAAAAAAAAAAAGACATTTCTAAGTGCATAGGCAGTACTGCTAGCACAAGGGTACGTGCAGGAAAACAGTAGGGGAAAGGACGAAATTACATCTTTTGGTGTAGCAGCCTGCATTAAGCCAGTTTGAGTCAGTTACAGAACTGACCCACTGAGAGACAATATAGTTGTGTTTTATGTTGTCCCCATGCAGCTTGATAGTGGTTGTGTAGATAAAAGTGTGCTTAAATGTTTGCCTTTTTAGTAATAAAAACACATATGTCATTAAAAACATCAATTATTCATCTGCAAATATTACATGGAGAAAAATACCTACTTCTATATATAGATATCAATATCTGTATATCCATGTATATCACTTAACATGTGCAATAACCATCAAGTAGTCTTGCTAAAGGACTAGAAATGTTTTGCAAAGATTAATCAGTTATTTTCTGGGAGTATACAGTATCTCAGTTTTACAGAGAGGTCAACTGAGTAGAGGGTGTTTAACTGTCTCACATGAACTCAAATAAAATTCTTCTACTAACTCCCCTGGACTTGCCTGAGGCGAAATAAATCAGTAGCAGGGCAAAGGACTGACTGAATTGTCCAGATTTCTATTTCTATTTTCTAGTCTCTAGGCATCTCCCTTTTGTGTATGCCATTTTTAGAATGATGGTGTTATCATGACTATTACTTCTAATGAAGGTCATATTGACTTCTTAAAATAAGCCTTTTTTTTTTTTCTTTTCAAAAGGTGTGTAACAATAATAACTTTTCCCTGGGATGAAATTCAGCCTGGAGACAGTTACAACAACCTTAAATTAGCATAGCTATTTCTTCCTAAGTTAAAGAATGCCAAGAAAGCACTTTTGTGGTTTTGCGCTGTGCGCTTAGCACTTCTCTCAAATAACATAAAGTGGCTTTGAAAGTGTAATTGATAGCATGATAGCTTTTCTAGTATTGCAATGATGTAGTCTGCAAGTGAATCAATGAGGAATATTTCCTGCTGGGAAAACACCCTCCACTCGAGGCAAATGTGCCTGTGGATTGCAGTAGCATTAAGAAACTGCCACAGCATGTTGCAACATTCTCTGTTAAAACTTTCAGTCCTTGTGATATTTGCCATGTTGGGAAAGGTATTTGTGAGCAGTTCTCAGCCCAACAGTGTACAGAAGTTATTGGCTTCCACACTTGCATTTGAAGATGGTGATCACAGGCATTAGGATTGCAATATATGACAAAGGGACAGAGCTATCACAGTGGCGTGTAAGGTCATCGCAAAGCAAAGCTCATTGTGTGTAACACTTCTGTACCTTAGTTTACCTTATTGTATGACTGTATATGAACTCACCTCAGCAAGAACATGAGTATCTCTACACCCAAGAAACATTTTTTATTGTCAGTTCTTACACAGACGGTCTCTCACCTCTTTTATGGTACCTCCACCCTTAGAGAAATTTGCTTACAAAATAGATAAATAACTTAAATTGAAAAGCAGAACAATATAAATAGGAGGGCTCATCCGCTTATGCATACCAAGCTGCTGTGTGACAGTGAGACAAAGAATTGGGAGACCAGACTGTTCAGCTTTATTCCTGACTCTTCCAGACAGTTTCTTTGACCTTTAGGGACCCCCTGTTATTTTCAAACCTGCATGCCTGAAGTTAGATCCACAGGGTATGAGTCAGGGCTTACTGATATGAAAGAAACAGCTCCTGTGTGTTTCAATGAGTGGTGGAACAGATGCTGGGGGAGTAGTCAGGTTTTTTCATCATTTTTTCTGAAGTGCAACCTCAAGACAGAAAGCAAGACACTCATTTTCATGCCTACCTGCAGATGCAGGCACTTAACTTCCTTACCTAAATCCAAGGAAAAAAATCTTTGTATACTGTTTGGTAAAGTAGAGAGGAAAAAAAAATATCTGAAGTACTAAAGGAGATGTGGAATGTGATCATGTGAATCCAATATGCCGCTTGCTTGTATCTTTGATCTCGTGGAAACCAGTATTGTCTAAAATCTTCAGGGGACTTGCTTCTGATTTGTCCTGACAGAATACAAAGAGCAGAATCATCAGAGTATGTGGAAGGTCTTCATCTGGGGATTTGACTTACTCAGTGTTAATAAGGGGGCAGAATGTGACACCTGGTAGTTGATAACTTAATTTACAGTATACATTTCTGGGTGCTATGGCAGTTTTAAGATGTGTATACCTTATATGCAATTGCTAATTTTAATGTAACAAGAATGACCTCAACAGCTGCTTTCATAAAGCAGTCCCTGAGATGGAAATATTAGAAAAGGTGGTTTGTTTTTTTTTTTAGAGAGTGACAGAAAATAATCGGTACCAAAGAGAAGCTTCTGGGTTTCTTACAGTTGTTTTGCATATCAAATGCAGAATGCTCACCTCACATTTGGGCCAGATTTGCAAACAAGCTGAATGTATAGAGAAATGAATTAAAGGCATAGGCTTGGTCCTACCTGTCAGCAAAGCCTGCAGGTACAGTTGCAGTAATGAATAAGAGTGATGAAAACTGTAATAATAAAGTGAGACAGAGGGGGAAAAACTGATCAAAACTTGTGAAAGACCTGTTAAAAAAAAAAGCTCATAGTTCCAGAGAAACAAACAAATGTATTTGGCATTAACGATAGTGTGGCAAGTGGAGAGAGGGAGTCGGTAGGGAGGGTAAGGGAACCCATACGCTGGCCACCCAATGTTGCATCCTCCCAGTTCTCCTCTCCTTGTCACTGATGTGCCTGAATAGAGAAGTGAAAATTATGCTTTCCTGCCCCTTTCATGCACAGGATCTTCTTCTTTTTTTTTTTTTTCTTTTGTGCAGCACTGGGGATAATAAATGTTGAAGTGTCTTGTGCACTTAATTACTTCTGCACCACACTGTTTGCTCACAGTGTCAGAGCCCCACGACCTGTTTTCTAATTAAAACTCACACTCTTTGTGTGTGCATGCTTTTGTGAGCCTCTTCCTCCTACAACCCTCTCCTCCCCAAATTCTCTTTCATTTGTATAAAACAAGGGCTCAGGAAGCACAGTGACACCAAGCACATTAAGTACTGATGTGCCATAGCTCTCCGGAGAGCACAGATGGGGGCTTCAGCTGCAGCAGGTGCCGAGAAGACAGATCCCAACTCAGCCAGAGAAGTATTGTGCATCATCTGTATGGGCCTATTGTTTAGATGCATCCAGCTTGGTCACACACTATGTGGGGCAGTGGTGATGCCAAGAGGGGCTAATTCAATAGCTGCTTTTAATTTAGGAAATGAAAAGGATGTTCTCCCACCACTCCCTTCCCAGAATACAGCAAGTGTGGTTTTCATGACAGACTTCACAGTCGGACTGTATTTGCAGGAGTGGGGGGCGGAGGGGGGATGAGCTGATTATTATGCTTACAAATATATTTTATATCTTCTTTCTAAGGGAGCTTTGTTCATTTTGTTGTGGCTAAAGAAAAGGATCATGCACTTAGGTTAAAACTACTGCCCCACAAGCTGTAATCCACTGCACTTTTGGCTGTGTTAATGAAAGGCCGTGTTGCATGTAGTGCTGGCCATCCATCATGTGCTAGGCACAGCAAGTGGCAGAGGTGGAACTTTTCAACTGTATCTGATAGAGTTCCTTGGAAAAATTGCAAAAACAGCGTACAGCCATGTCTGTCTTGCAGTCCTCGGGGCATCTAGGGTTGTCACAGTTATGCTCTTGGCCCTAAGCAAATGGACCTGGTTTAAAACAGAGGCTCTCCAAACAGCTCTTTTACAAACTGGCATATTTATATGTAAAATAATAACAGAAGAATCAACTCATCTATCTGCCACCTGGAGATGCATGTGAACGCTGTGCTTTTGAAGATGCTCACAACAACAGTGTTTTCTGTCTACTCAGTGGCCGAACACTGTG
This sequence comes from Clamator glandarius, assembly GCA_033459285.1. Taxonomy (NCBI): domain Eukaryota; kingdom Metazoa; phylum Chordata; class Aves; order Cuculiformes; family Cuculidae; genus Clamator; species Clamator glandarius. The sequence continues at coordinate 7,038,678 of JAUNZM010000329.1, read as the reverse complement.
TGGATGATTAAAAGTATGCTTTCTAGAGCAAGTTTCAGGTTCCAGGACTTTTGCTGTTACAGAGTGGAAAAAAAAGGTGTGTGAGACAAAGGAAAGAGGGTTAAAAATTTTCAAGCTTGAGGGAGATGGTGGTGCTGCCAGCATGGGGGAGAAAGAGAGGGAGTATCAGGGCAGATGAGTTACATTCCTACTATGACAAGGAATCATAAGGTTTACAGGAGAATAGAGCAGAAGTGGGAAAAAAATCAAGTGAAGATGTAGATACAAACAGCCAGTACAGAGGTTCAGTTCCAGAGACCATATTAATATTGGTATGCAGTTAATGCATACTAATTATATATTTTATTACATGCTTTATATTCTTTACTAATATTTTATGCTACATACTTTAGTTGTTACTTTAAGTAGTAACATTTATTAGAAGCTGCAAAAGAAAGTAGTATCATTAAAGAACATAATGTGTTTTTCTGTAAATTGCATTAACTGTGAATCTGCTGTACATGAATGTCTGTCTTCACTTCTAATTCAAGAACATTAATGATCAAAGTGATAACTGAAAAAGATACGAAACAAATTTTGCTGTGTGGAAGTCTCTGCTGGAAGAGTGGAGACACTAGTAAACCTGTGCTTCTGAAAAAATGCCTTTAATTCTGCTGGCTCATACTCTAATAGGATATAGGGATGTAGTTAGCTTGTGTGGCAGGGCTGTGCTAGAGAAGTGTAAACTCCCTGAGTATTAGTCAATTCTATATAGTTTTTAGAATAGAGTTTTAGAGAGTTTACTTAATCTTGCAACTCTTTATTAACCCTGGGCTGCTCTTCTTTTATGGGTTTGCAGCATCAAAGTAATAGCACTATGCCTATGTTAAGATGATGTTCAGGTGCTAAGCCTTCCACTTCCCACTGGCACTGCCCTAATTATACCACTTAAAGCATTTGGGGAAGAAAGGGGAGAAGAAGGAAAGGGTAAGGAATTAAGTGATTTAGCTGAATTTATGCCACAAGTACTTGCAGCCCTGTAGCGCTCTCCTCAGCACTGGAGGAGAGAGGTATGTTAGCCTGGGCTAGGAAGGAGGTCCCCTGCTTCTTAGCTGCCCATCCTATCCTTTCCTCTGTCAGGACACAGACCTCAATTGCACAAACTGTTTGAAATGCAGGAACCAAGAGGATCACAGAATGACTTGAGTTAGAAGGGATCCACAAGGATCATCAAGTCCAGCTCCTGTCCTGTCCCTGCACAGGACAAGCCCCAAATTCATGCCATTTGTCTCAGTGCGCTGTTCAGACTCTTCTTGAATATTGCCAGGCTTGGCACCATCAATGCTTTCTTGAGGAGCCTGTTCCAGTGCTCCACCATCCTCTGAATGAAGAACCTTTTCCTAATATCTGAGCTAAACCTCCCTTGGCACATCTTCCTGCCATTTCCTTGGGTTCTATTATTGGTCATCAGAGAGGAGAGATCAGCACCTGCTCCTCCTCCTTCTTTTGTGAGGAAGCTGTAGACTGCAATGAGGTACTCACTCAGTCTTCTCTTCTCCAGGCTGAGCAGACCAAGTGACTCCAGCTGCTCCTCATACAGCTTCCCCTCTAGACTCTACACCAGCTCTGTAGGCCTCCTCTGGGCACTCTTCAGTAGCTTGGTATCCTTTTTACACTGCAGCACCCAAAACTGTACACAGAACTTGAGGTGGGGCTATACCAGTGTGTAGCAGAGCAGGACAATCACCTCCCTTGACCAGATAGTAATGCTGTGCTTGATGCACTCCAGGACATGGTTGGCTCTCTTGGCTGCCAGGGCACACTGCTGGCTTATGTTCAACTTGCCATGGACTAGAATCCTCAGATCCCTGTCCACAGGGCTGCTCTCCAGCCTCTTGCTCCCCATTCTGTATGTGCATCCAGGGTTGCCGTGTCCCAGGTGCAAAATCCGGCACTTGCTGTCCTACTGCTGTGTTCGCTTTCAGGATCACTACTAATGCATCAGTCGTGGTCCTGGCCTGTGTCCAGCACAGCCAAAGCAATGTTACGGTTCCCCTCCTTTCTGCAGTGGTGAAGCTAACGCTGGCCCCTTTGGAATGGAGATGGGATTTGGATATTTCCTTGGATGCCAAATATCACCCATCTACACAAGCCAGTATAAAATTTGTACACAAGTGGCTGCCAGCAGGGATATTTTGCATCTGTTGGTTAAGGTGTGGCTACGGGGGCTGCCGATGCTGTGGGGATATTCCCTTTATTTACAGACAGTAGCACCATGAAGGCCTTAGATCTGTGACTGAGCTCACGTGCTTGGGTACATCCTTCTCAGCACACAGAATCCTCTTCTCTAGGATTCACGGTCTGCGTGCCTGCAGCTTGCCAGCTGCAAGAAGGACTTCTGCCCATAGGTAGGAGCAGATCTTGGTCTCACTGCTTTTCTAAGCAAAGTGATGTAGAATATTACTTCCAGCATTGCTACCTTTTTAATTGCCTCCCACGGCCAACTTGATCACAATACAGTGTGCCTTATGTATCTCCAGTTTAAACACAGTATTTAAATGTTGTCCCATTTTAAAATGGTATTTTGATAAATAGTCAAATTGTGGAAGCCTAAAAATCTTATTCTTATCGAGAAGTGTAATTCCTGATGTGTGTTTGCACTGGTCATCTCTGTAAATTTCTCTCTGCATTTGAAGCACCACTGTCATTAATACTCTGTATCATCATGTTACCTGATCATGTCTGGAATAGGTGTAAATCAGCTCTAATAAATCTTTGTCCTATGGAATACTCTTAGAAGATTTAGCAGGAGGTAATTAACTAATTTTTAAGCCTACTATCTTAGTTTGCTTAAGTTTATCACAGAGGGTCATTCTTTCCACTGGAAAATTTTTAGGCAGCATTGAATCAAAACGATGGGTAACTAGTGTCCTTTATAAGTGACTGGATGGTGCAAAACCAGGAGCCTGATTCCACTGATGGGTTCTAGAGTTGCTACCATTGCAAGTCATCACCGTGAGTAGACAGAGATGGGATCAGAGATTTTTCAAAAAGTCATACTGAATAAGATTTTCTAAAGAAAAACTAGAAAGCTGATTCATTCTCTTCATTGCTGTACCGAAACTCATGTGTTAATTGTAATAATAATGCAAGAGGATCTATGCTATATGTGAAATACTTCAGGAACTGGGTGGTCTTTGCAGAGGAGGTGCTTTTTTTTCTGACTTGAATTGGTCTCACGATATCAGCAACTAAATTTGTGTAAGACTGTGAAACCCAAGGTCAGCCAAATATTTAAAAAAAATCATTGATGATTTAAGATAATTGGTTGATGAGCTTACTGGGAAAGTGCCAGTTGCAAAGTCATGGAGATTTTGTGGAAGGATCTGAAAATTATTAAAAAGGAGTATCATTCTTTGATTTTTTTCTATAGTAGAGAAATTCTTCCTCTGAATGATTACCTCCTGTTCCCCTATGGACAAAAGGATAAGGAGTATATAACAAATATTGCTAGGCATAATGCATCTTTAGTTTGAGTGAGTGGGCAAACCATGTGCACTTGTCTTGGGTGTCTTAAATATCTCCTCATGGATGGAATGGAATATTGTTATATCCAGTGAAGCTTATTTTGTTTTACAGTTACTGCGTAGAAATAAATTACAACTACTAGGTGGAGGAACGTGATCAGTGGGATTAAACCTCCATACTTTTGCAGGAATAATTTGTACTCTGATTAATCCTATACAGAGAAAGGAATGAGGATGTTTTGACCCTGATGAAAAGCAGAGAGCATTGAGTGTTAAGAGAGACAAAAAGCAGATATCTGTTTTGTTACCCTTGCTGACATGTTATTCAGCAGCAGGGAAGGTTGTAATAGAGTGGTTGTTTGAAACAGCCCATTTAGCTACACGTAATATAAATACTGTCTGTGCCCCTAATATAAATGTACTATTGAATAACAGTGCAGTACCACAAAACATTTGGGTCTTAGGTAGCAGTTGTTAATAATATCTTTCTTGAAAACCTTATACCAAATGACTGTAGCACAAGAATCAAAAAGCTAATTCATGGTCTCATTAATGGGTCTGGCAAACCTTCACTTTGATCTGCTTGTACATATTTATAAACAAAACCTCTAAAAAGTTTAAAAAAAACCTAACAAAATCTTTGTAATGAGAAATGTATGTTTCACCAGAGACTATGTATTGTGATGGGAATTACCCAGGCGCTTGGCCAATAGAAGGCAAATCTCAGTTAAGGAATTGTTATGGGGTTGAGAATGACTGGTAGGCTTTTTTCTTCAGAGTAAAATCAACTGAAGCGAAGTTGCTAATGAAAAGCTGGTATGAAAAACAGAGCAAGTGTTTTCTGATAGAGAGATTTCTAACACTTTGTGCCTCTTTAAACAACATATTCATGTCCTTCCAAGAATACTATGTTGTGGGCCAGGTATATTTTACACTTGCTTGGGAAGACACAGATGTAAGTTTAATTTGCCTCTATTGAAAAATAAGTAGTTCTGTCAGCCTTAGAGTTCATGCAGCCAAAATCCCTGTGAATTTCGGTTCTTTCTTTCCACCCCTCCCATTCCAGTAATGCCACCTTGTCCCCTGTGCTCCACCAGGAGCCAGGGGCTATCTTCATGCTCTGTGTTGCCCCTGTGCTTGCTTCCTAAAGGCCAAAGGACCGATGCACTCTACACTTTCTTTTCAGCAGGTCACTAATTTTAGGGTTTTTTCAGCTTTATCCTAATAGCGATTCTTTTACATAATTCTCTTTTAAAAAGAATTTAATTGCCTTGGAAATACACATTCCTCTGGGCCAGAGGCTGTTAATGAGAGATTAATACTGACAGCACAACCTGGGTGCCTGCTGGCTGTTGACTGTCGTATAGAAGATAATCTTTGTCTGATGGGGCTGTGAAAGGTGTTAAATTTGGCAGAGCATTGTAAAACATGGTGCTGAGAACCACAGGGATGGACCTCTGGATCCACTTCCTTCTTTTCGCAGAATGGAGCATAATCATATTTATTCAATGTGAGCCCTTACAGAAAAATACATCAGTGGCCTCCTTTATTTTAGCTTCCTGGAAGCTTTTAGCTGTGGAGTATCTTCTTCAAGCTGAGAAATTGCTTGAAGATATCTGGAAATTGTGCTATTGAACTGTTTTCTGAAGATTTGAAATATTATTCCTTTTTCTATCTATGCTGATGATGGAGTGTGGGTTTTCTGTTTTAATCTGTTCTGTCCTTAAAACATTTGCACCCCCAAGCTTCTATCCTCTGATGCGTTTTGTTGAAGTATGTCTTTATTAAAGCCTCAAACACTCTGAAGGGAATAAACAGTGACAGGAAGGTCGTATTATGTAAAGTTATTCAAAGAGAGTACAAAATAATGTCAAAAATTCATGGTATGAATAGGCTTTGGGACAAAGCAAGCTGTTGATTAGGTGATCTCAGGGTTTCTAATGTGACAATACGGTGTCTAAAGGTAGCATAAGACTTTTACGTCATCCTGTCTCCCCCTGGAACATCAGAGGCTTTAAGGATTAAGGAATCAAAGGTGCTTTAAACCAAACTACAGTAAAACTCACTGCACTCCCAGCAGAAACCATTGTATGTTGACCATATGAATTCAGATTGTGTGCATGACCACACATTTTATTTCATAAAACTCGTTTGTCTGGCTCTTTTTTTAGTAATCCTCTATCCTGGTTTTGGCTGGGACAGAGTTTATTTTCTACCTGGTAGCTGGTATAGTGCTGTGCTTTGGATTTAGGATGAGAATAATGTTGATAACATACCAATGTTTTAATTGTTGCTAAGCAAAGCTTATACTAAGTCAAAGACTTTCATATTTGCACACTCCACTGTCAAGCACGTGCACAAGAAGCCGGGAGGGCCACAGCTAACACAGCTGACCCAAACTGACCAAAAGGATATTCCATACTACATGAAATCATGCTGAGTATATAACTGGGCTGGAGGGAGTTGGCCAGTGGGGGATTGTTGTCTGGGGACTGGCTGGGCATTGGCAATTGCATTGTGCATCACTTGTTTTGCATACTCTTCCTTTTTTTTTAATTTTCCTTTGCTGTCCTGTTATACTGTCTTTATCTCAATCCATGAGTTTTTATTAACTTTATTTCAGTTCTCCTCCGCCATCCCATCAGGGCAGGAAGGACTGAGTGAGCAGCTGTGTGGGACTTATAGTTGCCAGCTAGGGTTAAGCCATGACATCACCATAACTTGAAGGGGAGTTCTTTTGCTGGATAATGGGTTAGGTGGGGGTGAAACTATTATTTATAAATATAACAGTAAAAGGTCCTCATTCACAGAGATGGAGGAATAACAGCTTTAATGGGATGGGCTTGTCATTGCAATAAATCATTTGATGAGACTTAAGCGGAAGTTAATGCTTTGACTTAAATGAAGGAGTTTGCAGAATGACAGCAGCCACACCAACCTTCTGCGCTTTCTAGTCTAAGTCTGTATACCTCTATCTGGTCTAGTTTTCCCTGCTGCTTTAAATTGTGGTTTGTCTTTCCAACCCCTACTTCAGTCCTTATTTTAGTGCAATCCTCCACTTCCCACCTGAGCCAGTTTGTTAACCACATTTGGACCAGATGTCTCCTGCCTCCCAGCTCCTGGAATGCTGGCCACCAGCTCCCAAGAGAGGCAGCGTGCCCAGGCTCTGCTCCACCACTTGACTCCACACTGATATGGGCTTACGGGTAAGACCAGTTCTGCCCTGGTAAATCCTCTGGGAGGACAGCACTTACTCAGACAGCTTGGCTGTACACTGGGGCACTGTGTGCTCAGTCAAGGGTATAATTTTTAGCAATCTGAATTTCTGAAATGTTGTTTTCTTTATGTCTGAAACCTGGCCAGGTTCTCTTCCTTGCCTGACTCAGAAGCCACCTCTGCCAAGCTTCAATTTTCTCTTTCAAAATAGCAAGTCACCTTAGCATTTCAAAGAAAATAGAATAATATCCTCTAATATCCAAACCAATATTTTTTCTAGTATTTTATTTAGAAATAGTTGAACTATTTTGACTGTTTTGGTTATTTTTTTTTTATTATTAAAGATAATCAGCCTGAGGCAAACATAGAGCAAAGGTGGTGTTACTCCAAATGAAACGTTTGGCAAAGCCAGAAGCAACTGTGTCCTATAATGCAAAGTGTCAGTCAACCTTACTGGGAAATGCTAGAAGCTTTTTATAAAAGAAAAGGCCTAAAGAAACAAAAATTTCTGTGTCATATAGTTCATAATTTTAGGGGATTGTACAAAGAAAGGGAGATTGACATGGCAGTTGAACAGAAAAAATAAATTAAAAGCTACAACAGTGATATCTGCTTTGTTTTTATTTTATATGGGCAGCTTGAAATTTCAAAGCTATTCTGTCTGTGACTTTTAAAAAGCTTCTTATTTCCTGAGGCAATTTAGCTACTTAAACTGAGTACGAAGTGCTGTGTGTGCTCTTGACTTTCAAGAAAGGAAAAGTTGACAATTTCAGATTTTAATGAGATTAATTACTTTCTTCCCTCTGCTTAGACAGTTGTTTGAAAACCCACATGTTTGGTTAGCAGGTTAATAACACCTCGTGTTCGCAGCATAATCCTTAGTGGTGTGCAGTGGTTTTCATTATTTCATTCCTGCCTTTATTTGTGGGAAGCCTTGCAAGAAGGGCAGGCAATTGGCACCTCCTACCTTCCAATTTATTTGAATTAAAAAAAAAAAATGCGGCCTTGTTTAAGCCCACCTTCTGACTCCCAGCTTGGAGAATTCGTCTTTCACCTGCCTGAAATGCTTGCCTGATTCATCCTCTGATATGTGATGCATAGTAATTAAAAAGATGGAGGCTTTCATGTAATATACACAAAAGAATCTGATAATCTAACTAGAGATGATACATTTTAGCAGATCAGTTTTACACACAACTACTAAACTCATTGCAAAGTCATTATTTGCTTCAATGGAGCCTCGTGCCCTGTCCCACAATGTAATATCTGCTGTTACACAGGCTGTTCCCCTTGTACCGAAAGCAAAGTACTTTCACTAACTTAGGCTGTCTCTTTTATTTCCAAGCTCTTGCAGAGAAAAGACTGGATCTTCATTCGTGCAAATCAACACTCCTGACCATCTTTTCTAGATTTTGTTGTTGTGGCCATAAAACTGCAGTCTATGTCACGGCCCTGACCTAATGCATGATTTTTACAGCCTTGGGGACTCCACATCAAAACACAACAGATGTGGAGAACAAGGTCCACAGGCATCTTGGCCAATCATAGTCCCAGAGAATCACAAATAGCTTTTCATCTTCATGTACTCCTCCCCAAAAGCAGTTCATTCTGGTTCAGCACTGATAGTTGAAATCACAGATGGTGTTTTTAAACCACCTGTTTAAATACAGCTCTGGCAAGCTTCCCCCTTTTCCTGGAAGCCACATCATTTATGTTCAGTGTGGTGGCAAGTTCCCTCTCCCCCTCCATTGTCACAGAAGCTCAATCCTGCCAGCATTGCTCTCCTGGCTCCTTCTCCCTGAGACTTTAGCTCCAATGTGTGCAAAAATTCCCATCCACTTCCACAAACAGTGAGACAGAGAAGTAGCATTCTGTGGCATATTAAACATACACACGGACTCTGCTTTCATTTCAAGCTAAGACCAAGTTTATTGTTACAAGCTCATCTTTATACCTTAGTGAAACATCAACAACAGTCCTGCCAGTCCTAAAAATTTCCAGAGCTGTTCTTCTTCCCAGCTCCTCATGACCACTGTTATTGTTTCTATGCCTTCTTGGTTTTGCCACTGATGTTGAATTTTCTCAGACTGGAGGCTAGCTGATTATCAAAGCTCTCTGCACTGTTATCTCCAGAGGCTTAGCAGCATTCATGGTCATTTTTGCTCAGCATCTCTTCTGATACATACTTGTACAGGTGTGGTTTTGAGAAAGACAGCACGTAACTGCCTTGTCTGAGCATATGCTGAAAATCTACGGGCCAAAAATTGTATTAACCCAAGTCCCAGGCGAGAAGCATATTAACAAAGTTGAACCTCCTACCTTTTTGTGAATCTGCAATGACTTCCCTTTAGATAAATGCAGCACCAGTACTGATACTTGACAAGATGATTTAGGTCTGCCTTCACTATGATCTGTGTCCTTATTTTAAAGCCTGACACTATTGGCTTAAACTGAATCTGATGCATACTTTCATCCTCCCCCTCCTCCTCTCCCAGCTAGTATTTTTGGACGTCTGATTTCATGGTAATTTTCAGTTTAAATGATGACAAAGACACTCTAAAATTATCATATTTTTTAGGACCTAATCCAGTAATCGTTTGCTACCAGGTGTACTGCTTAATAAATTGACAAGTCTCATTTCAGGAAAAAAAGCACCACCTGTTAATAGCTCTGTTTTTTTCTGTTGACTCAAAGGGGCACTCATCTTCGACTGCACAGTCACTAATAAGAGATGGCGTTTTCCTTTTAAAGCACCTGAAATACACTATTGCTTCATTTCTGGTTGGAAGGTAGGCTGCTGAGAACTACCGTCAGTTCTCATTTGTTAAATTATAAAACTGGTGAAATAGAGCGTAGTTTTACAAATGCACTGGCAACAAAGATAACTTGCATGGTATATTCGTAAGAGAAGAATCAGAGCATCCCTGTATGTGGATATGTATTAATGCCTGGTCCATTCCTTCAAGCCGTATACATCATGCAAAATGAAAGACTGCTGCCAAAATAAATCACTATAAATAATAGTCTGTTTGACAACAGTGTAGGGAAGTCTGTATGTCCTTTCTGTCTCTTTATCACCAGTTTTACTGTATTGCTAGTGGTCAGGAAATAGATCCTCTCCTTGTCCCTGCAATGTTTTTTATGTAAAATATGCTCTTATCCATCATAGCCTGCACATCACTTTTCTGTTCATAAATTCTGTACTGGCAGCTTCCCTGCTACTGAGAATTCATGTTTATACACCAAAGTAGTGCCAGTGGTTAAACACATGGATGTTGAGATTTAATGTATACTCAGAAAATGAGCTGGATCTGGGTGGTAGGACTGAGTTGGCTCTAACTCAAGAGTATATATGGTACAATACATGTCTGCTTAGCATCAAGCTCACACAGCCACAGTTAAGAAAACTGCTTGGCCAGTGTATGCAATCTCGAAGCATAAAGCCAAGCTCCTTCTCTCCTTTTGCCAGACAAAACATGTGAGTCACTGTGTGGTAAAGACCAGCAGGGTTTACTAGCAGACGCTCAAGCCCCCAGGGCCTCAGAGTGGCATTTGGAGGTGCCCCAGGGGAACAAACCAACTATTCCAACTTCCCTCAAAAGTTCCAGTGACCTGTGTCAGGGCAGACTGTATGTTCAAGTCATAACTCTGCAGTTCATGGTCTTAACGGCTTCTGTAGCAATCTACAGAAAACCAGTTTTATCTCAGAGCTTTTCTCTCAGAGGAAAATCATTTTTCATCAGCTTCTATTAAACCCTTGGGGGTTTTTTGTGTTTTTTTTTCACTTCCAGTTGCTCCTTGAACAGAAATTAAATAGTCAAAGCAGCCATATATAATTCACAGTAATCCTAATTAAAGGAATTATTTCCTTTTCATTCCTGTGCAAGAAATGGATGTACTGTTCCACATTCCTCATCTCAATCTCTTCCCCTCACTCATGTATTTTGCAAGAATTAGCTTTTTGGATTTCTCCATGAATTTGGCTCTTGATGTTGTGGTGAAATCTGTGTGGGCAGACCCTGCCTATGCAACAGGTCCCTGTAAAATCAGCAAGGCTGGATGTAAAAACATGAGCACATCTGTGTAGGGTAACATGTGAGGTGGGAACCTTCCTTACTTTCATATCTAACAGATCACTGGACAAGATTTCCTGCAATCAGTCGTATTTGCTTGCTTTATCTCTGCTCGAGACAGCTTATTTTTGTAAGAAATGGTACAATAGTCTCCCTATTACAAAAAGGCAGGTGGGCTTAGTCTGTTCATGTGAAAGTATGTTTTGTATGGAGAAGTCAAGGAATGGTGAAGGACGTGGATGAGGATATGGACAAGGGTAGGGATAAGGACACACGCTTTGTGTTTCTGCCAGGTCATTGGGCTTGTTGTTAGGTATTGTACAAGTTCGTGTGTTCCTAGCTGAGTGTAGGATGATAAAGAGAAGAGAGCTAGGTGTTGTCACAGCACATAGCCAAGACAATTTAATAGAGAAGAAAGGGTCATATTTAGACAAATAGGGAAGGAACAGAGCAATCAAGTGGCTTGCCTAGTATAATGTAGAAAACTTTTCTAGCAGGAACTGAAAAAAAATCTTGTGTCATAGTTTTGAAGATCAGCTCGTTTCTAAGTAAATTAGAAGCTAAGTTATGTTTTCTTTTAATAGTCTATAATACCATACATTTATTGCCATATTAAAAGATACTAAATTACAAAGGGAAGACAGAAGGGGAAAAATATATTCAAATTTTTCTATTAAAAGTAAGTTCTTCAAATAGACAAATATACAACATTGAAATTTTAACTTAATGAACTTTAAACACAATAATGGAATATAAAATTTTGTCTTTGAGGCTGAAATTTTGAATGGAGTTCATGATGGCATGAATTAAAAGTTTTTAATGTCTAATCAGTCCAGGAGGAACTGAGGACTACCTTCTCATTTCCACTGGTGAAATGTTCCTTCTCTAAAATGTACGCTGCAAAATTTATATGTAGCAGCCTTGTAGGACAGGAATTGGAGGGAAATGAAGACAGCTGTTGTGGAGCCTAGTAATTTGTGTTTGTAAGATATGATTGATCATGCTGTACTTGATACAAGGTGTCAGTGAAAAATATCTGGTCTCCAGGGAAGTCAATATATTGCTTTTTATGAGTATTCTGATTGTTCCCAGGAAACAGAAATGGAAAAGAACTTGGTATTTTGATTAAAAAATAATCTGCAATTTGAAAATCCTTGGCATAGTTTTGAGATAATGCCAGGCTTTCATGCTGCACTGAACTACAGATAATCCTTGCTCATGTGATTCTGCTCAAGCTACAGCCTCACACCCTTCCTCAGTGCATGGGACCAATTGAGATGCTGAGGAGATATTCACTTTCTGTTCATCGTCATTGCTTGCTGTGATGTATGAGCTGCTTTGTACTAATGGAGGGAGTGTGAGGACACTACTGAATGAGCTTGTCTTCTATCTTATCACTCAGGCCCTGTGGGGACTATATCTTTCTCAGAAGAGTGAAGGCTAAGAGCATAGGCCATGAACTTGTAAGTTGCAGCTCAAAAACACAGACACTTTGTGTGCCTCAGTGTATCGCTGAAAACAAGCTCACTTCAACCTAATGGGAGAGGAAGACAGGAGAAATCCCTCTCTGCTTTTGCACAGAAGAATGGCAACGTGCCTGCTGATGGTATTTATACAGGAACCACCTTCCTGACTCAGGAGATCAGGGCATGAAGCACAGACCTTTCCTTCACACCTCCCTTTCTGAATATTTCCTGATAGCCTGTACCTCAGCATAAAGCAAATACAGATACATAGCAAGTAGTTGTGAACTGATGAAAGTCCCTTTCAAAGCAGTCGCCAAGTAAAATGCTGTGCAAGGCATTTTGCTCCAACCCTGGAAAACTGTTGTGCCCCTTAAGAGGGTGAAAGAGAATGTGAGACTGTTGCAGGGTCCTTCACTGAAGGAAATGGCTGATAGCCTACCCTGCATTTTGGGATGTATTGATTTTATATCGGTCTGTATAATTTTGTATGATTTTTAATAAATAATGAGAACCTAGTTATGTTATTAAATCATAAACAAGAACTCTCGTATTAAATACATATATGAATACATGCACACATGCATTCTTGTTTTACTGGTGAACACTGTGGTTCTCGCCATCAGTTACCATGGCATTGCATGCCTATATTAATAAGGTACGTTAATAGGTTGAGGAATGTAATTGCACATGCTCAATGTTGCAAATAAAACATACACACATTGGTCTTTAATTACAAACAGTAATTTACCATTTTCTGGCCTTCTGTTAGAGAAGTTTAAAACCTTTATGCTTTTGAGGAAGCATTTTAAGTAGGGCCCAGTAAGCGCAAAAAATAGATTGAGGATTACAGTAGCATCTTCTCTTAGGAAGATGCAGATATGGTTATGGTTTAATGGGGTAGAAGATGAAGGCAGAAACTAAGTGAAGTGGTTTCCTGTGATTTAAATAGCAAATTTTATTTTGGAGGTGAGAATAGAAGACAAATGTCTGCCACCTAGGCTGAAAACTGCAAGACCATCTCATTCCTGAGTTGAGTATGCTACTAGTTTATCCACAAGCTAGGATTTTTCTGTCTTTAGCTGGAAAAAACATCCCTATAGAAAACGGAAAATGAGTCTTCGCTGTTTCACTTGAAGAGTGAAGAGAAACAGGCTCACTTCATAAGCATAAATTTACTTTTGTGACTGATTTGTAAAGTCTTGTGCTACATATTTCTTTGATCTCAAAAAGCAAAGGATAAACTTGCAAGTGTTTGTACTCCCATTAATCTGACCGAATTCAAGATTAATTGGTTGGGCCAAAAGAACCTGGTGGACCACAAAGCATCCAGAAATGTCTTATTGGTATATTTGACATTTAAATTCTGAGGCTTGTTAATGTTTTTATACTTACAGGTACAGCTTTGAAAAGTTCAAAGGAATTACAGGAAATTTCTCAAGCAATAGGCGGATATTTAATGGTTGTCAGATATGGTCAGCCAGCTTGAAAAGTTAGATACTTTTAGAACAATCTTATGGGAGCTATTTCGGCATTTTTGCATTGAAGTCCAGCTCTAGATCTAGTCATATTTAATTTGATAGCATTAAAAATACTACTTTTATTTTATTTTACTATGAGGTATAAGCAGCATGACTCACTCTTGGATCCTGAGTTCTCCACAGCTTTATCCCAACACCCAATATACAGTTTTCACATTTTCTATCTTACAGGGTTGAACTTCCCATTTCTAGTTTTTTTGTGGTGGTATCTCCTTCATTCCCAAAAAAGCTACCTGAGAGATGTTCAGGTAGGATAATGGTGATAGTGAATGTGCTCAACATATCTTGGAAAGTACTTTTTGCCTTGTAGGATTGTGTTCATAAGAAACAAACAGGAACCTTAGTATGAAGAAGCAGTAAAGTCTCTCAGCAGCTTGTATTGTCTCTGCTCCATTTGTTTTCTCTCCTGATATTGGCCCACAGAACTATTCCTATCTTTCCGTCTATATTTATTAAGCTGCACTTTCTAACGGGTCATAGCCTGAATTAGTACGTGATTTGATGGGTCCCACAGCTGCTTGTATTGTAAGTGCACATATTTGCCTGCCCATCACTAATTTTTATGAAATATCAATGAAATAGAATTAGTTATCAAAGAAGAGAAGACAAAGAAAATACTTCTTCCCCCTTTCATATTAGAGCAATAGACTATTTTGACCTACCATGGCTCATAGCATCAGAGGATTATGTTTCTAGACAGCTTACTTAGCAAATGAACAGCAGATGAACATAAGCTGTCAGTTAAATAACCACCTGGTTGTTTGTTCAGAGATAATGTGTTGAGAGTTAATGTCTACTGCTTGGGCATCTGTCACAGAGGACATCAAGCTGCACAGGGATGGTACCGCCTCACTGTTTTGCAGTAAATAAAGAGGATGTTCCTGTACTTCCCACTCTATTCTTGTCTTCAACCATCCAGGAAATCAGCTTCCACGCGGAAGGGAAAGTGACTGCAGCAAAGAGCAGAGAAGAAAGAGGAGATCTGGAGAGTGTCATTTTGCAAGATATTTTTTCTGTAGTCTCAGGAATGTTTTCACAGTCCAGATGAATTAGCTTTATGTGCTATGTAACATTTTGCTTATGGAAGGAAAGATACGTTTTTATCATGTCTTCTTTAAGCATTTTTCATAAACATGATGATGTGTGGATAGAAATTGTGTTCAAAAGCCCTGTGTGCAATCAAGTCTTCGAGTATTGCCCTCTTCATTCTTGTAGTGGCTCTGCTAGTGTTGGCTGCCTAGAAGATGCTTATAAAGTGATTTATCAGCTATTCAAGAATGCTGTCAGCAAAGGATAATGTTGTTTATAGGACAACAAAAATAAAAGTTACAATGCCTGACCAAAAGCTGCTATCTCAGAGCAGATGAATGATTGTTTTGTGTGGTTTTGTGCTTAAAAGAAGATATTTAATTCATCAAAAACATTGTTCCTGATAACAGATGTAAAGATAGCTGTGGATGTTGTGTTTGAGTTCTGTTCCCACTCCTTTTAACACTATAATTTCCTAATAGAAGAGTGGAACCAAACCTGCAGCAGTAATAGTAGCTACTTCTTTTTCAGCTGGAAAATGTTGCTTAAATTTCAGGCAGTTTATAACAGAGATTAGCATAATTTTAAATACCTAAAGTATTTTTGTGAATAATCTCCAATATGCATAGCACAGCACTGAGGCAAAAGAGTTAAAGAGGTAATGTGAAGGTTGTATCTGTTCAGATGGAAGATGCTCGACTTAACTGATATGTCATATAGAACTTGGAAAAAAATTTAAAAAATAACAAAAGATAATGAAGATTGAGATTCCATAAGATTTCTTAATCCTGAAGTAGCTTTTGAGTGAAATACAGAAACCTTAGTGTCTGAGCACATGCACTATTAACAAAAAATCAGCATTGCTGGGACTGGGAAAGAGACGACCAGTAAGAGAGATTTGTGATTATTTGTTAAGGAAATGAACTGTCAGATCATCTTCATGACAGGTGCACACCGCCTGAGAGCAAGGAGAGCAGAAGCATATTAACTTTCTCTTTTTTCAGCCTATGACTTCTTGACTGTTTTCATTTTATGTCTCTTCATGTTATTAACATCAATTTCCAGCACTTGGGTAGAATCAGCTGAGAAGCATAATTATGGGCAATGTTGCAAAACAGCTTTCTGCTCTCCATGTGTAAGACCTGCTTCCAGCATTTTTTTGCTTGAATGTTCTTGACAGATGCAAAAGTGGCGTTTTTTTGCCTTTGAACTTCTAATGCACTAGATATGATTAAAAGGAACACTCCATATACCTAGCAGGTCCTTGTGTGTCTTGGCTTAGCTGCTGATAGGCACCTCAATGTATTTCTGCAGCGCTATTAATAATTTTAGGTAGCACTTTCCCACAGAAGCCCCCAGTGACCAGAAGAGTCAACAAAGTTGGGTGCTTGAGTGGGACTTCTTGTAAGGAAGGAGTATTTCCTTCTCCTCAAAGGTGAGCATTTGCTGCTGGGGGTGGTGAGGATGGTGAGGGGTAACATGATATTTTGTCTGTTGCTCAGTGGCGCATTTGACTGTGAATTGTAAATTACAGGGTTCAGGCTGTAGTCTGCAGTTTGCTTGGAGACTCTATGTCCTCAGCAGGGCAGGCATTTTGCAACCTGTGGTGAAAAGGAAGTGTTCAGAAGATGGTTTGCTGGGACTGAAAAGGAAAATGGCAAAAGAATGAAAATTCCGAGGAGCCCAAGAGCAAATGAGAGCTGTGGGGGAATGGCAGGATTTGTTCTTTTTTTCTTGTGCCTACCTTCAAAGGCATGGGAAATCCACTGGGGGACAAGAATCACTCCTAAAATAGCACTGAAGGAGCCTGTAGTGCTGCAGGGACAAGAGAAATGGCTGAAAGCTGGTGCTGCAGGTGTTTCATTGGTGTTGAAGGGGACTGTCCATGGATGAATCCTTATCTGGAAGAGGAGATGTGAAAGCTTAGAGGAGAGGCCTTGTGCATTCACACTGATACCTAGAGGAGAGGGTGAGCTGCCCACAGAAGCCAACATTTGTAAATATCTATTAGGTAACACAGCAAAGAGACTGATACGTGGAAACCAGGACTGAAAGAAATAGGCAAAAAAAAGAGAAAAGTTAATGAGTGAGAATGAGAGATGTGGAGCAGACTTTCTCCAGGGTAAAGCTTAAAGTTTTCAAGTAAGGAGATATGATGTGTGTATTATATTCTGGGAATTGCATGGCCCCCAAGCTTCTCTCTTCTTTTATTGCAGGAAAATTGCTGCTGGGGTAGGGATTAATAACAACAGTTCCTCAGACTTGTGCTATATATAGCAGAGCTGAAAAATGTGTCCTTCCTACATTTCTGCCTACTGGACAGACCCATCTTTTCTGCCGAAGTGGTGGCAATACAGAGATGGATTAACACAGTGAAGGACGAAGATACTACAGCCCTTTATGATCACCCCAGTCTGTACCTGCTCAGTGTCACATCACTCCTGTACCCACAGCATCCTTTGCTACTTAGACCCACATTGTGTTGGGTGCCCACAGAACGTGATATAGGGCTAAGAGTCAGGTCTACTGCTGGTGGAGACTTCTTGCAGCCATCCTGCCTAGCATGGTTAGCATGAGGTCTCTCCCAGTCTGAATAGTCTGAAAGGCAGATATATCTTATGGTCAGAAAATGGAAGTGAACAGCCAGGGAACTCATTTTGCCAAAGATCCTGTTAGTCAAGGTAGTGAAGATGAGGGCTGCCTAGGAAGACAGGCAGAAGGACCTCAAAATACTGTCCAGCGGTGCAGCAAAAGGCAGAGGAAATTCAGTGCAAAGGAAAGTAAAGGAATCCTAACTTTGTGCTTTAAAAAAAAAAGACATCAGGATGTTGGTGTGATTTCAATAGAAAGCCCTATCAAAATGGGAGCTTAGTTTGCCATAGTGACTAAACCAGCAAATCCCAAATGTTTTGACATTATTAAAAAGGCTTTGAGAACAAATCATCAGATAACAATTATGGCCTGTGTAAATTTGTAGTATCTCTGTCTCTAGAACATCATGTGAAGTTCTGCTCTCCTTCCTCCACCTCAGGAGGATATAGAGTTGGAGAGGGCTCAGAGAGGACTGAGGAGGATAATTACACAGTTTCCATAGGAAGAATGATTAGGTAGACTAGAAGTCTAGGTAGCAGAAGAGATGACTGTGGGAGAGGATGACCAAGATCTATACTGTAACAAAAGCAAGAATTAGAACTCACTGTAGGTGAGGCTCTGATGGCACCAATTAGTGTTAATGGCCCAGATGAGCCCTGCCTAAGCTCCCACAAACCCTCTGTCCATTTAATCCCAAATTGAGGCTATATTCGTTCCTACTTTTGGGAGGATATTTCTACTTGCACTCTGGTTTCACCCTGTTGGTGGTTTGCCTCCAGTCCTGCCTTTGTCTTCCCCCCTGGACTGACTGGGGGCCTACGTGGTAGCCCTGCTTCCTACTGCTCCTAGATGCTGGACCTGACTACTCATTTTGCCTTGTCTTTGCTGTTGATGGACAATGTTGCCAGGCTGTCCTTGCTCACTGTGGTTGTCCTCAGTTTGAGACTCATCTTCATTTGGGGATTAGCCTGGTTCTTGCTGCTCCCTGTACTTGGGAAGCTGGATGAGTAGCTTGGAGATCTGTTACTGCATGCTTATCTGGTGCTTGGGTTCAGTCACAGCTGTGTACACCTGTGTGCGGCTAGTTGGGATGCTGGCTGAGATAAATATTTGGCATAGACATCTTGGTGACCATTTGATCTTGCATCTTGGAATTTTCTAAACTTTACCTCAAATCTCTATTTGAGGAAATAAATAGGATGTGTTTCAATTTCTGTGTTTTGATGCAGTGCTTCTATCAGCTTCTTTGAGAATGTTATTACTCCTTATTCATGTAAAAAGCGATCTTTTGAAGTCTTACTTAACTTCTGACTTTGGTCTGTTTTTTTTCAAGCAGGCAGTTATTTAGTCAACATCTGACCAATATAACTGAACATAACAGGCAAGTAACAATTTCAGAGACAAGTTTCTATGAGCTATTTGTGAATAACCAAACCTAGGCAAGTGGCAGGCCAGAGAAATAGGATTTGAATGAATACTAAATGGGGTAGAACTGGCCAAATAAATTGTCGTCTTCTGATCTCACCTCAGTCTACTTCTAAGTATGTGGAAATGGTGGTTTATGTAACTTCATTACTGTTGCTTAGATGCTTTTTAATAAAAATGTCCTTTCTATTACTAGACTAGAATAAATACAGATGGAAGTATTTCCATAACAATAATATAGCGAGCTCTAAAGCTTAATGGGAAGCACTTAGCTAACAGTGGATACCTGCTAATTGCTTTTACGCATTTTAACTTCTTGCTATTACCTTTCCTAGAAGCCTCGGTCAAATTTCATCTTTGTGCCTTTTAATTGAAAATTCCTGTAGAAGTAGATATAAAATATCTTCCTTGAGGAAGGAATGGGCGAAAAGAAAGGTGTTTATCAACTTAAGTTTTTCTCTTTCAGTGTTATAAAATGGTACAAATGCTTTTTGTTTGTTTTATTCAGAAGTCAAATCTCTCTTAGACAGTAAAGGCTTTCTTGGCTGGGATAATGAAATGTAATTTCCAGTTATGTAAACTGTTAGTACACCAGGATGAGTGTCGTGTACTAGGAGGACTGGATCTCCCAAGCTATTGGCCAGTACCAGCCGCAACACACCTACAATAGTGATAGCTTGTTTCAGACTCATTAGGAGAAAAAATAGTGCTTTTTTTTCAGAACTGTGATAATCTATGTAAGTATCTCGGTCGCTTTTTATAATCTCTAGGTTTTGTGCTCTAAGCTGCTTTGGATATTGAGCATCTATTTAGTAGCTTTCTAATATATTCTATTCTGAAAGGTCTTAGAAGATTTTGAGCGATTGCTCTCCTTTCTTTGAACCTACAGACTGCATTTTAAAGTAGGAGAGTGAAAATGTGATGTGTGGTTTTCTAACTTCCCAATTTAACCCAAATGAAGTAAAAAGTTTGCCTTATCAAAAGGATGCAGAGTTAGATATTCCCAGAAGAGTGTGTTTTCTTTTTCTTGAGGTTTTAGATGTAGAATCCTTGAGGGAGGGAAAAATACAGTGAAGTTCTTTTCCCAGGAGACCAAATGCTGCCTTATCTTTTGCATTTTCTTAACATTTTAAAGCACCAGCTGCTGCTTTCATATTATTTTTGCCACTTGAGCTAATGATAAGTACTTTAACTAATGCAATGAATCATTCATGCTGTTTTTCAGAAAGCCTATAGTTATTCCATGAATTTCTGGATTTATTAATTCTATAGTTGCTTCTCCTGCTACAAGTACCAATTTAAAAGAGCTACAATTAAACCAGGACAAGGGGCCAGCCTGCTTTCCTTGGAGCTGAGTTGAGAAACTTGTCATCTTTAAAAACAAACCTGGGTAATCTCTATTGTAAAAGATAATTTAGTAACAATTTTTTTCAACATGGTAATACAGTGAAGGGAGATTTAAATAAAAAATAAATCTAAAAGACTTAGTATTTTCAAGAAATCAATTTTCCACTTCAAAACAGCTTCCACTTTTATGTCAGAAGCAGGCAACTGTGCCTCCTGCACTGATGTCTGTTTCTGAAGAGAATACAAACCATGAAGTGTCTGTAGACAGTCTTTTCTCAAAGATCAAGCACCACTCAAGCTATAGGAAACTCCATAGTTTGCTGAATAATGAAATGGAATCTGAAAGCTTTTAAGAGACTGTCCCACACCTGAGATACATAGGAACTCTGCTAGAAACCTCACTACAGGCAGAACTGGCCTACAAAAAGTGTGTTTCTGTCTTTCAGAGCCTTAGTTTGTAATTATCTACAAATTATTTAACACCTATCCCTTTCTTGCAATAAGAAAACTGAGCTCATTTTCATGGGTGCCTTATAAAAGCTGAACTTAGTCCAAGATTTACAAATATTGCTGAAATCTTAAGTGGAAGATATATAAAAAGTGCAGTGAAAGATGCTTACTAACTTGAAATACTCTAAGGGGATGGGCTTTGCTTGTTGAGTTGAAGTAGACACTTGGTGGGTTTTGTCCAGAACTGTTAACTGCTGCTCTGTACTCTCTACTGGTGTATGTTCCTGTCTAAACTGGAAAGAGAGTAGCACGGATTTCAAATTGAATCTCATTTTATGCCTGAGCACCCTCGAGCATGAAAGGTCATAAGTGAGTTGCCTGAGGTCACCAAGGAAGTCTAATGGTCATGAATGGAGTTCAGATCTCTGTCTTCTCTGCTAAGGTTAATAGCTTGTTCTTTCTCCATGGAAATAAGAAATGGCATACTTATCATTGAGGAACAGGAGCAAAACTAGGCCTTTTCCCCTGCCCCTTACTTTCCTTTTCTCCTAATGGTAGTTGAAGTGGATTATGGGTTTACACTTTATTTTTTTTTGTTCTCTAACATAGTATTTGTGGTCTAATCCTGCAAATGCTTTCTGACATGAGCAGCCACAAATCATTTAGCTGTTCTGTCTATAAATAGGGAGGTTTGTATTTGCCTGACTTTTCTAAGTGATTACTCTGAATTTGTGACTAAGTATAGGCTTCATTCCTCTGTTAGCATGCCCGGGACACTCTGGATCTGAAAACAAGAGATGGTGACATCTAGGTTAGACAGCAGGGATGACGTGGACAAGTAACTGACATGTAAGGGATGTGATGAAACAGTACAGATGATCATTAAGAGCAGTGGGATCAAGGTCAGGATTTTGTATTTGCTGATGTCAGGACCACAGTGGTGCAGCTGAGGATGCTGCTGCAGGACTTGCCTAGATTTGTGGAGCTTTTTGTATGCCCACTGCTCTCCTTGTTTCAGTAAAATGGTTCCTGCCTTTCTTCAGCAGGGTCATCTTCTTTAAAGTGGAAAAGAGCGGTGTGGTTACTGCCATGCTGAGGGCTTCACAAGATGGGCCTCCATCTTCTGAAACTGTGCTACTGTTGACTAGACAAGACACAAAATGCTAGTAAGTAGGTAGTTGATATACCATTGGCTCTTGGTTGGTACAAGGCATACTTCTCCCCCTCTGATTTCATCCAGGTCAAAGTTTAGGCATATCTTTTCCAAAAGATCCATGTAAAACTAGAATGGGCTTCCTTTCTCCAGTTACGTCTTGCATCTTAATGTGCTTGTTAAAAAATACACCTGATCTGGATAGAGATGGGTATATGAGACGGAGCGCTGTTCTGTTTTTTCCTGACTTATCTAGCTTACATGAATGGCTGTAGGACTAAGTATTTGGATAACACCAAATCTCATAAACCAGGAGACAAATCCTCTGAATGCACCCCAATGAATCATTTCTCAATATTTCATATAAGCAATACATGACTCAGGTTATGCAGGAAGAGAAAAAAGTATATTGTGCTTGAAAAGTCAGGATCCTGTGGCCCATCTTTAAAGGGTGCTCACATCCGGCATGATTTCATCCCTGTGATGTTGTAACTGCTATGATGTTAGTTCTCCATCCTAAAATAGGCTTTACGTCTTAACAGAAGAAAAGCAGCTTATTACTTTCTGAATCATATTAAAACCTGCATTCCAAATAAAGATTTGTAGTCCAACCAGTCTTGAGCTAGAGCATAACTTTCTATGGCAAAGTGTTGAGTTTCATTCACCTTCAATAAAGGGTTTGCTTACTATTTGGCCAGATGATACCTAATCCAGTGGATGTCTTCATTTCATTTTTAAGTCAACGCTCTTGCACAAGCATTAAAAGTATAATCTAAATGAGTTATTGGAAGCCTTGGAGGGGTGACCATGGGGGAAGGCTTTGTGTTAAAGTGGGTTTTGGGAGGGGGATCATGGGGACAAGGTGCTGCATCTGTGCTCAGCTCAGGCTAGATTTCCAATAAGTGTGTCCTGAGGCTATGTCTTCAATCAAGTACCACTTGGCAAACCTGTGTAAGCACTCTGGCAGCCAAGTGATTGAATTTTCTGGCACAGAACTCCTGGTATGGGAGCTAATGTAACATGGTTTATAATTTCTCTTAGCATACCTACCCCTAAATACAGTAACTAATTTTGTTAAGTTTTGCACTGTGGTAAAATGTCCTTATTTTCACTTCAGTATTTTTGTGTTAAAGATTTCTGGGTGCCTGGCAAACTGGAGGGATTTCTTTCCACAGGAAAATGATCCTAAAGAGGATCACTCTTCTACCCCATGCTGGCCAGTTGTTCAGCACAAATTTAGATCTCCCAGAACTTAGTCTCCAAAGTTAGAAGGACGAAGTGGAGAAGTGAAGAAGCGAGTGTTAGCTTGGGAGAGGCCTTCTAATCAAGAGAATTAATCAGCAAATTTAAGCCATGCGGTAGAGGAGGGAAGAGAGCCTGACCCATGGTCTCCCTGAACTTCTAACTCAAAAATGTTAAGAGTTGTCTCTTAAAAGAAGTGTTGTGTTTCTACCTGCAAGGTAGAAAATAGATTTGTTTAATTTGAATTAAGAGATGTTTTAGCAACAAAAATCACAATTTCAGAGTAATAGTGCTATTGGAAAATGATATTGTAACTTAAATTACAAGTTTTTGGCTCTTCGGATGCATTTATAAGTAATTACTGGGGGGGGGGTGCACGGTTTATTTTCTTTAACAGAATAACACTAAGAGGCAACCTCTACCTTATCATGAAATCTGGAAAAGCAATGGTGAACAAGGGAAGGAAGAAAACTTGATTATTTAAGAAATGTATGTGTTTCAAAATCCACACTCTGCCACAACTCCTAGGATTATGAAACTGCCACCTTCTGAGACACATGAATTTGGTTAGCTTTATACCCCAGAGTGGATAATAGCAACCACTTAAAAACCAAATTAGAGAGGCCTTTAGGAAAACAGGTACAACAAGATGGAAAAAAAAAAAAAAAACAGAGAGAGAGAGATGGGAGAGATACCGAGCAGCAATCTCTTTTTGGTACTTGAATTGGGTGGATAAAGGCTAAATACTTAGGGTTTTTTTTTAAAATCTAAAACTGTCCAGTGAACTTTCAGCAATTTCTGTTTTGACTTGGTGAGAAAAACCTGTGAACTCTTGGCTGTCACAGGTCTGACTTTATTAGTAATAACTGAATGCTCTGAAGCAGCAGATTTGGTCTTCTGCTCTATTTATCAGTTAATATTTTCTTGGCCAAGATGAAAGTAAACTGGCAGAAGTATGTTCATGGAGGAGGGCTTCAAAATGAATAAATAAAATTATTTCAAAGAATAATCCAACATGCTTTAGGCTTTAGGAAGGAAAAAAGCTTCCCTCTTGAGTGGTGTGACTGGGAATGTACAGATGCTTATGGATGAAATGTAATTTGAATGTAATGTTATTTAGAAGTTCTAGCAGAGACCTTGTGACCCCAAAGGATCACCTGAAGAAGTCACCCCTTTATGGACATCACTGAGTCTTGCTGGATACTTTCTCTTCTGTTTTGACAGCTCCTTATTGCAGGACCCTAAAAAAATGTATAGGGCCATACCTGTATGTTATAGTAGTCTGGCATTTCCTGTGAAAGGAATTATTTTGTTTTGCAACTATCTCAGTTTTCTGTTTTAAGATAATTAATCTATCAGAAGAAGAATACACTGCTTCCCAGGAGCTGAGATGCATGGATACCTGTTTCGTAAAAGGCATACAGGTGCTATAACATGTCATTGTTTTATTCTCTAAAGACTTACACAAGTGAAAGGAGAGAGTCCCCACTCAAGCAGAATTCAATAGTAAAACCTAGCTCTGAGATTCCTCTGTCTTATTTCAGATCCAAATATTTAAAATTTTTGATTTGTTTTCCTTAATGAAGCAATTGTATTGGCAGCCAGAGGTACCATCTCAGATCAGATGTGCTGATTCCTTTACAGTAGCTTGTGCATCAGTAATTTATCAGAGCTGAACTTACTCGGACAACTTATGTGTAAAACCTGAAGTTGGGGCCTTATTTCTCAGCTGTATTAAGCAGTGTTGCAGACTGGTTTCAGTGGAGCTAAGGTCATTCATGTAGGTTATCTTTGCTCACTTGGGCTCACATCTATGCTCCACAACTGCAGTGGGGACATTCTGCCAGTGAAGCTGTTGCATCAACACCTCATAGGGATAGGACATAGCATCCAATGTTGATATAGAGAAAATCCCACAGCGTCCCCCATCAAAATTCAGGGACATCCAATGTGGGTAGTACAAGGGCTGACTTGGGACACCAAATCTCAATTGCTGCTTGCAGAGAAGCACCTGGAATTGGACCAAGTGCTTTTTGAGAAGGCTGTAAAATTGCTTCTACTGTTTTTCTTTCTAGCAAGGATGCAGAGATTCAGAAATGCCAGGAGTATCCCTGAGGCTGGGTCAGAGAGGGAGATGGCAACTGGGCAGGAGAGAGCCTAGTGTTTTTTACTAAATTTTTCTGTGAGGAAGTTGCTGATCTTTGGGGGAAAGAAAGCTGTGGGGTATTTCTTCTGATAAAACACGAGCGTAATGTATAGAGTTCAGAGGAAGGGAACACTTCCAGGAAATCTAATTAAACACCAAAAGGCTCACCAGCAGTAGTTTTTTCAGTCTTCATTTCAGATAGTACTTTGATAATAATTTCAGAGCTAAATCAAGCATGTGTGAAAACTGAGTCAGCCACAGAAATCATGAGTGAGTTTAAAACCATTTTTTCCCCTTTTTTGTCTGACTTTGTTTTTCAGACCATAAATCATGTTCATTTGTCTTATGCTGCCTTTGCTCTCTCCTGCAAATAAGGGGTAAAAACCCTTAAAAATGAAAAGCTGATATTTTCATAGGAAGAGGTGCAGCTTTAAGAAAAACTGCAAATACTGAAGACTGAAAAATGCAGGAGCTGGGAACACAGATATTAACTGTCCATCTATATTCATATCTACTGCTTCAGGTCTAGAATGGGAAAGCTGAGTTAGCATGAGCGTAAACAGCTTTGTTCAGGGCAGGACTAGTCTTTCTTAGGCTTCTGTGCTTGTGAAATTCCACAGAAATGTAAAAATATCAGATCTGAGACAGAAAATGTTGGTCTGAAAGAAGGCAGAATATTTTTTCAGCTGCCTTTGAAATACATGATATGTAGGAGTTACACTTTGGGCTTTTAAAATAGATCGTAAATCTACTTAAAGATGAGCTGCAAGGAGGTTTAGAAGCTATTTTTAAAACAAGCTTTTTCCTTGGCATCTTATGAGCTATTTGCCATCTAGTCACGTATGCTTCTGGCTAGGGGAGAGGCTTTCTGAGGCTGTTGACACTCCATGCATCTACTTCTGCTGCGCCATGGGAAACTATGTTCTTTGGACAAAGCTAAGCTTTAAGAAAGGACATCTCAAATGCTGCAGACTTCGTGTACCTGAGTACCTCTACTCCTTTTCTTTTAGTTGTTCATTCAGATACTTCCAAATTTATGCTGTGTTCCAAGGGCCTGACTTTTATTTTTAAAGACTTCTGGCTATTGTTTATGCCTGTAATACTTGCAGTTAAGAACTACTCTCAACATTCACGTGCATGGATAATTCTGAAAATTTAGATAATAAATTCATAATTCTCAGGTCTTGTCAGTGTTTGTGAATGTTTCATTTGGAAAGACTCTGATCTTCTGTTTTGTTTAAATAGGAAAATAGTGGGAATTATTGCCTGTGACTCTTTTGGTATCTAGCTAAACTTTCTGGACTTCTTTTAAATAAAAATATGCATTTCTAATTTCCAAAATTCAACAAGATACGCAAATGTATTTCTTTTGCTCTCACTTAACTTTTTCCTGTTGTCAACCTAGCTTCATGCTGCTAACTAAATAGTGATGCAGCCTGCACACTCATTCTACATCCACTATTATGACAACTGGCAGGCTTTGGTCATTATTTTATAAGGCATTTTTCAGTCTATTTGATGAAACCTAATATGGTCTTTCACAAAAGAAATAAAACCTGGAGGATATAACCTTGATCTTTAATTCATATAGTTCTAAAAGGGAAAGAAGCATCTTTCTTCCTCTTAAATACAAAAGCCTTTGATAGTGTGACAGACTGGATGGTGAGTTCAAGAGGCAGATTTAGGTTCACTGGCTGTGCAAGGCAGGCAGATGTGCCCAACATGCAAAAATGAAGGGGCAAAAGATGAACAGAAGGAGGTTGTCCATTTTTGACTTACAGCCTGATAATTATGCACAATATTGTTTTTCTCTGGCCAGAGATTGAGGACTAGTCTCCGGAATGCTCCTGGCTGAAAAGGAACTTGTATTAGTTGGACAGAGAGGCAAATTTTCTCAAGATTATCAGCCTTGCAATTCTGATGGCAAAACAATGTATGTGTTCCCTGTGTTGGCAGCATATATACTGAGCAGAAAACTCAAGGAAGAAAGGTTTGAGACTTCATAACAAGCAGAAGAGTAAGGAGAAACAGCTTCCAACAAGATCCTGTCATGTCTGGCACGGGGAAGGTTGTTTTTCAGGGAGGATCTCATGACTGCCACCATAGTGAGACGGGAGCTACTAAAAACCAATACACGCCACTCTGGAGGTACCCAATGGGAAGTGTTAAGTGTAGACTGAAGTTCTGAATCCTCCACCTTGGATACCTTACTTCTCATCTTAATTGACTGGCATCCACTGGATAATTACAGCCCTAACTCTTCTTTCTCTAAAAGCTTTTCCTTTCCCTTCCAATGAAAGGTAGGGAGAGGTGCTTCTAAGAAGGAAATAAAAATGAGAAATCATGACTAATCTCTTAGATATGACACCCGCCCATCGGTAAGTTTGGGTTCCCATTCCTGCTTATTCTATGATTCTATGATTTTGCACTAAAATATTAAATATTTAAGCACAATCCTGGCTGAGGCAACAACACCGGTCTTCCCCTCAAGATCAGTGCTTTCACCATACTGCCACTGACTCTCTTTACTGGCCCAGTAATTGTGGGCTCTTAACTACACAGCAGGGCAGCTTCCTTAGGAGAAACAGGATGCATCTCCTGGTCTCCTTCTTCCCAGTATTGCTACATTGAAGCTTGAAGCAGTGTGGCTGGAAGTGCTGTCAGGAAAAAAAAAGACCAAAAAAAAACCAAACCGACCTAGATTTCCCAGTTTCTGAGTGAATGCTGTAGCATCTGCATATTTCACAAAAGGCAGCAGCCTCTCTGCTGTCAAAATACATTTGAGGCTTTCCTTATGAAGCTCCAGACCCTTTTGATGGCTGTTAGATGCTTTCTGGATGAATCTTTTAGGACTGGCCGTTTTGGGTTTGGTTGCTAAACTTCTGTGATGTGCATTGCTTGCATTGGGTCCTAAATGCTTTCTACTGCTAGGAAGCTTTATATTTCAGACTACAGTGATAGCAGTGGGTAGAGTTTTTGTTGTTTCTTATTACTGCAGGTAAGGCAGCATCAAAGCCAAGGCATATAAATAGAGCACTGGACTGAAGTGACTAATATGAGTCATAGCCAAGCAAGTTGTGTGAGATCTGGCTCTAATTTAGATACTTCTTATGGGTGTGCTTTTAAAAAAACCCTCTTTAGACTTGCACTAGACTTCTGTGATCAGATTTAACTGAAACATGTAAACAAGGCAGTAGTAAAAGAAGGTGTAAATCTGAGGCAGTCCTAGGAGGCACCAGAAGGAATTTGCTGATAGAAATTGTAGCCATGGTGCACCATCCTTTCTCCTTCCTGCTGAGATATACTTTGGTTTGCAGCCCCATGATTTACATGAGTTGCCAAGACCTCTTGCTGACCTGTTGGATCCACCTACCCTGTCTTGAATTATTTAAATTATTAATGTATGAATTCAAAAAGGAAATACTCTGATCCAAAACTCTTGTTGCATTTAAATATTTAATTAGGAAAAAAATAGAGGTAGACTAGAAATAGTAACACTTGGAATGTACCATACTGAAGTGCTTGTAGGAAGGCACTACCAACATCTAGCAAGTAACAGACCCATAGAGCAGCTAGTACCACTTGCCAAACTGGTTGGTTATGGTTGGTAATGTTTCTTGCCAGTGTTCATAAAGAGGTTCCATGCCATAAATTGCTCACATCTGAACATTTAAAATCTCATTTTATTTAGGTAAGATTAAATGCAAGTCAAATCCTATAAATATACTGGTGGGCAATGAACTTATACCTCCTGCAGGACAAAATCCTGGGGGTTTTGGGTTGTATTTGACATCTTAAAGAAAAATATTTTGTGATAAAGAAGTAGTTAGATGATTTCCCAGGTTACTCCAATTTGGATAAAGGGGTGAGGACCAGAACAAATAAGATAAAATCACTTGGAATCTGCAAATATTCAGTTATATCCATTATTTCAGAAAATGTTTTAGTGTATCTTTTACCCTTTATGAAAGATAACATTGCCAATACCACTTTCTCAAGACCTCAAAGATGTCTCCCAATCTACATGAAAGACTCTGTTTAACTTGCCTTGTTGTGTTTTGCAGCTAGAGTTTCCTGTCCAAGAACAAGAGTTCATATTCCCTTTAAGTGAAAAAAATCTTTACTATTTCCTCATGTGACTCCAGGAAACAAACTTATGGAAGGGCTGAAACTCTTGAGTCTTGCAAAATGTAGGCACTGGAAAAGGAACAGTAACTAAGCAAAACCAGCAATGAAGAACGTCACCCTGACACTCTTTTTAAAATCTCTGGGACCTGAGCCTTTCCTGCTGCTGAGGTTTGCTGTTGCCTTGCAGGCATGAGCTCTTGCTGCAGCCTTTAGCTCTAGGAGGTTGCTAATTCATGCCCTTCTCCCCCTGTGCTGCCTGCTTTCATGAAGCCTGTAACAAGCAGAATGTCTTTGAGTACATTGTAGTACTATTGTCAAAACTGGCTAACACTACTTATTTTTCAGTTGCTATTTTGGTTGGGGTTTAATTTTCTAGTGGTTAATTCAAAACTAGAAAAGCAGATGAGGCTTTCTGATAAAAACCAGCATGCTCTTTTTAGCTGGAGACAATCACAAGGTTTTAAATAATTTATATTAAGAACAATGCCTTGATAAATCTCTAGGGCTCTTACAGTCTGCAAGAAAAACTCATGGTGCTCAGTACCAGCCGCACTTGTATGATCTAATGTATCACGGCTGGACTCCTAATGCTCATGATTAACTCAATTTTACTGTAAACTGAACTGTGTTTTCTTTTCACGTATTTCAGTTATCTGTTCTCTTAATGCAAATGGTATATCTGAACATTTGAGAAATGTATTCATTTCCAATAATGTAGTTCTTAGAATAGTTCTGTTTTCAGATTTAGGTCAAATAGCAAGCTTACAGCTACTATAAACACTGAACCATCTTGGAACTTCATGCATGCCCAAGGCTGAAGGGAACATCATGCTGAAACATCCTAAGCTTATTCGAGTGGTTCAGTATAACTTTTACAGTGAATCTAGTAAAACATGAAGAATACATAGTTGTTCAATTTTTGTTAAATTTTCAAGGAGTCTTGCTAAGCTGTAAGACTTGGATTAAAAGAAATGGACAGCTTGATAATTTTCCTTATTAACCCTCTAAGGAAGATTGTTTTCCTGTAGTTAACCTAGCTGCTTTTTGGAGGGTGCAGAGTTTTCCTGAAGATAATTTTCACTGTATCACTTCAGTGTATATTCATTAATTTCTTGTTATCACTGAAAATGTCACTAAAAGATGTGTAGATTAGTCTTAAAATGAGGAAAATAACAATCTCAGTTTCTCTTACATTTTTCAGTAAAAATGGTAAAGCTTGGGCTCTTGGCCATGTAGTTCAGCAAAGCTGGCAGAAGCAGGCACTGGCTTTGTCAGTCTCTAAGATAGAAGCTGGTAGAAGTGAAGAGGAAGATTTTAGGAAAGTTTGCCTATGTGCCTGCCAGGGTCTCTTATTCCTTGCTAGGAATCAGTTATCAGGGTGGTCCTTGGATTAGATGACCCTCATCTAACCTGGGAGAGCAGGCACTGACCAGGGGATTTGGCTTAATAAGTTGATGCAGCAGCCTAGTAAGTAATGAAGACTTAAGAGCTGGTGGTGTGCAGCATATGAGAAAAGTTCAGTCAGCTGAATGCAAGCTCCAGCTGCTCCTATCACACAATCTTAGACAGCTCTGCTTGAAAAACAGGAGTAAAAGCAAGAACTTGTGTGAGGATAGGCTAGTTATGTTGGCAAGGGTGGTTCTGCTATTCAAGCATGTCAAAATGTAGTGCGTGCTTCCAAAAGGTGCTGAGAAACTGGGAGACGAGATGAGCCCTGAGGGTGACAGAAGGGCTAGAAAGTAAGATTTATAGAGAGAGTCGTGGAGCTTAGTCCCTTTAGCCTAGCAAAGGTTAAAAGGAACCCAAACTGGAATTAAATGACACACAAGTCTAGCAAACAAGACCATAGGAAATGTCAGCAGCAACAGTAAAAGCTGCATCATTTGATTCTGAATACTGATGCGAACCTCTTGTGAACTCTGGCCATTTTAAAGTAAAAAATGAAGGCTTGTCTGTAAGATTCTCCCTTGATGTTGGCAGCTTGCCATCTTTTGCCCACATGGCTAGGTCAGCTGAGTCACTCTCCATTTTTGCTAATCTCAAGTGTGATTCTTTTGTTCATAGGCAGGACTAAGGAAGAGATTCTTCGCCTGTATTTGGCACTGGTGAAGCTGTACCTTGAATACTCTGTACAGTTTGGGGCCTTTCAGTACAAGAAAGACATCGAGATGCTGGAGCATGTCCAGAGAAGGGCAACAAAGCTGGTGAAGGGGCTGGAGAATAAGTCTTTTGAGGAGCGGCTGAGGGAGCTGAGGTTCTTTAGTCTGGAGAAAAGGAGGCTGAGGGGAGACTTTATCGCTCTTTACATCTACTTGAAAGGAGGTTGTAGGGAGGTAGGGGTCAGTCTCTTCTCCCTGGTAACTAGTGACAGGACAAGGGGAAATGGCCTCAAGATTCTTTGATTCTATGATTCTAAGATGTGCCAGGGGCAATTTAGGTTGTATATTAAGAGGAATTTCTTTACTGAAAACGTTGTCAAGCATTGGAAGAGGCTGCCCAGGGAGGTAATTGAGGCACCATCCCCAGAGGTGTTTAAAAGATGAGTAAATGTCATACCTAGGGACATGGTCTAGTGGCAGACAGCAAGGCTGTATTGGTGATTGGACTCAATGATCTTGGAGGTCTTTTCCAACCAAATCCATTCTATCATTCCGTAATTATTTTTTCTGATATTTAGAACAAAGGAAGTTGTTCTCAGGAAAGTAAAAAGTGCCTGGGAAGGTGAAGAAATAAACCTGAAGATTTTTTTTTTTTTAAGGTGTAGTTTAAACTCTGATTATACTCTTCATGTTTTGGAAAAAGCGGTAGATGTCTCTGTTTACACCCAAAAAGGGGACTCCTCTTTCTAGTGACAACTCTGCGCTTGGCCTGATGACCAAGTCCTACTACATCCTCAGAAAGGAGAAGATTTCCTGCACAACTGGACTCTGAACCAGCCCCTCCTATCACTTAGTTCCTTCTCATGACAGCAAATGCCAGACTAAATCTCTTTTCCTATCATACAAGACAAGTTCTGGCATAAAAGTTCTAAAAACCAATTGCATAACTGTCCATGTAAACCCTCGCTTTTTATTAATCAACCCTTTTTACTTAAAAGCTGAAATAGAGTTCTTGAGCTACAGAAAAAACCCTGTGCTTGGAAGCTCACAGCTACTGTCGTTGCTGTGATAGCCACAAAAAGGTCAGTGGCTTGCATAGCGGTACTGCTCTTCCAGGAAGCAATGCTTTTGGGGCTGCGTATTTTTAGACATGTCTAGAAACAAAACCTTGTGCTATAGAAGAAAACAAGATTGCAGTAATGAGTGACAAAGTGGTGGTACAACTAATGTGCTTCTTTAACCTTGCATTTGTGTGCTTATTAAACATACCATTTAACTGCTGATACACGGTTTTAATCAGTGGTGAGATCTAGATGTA
Organism: Clamator glandarius; assembly: GCA_033459285.1. NCBI lineage: Eukaryota > Metazoa > Chordata > Aves > Cuculiformes > Cuculidae > Clamator > Clamator glandarius. The sequence continues at coordinate 7,005,950 of JAUNZM010000329.1, read as the reverse complement.
TGTATTTGTCCCAAGTTAATTAAATCTTTTGTTAAAATTTAGTGGGCTAGCCCTCAGCTACTACAAATCTGCCATAGGTAATGTAGGATAGTACTAGGCTAATGGAGGTGAGAATCCAATCTAATTATCTATATCACAGTTTTCCACCCAAGTTATGCATGTGATGCCAAGGAAAAAATTGTCTAATTCCACCTTTCCATGTAGCTCAATAAGTGGAATGATTTTTTTCTTTATTAGCAGTGCACTTGCAAGGAGATCTGCAAAACTTATTACGGGCAATGCAGTATTGTAAAGCTATTGGCAACATATAGAAATAAGAGTTAACGATAAGAATAAAAGTTGTCTAAAGAAGGAAATCACATGATATATCACCCACAAGTGATTAAGATGGGGATTGGTTCTTTCAGATTACTTCTATTTCCAGAAACCTCTGTTTTAGTGCTTCTCTATTTTGTAGTCAGTGTTGAATGTTGGTTAAAAGGGATCCTTCAAAGGGATTAAAATCAGTAGTGGTTGTTGAAAAGCTGGATCTTGGCCTAATGTACAATAATCTGTCAGGATTGTTTAATAATAAGAAAACCACAATCCTTAGTAAATTATGTCACAATGACAAGATATTGCTATTCAGCAACTGGCACCATTAAAAAAAAATGGAATGACAATTCCATCAAATAGAACTAAGATGTGATGCCACATCCATCAGGAAGCAGGAGCAGGGTTTCTACAGGACTAATCCAAAAGCTTAGAGCACCACGCATTGCTTTTTAGTGTCAGTTCAGCAGAATAACTGCTCAGTGTGGAAGTATTGACATAGTGAGGGGAGGGATAGCATCTGTTTTGGTGACTGTGCATCTTACTCATGTAGTTGACCATGAGGAGGTCTTCAGAGATAGACTTTCTAAAATAATCATCTTGCCAAAGAGGGATGGGAAACAGCCTTTATTTCTGAAAGGTAGCTAGAGGTAGCTAAAGGACTGCAGAGGTGCAGGTTGCATCTTGCCACTCTGAAAACAGTGTATCCTGGAGCTGATGACGTGGCTCAAAGATGTGATAACTTGGACTTGTTACAGCAGCTCTTGTCAAAATAGATTGCTTGTGGCTTTTTCATGTTTGTGCACCTTCTGTGTGCGGTGAATGAACAAAATTTACTTGAACTGCTGTAGGGAATAATAGACCTTATAGTGTTAAGCTTGCATCCAGATTTATTCAAGCATAAACTAGAGCAGAACTCCATGCCCAAAGCTTCGAAAGCTGTTTTCCATTGAGGTGTCTTTCAGTTCTTCACGTAAGGCAGGGGTATGGAACCCCTAATCTCATCCCCATTTCCAAGAATTCTGCATATGTTTTGGTTTTATCGTGATCCAGAGGGAGCCTTTCCCAGATGGAAAGGATAGTTTGATTCCCACACTTCTCAGTCTGGAGGAGGGCTTGTGCAGAAGCCTGGTGTCTAATGTGCCACTGCTAGGGATGAGCTGTGGCATTTCACGAAAAGGTTCTGAGACTGTCAAAGACCTGAGGCTTTCAGGCTTTTTGCACTCCGAATGTGGTGGAAGAAACTCTCTGTGCTTCTAGCTATCACTAATAACCTATGTTCCTTTTCACCCCAGGCTTTTCTTTGCACCAGTTCATTTTGAAATAGTATAGGCAAATGGATTTAAGATTGTCACATTCTCAAGGCATTTCTGGTGATGGAATAAATAGTTTCAGAAATGAATTGCTAGAACTGCAGAAATATTTAGCTTCTCAGGAATTCTTCCCTTGTAAGACTTGAAGGAAAGAGGGTCTGACTCACAAATAGCACTTTTCTTTCAATGCTGTCTCTATAGAAGGTGCTACATATAACTTAGCTACCTTGTGTCTGCACTTGTGCTGTACCCTGGAGTGTGCATTATCTTCTCATGCATCCCATGAGTTATGCTGATGTGAGTTATTTTTAATCAAAAATAGTTTTATTCTTTTGAAATATCCTTCAGAATTTCCAGAAGGATAGGGAGAAACTCAAGCAGTGTTGTCACAATACTTTTGGTGCATCCTGATACAGATGGGTTTTGTGGACTATGAGAGTATGAAGAAAGTAACATAAGCCTACTGGACACTATTGCACTAATCTGGAATGGGCTCAGCTTGAAGTATAGGCAACACTTACCTGCTACACCTATGTCAGCCAGTACTGTGAGTGAGCATCCTTCACCTTGTGCCCCAAATATTGGACTTTCATGCCTAAATGAAGTCTGTACTTAAAATAAGTTACATTATAAGACAATAGGTCTACTTAGCCTCCTGCAGACAGACTGGAAACTGTTCTACCTGTGCTCCAAGCCACCTGGACATACCAAACTGATGCAAAGGCTCTGTGTTCCCAAAGACTCTTTGCAGTGCCCTGGCAGAGTTTGTGATGTTCTGGTTTGGAGCTGGTGTGGAGCGAGGACAGGTCTGGGCAGCCCTGCTCCTCTGTTGAGTACCCTGCCAGACTTGAGGAAGGGCCAATCTGAGCAGGACAATTCAAATCTGTGCTCTCTTTTCCACACAATTACTCCACATTTGGTGGGCTTTCAAAGCAGCTGCTGACATCCTGAATATCATAGCTTGTCTATGGAGTACTGGATGGGAGGGCTTCTTATCATTGTCTCTGAACTCTCTAAAGCCAAATGTACTGCTAGTCTATTTTTAAAGGGGGAAGACCATAAGAAAAGCAAATTCTGGATTTGTTTCATGAAGAGTTAAGATAAAGGCTGAAGAAGCTGAGATTAATTCTTTGGAGATGACAGGGAGGGAGACTGTGGAAACTGGCTTAAAAATATAGCTTGGGATTTTTTTCTAGCTGATAATCATAGAAGCTACTGGAGGTTTTAGAATTGGCTGTCTGTATTATTTTGTGACAAAAGAGCTGAGTGGTTATAGTATAGGCTATGACAAATATATCACAAAGTAGTCTTATGAGCCATTAATGTTACGTGCCAGGACTATGACTGGTGGAAGAAAATTGCATTATCATCAAATGAAGTAAGAGAAGGGATAGAAATATCTTGACATGCCTTGGATATAGTGAGATACTGCACTAAAATTGATGGGAGTTTGAGATACACATCCTTTGCTAGCAGAGTTAAAGAAGCATAATTTTAAATTAGTTCTCATGAATAGTAGTTAGGACATCTTAAAAATTCCCAAAGAAGCTTCCCTATTAATTATAACTGGAAAACCAAATGCAAACCTGAAATAGTGGGCGTTTTTTTCCCCAATATGTTATCTATTCCTATGGTATTTTCAAGTCCTAGCTGCTGTAGTAGTGCTGTTCTTCAGTGCATACATAATGGGCTAAATCCCACTCACCTTACTCACATCAGTACCATGACATCCATGAATTATTTGCCCCAGTTAACTGGTATAGAATTTGTTTTGATTTCAACAATTTTATGACCTCTTGCAATACTACATTGCAAGCTATAATTAAACAACAAATCTCCAGATTTTGAGACACAGAAAGAAGATGCTGAAGAAAGAGGAAGAAAGGAAGAAACATGTCTGGCTTTTTTTCCTGCATTGAAAAGGATAGGCAAAATTTTCAAAGCTTTTCAGCTGTTTGACTTAAAATGCTCTCTGAGGAAAATGAAATCTCAGGGGAATTAGAGAATTAGAACTTCTGGGCTCTTGTTCCAACTTTTCTGCCAAATTTTTACATGACCTTGGCTACACTAAGTGTCTCAGCAGTCACTTACAGGAAGGATACTTAAACTGTCTGAGACACTAACCAAACTTCACATTACCAATGTTTGCCCTAACTTCACAGCTATCCATTATCTTAAGGCTCTGTGGGCTGGCCAGCACACTGTTCTCAATTTCTGTTTCAGCTTATCCAGCTGGAATGGACTCGCACAAACTGGTGTCTTTGTATAAAAATGCTCACTTATTCTGCCCCAAATGGCTACTGAAATATGAAAATCCTAATGTTATACTTTGGGGCTATTAGTTTAGCATGATGCATATCAAAGCAACAGGAAAGTTTTAGACCTAAGGCATAAGTATGCCATGAATTTTGTGAGAAGAAAAGGACTAAGGACTTAGGAGAGTGCCAGGAAGGTCTAAGTGGTTAGAAAACCTTACTTCTGCATCAACACAGGTGTTGTGACCAAGTTTTACTTGGTCTGAAGAATGGCAAAACATGAGTGATGCTGAGGGGAGGTTGTTTTATGTAGTCAGACTTGCATGATATGGAGAGCTCAAGTCACCTTCCTACATATTATATTAATGTTGTTCTGGCAGGAAAACACAGGTTCCTCAAGTGCCTTACTTGTTGAAGTCCAACCTAACCACCAGTTGATTAGCTGACAGGATAATAGTGAGTATTCCCAACCAACTTCATTCTTCTTCACCCCCAACCTTTATCATAAAATGTCAGCCTAATGACTGAAAAACAAGACTATTAAATTCTACAATTGTGTTAGTAAGTTATTTCCCCATTTGTTGGTATGTACTGAGACCTACTTATCCATAGTCATTGGAAGCTAACGAATGGAGACAAAGAATTTTTTTTCCTTGAATTACTCTTAAGAGGGGCATCTTTTAATTAAGGGACAGATTCAAGAAAGTGTTGAGAAAGTTGTTTAGGGTTTTTTTCCTTTTTTTTTTCTTTTTTTTTTTCTTTTTTTCTTTTTTCTTTTTTCTTTTTTTTTTTTTGTGTGGTAATACTCCCCTTTCCCTTGCTTTTTTCCCCTCTCTTTGAATCTGGGACACGTGCAGAGATAACTTCAAGTGATCTAACACTTTGAGGGGAAGATTCCAGGTCTTTCATTATTTCCTCTTTGTAAAGATGGAGTTGTAGAACAGATCTCTGTAGAGAAGATATTTTGAAGTAGCCAAGGAAAGAAAATCATGTTGCAGAAGTGGACCATATGGTTTTTTTGCAAATGCAAAACTAATTCAAAAGGGATTGCAGAACTTTTCATGTGAGGGTGTTCACCCTGAGACATTGTAATTAGGAGATTCTTGGAAAGTTTGCACTTTTGGAAAATGAGTCATTTTAAGTATTTTCAGGCAAGCCCACTGAATTGCTGGTTGCTTGTAGAAATCCTTACACTTTGGAAGTTCTTAGAGTAAAGGGTTTACGCCTGGCATAGTTCTTAGATTCAAAGGTTTACGCCTGGCGTATTTATACTTACGTGACACAAATGTAAGTATAGGAAATTGGGACGTGTGCATAGCTTCAGCTGCCTTAACAGGGAGCTGCTCGTTGATGGTGACACAGCTCGACTGTTCTGCCATACACTTTCATCTTACCTGCACTCCTGAAATACTCAAATGGATTTTAAACCATGACTACCTGTTTGTGGGATGTACTGATATCTGTCTGCTGGGACAGAAACAGATTGATGAAATAGCTGACTATTATGTATCTGGTCATGGTTTTTTATGTACAACAGGGTCAGAAAATGTAAGTAGAGTGTACAATACCTAGAATTCACAGTGACCTGTAATTATATGGACTCTGTTTTCTATTTTGTACGTGCAGATGAGTATAATTTGTTTGAAACTTGTTCCTTATGGAAGTCAAGGCCATTTAAAATGTGTCAGCATCATATTCTGTATTGGGTTCCTGAACTGGTTTTGACTTGAGATATCAGCCTCTTCTTTTGGCTTTCCATTTCACTTGTATGCAGTATTTGAAAAGATGATACCTCTCAGTCCTAATAGACCGTCCTCATTTGCCACCCAAGTATCCAAACACTTTTGGCATTCCGGAACTCTTCTAATCTCTCATTTTCATGTAATTTTTTTCCCCCTGCACTATAAATATGAAATATCCACTTGGGGCAATCAAAATTTGTAAGCTGTTTACAGGGAATGGATCTGCAGAGGGGATGCTCAGGAGGGAAATAGAGTAGATGCAGGACTACATCAAAGCTGTTATTTTGCTTAAATTGAGTGTCAGTGACATTCAGTATTTCATGACAAACTTGTTTAAGATACTAAGGTACTACAGGAAATTCTGAAGTTCACACAGCAGCATGTAATGGTGAGTCAGAAGGCTCAATGACTGTAACATCCACTAGGTATTTTGTAGCGTATTTTTATCTTTTGATAGATTGCTTCTTGACCCTACAAAAGGTTGCTGTGAAAGTACACTGGCATTCCATGCAGTGAACGGTGTCACTTGAACAGTTTCTCACACAGCCTGAGCAGTGGCTGCTGCTCTGTGGCTATGACTTTCAAAGTCTTTTCCCAAGACTATGAAAACCGTTTTCCTTTCTAAATAACCTTTACTTGTTGAGGTAAATTAATTGGTTCTTGAGTGAGTCACCGATAACAAAGATTGCTGAAAAAAAATATGTACTTGCCTGGCAAAGGGTTGCTCTGAACTTTGGAGAATAACATTCTGTTCTCGTTATAACACATCTTCTATTTCCTCAGCTGTCCTACAGTCACCAACTTTGTTTGATAGCCATTTCTCAAGGACGTTTCTTTTTACAAAGAGAGCAACTTCTAGCTTGATTCAATTTGAGTTTTCTAGAACATCCCAAATTCAAGAATTGTATGTATGTGAAAGTAGGAAATGGCAGTGGCATCCCAAACTGTGACTGGGGATTTGACAGTAAATGAAATGTCAAGATAGTTGGAGAATTCAACCCTATTGAGAGAAAATGAATTTTGAGCTGTAGCCATGATGTGAGATAATTAAGGAAATAAAAAGAAGAAAAGAGGATCAATAATCACGAAAAGATCCATAATCAATAACATGTCAATGTTTTGTTTGTTTTTTTTTTTTTACTTTAACAGCATATATTTAGATGTAGCACTTCTAGCCTGGCTATTTGCCTACACTTAAAAGCCTTTTTAAAATAAAAGTTAAGCCATTGAGCAATAAGCTTCTTTCAAACTTAGATATTTTCTTTAGGACTGAAGAAAGTTTTCACATTGTTTAAATATCAAGAAATACTTCCAACTTCCGTACTTTCTTAGCACAACTTCATAATGGATTGTTTTGAAACAAGCATTGGTGTCATCAGCATAATTCAAAATGTACATCAGAACCCAAAATAAGTCTATTGTGAAGCCCTGAAAAGGTTAGACTTGAAAGCTACTCTTGGATCTGAAGCTTGTTCACTTCCATATCTTTATTTCATTATATACTTTAAAAAACATTTTGAGAAAGGATTAGGAAAAAATGTACTTCAGAGAAAACACTTTAAAGTATCTCCTGTGGATTAATCATAAAATAGGACACTTCCTGATTAGGAAAGTATTATGAGACATAGCAGACCGAGTAGTAATGACAACAATGGATCACATAGAATGACTCTGTTAGGAAGAACATGTACGTAAAATTCCTGTACAGTAAAAACCACTTTAAGTATTTTAAATATCTGTAGCTGCTTTCTGTAATATCCTAAGATAAAGAAAGATTTTAATCTATATACAGACATGTGAAAACTGAAAAGTAAGTTTCTACATGGACAAATTGGGTTTCCATTCACAACGTGGTGCACTAAATTGAGCAGGATTGCATTACAATTTTTCTTCCTCTCTCACCCTTTGTTGCCTCATAGAAACAGCTAAGCTACAGTGTCCTGTTCTGCTAATGATATGTGATGTGTCCCAGACATCTCTATAATCCAAATGATTCCTGGCAGTTTGGGTCTATTAAATCTTTTCCTGTTAAAAATTCTATAGGATCCTGTCTTGGAGACAGGAATTTGGCAGTGAAAAGAAAAGCAAAAATCTGATATATTTTTTAGCTATTGTCTTTAGAAATGCTTTCTTCTGTATGTTTTTATGAGAATATCAAGAAAGCATCCTTGGGTATGTCCTTGGATATCTTTTTATATGTTCTCCATGAAACATTAGAAGAATGTCTAAAGGAAGAATGGAATATGGCAACATCCATGTCCACCCATGTACCTACAGAGACTGGACTGAAGGGGAACAAGCACATCTATGTAAAAGCTTCAGCATTTTCATACAAACACAAATGGTCTATGAAATTGCATTGCTGGGTCATGAAGTGCAATGATCTGCACTGCAAGTGGAATTTAGCCTGTTTGCTCTGTTTTATCTGCCTAACTGTTCCTGAAACTAGTCAGAAAGCAGATACCTGGAGAGCTGGCCTTGGACTGATCCTCTCTGGCTGTATTCTCCATATGGACAATAATCCCAAATAACCATTGAGCAGAGCTATCAACATCATGACCAACAACTTCCCTTCCCTACTCCAAAGCCTCAAAGTGCAAAGGGAATAAATGTGCTGCCACTGATACATTGCTTTATTATAAGCAGTCATGCTTCTGAAGAACTCCTATCTGATCATTTGCTAAGAAGATATTCAACAAAAGTAGAATTCTGCCCTTATTTAACTTGCCTAGATTAGTGAGGTTGCACTAGCTGTCTACTCTGTCCAGTATAAAACCACTCTGGAAACTTTCAGAACCAAGATCTCCATATCAGTAACCCTCCTCCTTGTGCCCAGGTTTGAGGGGTTTTTGAGATTTGTAGATCTTTAGAAATTCAAATAGCTCAAATAATAAAAAAAAAAAATAAAATTGAATGGGTAGCTTAGTCTCTATTCCCCTCTTCTCCCTGAAGAATTTCTATGTAATTTCTATGTATTTCTGTGAAGAAATTCTGTGTAAGAATTTCTACTCCCTCTTCTTGTCCCCTAGTACACCTGGTGTAATTCCAATAAATCAAGAGGGTTTAAGTTAGTGAAATCAGATCTACCCAGTTAATTGACAAGGGGTCTGCAGCTGGAGAACTGAGAAATGCAGTAACACTTATTTTCCAATTACAGTTCCGCAGCTTATGCCTGTCATTTGTTTTCTTCTTAATGGTACTTTGAAATATTAGGAGACGTCAAGAAGTAATACTATTTTGTCCTGTCGTATTTCATATGTTGTTACCTTAAGAATGCTGGACGCTAAAAATCTCCAGTATGTAATAAAGTGTTAATTTTCAGACCTTGAAAGGCAAGGTCTGCCCCACAAAACTAATTACAGTGTTTACCTTATTAATACCCTTGAAAAATGTTAATTTCCAGTACAGTTGTGCACTTCAGTTTGTGTCCTGTCCTGGCTGTCCAGACACTTCCATCATCTTCACTGTTAATAACATGGATCTGACCTGACATTCTCACAGTCTATTCTGGTTGATTGCTTAGTGATATTTCCCTGGGTAAAGGTATATTTTCATTTTTACACATAAGGAAAAGACAAAGCAGGTAGATTGAAGTATTTACCCAAAGCTATATGGGAAGTCTGAAAGAGTCGGGACCTGACTCCAAATATCTGGATTTGCAGCACTGTCACCAGACAGCTGTTGTCAGCTGCTTGCAGTATCTTCTAGTGTATTCCAACAACGGGTGAAATAATCACTTTTCCTATGGAACTGAAATATAGTGCTGTAGAAAAAGAACAATTTTATTATTGATACTGGGTACAGGCCAAAATCATTATGAGAGTCTTTTGTAGGAATCTTTTTTTCCCCTTTTTGTATTCCTAATTGTATTTAGTTTGCTTGCTTTGACCCATATTAGGTGTCATAAGTCATATTATTTTGGGTAAAAGCTGAATAATGATTGGATGTACAGTATATTTTGTATAAAAAAATCAGATTTATACAAATATTGAGTGTGAAGTTTAACTCAATTTTCCTTCCACAGCCTGGTACTGCAGAGGTTATTTTAGAAGAATGCTGTTTTAAACAGTATAAGGGTACAATAAAACTAAAAATACCATCACACTATTTAAAGCAGCTAGAGAAAAAATAACTCCTGTCCTAAGGCTTTTGCACTATTATCCAGAAGTGCCTGAGCATCAGGCAGGGTGTCTCAGCTAGCTTTAGGAGTAAAAGGGAAGTTGCATTATGAATTTCATAGGTCAGGCAGACTTAGAACTTGATCAGTTTGGCAAAAAGAAAAATAACCTGCTAGTGGGATACAGTTTCCCAGGCAAAGTTGTTGTGTTACTATTAGCTGTCTCAGGCTTCCTGGGAGCAGCAACTTGCACTAGCAGAAAGGAATGTCAGAGTTTGTAAACTGAGGAAATTTTGTGGGAAAGAGTAGTGCTCTAGGCCAATGGAAAAATTGTTGTAGGATAAATTCTTGTCACACTAAACAGCAACTGAGAACACACGTTCCACAATACAACCTGGAGAGTTTTTATCTGGGCCAAAGATGGCAGAGTCCTGAAATCCACAATGAACTCTGATCTACGTGGATGTTATCCAGGCAGCTCTGGTCAACTGCTGGAAACTCTGTTTACTCTCTCTTCTTTAAATGTTTTGATTATAAACACAACATTAATTTATCTATGTCCAGATGTGTATAAGCACTATTGAAAATCATTGGATTATAGCAAAGCCAGACATCCTCCTTTCAGCTACTTCCTTATCCCTGCCCCAAAGTATGAAGCCTGGGAGATATTAATCACAAGAAAATTATTTTTTTGTCGACTTTTTTTTTCAAAGCATTAAAGAAACAATTAAGAAATATTACAGTAACATTACAGCTTATCTCATATTTTAAAACAGAAACCAGCAATAGTTTGCTACTTGTCTGGGAAGTGTGAGAGCATTGAATGGGTGCTCCTGTAGGAATTAGTCTATTCCTTTGTGTGCATCTCAAACAAGTTAATGCTGAGCTTTAATACTGGTACTTTTTCATAATAACTAGAGACTGATTCTAGTCTCAGTAATGAACTACTCTGGATATAAAGCAGAGTGATATATCTGAATTTGGCCCTGCAGGGATAATACTAGAACTGCAGGTTACAATGCTTTTAAGACTGGAAGGTATCAAAGGCATTAGAACACCTTAATGAAACCTCAGGCTCTGGATGTTTAGTGCCTCTTACAACATTGCCCCTGCTCGTGCGTCAATTGTCCTCTATTATCACTTCTGGACCACATTTTCTTTTCCCATCAGATGCCATTTTTACCTTGGATTCAGACCCTGCTCCTGGCACTTTAGTCTTATCTCGTCTGTAAAAACTCTTCTATTGGCAGGAAAATTCAGGTAGTCTATATCATTAGCCTTACAGAAAGAATCCCTGCAATTTTCTTCTTGCACTAATGCTAATTGTGTTGGGGAAAATGGGAATGCAGTGTAGGCCATTCCTTCTCTGTGTGCAACAAATGGAAATCTGGGGACAGGAGAACCTGGGAAGAGACCCTATACAACTGTGCAGCATGAAGGGCCACTATTTTGCTGGTGACTCTTCAGAGGTGTTTCCGTAGTTTGTAGAGACACAGGTCCACCACTAATACTGATTTACAGGGCTAAGAAATCAATCCTGGGGGCTTTCCCCGCACACATGGTTCACAAGGGGCTTCAGCTGCTGCTGTATATGACTTGTCCAAATTCTGTCCCCCTTTCTTCTGTTTGAAACTGTGTATGGTTCAGCTCTGTGATGTAACATGTGCAACTCCTACTTACTCAATAGAGTAAGCATGTAGTCAGTCACATCTGCTAACAATGTCAAAACAGTTTTTATTGCTTTTTATTCCTGTTAGCTTTGTAGAGACAATACAGCAAAATGGTGCATTTTTAACAGCTCATTTGCTGAGTTCACCATAGAGAATTGTCTCTGCTAGCTCTGTGTGAGTCAGAAATGTCCTTTATGGCTCTCTGATGCTCGGCAGGAAGGATGTAGAGATCATAGAATCATAGAATCACCAGGTTGGAAAAGACCCACCAGATCATCGAGTCCAACCATTCCTATCAAATACTAAACCATGCCCCTCAGCGCCTGCTGGGCAAGGAGTAATTTCTCTTCAAGTTCACCTTCAGTGGGAACTGTAGTCATAAATGTGGAGTTTCTCAATGCCATGATTCAGAGAATATGCAGGCTTAAAGATGCCTTCATATATAAACATAAAAGGAAATTTCAGGTGTAACTCAAGTTGCACAGAGCTGTTGAGGCATAATTTTTCTTGCTACATCCCATGTATTCATGAGAAGAGAGGACTTGTACTCCATTTGTGTCTGTGCAGTAGAACTGATGTTTCTCTTGTACTAATGTATTTTTCAGTGGTACACAACATACATGTTTATTTTATGTACAGATATAACTTCATTATTTTTCTTATTCAATAGCTTTAACTAGGATGGCTAATGGTAGCGTATGTTTCTAAGACAAAATTGAACTGTTGAAAGCAAAGGAAGTAGTTGTACTTCTTAATAAGCATAACATTCCTTGTGATTTTTTTGGGGGGGCTGACCTTTAAGTTTAGAAATGAAATGTTTAAAGCTGAAATGTTTGTTGAGGCTGATGAACATTCCTGGCATTAGTAATGCAACTTACAAGAACAGGGAGCTGTGCTTGAAGACCTCAGGGACGTTTTTGCAGCAAGGATTTCTTGTATATGTGTGTTGGTTGTAACTAGAGACCGGAAGTTTTATGAGCATTTAAAGGTGGGAATAGGTGCTCTGTAAATGAAGTAGATGCCAAAGAGACCTTGTAAGCTGGTAAGTCTAACTTGTGTAAACAGAGCCCCCAGTTTTCCTAGCTGAAAGCAGGTACTGTCATCTCTTGTAGTTCAAAGGCAGAGATGGGAGAATTATTTATACAGAATAGTCCTTTCTTAGTATCCAGCAGATACAGTGATGTTGTGGCATAATTAGAAGTTGGTTTAGGTGATTTCAGGTGTCAATCTGAAGGCTGAGAACTAAAAGGAACTGCTATGTCTGCAGAGACCTTGGTAGGTAAAGGAGTTTAAATGCTGATAGAAAACAGAGGCAGCTACAAGAGAAAGAAGAGCTGATAGAGCAAGGGCAAGAGTAAGATCTGCAACAGCAGAGCTGGAGGAACCGGTGAGGCTCAAATTAGGAGTGCAGGGTTCTACCAGGAAAGCAGGTAGCACTTGTGGTGAGGGGGAGAAGCTAATGCAGTAGGGCCAGCAACAGCTTGGATAAAGCCTTGGTATCCTGCTGTTCAGGTGACAAAGCTCTGGGACCTGCTGACTGCAAACTGAAAGGGGAGAGATGGTGCAGAAGATGGAGAAACGCCCAGATGGCTACACCAGGATGTGAGGGAGGAAGGCTGTAAACAATTATAATGCAACTTTGGGAGAGGGATTGTATCTTATTGTTTTGTCTTCTTTTTGTCCTTTTCTCTTATTCAGTAAAGTAACGATTTATTAAGAAAACCATTTTAAGGTGTGGAAAAATTAGACCTTTGAGCACTAGAGATTTTAGTTTGATTATGCCAGCTCTGGTGTGGGGTTTCAAGCTGGTGTTTTATTATTGGCTGCTGAAGTTTAAACTTGGCATCAATCAAAGGCTGTCAGAAAAGTTGCAGAGAGCTTTGTGTAAACTCAGGATGTCTGTCCTGAGTGATTAAGACTTTTCATAGTCTGTTCTTATGACTAAAATTGGAAGTGGTATGCTATTAAAGTGCATACCCACTTTTTCTTATTATTTGTAGGATAGTTAGGCACATGAGGGAAGACACTGGCAACTGAACCCATGCCACGCTTATCTTCACAGCATTTGCATGGGGAAGTGGATACAACATTGGAAAACTACTTATGGTGCCTGTGGATCTGTGCTTACTGTAGTTGTATTCATATTATTGCCATTACGCATATTTGCAAAAATAGCAAAGGTTGGGAGTGTTCATGGTGTTGCTTGTTTGGTGTCTTGGGAAGCACTGACTACAAAAAAAAATGCCCTGAAAATCTCAGAACAAAACAACAAATAGTCATGAAGCACTGTGACAATCAAACAACAAGGGCAGAAAAAATGTTTAGAAGAGACATATGGCTTAACATGCTGGCCCATTTTTGGCTGATCTTTTTCCAATCCTTCTGCTCTCTCAACATAACCTCTCTCTCAGTGCCTCCCTATTCCAGAAACCCATCTGCCTTCATCTGTTAATTCAGCCCTCTCTTACTACTGAATTGTTTATCAGCCAAATGAATGTGGATGATGGGCTCCTCTAGTTCCTCCAACCTAATAAAAACAGGCCTACTACTCAGTGGTGGGCCAATGCTGAGGAAAGTGTAAATTACTTATGATTTGTCTGGAGACCTTTGGGAGGGAGGCCAGAACAACTCAGCATTTGGCATCTTCAAAAACATTTCCAAGGCCTGGATGCAGTCAGCAACGATCTCTTCTTCACCACCCTACTGAGCACACAGTGATTTTGGCTTATGTTTTCACAAAGTAAGAGGAATACCCCTGCTTGTCTTGTGCTTGATCCTCTTCCATTTCAGTTTGGCACAGATCTCATGAGAAGTCTGAACTGATCTAACAGGTGTAACTTCCCCATAAAGGGAAATCTCAATCTTTTTCTCCCTCTAGCTGTCCAAGTGACTTTGCCTTTCTCTCCAGTGTGAGGAGGTGCTGATCTGACCCCAGTTCAGCTTGTAGAAAGTTAACCCAGCAAAACAATGGGTGACTGTCTGCTGGATTAATGAGCTAAACTGAATTACCAAAGGACTAGATGAAAGCCTGGCAGGAAGGGGTAGGACTACCATATCAGGAACTGGGTGCCCAGCAAAGCCAGACACATCCACTTTCAGTAGGGATTCATTCATCCTTTTTGACTAATCGCCCACATCAAGAGAGAACATCCTCTCGCTGGCTCTGTCTTAGCTCAGTGTTAAAGCACCTGGCTAAGTACATGCATAGTTGTCAGGTTAGTAATATAGCAGTGCCACCTGTGTGGAAGGTAAACGTGGTCAGTTTTAAACAGAATAGAATCACAGAATCACAAGGTTGGAAAAGACCCACAGGATCATTGAGTCCAACCATTCCTATCAAATAATTCCTGTTGGGGGGTGCCTTCAAAACCTATTCCTAGAACTAGATATTTTCTCACTTTGTCCCTTCAGAGGTCTCCAATAGAGATTAAAACTAAATATATGTTAATTATGCAATTTCAACCTGCTGCTGTGAGTCTCTGGGGTTCTCCTGTTCTCTTCTGGTTTTATTCTTACAGTTATGCTGTAGACCCCTGACTTCACAATGAGGCAGTTATCCCCCTCTTTTAGCTTGGATTCCTAGAAAATAAGACTTGCATTATTACTTTGAACGTCTGGCAATATGCAGTCCATGTAATCTTTAAACTGGCTGAGACCTTTCATGTACATTAGATAGGGTAGTTTCAAATATACAAAGTTCTTATAAATTTTGTGACAGCCAGTTAGAGGAGAAGAGACCCTGATAACATGTATTCCCTCTTTACAACCACTTTCCTGGTGTGAGAGAAACAGCTGTGATGTGAACTCACCATTCACTGGACACATCAGAGGAACTACAAGGACAATCATCTAAATAACTTCATTGCTGACAGAACAAATTGTTGGGATGTGAGCTCAATTTTTTTTTCTGAATTGTTTTTTTGTTTTCTTTAGCAGGAGCCTTAGTTGTAAAAATAGTTGGTCTCTTAGTAGGATTACCATAGGATTTATGCAGGAAAAAATATGCAGTATGTTTGCCCATGCAGAATAATGTTTCATAATCACTGTGTGTCTCTTCTGCCAGAGATGCTAATATTTAACCTCCTTCTATTTTGAAGCTGGTTAGCATTTGCTCCAGAAGGAGAACCAAGGGAGAAGAAAATGAACTTAACAGGGACAAACGTAAAACCATTGTATATCCACATGTAAAACAATCAGGTGAAACTGCAAAAATCAGGCCATGCAGCCAAAGGGCTGCAATTCTTTTGATCAAGTTGGGTGAATGCTCCAGTAGTTTAGTACCTGTGTAAAGAAACTCCTCTGTACAGCCAGGGTGAAACAGGGATGGAGATTGCACTGCTGTATAGTATGCTGCACACTCCTGCAAGGAAAGTATTTGGTAGCTATACAGGTTGCAGTTCTGCAAGGGCAGAAACTACTCTTGGACCTGTCCCACGTCATTTTCCAGGAGTTGGAATCCTTGGTCATCTCTTCTAGGACAGTGTCTGCCATAGCCTCCCCAAATGTTTAGGTCCAGTCCTGTTTAATGTCTTTATCAACGACCTGGATGAAGGCATTGAGTCCTCCCTTAGCAAGTTTGCAGATGACACCAAGCTGGGAGGAAGTGTCGATCTGCTGGAGGGTCGGGAGGCTCTGCAAAGGGACCTGAACAGGCTGGACTGCTGGGCTGAGACCAACGGCATGAGGTTTAACAAGGCCAAATGCCGGGTCCTGCACTTGGGGCACAACAACCCTAAGCAGAGCTACAGACTAGGAGAAGCCTGGCTAGAAAGCTGCCAGGAGGAGAAAGACTTGGAGGTGCTGGTTGACAGCCGACTGAACATGAGCCAGCAGTGTGCCCAGGTGGCCAAAAAGGCCAATGGCATCTTGGCCTGTATCAGAAACGGAGTGACCGGCAGGTCCAGGGAGGTTATTCTCCCCCTGTACTCGGCACTGGTGAGACCGCACCTCGAGTACTGTGTTCAGTTCTGGGCCCCTCACCACAAGAAGGATGTTGAGGCTCTGGAGCGAGTCCAGAGAAGAGCAACAAAGCTGGTGAAGGGGCTGGAGAACAAATCTTATGAGGAGCGACTGGGAGAGCTGGGGTTGTTTAGCCTGGAGAAGAGGAGGCTGAGGGGAGACCTTATTACTCTCTACAACTACCTGAAGGGAGGTTGTGGAGAGGAGGGTGCTGGCCTCTTCTCCCAAGTGACAGGGGACAGGACGAGAGGGAATGGCCTCAAGCTCCGCCAGGGGAGATTTAGGCTTGAGATTAGGAAAAAGTTCTTCATGGAGAGGGTGGTTAGGCATTGGAACGGTCTGCCAAGGGAGGTGGTTGAGTCGCTGTCCCTGGAGTTGTTTAAGGTTAGGGTGGATGAGGTACTTAGGAGCATGATTTAGGGATTGGTGGGAATGGTTGGACTCAACGATCCAGTAGGTCTCTTCCAACCTGGTTATTCTGTGATTCTGTGATTCTGTGATTCTGTCTGGGTTGCCTGGAAGGGGGTACACAGTGTCAAAGAAACAGGCAGCTTGTGCTCAAAACCTACTTGAAGAAAGCACTCTGATAGAACCTGAAGTCCTAGCACCGGCATTAGCAAATACCTACATAAGCATAGCATTTAGCTGAGATATGAGCAATCCCATCTGTTTAAGGGAAAGTATAGTAAAAGATATTAACATCAGCCAAGTGCCTTTTGAAAAACAGTCTCTGTGTGTCAAAGTCAGTAATGGGGTTCTGAGTCTCAACAGAGCAAATAAACCAAAATGTGAAGTTACGTGACCCAGTTATGGGAATATCACTTGGATATAAATGAATGTAGCATCTAAAAAAATGCTGTCCTGTATCATCTGAGTGGCAGTCTCTTTACTGGGCAAAACTTGTGTTTATTCATAAAATTTAGTGAATGCTACGTTGCAGGAAAGAGAATTTCTTACCTTACATATAGCTCAGCTGGAGATGAATCTAGCATAAAAACTCAGGATATGTCTAAATCTATATATGAGCTGTTAAATGTCCCCCAATACAGTGTCTTCTGCCAGTTCTGCTAAGGTGGTGGATTTCTATTAATCAGTCATCCAATCTTTACTTTTGCAATGGCCAACGAGGGCCAGTGGAAGGATAATGGCTGTACTATGGCAGGGGGTTGGACCTAGATGATCTTTAACCACCCCTCCAACACAAACCATTCTATGACAGGTTAAAAGGGCAATATAAAGCTTAAACAGCTTGAAGTCACTCAAAGATTTTACACAGCTTTAAGGCAGGAGCATGCTTAGTAAAGGATTTAGAGGCTCACCATTTCTTCTCTCAGAAAAGCTCTTTTGGCAGAAGTTTGGTCTGTTTGCACCAGGATCCCCACAAATGCAAGATATGAGCAAGCCCTGTGAGACAGCGTTTACTCAGCCCTTACCCAGCCCTCCCATAATCACCCAGATTACCTCAAGTCAAGAGTCTTGCAGAGAAAGACATCTGTTTTTTTTTTTAAATTTGCTCTAACAAGATAACCACCAAATCTTTTTCCAGATGAAGGTGTACCTGACACTTGTTAAGAACCACTAAATTTTCAGTGTCTTTCATTTTTTTTGTTCAAAGCATTTTAAAGTAACTACAAAATGTTCAAAATACTATACTATACTAAGTAGAAATTCCTTTTACGAATATTAGGCATGAGCCACCAGGATGACAGATTTTGGCAATACAGTGGAAGGCCTCCCATGCCAGCTCAAGAGTGTTGGTCTATGTCCCTCAGAGTTATTTGGCAGGGAAAAATACAGTCGCTTTATCTTGCTTTTTCCATGTTTTTCTTGCTCTCATTTCCTGCTTTTGCAGAACTACTCTCTGGCTGCCAAAATTCTGCAAAATTCCTCACAAAATGTCTTGATCCCTGGCTACCCAAAAAAATCGTCACCTTACGCTGTCTGTAGACTTGTCCTGAGGCTTTCAGCTTATGGCTGAAAAGATACCAGAAGTTGTTGACAGGCCTGTGAGGCAACAGAACGTGCTGTTTTTCTTAGTCTGTGGGAGGCTGGGGGGTGTATAATATCTAGGCATATAAAATTCAGAGGTTTGTTTGTAATATAGATAAGCATCTGAACGGCCAAAGTTTAGTCTAATTTTAAAGCTCCTTATGCATTATGCAACTCTATTCCTTTTCAATAAAATGTGAAGTTGCAATGGAAACTACTTTATTTCCAACATGTATAATTTCCTCCTGTTGAGGAACCGGAGGTCAAAACGTCCTCTTCAAAGCCTGGTTCATTTTCTGAATCACTTGCCATATTCAACTTCTGCTCAATATTTGAATATTTATCTACAGGAGGTGGGTACGCAGTTTGCCTTCTGATCTTAATTTTTAACTCCCTGGTTTTATTCATATTCCAACAGAGGACAATTTTCAACTTCCTTCTCCTGCATGAGATTCAGGATGCTCTTTTCAGTCTGAAAGGAAAGAAGGAGTGGTAGCTAGTGAAGAGGAAAGTACATGCCTAGTCCTTCTTAAAGGGATTCCTCTCCCCAGGCCAATAGAGCAGGGCAAGGCCTTGTGCTTCAAGTCTCACAGTCCTGAAATCATACAATCACTAGGTTGAAAAAGACCCTTGAGATCATCAAGCCCAGTGTTATGGGGAAGACCTGGTGTGGCATTGTGATGGGCCTCTTCCCTCTACACAGGAACCTAGCCCAACTCACTAGTGTCTTGCATGCCAGTAATTGTGATTTTAGATGTATTTCTCCTACCACTACTGTAATAAAATACCAAGCTGTTCTCCTTCTCAAGTTCAATTTGATTTTCCTTCTGAGGTTTCTGCTGATGTTAGGTTCTAATTTCTCCTGTTTCACCCCTTTAAGAAAGGAAATGAGATGATCAAGTGGAAATTAGAGGCCACAATGTCTCTGAAAATATTTCAGAGCTCATTGATTAGAAAATTAGAATAAAAAGTATTTTTTGTACTGCTACTCCAAGCACATTAAATGTTTAGTTCCAAAGAAAGTTATGAGTGGGGAATGCAAAGATGGTTTTAGAAACAAACTTAGCTTGAATTGTGATATGTTACTGGGCATATACATGGTGTTAAATCCAGCTGGAGGTCAGTTACAAGTGGGGTTCCCCAGGGCTCAGTGCTGGGTCCAGCCCTGTTCAATGTCTTTATCAATGACCTGGATGAAGGTATTGAGTGCTCCCTTAGCAAGTTTGCGGACAACACTAAGCTGGGTGGAAGTGTCGATCTGCTGGAAGGTAGGGAGGGTCTGCAAAGGGATCTGAACAGGCTGGACTGCTGGGCTGAGACCAATGGCATGAGGTATAAGAAGGCCAAGTGCCGGGTCCTGCACTTGGGGCGCAAAAACCCTGTTCAGTGCTACAGACTAGGAGAAGTCTGGCTGGAAAGCTGCCCGGAGGAGAAGGACCTGAGGGTGTTAGTTGACAGCGACTGAACATGAGCCAGCAAGTGGGCCCAGGTGGCCAAGAAGGCCAATGGCAACTTGGCTTGTATCAGAAACGGTGTGACCAGCAGGTCCAGGGAGGTTCTTCTCCCTCTGTGCTCAGCACTGGTAAGACCGCTCCTTGAATACTGTGTTCAGCTCTGGGCCCCTCACCACAAGAAGGATGTTGAGGCTCTGGAGCGAGTCCAGAGAAGAGCAACAAAGCTGGTGAAGGGGCTGGAGAACAGGCCTTATGAGGAGCGACTGAGAGAGTTGGGGTTTGTTTAGACTGGAGAAGAGGAGGCTGAGAGGAGATGTTATTGCTCTCTACAACTACCTGAGGGGAGGTGGGAGCTGGCCTCTTTTCCCAAGTGACAGGGGACAGGATGAGAGGGAATGGCCTCAAGCTCCACCAGGGGAGGTTTACGCTGGACATTAGGAAAAAATTTTTCACAGAAAGGGTCATTTGGCACTGTAACAGGCTTCCCAGGGAGGTGGTTGAGTCACCTACCCTGGAGGTGTTTAATGGATGGGTGGACGAGGTGCTAAGCGGCATGATTTAGGGATTGGTGGGAATGGTTGGACTCGATGATCCGGAGGGTCTCTTCCAACCTGGTTATCCTATGATTCTATGATTCTATGAGTCTATGATTCTATACTTGTGGTTTTTTATCAGCATGTCTTTGCTTTGCAATGCAACTTAACATCCAGAAGACTGTTGAAAAATTCATGTGTTTAGTAGCATGGATGGGGAAAAATCCACTCCAATGGAATGGTTTAAAAAAATACTCTTGTCTAATAACCTTATATCTAGGAAAATGAGGTGAGCGAGCTAGGAGAGCTCTGCAGTGTTGTGCTGTCTTTTCCCTCTTCCAGCTGCCATGAAGAGCTGGTCTTCAGCGCTTCTGACAGGAGGGTTCAGAGACAGCATGTTGTATGTGGAAGTGGCTGCTCCCTGCAGCCCCAGCACCATTCCTGGTCTATTTTTTGGTGGACTGATTAGCCCAGAGACAGAACAAATGCAACACCTGTGGAAGAAATGAGCCCATAGCACCTCTGCCCAGATTTTGAAACTCATGCTTCTTCCAGCTGTGGTACCATGGCTTTCTCTCCAGTGGTGCAGTGTGTAAAGCCTTGTCTGGGAGAAGAGACGAGGCAGGAAAGCCTGCACATGAGGCTGCTGAGGGCTGTGTGGTCCCCAGGGGAAGAGGTGCAGCTGCTTGGAGCAGCAATGCTGCCCAAGCTGTTGTCTTGGTGCATGGAGAGAAGGCATTAATGATCACCCCAGAGATTGTGGCACTGGTGGGGAGTCAGTGGGAGGAGCGCGCACCTGAGCTGAAGGGCCATTAAGGAAAACAGGTTAATGTTTCTGCCCCTGTGGGCTGCAGAGAGACTTCAATAGCCAGTACTATCTTGGCCTGTATCAGAAACAGCATGGCCAGCAGGACCAGGAAAGTGATTGTGCACCTGGATTTGGCATTGGTGTGGCTGCACCTCAAATACTGTGTTCACTTTTGGGCCCTTTGCTACAAGAAGGACATTGAGGTGCTACAGCACGTCCAGAGAAGAGCAACAAAGCTGGTGAAGGGGCCAGAGGACAAGTCTTACAAGGAATGGCTGAGGGAACCAGGGCTGGTTAGCTTGGAGAAGAGGAGGCTGAGGGGAGACCTTATGGCTGCCTACAACTACCATAAAGGAGGTTGTAGCAAGGTGAGTGCTGGTCTTTTCACCCAAGTGATAGATCAGAGGGAAAGGCTTTAAGTTGTGCTAGGTGAGGTTCAGATTGGAAATTAAGAAAAAAATTCTTCACTTAAAGGCTTCTCAGGCACCATAATTACTGTTAAATACAAGGGATGGGTAGATGAAGTGCCTAGGGATATGGTTTAGTAGTGAACAGGTGCGGTGGGCCTTGATGATCTCGAAAGTCTTTTCCAACCTAGTGCTTTTATGTTTCTATGATGTTCACATTAGACATTAGGAAAAAAATTCTCCACTAGAAGGTTTTCCAGGCACTGGAACAGGCTGCCAGGGAGGTGGTGGAGTCACCATCCCTTGAGGTGTTTAAAAGATGGGTAGATTATGTGCTATGGGATATGGCTTAGTAGTGGACAGGTGCAGTTGAGCTTGATGATCTCAAATGTCTTTTCCAACCCAGTGATGTGATTCTATTTCTCTTCCCCCTCTTCCAGTTTATGGGTATAAACTGGAGAGGGGCAGATTTAGACTAGACACAAGGAGGAATTTCTTCGCTAGGAGAATGGTGAGGCACTGGCACAGGTTGCCCAGAGAAGTCCTGGATGCCCCATCCCTGGAGGTGTTCAATGCCAGGTTGGATGGGGCTTTGGGCACCCTGATCTAGTGGGATGTGTGCCTGCCCATGGCAGAGGGGTTGGAACTGGATGATCTTTAAGGTCTGTCTATTCTATTCTATTCTATTCTATTCTATTCTATTCTATTCTATTCTATTCTATTCTATTCTATTCTATTCTATTCTATTCTATTCTATTCTATTCTATTCTATTCTATTCTATTCTATTCTATTCTATTCTAGCCTAGCCTAGCCTAGCCTAGCCTAGCCTAGCCCATTCCATATTCTATTCCTATTTTTTCTATTCTAGTCTAGTCTAGTCTATTCCTTATTCTATTGTATTCTACAGTATTCCATTCCATTCCATTCCAAATTCTATTCCATTCCATTCCAAATTCTATTCTATTCCATTCCATTCTATTCTATTCTATTCTATTCTATTCTATTCTATTCTATTCTATTCTATTCTATTCTATTCTATTCTATTCTATTCTATTCTATTCTATTCTATTCCTAACTCTAGTCTAGTCTATTCCTTCTCCTACTGTATTCTATTCCTTATTCTATTCCTGATTCTATTCCTAATTCTAGCCTAGTCTATTCCCTATCCCACAGCACCCCCTCCCCTACCCTGTCCCCATCCCCTCTCCTCGGGTTGCCGGGGCGGAGGCGGCGCCGCAGGGCGGGCGGGGCGGGCGGTCCCCGGCGGCGGCGGGGTGGGAGGAGGCTGAGACCGAGGAGGAGGAGGAGGAGGGAGCGCGGTGGCGGCGTTGGCGCTGCGGGCGGAGCGCGGCTCGGCTCTGCGGTCTCAGCCGCACGTGTGGGATGTGAGCCCTGCCCTCCCTCCCTGCCTCCCGCGGGAGCATGAGCTGTGCCCGGGCCGGCTTTGCCCAGGTAGGGCGCTGGGGGACCCGCCGCGGCGCGATGGGGAGGGGGCAGCATCGGCCCCCCGGGGAGCCGGGAGCCCATCCCCGCCTCGCCGAGGCGGGGATGGGCTCCCGGCTCCCCGGGGGCCGGCGAGGAAATAGTGTGGGATCGCGGGGATGCAGACGCGGGCGGCGATTGAGAGTCCCGCTCTCAATTTTTTCGGTGGTTACGTCCCTTCCCTGTCCGAGCCGCGGCCCCCGGGTTCGGTTCTTGGCTCCTTGACAATGCAGCAAAATTTAAAGCGCGAACTGCCTTTCTCCGCGCCGTCGCTGGAAGCCAACCTTGTGACTTCGTGTTTTGGTTATTGCCTTGCGTTATTATGTAACCGCGTTTTTTTTTTCCCCCGTTGGCAATTAAATCACTTACTGTAAGTACGTGAAGAGCGTTGCCCCAGCCTGTAGCGTTGTCAGATGCTGCTGTTGTCATTTCGCAGCTCGCATAGATAATGGGTTTGCACTGACAGGCGCACACGATTCATTTTGCTGCCTCTCGCACAGTTTCCCGTGAGCTCCGCTGGAGTTGCAGAAGAAATGACTTGGCCTCGCTTTAGATTTTTGTATCCTGCTGTTAGTAGCTGCAGTAGTGCTCTGTTTTTTGGTTTTGTTTTTTTTTCTTTATGCTGCACTCAGCAGAAGCGCGTAGTGAGACCGTACCACGCTCAGTTGGGCTGTGCTCCTCCTGGCCACGGATTCACCAGCGCTGTCGTCTCGTCCTGTGGGGCACCCAGCGCCGTCTGACCGCGGCAGCGCGTGGGGACAGGGGCTGCCCTGCCAGGGATGCCACATAGCAGGTGGTCAGCTGCGCCTTCCCGATTAGCGCTTGTACGAGGATTGCGGCTATTACAGTAATTCATTTTAGCTTGGGGATTCATTTTGAAAATTTGGATTTTCCACTAAGAAGGGATTATCATTCCTCTGTGTAGTATGTGTGTTTTACGAAGAAGTGGAGTCTGGTACGTATCCTGGCTGCTCTCCCTATTTCTCTTCTGCCTGTCTTTGAAATGCGCTCCCAGTTGGACAACACGAGTGCAATGTGGATTTTCATGCTGGAACCAGGAGTAAATGTAAAAAGCAGCGAGTGCTTAGTCAACACACCCCACTCATCCCTGATGCTGTCTCAGTCTAGTAAGGGCGGAGGAAAGAGTTATCTGTCCTTACTGAGGAAATGCTGGGTCTATCTATTTGTTTCAGGAGGGTGAGTGGGGAGTAAGCTCGGAACAAAGAGTGCTTGGTCAGATGGCGAGCGCTTGTGAGGAGCAGTGTGCGAGTCAGTGGTGGATGGCATGTGGTATCACTCATGGGATACATACGCTAATGTGTAGCTGACTTAGTGTGGCCTGAGCTTTGAACTCCTAACCTTTTTAGTATCAATCAGCTCTTTCTCATTGCTTTACTCATTTGAAACCAGAACAGGCCGGAGCGTGAACTGTTGCACTTGGTGAACTATCAATATCTGAATGTGACAGTGATTTATTTGAAAACAAACTATGTACACGCGCTCAGAACAAACCAAAGAATTGATTTAAAATCCATATGCTTAGTTTTTTAAATGCATTCTAATAAAAAACATGGTATTGATTGTATTCCAATAAATAACTGGCTATGACTTGTTACTCAAATGCATCTTTCTGTGGCTTAGTGTTTCATGCACGTGGCATATGATCTTTGCAATCATGATATAATCCTTGTGAAGCTTCATGGAGTTTTGCACGTGCTATGTCTGATGTTGAGTCATGTTCATTCAAGGCGGTCCTAAATCCTTCTACTTGCCTCCTTTTGAATGGTCTGCTTACAAACAATGCAATTAATTGAATAAACAGTGTGAGCAGAATTTAGTTAATTAGCTGCTTTTTTAAATACTGCACAAGGTGTGGTTGTGACATAATGAGGGGAATTCAAGTTGCGAGATTAGTGGTGTTGAGTAGCTGGTGTCAGGCTAGGAGCCGTTTTAGCAGAGGCTGGGTTACTTATTTTTTAAAGGTGTTGGAAATTTCTCTTGTGGATGCAGGCATTAGGGGTACCCTGTGATTTCAATTCTGAAAGCCACTTAAAAAAAAAAAAAAAGAAAAAAAATCCTGCCAGATACCTTCCCCATTTGGCATTTTGCAAAGTTCAAACAGAAGGGCTTTTGATAATTAAAAAAAAAAGTAATTACTGCAAGTATCTTCATTTGTGATGATGGACTTCGTCAGAGAATCTAACTTGTCTTCATAATGACTTTCGTTTTGTTCTTTCTAAGTGTCTCACTCATCCTAAGTCTTACCTACTCTGTTTCCTTCAAATTTAGGGGTATTCACAAGGTCTGGCTTCAGCATGCATGGGTTACAGTTCTTGTGGGCTTCTACAGACAAGGAGGAGAGCTCAGCCTTATACAAGTGCTCTGGCTTGCTGTCCATCCTGTTCTGTAGAGGGGATGTTAGCCAGCTGAAGCCTTTCTGAATACCACCCAAACCAGTTTCATTGAGCATCCAAATACATGTGTGCCTCACCTTCCCTGGAGGTGTTTAAGGCACGGGTGGACAAGTTGCTGAGGGGCATGGTTTCGTGTTTGATAGCAATGTCCTGTTTAATGTCTTTATCAACGACCTGGATGAAGGCATTGAGTGCTCCCTTAGCAAGCTTGCAGATGACACCAAGCTGGGAGGAAGTGTCGATCTGCTGGAGGGTCGGGAGGCTCTGCAAAGGGACCTGAACAGGCTGGACTGCTGGGCTGAGACCAATGGCATGAGGTTTAACAAGGCCAAATGCCGGGTCCTGCACTTGGGGCACAACAACCCTAAGCAGAGGTACAAACTAGGAGAAACCTGGCTGGAAAGCTGCCAGGAGGAGAGGGACCTGGGGGTGCTGGTTGACAGTCGACTGAACATGAGCCAGCAGTGTGCCCAGGTGGCCAAGAAGGCCAATGGCATCTTGGCTTGTATCAGGAACGGCGTGACCAGCAGGTCCAGGGAGGTTATTCTCCCCCTGTACTCGGCACTGGTGAGACCGCACCTCGAGTACTGTGTTCAGTTCTGGGCCCCTCACCACAAGAGGGATGTTGTGGCTCTGGAGCGAGTCTAGAGAAGAGCAACAAAGCTGGTGAAGGGGCTGGAGAACAAATCTTATGAGGAGCAACTGGGAGAGCTGGGGCTGTTTAGCCTGGAGAAGAGGAGACTGAGGGGAGACCTTATTACTCTCTACAACTACCTGAAGGGAGGTTGTGGAAAGGAGGGTGCTGGCCTCTTCTGCCAAGTGACAGGGGACAGGACAAGAGGGAATGGCCTCAAGCTCCGCCAGGGGAGATTTAGGCTTGAGATTAGGAAAAAGTTCTTCACGGAGAGGGTGGTTAGGCATTGGAACGGTCTGCCCAGGGAGGTGGTTGAGTCACCGTCTCTGGAGGTGTTTAAGGTTAGGGTAGATGAGGTGCTTAGGAGCATGATTTAGGGATTGGTGGGAATGGTTGGACTCGATGATCCAGTGGGTCTCTTCCAACCTGGTTATTCTGTGATTCTGTGAATGGTTGGACTCGATGATCCGCTGGGTCTCTTCCAACCTGGTTATTCTGTGATTCTATGATACCTGCAGCTGTCGCAGCTTTCTGGCATATATAACTAGGAATCATCCGTGCTCTGGGAGTCACCAACACCTCAGATGCTCCCTGGCCTCCAGTGACACCTGTGCTGCTGGGAATGTTCCTGTAGCATTGGCTGTTTCCCTCAGATAGGCTTATGGGAGTAGCAGGAGGATGGTCCTACTCATACCAGTTTGTGTATCTGCCTATTAGCACAAAAAGGAATTGCGACGCCCCCTTTTCTTCAGGATGTCTGTTGTTTGTTTACGCTCGGCAGATTCCTCAGTTTTGGCAATAAGGAGATGAGTCAGTTTTGCTTCTGTTTAAGGCTTTTTTTACCCATTTCTCTTGTAACATTTCATGTGCTGTTGTGATTCTGCAATGGCTGAGTGGCAAACACTGCAGGGGTTTGGTTTAATGCCTCAGAAATAAATTTGTATTAGCCATAGATATAATGAATATGAATTCTAATGAAGTCTAAATAAGGCTAGATCTTATATGGTTATGCATTTATCCTACAACACAGCAATATTTTGGTTTCTAGTGCTAATCTCAGGAGGGCACGGGGCATGCGACACAGGAAAAATAAAAGTACAGCCAGTATCAAAGGGCAGGCTGAGATGGCACCTACTCTAGTTGATGTTTCCCAGCTGAGATTTGAGGCCAGCAAGATGCTTAGAATTAATTAAGAAGAAATGGCAAGGTTCTTTGATGTAGGGAGCCCAGGGTCATTTTCGTTACAGTTAATGAATGGTGGCTGGGTAGCTGTGTAATGGGCTTGTGAGTCAGTCTTGGAATTTTTGGTCAGCTGTGCTATGGCTAGGGTATCCCATCATCACTTTTGAAGTAGAAGGCTTATGGAGCCAAGACTGTCCCTTGGCAAGGTGATGTCCTCATCATGGATATTTGTGGGTTCATGAGAATATGAACTGGTAAGACTGGTCCAACCTACAGGCGTAATAGGCTCTTGTCATGGGCCAGCAGACTGCTTGGGGGAAGAGACTGGCTGTAGCCCCACAGCCTGTTTTTGCTTTGGGAAGAAGGAGGAGTGAGGTTGATCAGGGCAGCAGCTGAGCCTGAAGCAAGGTTCCCCTGATGCAGTACCTGTTGCAGCTCCTGTTTGTCCTTTTCCTCTGGTGGCACCAGCAGCAGAAACCTCAGCTCACCAGGATTCTTCATATCACTCTCCACTTCTTCATAACACCCTCCTTTTCCATGAGTTAGAAGCAGCCTAGGCTTGATCCTAGACCCCCATCCTTTTGTCCAGAACGTTGCCTGTAATGCAGATAAAACTTGAGATGGCTTGGGGCTGGTACAGGAATGATACGGTAAATGGTTCCTTTTAGGCTTTAAAAAAAAAAAAATAGGAAACTCTGGTGCTCTTGTTTGAAATATTGAAGTACATGATCAGCGCTGTGCTCCCTGGGGAAACGCTGTGCTCCATTGTATTGCAAAGTTCTTTGAGGGTGCAGCAGCGCAGGCAATGTTCCCTTGCTGCAGAGCAGAAGGTCTGTGGGAGAGAGCATGTGCACAGCAGCCAGTAAGGCTCTTATTGAGACCTTAGCTGAGGTTTCATTTTATGCATTTAGCAAAACAGACTCCGTCGTTCACACTTCCCAGATATTTTTATATTTCTCTACAGATGCTTGTGTAACACCAACATTTGTTTGGTTCAAAGTCTGAATTAAAATTCCCAACCGATGACTAGAGGCAAAAGGGGAAAAAAAAAAGCGAATGTTTGTCCCAGAATTAAAATCCATTTAAATTTGAGAGTTGTTAACCCATGAAATAGTGATGCAGTATAGAATGTCTCTTGGACTGAATCACTTGTGTTTAAAATGGAACATGCTCTAAAAATAAATGGGTAATTGCTTCAATGTAGTCAATATGGAATTTAAAGATGACTGACAGAGTGATTTTTCATCCATCTCTGTAGCAGGAGTCATCTGGGAAGTCTATGATGTTAAAGGCATTTATTTCTATTAGCTCCTTTTAAAGTAGTTTTGTTCATGAGCTCTTGAACAACAGGACTGGAATCTGTCATGTGGTATAATTAATTTTTCCATGCCATAGGAAAATGTGGGCCATGTGCACCTTCAATTACCAAATCAGGTTTCTCAGGTCCTGAAATGTGTGGTTCAGCAGACCTGCTGATTTAGTGGAAGGAGGAACATGCTGTTCTTCTGGCACCAACAAAGAGCTTTCGGATGTTTCCATGTAAAATTTAGGATGGCATCCCGCAAGCTTGGGAAGATCTGATGTTTTGCTACCCACTGTATATATTTTGCATGGGTGGAGACTGATGGATACTCCTCCCAAAGGTGTAAGCAAAAGAGGTGGAACAGAAAATTTTCGCTTTTCCCCGGGGGAAGAGGAGAGTGAGAGATGGGGAGTGCTTGATGAGATGTTCAAACAAGTTGTTCTTTAGTGTATGCTGGTGAAACACCAGAGTGCTGGTTGTGTACAGCAGAGGGGTCAAGGAGCTGTTCTCTGGTTCTTAAGTGTTACGGTGACTTTTCTGCCTCCCTGAAACACAGTATCCTGCTAAAGGCTGTCCCTTTGCCGGAAGGTGCATTGTGTGTTGTACAGGTTTTGCTAAGCTAGGTAGGAAGCAATGAAGCTGGGAATAATACAGCTTTGCTTGTGAACTGGATGCCTGTTGTAAGGCGTGTTGGGAACTGTTTGAACTACAGTCCTCCTTCTAGCTAGGCACAATAAAGACGTGGGGTGCTACCTGCCTGGGCGTCTGCAAACACGCTTACAAGTGCTTGACAAACTAGTGGGATGAATGGAGTCATCAGATGTCCTAAGCTGGTCCTGGGATAGCTAGATGCTTTCGTTTGAAACGTGGGTCCTGTCAAGACTGATAGTGTTATTAAAGTAGGAGATTGTCTCGTGCCTACATCTTAATGCAGTGTCAGGAAAATTTAAACTTCAAATTCACATTGTAACACAGAACATCCATCAAGTGTTGGGTTATTTGTCAAGTGTCTTTAATGATGTGTGGAAAAAGAAAAAAAGCTATGGGAGAGGCCTTAGGATTTTTAATAAAAAATGTGTATGTACTTTTTTATGTGACTGCATGGTTGCCTGAAGAAAAGACAACAACAGATTTATTCTCTGAAGCAGCATCTTGATTTAAATAGCAAGGTTTAGTTGCTACATACTTAACATGAAAAGGGGGGAAAAGTGGATAAAATGTTTAATCTTGGAGTCAGAACACACATTTCCAAGATAATGCTGTTCAAGATTCATGAAAGGCCCATTAGCCATTAAGTTGTCTGCTGCCTTGGTTACAGGCCTGTGGAAGCTATGTATCAATTTGGAGCCAGATCTTTTAAAGAACTTTTAGGTTGCTTAATTTCACTGCATCATGCTCTCAGCTGGTAGTCTATATGGGGTCAATACCATGATTCAGAAATACTGTATACATATGCTAAGTCATAGTAGAGACCTGTTGCTGAGATAAGGTATTACTGAGACAAATTCTTTGGTCTGAAAATGAGCAATACTTGTCCTAAAGTTATCAGGAGCTTTACTTGATGAAGGGCAGTGCTATCTGGGGGGCTTTGTGTTTGTTTTTTTAAAATTTTATTTCTTTTTTCAGTTGAGTATCATAGGGAGCTGGCTGTTTGCTGTGCCAGCGTGAAGCACTGACCTTTCTTTCTTATTGCTCTAGCAGTAGGCTAAAGCAGAAACAGGCACAGGAGTTACTAGCCAGACCGGGTATTAAAGGGTAATGAGCTGAACTATTTTTCTCCTCCTATTCTTCTTAGGCTGGAAGAAGATTCCACCATAGAAGCACGTGGTCCTGGAGTAGAACTCCTTTGCAAGACCCATCACTATGGTGGCTTGTAAGAGTTAGACTACCTGATTTACCTTCTTCCGGTTTCCATAGAATCATGGAATTGTTAAGGTTGAAAACAATCTCTAAGATCATGCAGTCCAACTGTCAGCCCAACACCACCATGCCTAGAAAACCAAGTTACATCTTAACATTCCTTAACAATTTGGTTTTGTATGTTGAAAGAAAATTTCCCATGTTTCTTTTTCATACTGGCTCCCATTAAAGAATAGTATTTCTTATCTTACTAAGGGCAGAATTTCTTTTGTTGGTCAAGAAACTACCTGTTGATGTAGAACCATTACCTGCTCTTGAAATATGACTTTGTGTTACTCCTGCGTGCTCCTCAGAACTGTCATTCTTGGAGCATCCTCTTTGCAGAGTTTCAGAGGTTCTTCCTCTTTGCACATCAGTGTGCTTTTTCTGTAGTCCACTCTTTCACTTCAGTCTTCCCACTCCCCAAGAACTGGGTGATTGCCAAGTGCTGTTTTTCTTTTCAGTGCACTTTGCTACACAGATAGCCATTACTAGGCCATGCAATCTTATTTCTCAGACAATTAACACATGGGTTAGTAATTCAGGCTAATTCTCTGTACCCAACAGCATGATGTAGGCTAAAACCTTCGTGTCTGTATTTGAGCAATTATATTAAGGCATTTCTAATTAAAACCATGTATCACCTAATTGTAAGTGTCTGAATTCTCAAGTATCTGTCTTTTGCACTCAACTGTGCGTAAAGGAGGAGCAGGTGCAGAGAGCATACTTGCTCATCCTTAAGTGCTCAGGACACTTTACAAACCTGGAAAGATTTTACTGTTGCTGGGAAAAAAGTTTGGGAGGTGGGAGGAAAGTAACAAGCAATCGTGCTGTGGGAAATTCAGCAAAATTGTAGCAAAGGTGTGGTAAAATGTTCTGGGTGCCTCAGCACTTCAACTTGCCAGTCGTGCTGCTGCAGTTTGGCTGGAGGAGGATGAGAGCAGACAGCACCTTCTAGAAACTTGATCTAAGGATCAGCTGCTTGATTTGCTTGGTGGAGCCACATTGTTATAAATTGAGGCGAATAATTTGATTCGGCTTTTATAGATCAATTAATTGTTTATTGATTACAGCAAGCAATGACAAGCAAACAGCGCTGGGTGCAGCCGGGGAGCCAGCGCTCTGCCAACGGCTTACACCGACTTCCCCGCCCTTCAGTCTTTTATATGTTTCTATCTCCGTGTTCGTGGGGTACTCTGCGTCTGCATCGCCAGTTAGACAGTTCTTTTTATCTGTGTGTTTAGGCCCATTGCAACACTTTGGCAACTCCCTCTGAATTCTTCCATATACTTGACTCCTTGGTTTTCTGTAGTTTAATTAGTTTCAGCAAAAGGCAATTTTGACACAACAACTCTTATTTACAAATATATTCTGTATCTATATATGGTTATACAACCCAATTTGCGCCTACACAATCAGCTTAGGCAAACACAAAACCGTCTCTGTTTTCTGTCTTATGGTTTCTTGTTATCTACACAAGCTCTCCTCCTTATTTGATTTTCTACTTGATGAACAAAGGGTCTTATCTATCACAGTCCCCCCTTTTCTTTTTCTTTATTTTGTTCATTAAATCTTTTTAATTCTTGGTAGCTTAGAGCGAGGCTTTCTCCGATTTCAGGGTCTTCTGACATTGGTTTATACTTGGCCTTTATTAACATAAGGTGAGCTGCTTCTAATCTCCCTTTGACTATTTCTAGGACTTTGTTAAAAATGCAGTGACCGAAGGTCAGCCCTAAAATTAGTAAAATTACAGGCCCTGCAATTGTTGATAACAGGGTAGTTAGCCATGGGGAGCTGTTGAACTAGGTCTCATACTAACTTTGTTGTGCCTCTCTCTCTTTTGTTTTTTTAATTTTTCTCTCAACTTAGTCATGGTGTCTCTTACTACTCCTGTGTGGTCTGCGTAAATGCAACACTTTTCTTGCAAGGCTGCGCACAACCCCCCCTGTTGTAAAAACAATAGGTCTAGTCCCCTCCTGTTCTGCAGGACTACCTCTGACAGTGACTGTATTGATTTTTTTAGTGCTGATATGGACTGCTCTATTTGTGCTAAATCTTCATCTACTGCTATTCTCAAAGAATTGAACTCTTTAGCTTGCTTCACTAGTGAGGCTACCTCCGTTCTGATGCTTGCCCTTCTCATGGTCATTAAGACGGCCACAGTAAGGGCTGTAAAGGGTTCTCGCTTTTGCAAATGATGAACAGGAGTAGTTTGGACCTCATATACATACTCGTTGGGATGGTACATAATTTTGGGGATCACGGCTACTTGTATACAATAGTCAGAGGTCTCATTGAATATCTCTAACGAAATGCATGGTGTGAGCCCTGTTTTAGAATATATTTATTTAGTATTTTTAGCAGGGATTAACCATTTAGCTTGGTTATTTTCTCGTCTGGCTTTGGTAATAGTTTCACACAAGTGCTCTTTATGCTTTGGGATATTTCTAATGCATCACCCTTTCCCAGTTACTGATGCTAAAGTTATCTCCTGAGCCTGTGTATCTTTTCAGTTGCACTGTGTAGGATTGCTGCTATTAAGTCTTTTAACCTTTTCTGATATCTCGATGGCTTCATAGAATTGGAGGCCTGATGTCAAAGCAGAGCCAACAATGCTTTGTAAACAAGGGGTTGGTTACATTAAGAACTTGATATGCCCCTTCTATTAATTTCTAAAGAGTGTTAAGCCGAAGGTTTGAGGTGGGGGTGTTCTGGTCTGATTATCACCTTCAATTTTTGGATTGGTTAGATTTGTAACTGTCCTCGAGTAGAACCACTCCTTCTCAGCTACCACAGGATTTGGGCCTAGAGCTTGTACATTATAAGGAACAGGTTCTTTTCTTATGGTAAACATGTTTTCTCTATTTTTACCAGGTTCTTAATATCTGAAACCTCAAGTTTTTTTCACAACCCAACTCTGGTCCGCTGGGTCTGTTATATTTAGATATATGAAGTTGCAGTTTCTCGAATCGATGGTTCTTCCGCTTGTATCTTGCTTCGGGGGCTTACACTCATAAGGTCCTTAGGATACTCTAAGGAATTTATCTTTTTCCGGTGTTTAATCTGAAGCTACAGTTTCGCAGCCCCAGTATCCACAGAAATATTTCCCAGGATAATTGCAATATCCTTTTCCAGGGTTTGATGCCGGACACATATAAAAACTTTTTAGATTTAAACAAGGTTCTACAGGGGCCAAGGTACATAACTGCGGGTTAAAGCTTGGAGGTCCAGATGTTATCTGAGTTTGAACTTCTACGTTATTTACTCAAGTTAGTGACCACTTAAAAGGCTGATGTGAGGTTTGAGAGGCCCGCTCTACATTTAGAATATAACATATCATAAGGCTCTTAATTTGCCAAAAAGGGTGAAGTCCTAGATTTGTTGTGTTAAATAAATGAGATCCTCTTTTCTTCTTCTGATTTTGTTGCCCTCCCAGTGCTCTAGAGGTAGTTATATTAATTTCTTTAAGGGGTTTAGTACTTAGTTGGCAGTTGCTAGAGTGTTTTAGCAGTATCCCAGTCTTGGGAGGCTTCTTTTTCATGGTTTTTACCCCTCTGCTTTGCCCACCAACTTGGGTGCTTCGAGCCGCGGGGTGCACCATCTTCTCAGCAGCAGAGGTATTTGCCTGGATGCTCATTTCTTTGCTCTTGCTTCTTTTTGTACTGCTTTCAATTCTTATCTTTTACTAAGGGTGAGTCACACGAAACTCCCCTTACTTTTTTCCGGCAGCACCTTTTAATAATTTGGGCAACAAAGAGAGTGGGTTTGTTGGGGTGGAAACAAAAATTCTTCAGGTGTATTCCTTTGGTATAGGTTTTCCACCACTCTTCAGTTTTAAATCATACTCACTCTCTTGCCAGTTCTCCTAGCTTTAATGCAATCTCTGTTAGGTTCTTTTCAATCTTATAACATCCCCTACAAATCTCAGTGGGTGGCCTTCTCCAATGGCAATGGACTCACCACCATTCTTGGCAAATTTTACAGACAAAACACACAAAAGGGTAACACTCACAGCCCTGCTTTCCACAAACAACTGTGTAGTCGCTGACAGGGGAATACGTGTATCCCTCCTGCTCTTCTTCTGATTTGTTTGTGTTACCAATACTAAGTTCATCAGTTCTTTTTCAGTGTGACTCTCAAGTCTCCAGGATGACTTGTTACTTTTCAATGGTCATTTGCGGTGGTTGGTCTCTTGGCTCGGCTTGCGTGGGTCCACTCTTTCTCAGTGGTTCGTATTGCAGTTTCTGTAGTAAGCAAAACAACATACGGGCCTTCCCAACAAGGTGATAAGGAGGTTTTTTCCCATGATTTAATGAGCACTTTGTCTCCAGTTTTAATCTTATGTATTGCCAAGTCTAGAGGTGGTCTTTGTACCAAAAGTCTTTTTTCTTTCAATTCTTTTTTCTTGTTCATTATTTGTATAATATAAGTATTAATTTGAGAGTTATCTAGACAGGGATGATCAACAGGGGCTTCAATATCATAAGGCATCCCAAACAACATTTTAAAGAGGGAAATTCCCACATTTGTCTGGGGCTGCGTACGGATGTTTAATAAAGCCAGCGGTAAGCATTTTACCCAAGACATTTTGGGTTTCAGCATTAACTTGGTTAATTGTTTCTTTATTTCCCCATTCATCTGTTCCACCCTCCCTGAGCTTTGCAGGTGCCAGGGGGTGTGATACTTCCATTGGATTCTTAGGGCTGTAAAGATTTTCTTTGCTACTCTTGATGTAAAGTGGGGGCCCCGATCTGAGACTATTACTTCTATCATTTCATATTTGGCGATTATTTCTTCCAGAACCACTTTTACTTCTGCATGCGTGGTGGCCCTCGCTGTGGGGAATGCTTCTACATAATGTGTCAAATAGTCTACTAACACTAGCAAATATTTATACCTCTCCACCTTAGGTAATTCTGTAAAATTTATCTGCATGTGGGAGAAAGGTCTCTGGGCTAGCTCCTTTCTACCCATTGCCCTTTCCCTCTGTTGTTGTTTATTGACTCTCTGGCAGGTTAAACATCGCTGGGTCACTTGTTTAGCAAGATACCTCTATGCACATGTACTTGATAGCGAACTGGTCTATTAGAGCCTGGGTTCTCCAATGGGTCTTGTCATGTATAGCTTCCAATATCCTCAAGGCCATAGCCTTTGGAAGCACTTCTCAACCATCAGGTAGCATCCATTTACCATCCTCTTTTTTTCGTATCCCCATTTTATCTAATTTCTCTTTCTTTTGAGTAGTGAATGTCAGGATGTATTTTGGACCATGTATACAACAGCATTTAGCTTCAGGATTCTTACAGGCACACCTTATAGAGTCTATCTCGAATGCTATCTAACACCAGTGGCACGGTTCTTTTTTTAAATGTGCTCCACAGATGGTGCATTCTTCTTTCCTTGTAACCACTGCTCTATGCCTTAGAGTCAGTAATGCCGCTCTTTTGGCCTCCTGGTTGGCTAAGTTATTTCCCCGTACAGTGGTTTCCATTTCTGTTTGGTGTCCCCGTACGTGTACTACTGCTATTCTTTTGGGATATCTAAGAGCCTGTAAAATTTTTCGTATTAGTTCTTCATGAATTAACCCTTTTCCCTGGGAATTTATCAGCCCCCTCTCTTCCCAAATTTTGCCGAAGGTGTGTACTATGCCATAAGCATACTTTGAATCTGTATAAACTGTCCCCATCTTTCTTTTTAATAACTCTAGGGCTCTAAGTACAGCATATAATTCACATGCCTGGGCTGACTAGCTGGGGCTCAGGGGACCAGACTTGATTACCTCTAAGGTTTTCCCATTTATTACAGCATATCCAGATTTCTGTCTACCCTCTATAACTCGGGAGGACCCATCTACAAATAGTCGGTCTCCCAATTTTAGCTCTTCTTCTTCTAGATCTGGTCAGACCTTTGCTTGTTCCTCTATTTGTTGGAGGCAGTCATGGGTTAAATTAGTGATTGGTTCTCCATACAGAAACTGAGCAGGATTTTGCAGACCTGTGGTTTCTATTGTTAACTTAGGAGATGATATTAAAATGCCCTCATACTTTAAAAGTCTGGCATCTGTGATCTACTTCTCTGCCTTTTGCTGTAACACTCCTCTTATATTATGTGGGGACAGGACTCGTAGGTCACTCTCGAATGTGATCTTACCTGCCTCTTTCACCAAAAGGGCTGCTGCCACTATTACTTGTAGGCAGGTGGGCCAACTCCGGCTAACGGGGTCTAACAGCTTTGATAAATAAGCTATGGGTTTTTTATTCCAGCCCAATCCTGGGCTAAAACTCCATATGCAGTCCCTTCATCTACATTAACAAATAGGTAGAATGGTCTTTTCAAGTCTGGGAGACTGAGGACAAGTGCATTGACGAGTTCGGTTTTAAGGACTTTTAGCTGTTCTTCATCTTCCTGAGACCATTTAATTAGTCCTTCTTTGGTCAACTTGTCATATAGAAATTTGACTTTTCCACTGAAATTTTCGATCTACTGCCTACAATACTCGAAAAGGCCCAATATTTGCCTCACTTGCCGTTTAGTCTGGGGAGCCTGAAGTGAATGTATGCCTTGGACCCTCTTGGGGTCTAGTTTCTTAGTACCCTTGGTCAGTCTGTGCCCCAGATACTTTACTTCCTCTTTTACAAACTGCAGCTTAGACTTAGACACCTTCAGCCCTTTCAGGCTGAGGAAATTCAGCAGTTTTATACTTTCCTGTCTCACCACTTCTTCCTTTTTCTCTGCGACTAGCAAGTCATCCACATATTGAACTAAAACCGCTCCTTCACCCAGTGTATAACTCTCTAAAATTTGTTTTAAAGCCTGTCCAAATAAATTAGGGGATTCTGTAAACTCCTGAGGAAGCACAGTCCACCTCAGTTGCTGGTTCTTGTGGGTGTCCTCTCATTCAAAGGCAAAATAGTTTCTGCAAATTTCTTTAAGGGGACAAGCCCAAAAAGCATCTTTTAAATCTATTACACTATACCACTGATTTTCAGGTTCCAGTTGATTCAAGAGGGTGTAGGGGTTGGCAACTACGGGAAATCTCTCAATAGTCCTTTTGTTGATTTCTCTTAAGTCATGTACCAGTCTATAACTACCATTTGCCTTTTTTACGGGTAGAATGGGAGTATTAAAAGGGGACATGTATGGTTCAAGCAATCTCTGTTTTAAAAGCTTATCAATCTTGGGCTTTAATCTTTGTCTTCCTTCATTGGACAGGGAGTACTGCTTGACTCTTACAGGGATTTCAGGGTTCCTAATAGTCACCTAAAAGAGTTTAATTTCCAATCGTCCCACCGTATTGGGGGTGTACTAAACTTCAGGATTTATTTTTGCTTCATCCACAGCACGTAAGGGACATAATTTAACACTCAATTTATTTTCAATTATTTCTACTCCAATTTCCAATTCTACCATCAAATCTCGTCTGAGGAGGTTATAATCCACTTCTGGGACCAGTAGCAATAATCTCACTCCGACTTTGGAGTGAGTTTCTAGAAAAACATCTTTTATCACAGGTACTCCAAAAGGTTCCCCTTTTGCTCCGACTACTTGCACCGTTTCAGATGATATTTTGCACCCTTGGGGAAGGGTTTGGACGGTAGATCTTTCCGCCCCTGAGTCCACAAGGAACTCATATTCTTGTTGCTGGGGACCTATTTTCAGCTTTACCAGGGGCTCCGTTCGTTCTTGTGTCCCCTGCAAGTAGAGCCTCTGACCCCCCTAATCCTCATGAAACTGCTTTTCATCCGCCATCTTTTGCTGGCACTCCCGCTTCATATGCCCTTTTTCACTACAATAATAACACACTATACGATCCCCTTCTATTCTCCTGTTCGTCCACTTTGCAGCATCTATCCTTTTACTCGGAGCTGTCCCCCTTAGTGGAGGGGCAGCCCTCTGTCTTTCCCGGACTGCTGCTACCATCATTTTTACTTGTTTCTTATGACTCTCCTCTTCCCTTCAAACATATACCTTTTGTGCTTCCCGTAATAATTCGTTCAACCCTCTACCTTGCCAGTCTTTTAGTTTTTCTAGCTTCTTTCGAATATCCACCCAAGATCTTGCCACAAACTGAGTTTTCAGCAGAGCCTGCCCCACAGGGATGTTCGGATTAACCCCTGAATATAGCTGAAAGCTTTTTCTTAGTCTCTCCAACCATTCAGTGGGATCTTCATCTTTCTTTTGTTGCTCACAAAATGCCTTATTAATGTTTTGTCCTCCGGGAACGGATTCTCTAATTCCCTGAATTATTATGGCTTTCAGATCTGCTATATGGGCTCTGTGTTGTGGGTTTTGATTATTCCAATTGGGGCGTTGCATGGGCCATTTGGTATTTGCCAGGAGCCCCGCCTGGTGTTCGTCATCTCATATCTTCATTCCTGCAGTCTTAATCATCCTCCTCTCTTCCAAGGTAAACAATATACTCAAAATAGACTGCATCTCATCTCAGGTATAGATATTTGGGCTCAGGAACTGATCTACTCTTTCTGCAACTCCAAGGGGGTCCTCCAAGAGGTGTTCCATTTCCTTTTTGAACTCTCTTACGTCCCCCGAATTCAAGGGCACGGCCACATACCCTATCCCTAAAATCTGAGCCGGTTGTCCCTGTTGTCCTGCGTTTGGGTTTGGAACTATACCCATCCCCGCCTCCCTGAGGGGGAACATGCCCAATTCTTCCCGCCTTTTCCTAGATTGACTCTTAGTAACACGTTGGGTGGTTTCTGAGAAGTCTGAATCTGACTCATCTCCTCCTAGGATGTCCTGCACAGGGGCAGAAGGGTTGGGGTTATGGGGAGGAGGTGGTGGTAACGGAATTGGGGGGTAGAGGTTGCGAGGGAGAGAAGGAGTGGGAGAAGGAGGAGGTGGTGGTGGTAACGGAATTGGGGGGTAGAGGTTGCGAGGGAGAGAAGGAGTGGGAGAAGGAGGAGGTGGTGGTGGTAACGGAATTGGGGGGTAGAGGTTGTGAGGGAGAGAAGGAGTGGGAGAAGGAGGAGGTGGTGGTGGTAACGGAATTGGAGGGTAGAGGTTGCGAGGGGGAGAAGGAGGGAGAGAAGGAGGAGGTGGTGGTGGTGGAGAGGGAGGGGGTATATACGGTGGAGGGGAAAGGTTGGACAATTCGGCCCCTCCCTTTGATTTCTTCTTTCTTTTTCTGGTATTAAGGGAAAAAGGTTTCGCCCTCGTCTCTCCCACTATCCAGGGGGAGGCATATTCACTCTCCTCTAAGTTGGAGGGCTCTTTAGAATTAACATATATGTTTAAGGCCTGGCATATCCAATTTTCAAACGATCTAAACACTGGCCAATACAGATGGTCTCTTCTAATCTGCTTTCCCCCCCCATACTTTTATACAATAATGTACCATTTTTACCTTGTCCTTTCCCTTCCTTGAGAGGAAATCATCCCAATACTTAATCATTAATCCTAATGGACTGTCTGGAGGTACCTGGGGAAGTTTCACATGGGTTCCCCCACCCATGGGACCAGCGGGCTTGCTTTTCCCCTGTCCCATCTTCCGGAGTGCCTTCACACACACTCAGCAACGCTTCCCCCAATTCGTGGCCCAGCCCGTCGCCGGGTATGGGAACTGCACTACTAAGGGGTCCGCACTCGCCTCGTCTCGCAATGAGACGTCTCACTCATCACATTCCGGGATCCCAACCCCAACCGGATGGTCCTTGGTCCTTCCCTGGACGGGGCAACCTCGATGGTCCCAGAGGACTATCGAGATATACTTACACAGTCCTGTGTCTTAGCCCGGGACTTCATGCACAAAGATTAAGGGGTTGCCGGCTATTCTTTGCTTGCCATCGAATTTGGGTTCGTCGGACAGGGCTCCGGAGGAATAGCACCTGAACAGGGCCACTGTCTAAACAGTGGGGCGCCTCCCAGAAAAGGCCTTTCCGCCGGATTGCCCTGATCCGAGTCACGGCACCAGATTGTTATAAATTGAGGCGAATAACTTGATTCAGCCTTTACAGATCAATTAATCATTTATTGATTACAGCAAGCAATGACAAGCAAACAGTGCTGGGTGCAGCCGGGGAGCCAGTGCTCTGCCAACGGCTCACACCGACTTCCCCGCTCTTCAGTCTTTTATATGTTTCCATCTCTGTGTAGTGGGGTACTCTGCGTCTGCATCGCCAGTTAGACAGTTCTTTTTATCTGTGTGTCCAGGCCCGTTGCAACACTTCGGCAACTCCCTCTGAATTCTTCCATATAACTGACTCCTTGATTTTCTGTAGTTTAATTAGTTTCAGCAAAAGGCAATTTTGACACAACAACTCTTATCTACAAATATATTCTGTATCCATATATGGTTATACAACCCAATTTGCGCCTACACAATCAGCTTAGGCAAACACAAAACTGTCTCTGTTTTCTGTCTTGTGGTTTCTTGTTATCTACACAAGCTTTCTTCCTTATTTGGTTTTCTACTTGATGAACAAATGGTCCTATCTATCACAACATGGTGACAATTCTAGGTGTCAGCCGTATTGTCTTGTCCAGCTTGGGAGATCATCACAAGTCTAGAAAGGTTGCTGCAGAACTTCTAGAAAGGGCACACTGCCCTCATAACTCAGTTGTTTCCTTATGTGTCTGCATGGACCTGCCTGCAAAGGTGGGTTTTTGAAGTTTGGAATGAATAGGAGTAGTGTCATAGGCTGGGCTCCCTGCAGGGGTGCCTCAACTCTCCACTCTCACCATCTTTAAAAAAAACCCCAAATGTTGAAGGGTGTGCTTGGAAATGAGTAAAAAAACGATTTTCCAAAAGATCATACCTGAAGAAGTTGCTTAATTACAAAAAGGGATGGAGACCGATGAATAAGGGAGAGATTGTATGTTTAAACATCTACTTAGAGAGATTGGGAATAGAAATGCCTCTGGCAGAGGCTCTGCTTCTGTAAAATATCTTGATTGCCTGCTTCAAATCTGAATGGTTTTCTAATGGGTATCGAATGTGGATTTTGTGCATGTATGTATGAATTATTTACTGGTAAAATGATTCTGAAGTTTGGACTCTGAGTTAAATATATGCCTATTTTGACCTATTTTTCCCAACCTAATTCTGCCAGCTGTGTTTGTGCATGCGTGATGTTACTTGCTTGGGGAGTCCTGCTGACTTTAGAAAGACAATGCACCTTAGGAAAGTTGGTATGTACGTGGTGGTAGGAGGCTGAGGGTTTGCATATGTTGGACTGTCAGGCTAGCTCAGCAAGGGGAAGACGTGGCATAAGATGTTTGAGGAGGAGTCTACTGATTTAGCACTGTATCATCTAGTAGCTCCGAAAGGTTCCTTGCGAATACTGTTTGGCTGACTTGTGACCTCCTTGTAATAGCTCTGAGAGATAGACAGGAGATCAATCTGCTTGATAGCCTTCTAATAACTATAACTTACTGGAAAATCTAGTTCATCTCCTTTAGCTACCTGGACCAAAAGGGATACAAATGCACTATTACTAATCCAAATAATCCCTGTGGGACCACAGGAGGGGACACCCACATGCTGAAATGAAAAGTTATGAGGGCCTTAAGCAAATGAAGAGCTAAGCTGCTAAGTCTACATGGCATACTGTGAGCTTACTAGCTTATGTCCAAGACATTATGGCCATGTTTTGTTCAGCATTGCAGCACACAGAAAGGGTCACTGGGCACTGGAACAGGCTGCCCAGGGAAGTGGTTGATTCACCTTCCCTGGAGGTGTTTAAGGCATGGGTGGACGAGGTGCTAAGGGGCATGGTTTAGTGTTTGATAGGAATGGTTGGACTCGATGATCCAGTGGGTCTCTTCCAACCTGGTTATTCTATGATTCTATGATTCTAAAAAGAGGTATAATAGATTAGCTGGAGTTGGCTGCATGCGACTGGCTTACGTGCAGGCAGCAATAGGGTTCCTGCTCTGCTTTTATTTCCAGTGTAATTGCAGGCAAAAGCAGCTTGCTGCATTTCTGCCCCCTCGGTGCGCTTGTGCCTTGGCTTGGGTGCAAAACAGGTTACCAGTGCCTGAAGGGAGGGAGGCGTGTGCTCAGGAGATACCTCGAAACTGGTGTGTTGGGTAGGGCCTGTTGCTCAAGGAGGAGCTGCCCCCTCCAGGAAGGGGTGGTGTTTTCTCTTGCACCTGATTTAGATCAGAGTTAGATCTGTGGCTTTCCAGGGATGTGCCCTAATAGGCAGGGAGCTCCTCTAAGCGTTTGTGTGTGTGTGTGTATGGGACGTAATTTAGTCCCATCCGTCCAAAGTTGTCATGTTCTACAAAGATTCTTTGAAGATTCATTGAGCCAGAGAACAAGAGGGAGCATAACTCTAATCTAATGGGTAGAGGGGGAGTTTCTGGGTGCCTTTGCCAAGGGCTGGTTCATGCAGAGTAGCAAGTGGGATGTCAAGAGTGGGGTTTCTGGGATGCACAGGAGCAGAACGCTAAGTCTCTGAATTCTGTTGATATTGAAAGAAGGGCTCAGTAGCAGTGAATACCATTTTCAACTTTAATACTTAAATTCTGCATAGGAATAAGTCCTGTTCATTTGATCTGACCCAAAATATCTGTATACTTAGTCTTTTGGACTGTTTTTATCTGTGCCTCAGTGATGTGTCCAATGGGAATCTGCATGCTTGTTTGTCTTGTTTTATGCAGTAGTTCTCAGAGTTGAATCCTGGTAGTTAATGGATAAATATGAAAGCTTTAAGATATAAATTCCCATGTAATAGAATACCAATAGAATTCAGTCAGAGCTTTGATAAGCAACAGATTATATGTAGTAACCAGTTCTTCAAGCCTCAGAGGACATAGGATCAGAGCTCAGAAAGTTGTTGGCCTCACTTCTAAGTTTGAATGAGAATATAGAAGTGATTACAGAAAAATGTTTTCCAGCTGCACCACTCAACCAAAACCACTGTATTTCTGTAAGCGCTTCCCTTGATCCTATGTTAATGGTCTCTGATAAGTGGCTGGGGCAAGAGAGAGGCTTTGCAGCCATAAAGGTCTCAGCTGGTCTTCATGTAAATGGA
Organism: Clamator glandarius; assembly: GCA_033459285.1. Classification (NCBI taxonomy): domain Eukaryota; kingdom Metazoa; phylum Chordata; class Aves; order Cuculiformes; family Cuculidae; genus Clamator; species Clamator glandarius. The sequence continues at coordinate 6,962,478 of JAUNZM010000329.1, read as the reverse complement.
GGGTTTCTTCTCAGAGGAACATAGTTAACATTGCAGTTCATGATAAATGGATCAAAACCAGTTAACTACCTCTCAGACCTTTTAGGGGTTATCCCCTCCCCCATTTTTAAAAGGAAGCGGTGGGGTAACAAACTTTTTATGCTTAAGTCAGCAGCCAAATTCTTTATCTGTTAAGTGTGTGGAGACAGCATATCTTCCGTCTAATAACCATTTTTATGTAATTGCTTTGGAAGAAAAAAAAAATCCCATTTTAGGCTAGAGAGGCTTGGTGTTGAACAGGCTTTCTCAGAGACCACTAACTGAGTTCTTTCTCTTGCCATGAGCACTTTGTGTTCCTGCAGTGCTGTCCTGCCAGGCTTGTCTTCGCAGTCCAGCTTCAGGTGTGGTTCAGGAGCTTGGACCAGCCCTTGGCAGCCCTGCCAAATGCTGAATCATAGGGAAGAGCTGGAGACACAAGTATTACTCAGATCTGTGCAGCACTGATGGGTTATTGGGTAGAAACTGGAGACCCCTGCAAATGACTTGCACTTCTTCAGCTGCTTATTAAGATCATTTTGCAATGTAATTATGATGTTTTTTTTCAAATAGCTGGCTGCTTGAGTAAAGAGCTGAATTGGTCGCTATGTGAGTGACCCTGAGGCTACCAAGCCTTTTTGTTAAAAAAAGAATAATAAAATAAAAAATATATATTTGTTGCCTTACGTATATTTTTTTACGGAATACATATGTAATTTATGTGCAGACATTGAATCACTTTGGTTTCGATGACTTCTTTCCTTGGAGTCTCTCACTCCAACAGGACAGGTGAGGACAGGTTACCTGACAGGAACAATCCAAGCACTGCGAATGTGCAGCATAATTATCTTCTTAAAGTAGTTCTGGAGCATGCATGTGGGAGGAGAGGAGGCATATTAAGTAGCAGAGCTGCATGAAAATTTGCCCATGGAACAGTTTTCTGTGGAAAGAAATTGCTGTTTTAAACAGAATCAAAATATCCCTCATGAGAATGTGTTTGTACTGCAGCTGGCAGCCGTTCAGAGGACCTGGAGCCCTGCAGCCTTGTTTAGTGATTGGATCCAGTTGGAAGAGATCAGAGATGGAGGTGTGGCAAGGTGTTGGTTGTTATTATGCTTCAGCAATGACGAAAACTTCAGAATGCTTTGGTTTCCCATAGTACAGAAAATGGGACTTGACCTACTCTGCTTCACATAGCCTCTGCTGCTTACCAGGAGCATCAGTGAAGGAGGTAGCTAGAAAACTTCCTTCCCTGGTCCATGAGACAGACTACTATCCTCTGATAGTAGTCCAACCTGGTAATGATGATTTGGTAAGCAGAAGACCAAAGCCATCAAGAAAGACTTCAGGGCCATTGGGAAAATAATTGAGGGCTCTGGGGCACAAATAGTATTCTGCTCCATCCCAAGGCTAAATAGAGAGGACCTGGAAGTCAGGAAGAACTCCTCTATTAATGCCTGGCTCTGAGCCTGGTGTGAGAAAAGGGGCTTCGGCTTCTTTGATCATGGGGTGGCTCACGCACCCCCAAACTTTGTTGTTAAGGATAGGACACGTGGGTCTCCTAGGGGGGGCTAAAGCCCTTGCTAATAACTTAGCTAAGCTCATAGATCGAGCTTTAATCTAGATGTGAAGGGGGAGGGGCTTGAGACTAGCCTAGACAGGAGCGAGCCTGGATGTGGGGCACTAGTGATTTGGAGAGGGTGTGCTGGAGAGGACCACCAGTATATCACCACACAGAAAGTGGTGGTGAACACACCTGGGGGTGGTAAGGGTGGTACGGGCGCTCTAGTACAAGCTACTCCAGTTACCAGTCAATTGAGAATGGACTCTGTTCCCTCTAAGAGGGCTGAAGGCTTGGCAGCTCAGCTAAAGTGCCTTTACACCAATGCACGCAGCATGGGGAATAAGAAGGAAGAGCTGGAAGCTGTTGTAGGGCAAGGAGGCTATGATGTTGTTGCCATCACAGAAATGTGGTGGGATGACTCATATAACTGGAGTACAGATATGCTGGGGTACAAACTCTTCAGGAGGGATAGGAAGGGAAGGAGAGGAGGCGGGGTAGCCCTCTTTGTAAGGGAGGACTTGGACACAGTTCAAATGGATTGTGGCAATGAGGAGATTGAGTGCCTGTGGGTTAAAATCAGAGGAGCCCATAAGAAGGTAGATTTTGGGATGGGAGTCTGTTACAGGCCACCCAGCCAAGGAGAAGCAGCTGACAAGCTCTTCTATAAACAGCTGGGGTTAATCTCTAGATCAGTGCCTCTCGTTCTTGTGGGAGACTTCAATCTTCCTGATATCTGCTGGAAGTACAATAGAGCAGAAAGGAAGCCATCTAGGAGGTTCCTGGAGTGTGTGGAAGACAACTTCCTTGCACAGCTGGTGAAGGAACCAACAAGGGAAGGTGCCCTCCTGACCTGCTGTTTGTGAACAGAGAAGGCCTTGTGGGGGATGTGGCAGTAGGAGGATGCCTAGGACTAAGTGATCATGAGATGATAGGGTTTTCTGTTCTAGGCAAAGTGAAGAGGGTGGTTAGCAGGACAGTGGCATTAAATTTCCAGAGGGCAGACTTTGAACTCTTCAGAAGGCTGGTTGGCAAAGTCTCATGGGAGACAGTGCTTAAGGGCAAGGGAGTCCTCCCTTAGCAAGTTTGCAGATGACACCAAGCTGGGTGGAAGTGTCGATCTGCTGGAGACTCTGCAAAGGGACCTGAACAGGCTGGACCACTGGGCTGAGACCAACGGCATGAGGTTTAACATGGCCAAATGCCGAGTCCTGCACTTGGGGCACAACAACCCTAAGCAGAGGTACAAACTAGGAGAAGCCTGGCTGGAAAGCTGCCAGGAGGAGAAAGACCTGGGGGTGTTGGTTGACAACCGACTGAACATGAGCCAGCAGTGTGCCCAGGTGGCCAAGAAGGCCAATGGCATCTTGGCTTGTATCAGGAATGGCGTGACCAGCAGGTCCAGGGAGGTTATTCTCCCTCTGTACTCGGCACTGGTGAGACCGCACCTCGAGTACTGTGTTCATTTCTGGGCCCCTCACCACAAAAGGGATGTTGTGGCTCTGGAGCGAGTCCAGAGAAGAGCAACAAAGCTGGTGAAGGGGCTGGAGAACAAATCTTATGAGGAGTGACTGGGAGAGCTGGGGTTGTTGAGCCTGGAGAAGAGGAGGCTGAGGGGAGACCTTATTACTCTCTACAACTACCTGAAGGGAGGTTGTGGAGAGGAGGGTGCTGGCCTCTTCTGCCAAGTGACAGGGGACAGGACGAGAGGGAATGGCCTCAAGCTCCGCCAGGGGAGATTTAGGCTTGAGATTAGGAAAAAGTTCTTCATGGAGAGGGTGGTTAGGCATTGGAACAGTCTGCCAAGGGAGGTGGTTGAGTCGCCGTCCCTGGAGTTGTTTAAGGTTAGGGTGGATGAGGTACTTAGGAGCATGATTTAGGGATTGGTGGGAATGGTTGGACTCGATGATCCAGTGGGTCTCTTCCAACCTGGTTATTCTGTGATTCTGTGATTCTGTGTGAGTCCATGAGGGCTGGGAGCTCTTCAAAAAGGAGATCCTAGAGGCTCAGGAGAAAGCCATCCCCATGTTCTGGAAAAAAAAGCCGGCAGGGGAAAAACCAGCTTGGTTGAACAGGGAGATCTTGAGTGATATTAAGAAGAGGAGGAATGTTTATGGGCTCTGGAAGAGGGGACAGGCCTCTTGGGTGGACTACAGGAGGGAAGTGAGATTGTATAGAGAAAAAATGAGAAGGGCTAAGGCTCAACTAGAAATCAGATTGCCAAAGTCGGTGAAAGATAACAAAAAATCTTTCTATAAATATATAAATAATAAAGGAGGACTAGGGAGACCATACAGTTCCTATTGGACGCAGAAGGAGCAACAGTGACGGGATGAGGAAAAGGCTGAGGTACTTAATGCCTTCTTTGCCTCATTCTTTAATTGTAAAGATAATTGTTCCCTTTCTTTACAAACCCAGGAGCCAGAGGAGCAAAATCAGGCTCCCATGGTCCAAGAGGAGGTGGTCAGAGCCTTGCTAGCCCAACTAGACACCCACAAGTCTATGGGGCTGGATGGGATTCACCCAAGGGTATTGAAGGAGCTGGTGGATGTGCTGGCAAAACCCCTTTCCATCATCTTCCAACAGTCCTGGAAGACTGGGGAAGTTCCACTGGACTGAAGGATGCCTGATGTTGTGCCCATCTACAAGAAGGGTTGCAGGGAGGATCCAGGGAACTACAGACCTGTCAGTCTGACCTCAGTGCCAGGGAAAGTCATGGAACAGGTGATCTTGAGTGCTATCATGAAGCACATGCAAGAGAACTGGGTGATCAGGCCCAGTCAACATGGGTTTACAAAAGGCAGGTCTTGCCAAACTAACCTGATCACCTTCTATGACAAAGTGACTCAACTACTGGATGAGGGAAAGGCTGTGGATGTGTCTTTCTGGACCTCAGTAAAGCCTTTGACACAGTTTCTCACAGCATTCTGCTACGGAAACTGTCAGCATCTGGCCTGGTTGGATGGCCGGGCCCAGAGACTGGTGGTAAATGGTGTTAAATCCAGCTGGAGGCCAGTGACAAGTGGGGTTCCCCAGGGCTCAGTGCTGGGTCCAGCCCTGTTCAATGTCTTTATTAATGACCTGGATGAAGGCATCGAGTGCACCCTTAGCAAGTTCGCAGGCGACACTAAGCTGGGTGGAAGTGTGGATCTGCTGGAGGGTAGGGAGGCTCTGCAAAGGGATCTGAACAGGCTGGACTGCTGGGCAGAGTCCAATGGCATGAGGTTTAACACGGCCAAATGTTGGGTCCTGCACTTGGGGCACAACAACTCTAAGCAGAGCTACAGACTAGGAGAAGTCTGCCTGGAGGAGAAGGACCTGGGAGTGTTGGTTGACAGCTGACTGAACATGACTGAGCAGTGGCCCAGGTGGCCAAGAAGGCCAGTGACATCTTGGCTTGTATCAGAAACGGCGTGACCAGCAGGTCCAGGGAGGTTATTCTCCCTCTGTACTCGGCACTGGTGAGACCGCTCCTCGAGTACTGTGTTCATTTCTGGGCCCCTCACCACGAGAAGGATGTTGAGGCTCTGGAGTGAGTCCAGAGAAGAGCAACAAAGCTGGTGAAGGGGCTGGAGAACAGGCCTTATGAGGAGCGACTGAGAGAGCTGGGGTTGTTTAGCCTGGAGAAGAGGAGGCTGACAGGAGATCTCATTGCTCCCTACAACTACCTGAAGGGAGGTTGTAGAGAGGAGGGAGCTGGCCTCTTCTCCCAAGTGACAGGGGACAGGACGAGAGGGAATGGCCTCAAGCTCTGCCAGGGGAGATTTTGGCTGGACATGAGGAAAAAATTTTTAACCAGGTTGGAAGAGACCCACTGGATCATCGAGTCCAACCATTCCTATCAAACACTAAACTACGCCCCTTAGCCTCTTGTCCACTGGTGCCTTAAACACCTCCATGGAAGGTGAATCAACCACCTCCCTGGGCAGCCTGTTCCAGTGCCCAGTGACCCTTTCTGTGAAAAATATTTTCCTAATGTCCAGCCTAAATCTCCCCTGGTGGAGCTTGAAGCCATTCCCTCTCATCCTGTCCCCTGTCCCTTGGGAGAAGAGACCATTACCCTCCTCTCTACAACCTCCTTTCAGGTAGTTATAGAGAGCAATGAGATCTCTTCTCAGCCTCCTTTTCTCCAGGCTAAACAACCCCAGCTCTCTCAGCCCAACTCTCAGCCTGTCCTCATATGGGAGGCACTCCAGCCCGCTGGACCATATCTAATATGCGTAGTATCAAGCCTGTAAGATGTTTGGGCTTCCAACCTAAGCTGGTGCAGACCAAGCAGATTGCTGCTGTTCAGGCCCTTCTAGTTTCAGTGGTGTTTGGACCTTTTTATTTTTAATAGCAAAAGGCCTGCATTTTGACACTGCTGAGCTCTTTTACTTAGGGTACAACAAAGGCAAAGTCTCTGCATCAGATTGTTCAAAAGTGTTCTTCATCAAGGAAAGAAATGCCCCATTTTGGCTTCTCTTCTCTCGTGGCAGTCAAACCAGGCATCAGCGCAATAGACAGAAAAATAATAGCTTCAGTTAATGTCTTGCCTTTTCAACAGCTTTTTCTTTCTCCCTTTATTTGGTGATTTGTCTTGTTCCTGCAAAGACCTTTTTTCACCCTTTGCCCTGTGGGTTGCTCTGGTGTCCTCTAGTTGCTTAGTCTGTTGAAATGTGAACGTCGAAAACGCATTTTTCTTAGTGTGAGCGCTCAGCAGTGCACTTGTTCGACAACTGAGTGTGTCCTTGTTCAGAGCACATTTTTCAGCAATAATATAGCAGCTTTGTCATCTACTAAGTAAGATGAAGAAAGAGGAGGTTAATGGATTTTTTATTATTATTGTCGTGAGACTATTTCTCATTCTGTTTAGTTCACCAAATTCTTGTGCTTTTTTCTTAGCACTTCCCTTGCATCCTGCGTATACTGATACCTGTCAGTCTTCCCCTGCCCCTGCACTCTGGGTATAGAAAGCCAAGTATTACCTATGGAAAACAGTTACATTTTGAACAGTGCTTTGCCCTTTCCTTTAAGGTATGCTGCTGCTGAAAATGGGCGTCTTTCAGAGGTCCTTGTCATGCTTTGCCAGGAATGCTCAGCCATTTTCAGTTTTTGAACCCAAATCTTCAGACCTTAAATGCTTTTCTAACAGAGATGTGAACACCCTTGTAGAAAGGTTGTGTCATATCTGCCATTCAGTTATCGATGTGACCTGCATTCTCAGTTTAAAAAAAAAAAAAAAGAGTGGGAAGAGAATGTTCTTAAATTTAGAGGAAATTTTCTGTATTTCAGTCTGTGTCCATTGCCTCTGGTCCTGTCACTGGCCACCACTGAGAAAAGGCTCACTTGGTTTGCCTTGTTCCTTCCCACCAGCTATTTATGCACATTGATAAGATTCCCTCTGAGTCTTTTCATTTCCAGGCTGAATAGTTCCAGTGCATCCTTCTGCTTTTCTAGCCATTCTTTCCTGCATGTTTGTTATTTCCTTGGATCAGGACGTACATTTGTACGGCTGCATGGAGAGCTGTGTCAGGGAGGTGATTCTGGTTTAAAGTAACCTGTTATGCTGTGCCATGTGGTTTTAACCCAAATGAGGTCCACTTAAGTGTTCCGTGAAGGCTTATGGCAATGCAAGCAATCACTCAGCAAGTGCTGGGAATGAGTAGTGGGAGGAAGGCAAGGTGTTTCTGTTTGTGGAAGTGTCAGTTTCTGTTGGCTTAGTGTTTGTGACAGTAGTCACCTATGTGGACTGTGAACAAACGTGAAGACCTAAGGGTAAAAATCTTTTGTCTAGACTTACCAAGAAAATGGAGATGGCATTTTGGCAGAAATTTTTGTCTGCAATGAGAAAATAACTAATCTATATTATTTCTTTATTCCCTACCTCAACTATTTTCTGCTCAAAAGCTTTATTAATGGCTTGTGTTTCTGTGGATTTAGTACCCTTCAGTAGAGAAATGCTCCATGAAACCTTCCCTGCTTTCCATTGAACCTATCTACACTTTTATTGTAATTTGAACATGAATTTCACAGCTGAAATATCTGTCATGTTAGAAAACACCTCCGTTAGCCTATTGTGAGCCTGACTCTTAGTACCTTCTCTTAATGCATATTGCTTGTAGTGGAAAAGGTGAATGATCTTCCGTTCTCTTTTCTCCTTGTAAGTTGGTGAACCTCTGTCATATCTTCCCTCAGTTATCTTTTAACCCTACCTAGATCTTCTCTTAATCTTCACCCTGGCATTCATCTTTGGTACTTGCAATACCCTTCCTCTACTGATCTGTTACCATTATACTATCCATTCCTGGTTTTTAGGTACTCCTTTCACATTAACTCCTAAATGAATTCTTACTTCTAACTCCAGTGCTTAATGTGCAACTTTGCATCGCTAGTAACTCTGTGCATCCTGTGTTGTTCTGTTTCACTGCTACTTCATACTGATCCAGTGCATTTTCTCTCCTTTTTTCCTCCTGCCACCCAAACTTAGGTCATGAACTTAGACTTGGTTTTAGTCTTTGACCATACAAGACCAAATTCAGTTCTGTTCTCATGTTGGCCGTTTTTATACTTTTCTATTGTAGTTTTTACTTCATCTTGCTTTCTTCAAATTAAAAATTTGCTGTGAATGCCTTTTTATCCTCTGTTCCATTTTATTTGAATCCCAGGTCAATTTTTTGTTTATCTTATTTTTATCTTGATGGATCTGCTAATACTGCTGATGCTTAAATATGTATTCTCATGCCTTCTGTACTTTTTTTTTTTGCTAGATAATCAATGCCACTGAAGTATTTTGTCTCTGCCATTGGTATGACAACTCTTCATGCTACTTTCTTTACTTATCGAGTTGGTGGTAAGAGTCTGCCTGAATAGTTCATTACTTTCTTCCTTCAGATCCCTCCTGAATATTTACTACAACAAGATAGCTATTGCAGAATCACAGAATCACTAGGTTGGAAAAGACCCACTGGATCATCAAGTCCAACAATTCCTATCAACTACTAAACCATGCCCCTCAGCACCTCATCCACCCGTCCTTTAAACCCCTTCAGGGATGGTGACTCAACCACCTCCCTGGGTAGCCTGTTCCAGTGCCCAGTGACCCTTTCTGTGAAAAATTTTTTCCTGATGTCAAGCCTGATATTGCTTGATAACTGCTGTTATCTGTTTATCTTGCTTATATAGGGTTATCAGGTTTTTTGTGTACAGACACCAACTGGATGATTTGCAGCTCAGGGCTGTACTTTGCATTTCACAAAAATGTGCCTGACGTGTCCCTTTGTGAGACGATTATTTCTGATGTTTTGATCATTTTTGACTGCTTTATTAGTTAGTAGTATGATACTTAAATCTTCCAAAATGAAGAATCATAGAATAGTTTGGGTTGGAAGGGTCGTTAAAGATCATCTAGTTCCAACTCCCCTGCCATGGGCAGGGACACCACCCACTAGATCAGGCTGCTTCAGGCCTCATCCAACGTGGCCTTGAATACCTCCAGGGATGTGGCATCCACAACTTCCTTGGGCAACCTGTTTTAGTGCCTTGCCACTTTCATAGTGAAGAAATTCTTCCTTATGTCTAGTTTAAATCTGCCTCTCTCCAGTTTATACCCATTGCCCCTTGTCATATCACTACAAGTGTTTGTAAATAATCCCTCCACAGCTTTCTTGTAGGCCCCCTTCAGGTACTGGAAGGCCACTATAAGGTGTCCTTATAGCCTTCTCTTCTCCAGCCTGAACAACCCCAACTGTCTCAGCCTGTCCTCGTATGGGAGGTGCTCCAGCCCTCCTATCCTTGTGGCCCTCCTCCGGACCCGTTCCAACAGCTCCATATCCTTCTTATGTTGAGGATTCCAGAATTGGACACAGTACTCCAGGTGAGGTCTCACAAGAGAGGAACAGAAGAGCAGAATCACTTCCCTCAACCTGCTGCCCACACTTCTTTTGATGCAATCCAAAATATGGTTGGCCTTCTGGGCTGTAAGTGCACATTGAGTTTGGCTTGGTATTTGCATGTGCAAGTTGTTTATTGGGATAGTTATGGCTGTTAGAGGCTGTTGAGAGGTCCTGTCTTTTTTGATGGATGTGCTGAGGATCTTTCTCCTCCTGTTTTATTACATATATCTTGCCTCTCTTGACCTGTCTAGATTTGAGCCCTCTTGTGCCAATGGAATAACTGAACTCTCTGTAGTGGAGAAAGGGACTTTGGTTGAACCTTTCTGTATTTTAAGGTAACGTGGATTTTCCTTCAGGGATGTTTCTCTCTCAAGAGAAAGCTTGGATGCAACATAAAGCAAAACGAAACTGAATAATATAAGTCTCACCTTATCTATCTATTACAGGGCTACCTGTGGCAACAAAGGACTGGAATTTCTGGTCAATATTTCTTTGCTGGTTTATATTAGCGTTTTCTTGAGGTATGTGTTAAAATTGTTTCCTGCACAGTTTAGTTTTGCTGTAACAGAGGGGCTTGCATATAATTACATTCAGTGCTAGGTATTGGAAGATGTAATGGTCGATTCGTGATCACTAGCCCATAACTATGTAGAGCAATGTACTTTTGGAAAGTACAAAGAGTGATCACATAGCCAGCCAATATTTCTGTCCATAAGCCTTGAAAAATTAGAAGTTAGACTCCCTGCCAATAGAGACATTTTCAAGGTTTGGAGACTCTCTCTTGTGGGTCTGGGGGGAAAGGAAAGCTTGAGATCTTTTTCCTTGGCCCTGTGACTACAGGTACTACCTCCATTAGGAAAAGCATCAATTTATCAACTCAAACTACTACACTCACTGGAAGGCAGTTAAATTTGTTTGTCTTTATCCCCTTTTTGCAAACAAACTGCTCTGTGAACCTTGAGATAATAAAAGAAAAAGGTTGTTTTCTTGCTGATTTTTTTTTTAACTTGGATACATCACTTTTTCCTTTACAGTCTCCTAAGCCTTGTCATATGACCTTTCATATGCTGTTTATTTAACAAACATGAATGTTATTCAATTAAAAAGAAAAATCCTCTCATCTTCTCTTAGGCTTAATCAAGGGGAAAACTTTCTAACCAATGAAGGTAGAGTGAGACTGTCTCTAGTCTGAAATATTAAATAAAGGAATCAAAGGGAAATAATACCCTGTAATGATACCTCAGGGAAGATTTAATTAAGAAAATGAAATTGCATTAAGAGTGACCCATTGTGGACTGCCAGAAAACCAACAGACAAGGGAGAAATTTGTTAGCAGTCTCTGCCTATGGGTACGAGCTTGCGCAGTGTGCCAATTCTGTGTGATATGATGCTCAGCACAGTGGCTTAAAGTGATGTTTAATTACCTAATTTATTAAGGTCACCTTTTAAAATTCAGTACTTCAGGGAGCACATCTTGTCTGTGAAATGTCTTGCAAGTTTTGGGGAACAGGGCTGGTCACAGTATGTGGCCACAAGTGGGTCTCTGCTCATGCCTTGCTTAGACTTTATACTAATGAGTCACCTGCTTCAGAGATACCAACTGTTTCCAGCCTTCACTGGCTAAAAAGGGAGCCACTGTCTGGTGCACAGCATCAGCTGAAGAGTGCTGTTCAATAGCCATGCAAACCTCATGTGAAGTTGTACCTGGAGTGGGTAAATTATTTTAAGATTTCAACAGGTTTATGTTGCTTCAAATTCTTCTTGCATGTTGGCCGAAAGGTTTGTACTGACTATACCTCAAAGGTGCAAAGGCGGTTAACTGGTTGGTGGAAGATCAGCCGAGGAGTGGAGATATACATGTGATGGCAGGTGCTGAGAAAACAGAAAAAGCTGTTTCTCTTGGGCTTGTGTTGCCTCAGCTCTACTAGATGGCTGAAAGAAAGCATTTTACTTCTTCCATTGATGTGATCAGGTTTTGTAAAGCTTAGAGCTGCATGCTGAGTGAGAGCCCATCCAGGTTCTGCTCTTGCCTCTGCCGGTGACAGACTCTCCTGACTGACAGCTGAGGTCTGAATTTGGAAACTCTGTGGAAAGAGCATATGAAATAAAGAGGAGGGATCGTAGGGAATATGACACTTGATCCTTTACTCCCCTAGGCAGTACTTTTGAAATACATTCGACTCACTGGGTCTTGAACAAAGCAGGGAATGACATTTAACACATAAAGTCTGCAAGGATGGGTCTGATGTCTGTAATAACATATATGATTTTGTGAGTCAGTGTCATCCCTTTCCTTGGGCTGAGCAGTTTCACTAGTGCCACGCATGCTGTCCGGATCCCTAGAGGTGTCTCTCAGCCTGCTCTCTGGCATTTACGCAGGCATTCCCTCGCTCTCACCATTAGTGTAATGGCTAGCCAGAACATCACTTATCCCTTTGCTCTTGAGTGACTGCTGTTTCAATAATCTCTTTTGCATTAAACTAATGGATGACTTGTGTATGTAATTTTTCTCCGCCTCCTCATGTGGTGCCGAGGGTACCTGTCACTGCTTTTGTCCCATTTGTCTTTTAATGCAGATAAAAATAGAGAATTTTACAAGAAATTAGAGCAACTGTCATACCTTGTTGTGTCCCACAATCTTCTGCAAATCTTGCTGAAAGAATGCAAATAATAGAAAACCAGCTGAAAAAAAGAAAACACCTACACATTCAATTACTTCGTTGCTATGTGTAATTCCTCAATTGCAAAGAAGCAGATTCTCATCACAGACAGTGATTTTTACCTGGCTTTTATTTATTTGTCTTTCACTTAGAAGAGATATTTAAAGTAGCTACTTGATAAAATGGAATAGTGACCATTTCCAGGCCATCCCTTTTGAAAGAAGAAAAGTTTTGCTTACAGATACAGTACCTCTCCTACTGTCTTTTACAGCAAAGTAACAGTGATTTTACAGATCTGCTTCATCTTCTCTGGGTTTAAAACATCATTCCAAGAAATAACTATATCTCTCTCTCTCTTTTTTTTATTTTTTCCTCCTTGTTCTGTCCTATTATTCCCTTCCGTTGGCCATCTTTTTTAAATATAGCTTCTATAGACGAGTCCTTATCAGTGCTGTTCTTGGGGAATAAGTTTTTTGGAGCACACATGACTGCTTGCTATGTCTGTTCTGGGAGGGCATAGAAATACAGATCTGGAAGTGACCTGTAGAGGCAGGAGCAACTATACCTAGGGTGCTCGCTAGCAGCTCATGTAGCTGTTCTCAAATGCTCCTCAGGACAGAGTCCACGGACTCCCACTAAAGAATATACCTGTGCTACTTTCTTCATCATTAGGAAGTTTTTCTTAACATCTAAGCTTACTCTTGAAGTGGTGTATCAGTCCCATCTGCTGTGGGAACAAGAGAAAATATTCTTTATCCTTTCCAGTGGCATCTTCAATACTAAAAAGTGTCTCTTGCACCATCCTTCCCGCTCCACCTCCTGTCTCTTTTTCCATATTTTTCCAATGTTAACCAATTCCAATGATATGTATATGTCTATGGGTTGTGTTTTCCTGAGTTTTGGTCTTTGCTGTGGCTCCTCTCTGGACTTGCTCCAGTTGGCTCATCTTTTTCTTCAGCTGCAGTACCCAGTCCACGATGTAGTACTGCAGCTGAAGCTTTGCTGATGCTCAGCAGAGTATAAGGATAACTCCATGTGTTATGTGGGCCACGGTCCTGTTTGTGTTCCAGCCTGGTTGTTTGTCTTGCGCTCAATAGCTTAACTCTGTTTACTCATGCTCAGATTGTCATCCCTTCTTACCACTGGATACCAGTGATAACTGCTGGAAACAGATCTCCAAGCTTTTCATCCAGCCTGAACTAACTTCACCTAGATTATATTTGCCAGAGAATAGCATATGAGACTATATAAAAAACTTTACTTGAAGCCAAGTTATAAAATATTTATGCTTTTTCCCAGGCCAAAAAAATGCTTATTTTGCTGCTGAAAGAAATTAAATTGGTTTGAGGTGATCTCTTCTTGATGAATCTCTTTCTTGTTACTTCCTATCCCTAATCTCTTGATGCTTTTCTTGGATTTGGCCCACTCAAAGAGCTCTTGGAATCTCTCATCAGAGTAAATCCCTGCCAGAGGGAACATAGTCGAGGCTTATTCTTTTTTGTCTGGACTTTGCAGTCTCTGGGGCAGGCTCTGGATTTATGTCCATGTTCTGGAGATGCATCAGGTAAATCTTGAGCTCTCCAGAATTCTAAATAGTGAGACTGTACAAATTCAATGTCAAGGGAATGAAAAAAATCAGAATTTTTTGCTTGTTTTTTTTTTTCTCTCCCCAGGGTCTATTGCAAGATCCAGAAAGTTAATAAGCTGGCCAAGTGCACAGCATGTCAGCCAGTCCTATGATCTGTGCAGCAGCTGCCAGCTGGAAAGAGGTTTTTTTGGTACTTTTATTTGTAATATTTTTCTATATTACTTAGATACTAAGTTAGAAATAGAAGAAATGCTGTACTGCACATTAACAGAATCTGGTTTTTTCCCTCAGGACTTCACGCATTTTTAGCCAAATGAATGAGATGGGAAGAAAGTGGGATCCAATATGTATCATAAACCTTATTTAAGTCATGGTATGGTTAAAACGAAAATACTGCGTTTTTACGATCTGCTTTTTTTGCCTACTCTGTGTGTGTGTGAAAAAAAATCTTTATCAATGAGAAGACTCAAAGTGTTTTCTAGATACTGGTTTATGCTGAGAAAGTAAACGTATGAAAAAATACTCAGAATTAAAGTTGTAGCATCTTGTAAGTCAGGTCATATTAGTATGAGTGTTTAGCAGGGCTTCAGCCTATCCCCATCAAAGCTGGTGTGAAATTTCAGCTGTTACCAGAGACCAGGAACACTGAAAGTTAGTAATCCATTTTTAAAGTGTATTTTCTTAAAGACTTCTAGTGTGATGAATCTCTGAATCCTAAAACTTATTCTCACCTAAAATATACTTTATTTACTAAATATTGTTCCATCTAGAATACACTTTATTTACTGGAAGTTATTTTATCACTGTGTAGTTGTGGAAAAATTCTACTAGTCATAGGACTCATTTTGTGCAGTGCAGCTTGGCTGTGTTATTCAGTTTATTTCTTGCTGTAATGCCAAAAATAGTGTTATATGCCTCACAACTTGATTTATCAGATGGAAAGCAGGTTTTCTGCGTGCATGTTAACTCTGTAAGTACAGAACTGTTGATTATTGTATCTAGTTTTGTGCAAAGCACAATCGAAAACCCTCTATATGCAATAAAAAAATAGAGACCTCTTAAGATTCCAGAGGATCTCTGTAGCTTGAGTAAAGTTATAGCAGGATGGGTTTCAGGTATTTGGATATCTGTACCATTTTTCTCGGGCAAAGCCTTTAGACTGATGGATCAGTAACGTTTTCCTTGCTCTAAATTTTCCATGAAGAGTTTAGCTCTTATTTTTTTTTTCCTTAAGTCTGTCAGCCTGAGGAATAAGACATGCTTCTTCATATTTTTAGTGTTTGTTTCCACTTCTTTCACAGAAAATTAACTGATTGAATTTTAAATCTGTAGGCTTAACCTTCACTCAAATGCATTTATAAAATACAAAAATCTTTGTGGTTGCGAGTTATAAAAGGCTGCACATTGTCAGTGCTGGCTGCAGAGCCAGCAAGTGTGGAGAACTGATAAGATTAGGAGATGCAATAAATCTGTCATAAAACATAATAGATATTTTATTTGACAACATATAGCATTAATTCAGAAAGGGATTGTTCATTGATGGGTCTTTCATTTATATGTTTCCTCATTCAAACCTTTTATTATCAATGATTCAGGTTGTTTCCTGAACCAAGGAACTTTGTCCCTGATCTGGCAAAGATTTAGACATGTATTTAATTTTGAAGCAAGAAGACTCTGTGCACTGATTAGACAGATTCTGCTTAAAATTAATTTGGATGGGCTAAAGCAGAGTTTGTATCTATCAGATTTTGCTCAGGGAGCATGAATGCTTAGGATTTGACTACTGGGAGGATTTAAGATACCTTGTAAGTCCTTGAAGTAATTTAGTAGTGGCTACTAGTTATAGCTTCTCCTTCTTTTCATTTAAAGAATACAGGAAATATCAGAGTTTTAAAGTGCAGGGAAATTAATACAAGTTTTTGATATCCACCATTCACTTTATAGAGATGCTAGATGACTTTTTTAGTTCATTTCTTTAGAACTGAACTTCAGTGTCTTAGTCTGCTTAATCAGAGCCTTACTCTAACCATATATGTACATCAGGGATCATTGTTTAATTTATTCCACATGCATTTTTTGCAGGTTTTATGGTTTTTGGTTTTTTTTTTTTTCTCCTGCCTTCTGTGCTTTCTGACTTGGAAAGATTGTTGGGCGGGGGGTTTTGGTATCTAGGTAGTCTAAAAATGAATCTTAGATTTTTCACATATGTTGTTCATCACTTTGAAGTCCTTCACTACACTGGTTCCAAGAATATTGTTAGAAGTGGCATCTCAGAAAGCATTGCGTGAATTATTAGTACATGTTGATGGTTTAATAGTGACCTTAATTTTTGTCCCTTCTCTTGTTAGGTTTGCTAATATTTAAAAAAAAATGTTTTTTTCAAGGAAGAATTTCTCCTCCCCGGCTTTGCTTTCTCCTTTCTTGAGTCTGTGGTGAAGATGCGAGGCTGGATCCGACATGATCTCCATGGCAGCACACATTAGTTTCCATGGCAACATATTTCACAAACAACCCTACAACTTTACTACAGTGTCAAACAAAAGGAGAAGCCTGACTGTTGGAGCAGGCTTCCATCAAGGTTAAAATTAAAAAGAGGGGGAAGGGAGGTGGATGGAAAGAGGTTGGGTGAGATAATGACTTCTTGCAATTTGTCCTTTTAAAGCTTTTGCTCCAGGGTAAGCACACCATTTAAAAAAACCTAAATTCTCCAGTCCGTAATTATTGTGCCACCCAGCTGCATTCCTGCACATGAGTAGGTAAGTGATGAGCTGTCACAAGTCTTTTGTCCCAAGATACTACTTTAGCCTGGTTTCCAAAGGAAACGAGGCTTATGGAATAACAACCCTCTGTTCTGGTTGTCTCTTTGTCTCTCTTCTACTGCACGCGCACCCTCTTTCCCACCCTGCCCCCCCGCAGCTTTTGACCCCATTGATCACAGTATTTGAATTTGACAGAGGAGCTAAAGTTGAGGAGATAATTATGTTCCTCTAGGTGTGGTGAAAAGCTGAGTTCTGGCTCCTTGATTCTTCCCTGGAAGGAGGCTGTGGGCGAAGAGAATTGGAGAATTACAGGTATCTAAGCTAGGTGAGCATAAGAAGCAATCTAATAAAGGCTAGTTCCTTTGATGGTCTGAATTCAGGAAAATATTTAAGCACATGCTTTGTGTCTCATTTTCTCATGAGATGTTTTTTTAATCTGCAGAGTGAAGGAACAACAGGCTGATACTGTTGGAAATGGTTAAGGTTGCTTTTCTTTCAGGATAACGGTGCTAGGAAGGCACAAAGGAATATACGTAAGGACTGCAAGATGTGAAGGAGCTTTTCGTTATAAACTGAATATTATCCATACTTCAGGCTCATGCAATGCAAAGATTGCAGGCAGTAGGCTTGTTGCATTGTGCCTGTGTTGCATGCTATCTGGTCAAGAAGCTAGAACACAGCTGTTCCTGCCCCCTCTCTGTACTCATCAGGCTACTACTGGCAAGCAAATGTGGAAACACAGGGTGGAGTTGTGGGAGAGATGACTTGTAATGAGAAGATTTGGGGGTGCAGGCAAGGATAAACTGGTGTATTCAATGATCTACTGCATTACTTGGGCTGTGCTCGTCTCACTTGTCTCTGAAAGGAGCAGTTTCACATACATGGGAAAGATTGTGTGACTGCATCTCTATCACTGGTGACGTTTTGGTAGTGTCTGTCTCTCAGCTGCATTGGACATGGTTTTAAAAAAGGAAAGAATGCAAAAATAGATTAAAGATTTATATTGATCCTGGTTTAGATGTGCGAAGCTGGTACATTGCTCTTCTCGGTTCTAAGCGATTCCCATCAAACTTAGGGTGGCATACTGTTGTGCACGTGCGTTTTTATGGGAAGATGGGAAGGGTTTTTATTTTTAATTTCTAGTTATAGAGGTGACTGTGTAGGGTTAAATGCAGGAGGGAACTTATAAATATCAAAGAAATCTTTTGGTTAAATGAAAAGCAGTGCAGTATTGCTGTAGGTGATGGTGTAGCAAATGGAAGGCAGCACTAGGCTGTGGAGCTGCTGGGGTAGAGGCAGGTTCTGGCGATGTGGCTTGAGGCTGGGGACGTTGTTTTGCTCAGGGAATGGGATCCAGATCCAGTGGGTCTTAGAGGTCTGGGTCTTCTAATACGTTTCTATTCAGAGGTAACTTACCCCCTGCAGACCTCTGTTTAAAGTATTAAAGTGCGATAGTCTTTCAGAAGGAAAGTAGTTGTCTTGTAGAATTGGTCTTTTCTGATTCTTGGAAAAGAAACTACTTGAAATGATCTGTTAAACAGTTTAGATGAAATGGTTAAAAATGTACATAGTCATGAATTATTGCCTACCTTTCCATTTTACCTGATTACTATTGTTTTCAAAGTGACATTTTAAGGATCTTGGTTTACCTGAATCCCTACAGGAGCTAGTTCTTCGGGAGCTTCCATGTTCTGAAAATTAAGTCCTTTGAAGTCCCTGTTGAAACAAAGATGCATGCAAATGGTACCCATATAAAAGGCTTGCTTATAGCAGTGTTAGCAATATAACCAGCCTACACTATCATATGCTTCTGGTTTTGATTAAAAAAATAATAATGGCTGTGATAAGCTACTAAGCTTTCAAAATACCTATATTGAAGGGGTTTTTTTTTGTATTTGAGGTGCCACTCAAAACATTCAGGAGCGTTGATGTGGAAATTCAGACAGTCTTATTTGATCCCATTCCATGGCAGTTATATTGTGCCGTGCCTAAGCCTCACAGGGAATTTGGTCTCTTCCAAACTAACCACCCACAGAACCTGTCTTTGGTTGATTCCCTACTAGGCTTTCAGCCTCCTTCCTGCCCTTAAGGCTTGCCAAACCCAGTTGATGTTTCTCAAGCTTGAATTAGATGTGCAGTGGTGGCCAAGCCATCCATCCTTCTAAAGAGGCTTAGTTTGTTTCCTGCCCCAATCAGGAGCAGCTTCTCTACCTGTTGTCTTCCATGTTTTTAAGCTTGTATTCAAAGACCTGTGATCCAGGCAAGGTTTAGTGAAGAATGATGCGTTTTTGTATGTTTGGCTAGGATGGGATTGACGTGCATTGTTTGCCAGTATTATGATTTCAGTAAGTATTCCCAATAAGTTTCTGTGAACTGTGGAAAGGTCTTGCTTTCTTCCTTTCCCCAGTGTTAAAGTTGCAGTGTGGGCTCATTGCTGAAGGAGTAGCAACATATCTGTCTGAATGAAAACTGTGAATCTGTTCCATGCGTTGTGAAAATAAACTTGTTTTATTGAGCTTTCACGTATGGAGAGATTTGCAAATGTAAAAATGCCATATAAAGGAAATGGATTTTCAATAATTCGTTAATCTGGTTTTCAGTGGTCAGGATGTTGAGCTGCGTTTTCTGTCTTCTCCCTAATCACTGTAATATAAAAGGTTAATTGCAAATCATGGAGAATCCTTGATTAAGCCAATGAAAAGTGAGAGCATAGATCTGTTCATTAGAAGCAGTGTGAGGAATAATAATAAGCTACCACCAGGCCTCCTTGTCTACCTTACAATAAACGCATAAAGGACTTATAATTCTTTGATGCTCCATTTGCTGTTATGAAACAAAAGCTAATAATTTACAGTTTTACTGGGCAGCTTCCTTATTAGCAAAACACAAGAAATTACACTGTTTCATGCACCTCCCATGGTGTAAGTTTTGCAGGGAAAGGAGTTAATTTTTACAAATGCATTTTGCCTCCAACTCCAGTAAAATCCAGCAAGGCAACTTATGAGGACATTTTAGTTTAGTCTTTGTTATTTTGATTAAGATGTTCTCTTTTGCTATGTGCCTCTTTGCAATGGCTTTTGTCATGAGTTCTGGGTACTGCATATGACGCATGTAACACATCTGTAAACTTGCAGAATTTGCTTCCCATTGTACAACTGGATCTGTGTGTACGATTTTACCCCCAGGGTATGCTGCTCTTAAGCTGTGTCTGCCAGCTTCTGTAGAGGAGGAGTGTCAAAGGGATAGGCTATAGCAAGGGCAACATCAGGAAATGTGTCCGCAGCAGCGATTATGAATACCAAAATTAAAGTAGTCACTTTGTATTATAAAGTGAGGTGGTTCAAGAATTAAATTTGTTTATGAGGCAAAATGGTCATTAAAAGCACACGTTTATTTCTAAAAGGTGCTAGTACTGCAGCTGCTAGATTCTGATTCAGTAGCGACATGTGGCTGTTACTTGGAGGGAATTATTTCTTCCCACTGGTATGCTGAATGAGTTTGTCTCAAACCTATAAGCAAGAGTCAGGAGGTTGTAATCATACTTAGTATTGCTTGTAGTCTGTAGCAGTGATTCTGAAACCTCTTAGGAATGGAATACTGTCAAGTCTCGATTTTGCATGGGCCATCTTGGATTCTTCTCAAATTTTTAAGAGAAAACACTTTTAGACCATGAGTGAATTAAAGCCACAGTCTCATCCATTCCACAGCTGTCATCGGAGCAATGTAGTTTGGGAACCACTAGCAGAGTGTCTTACTTGTCTTGAATGAACTAAAAAATAAAAAGCCTCTGGGCTGGCTTTCCTGTTCTCATAGATTTGGGGTGTTTTTGCCTAAGCCTTAGAAATTTGAGGGGCAGAACAGAAGTGTGTGCTGAAAAGGCAGCTGAATTACTCCGCCTTCAGATACCTGTGCAGTCAGGTCGTTGCAGAGTTAGGAAGTCATTGTCCCAAGGCTCATTGCTCGTACTGCACACCTTCTCAAGTATGGGACTTAGACTGCATAGTTTTTTATATGTTGTAGAGAGGACAACTTCATGAGTGTCAGAATATATGAAGGTGATCAGATACTAAGAAAACTTCCTAGAGTTGGAGTCCTTTATTTACCCAATAGGTGGGTAGTAAAGCTGAGTTCTTGGATGAGAAAATAAATTATCCCTAGAAAGTAATTAACGACTTACAAGGTGACTCTTCAAACTGAAGGCTGTTTCATGATTAGAGAGTGATGTAGTCATTGGTGATGAGACAATACAGTTTTTTTTCCATTGATTGTCAAATAGTCGTTAGGAATAGCTAGTTACTGAATAATCTACATTTGTGTACCTCCTTTGGCTATCATTGGACTTCATAGATCACTTTTTAACACTTCTGTTTTCCTATTTCTCCGTCCTGCCTTTTTTGAACTAACACGAGTAGTACACCAAAAGGAATAGCTAACCTCTTTATCTTGCATTACTCATGAAGTCTCTAGGCAGCATATTCTAATCGCCTTCATCTTCCAAAATGTCTGCAATGTATTAAAAAAGATTAGAGAAAAGAAACTTCAGCCTTGGTAAAAACACAGATTTTGGCAAGAATAAACCTTCCACTTTAATTTATCTCTACTGAAAAATTTGAACCAAATTGTATTTTGAATATTGCTGGTAAAGTTGTCACAGGTCTAGTTTTTGTGTGTGTGTATATAATTGAACTGTGTGGGTTGAGATGCACTTTAAGTGACACCAAGGGAGCTCAGTTGGTGAGGAAAGTTGTGTACACTGTACAGTCACTTCAGGAGCTGGTTTATAAAGATAAGAGTTATGTTTTATCTAACTTCTCCAAGTACTGTTGGCAGTGTAATCATAGTGGCATAGTTGGTACTGCAAAAGTCATTGGAGAAATGGCACATGCTCAGGTGGTGAACCTGTTCAAGGTCCCATGTACCACAGCAGATGCATTACTGGTGGTACAGAGTGATGACAATATGCATTTCAGTCTTTAGGTGGTTTGGAGTGTGGTGGTGTGTTTGGTTCCTGCCCGCTGTCCACCTTCTGGGGTTTTGAATGGGCTTTTTTGCACTAGTTTAACAAAAATGATGAGGAAAACAACGCCAACTAGCTAAATCTCTGTACACTGTGAACACTGACACATAGTCTAAAAGAAGTTAATGACATAGCACCTTGCTTGGGTATTGAAAGGATTTGAGTTTTAAACGCCTATTTATATCAGTATGAGAAGAGTTGCATAGGTATGGCTCCTTTGTGTATTCCGTATTGGTTTCATCTGAGGATATTGGAGAATATGATAAATTTATCTTACTATTTTAGGAGTTTTTCCATTATACCGCACAAGGAAATGAGACTTTAATGGGTGGAGAAGCAAATCTGATCCTCTTCTGGTCCAGAAAACTTACACCACTCTTTCACTGTGCACAACTGATAACATATAGCTCTGTGAAAGGCTGAATTTTGCACAGCTCTTTGGGTGAGAAGGGGTGAATAGGCTAGGGTCAAGATGCGAAAGAACTGGATAGCCCAATCAGTGTAGGATTTCTGCTGTCTAGGGAAAGAGAAATTTTTTTTTATGGTAGGGACTACTCCAGCTGTTGTACCTTGTTGTAGCTTTGTGCAAGAATCACATTGCTGCTTATGCTCTTCGCCTTTTCTATTTCCTTGGGTTCTGAGGCAGAGTTTTTGGTTGTGAGCTCAGGTTTGCCACACGAAAACTAGGAGGAGCTAAATCATCTTCTGACCTCTCGTCCTGTGCAGGACTGGGGCCACCACTCCTGTCCCCCTCAAATGAACTCTGGACTCTTCTCTCCATTCTTCATGGAAAACATGTTTAAGATTAACCACTGAAATGGGGCTTACTATTGTTTGTACAGCTCAGACTCATATTCTGTTGACTTTGACTTGCTTCTGAAATTCTGGTAGAGCAAGGCATTTTTGTAACATCTTCTATGTTCTTGCCTTCCTCCTTGACCAAGCTTCTTTCCCATGGACCAGCCCAGAATGAGCAGCTCATTGTTATGTTCGCGTTGTCCACAGCTTTTTCCAGCGTAGGAGTAGGTAGAGAGGAAAATTTGTATTGATTCTACATTTTAGTGTTGGACAGCAGTTTTTATTTTTAGCCATAGGAATACACAGTGGGAGCTTTTCTCTATGACTGAAAACATCCTAGAGTTTTCACTGGTAGGTATTGGGACGTGGCCAGAACAAGAGGATAATACTTTCTGCAAGGCAGCAGATGTGATTATCTTCTCCCTCTATCTCTTTCTCTCACAAGTGAAAGAAGAATAGCATTAAGGTCAAGGGAAGATATCTGAGGGAAAAAGATGTGCAACGACTAAAAAACATTGTACAGATTCCTGTTCTCTCCACTTACAAAACATGCAAGAGAGCATTAAAAACTTACATATAGATGAGAGATAACAAAAGGTACAGAGGCAAAATAAAGGAAAGAAATTATCAAGACTGCATAGTTGATCTGCATGCAACTATTAATGTAGAGATAGAAATTTGGAATTTTCATTTGAGATTATTTTTTTTCCAGAAAGTTTAGTCTCTATAACATATAGTGCTTGAGAAGATTTCAGTATTGAGAGGGAAATATTGTGATTTCTGATCAGTGTAATTAGAGCAGAATACTTTAGTTAACTTACGCAGATCAAAACATTTGTACCACAAGACTGAGCTGATTGTGTCTTGTATATGACTCTTGGACATATTGCTTACATGTTACTTGATGGGGGACGGAAAATAGAAACTTTTTAATGTAGGAAGTCAGCAAATCCAGAGATTTGCATTTGATGGCTTTAAAAAAGCTTAGCAAAGTGTTGTGTAGGCTGCTAATGTCAGTTTCAAGTATCTATTAAAGCCTTGGAAACGTCAGGAGAACTAGAAAAAGGAATTATTTTGTAAGTATTTAAGAAGGGTGAAAGGTACAACCCAGTTACTTATTTGTCTATTACCTGTCATTTGTGCCAGGCAGAACTGATGGAATGCCTGGGATGTGATTAATACAGCAGTAAGGAAGGAGGCAGAGTGAGGTAACCAAATTTGTGTTTGTTTTGACTTACAGAAGAAATCCCAAAACATGTCAAACTGGCCCTTTCATTTTATTTGTTTTTTTTCTTTTTGACATTTTAAGCCTGCTTAAGACAAGTTACACAATTGATGTAATGTACCAAGACTACTGTGAGGCATTTCTCTTCCTGCTGTACAATATTTTGATAGAGAATATATTGATACAGAGTCAATGTGACACATTAAATAGATAAAATCTATAGAAATGAGGTCTTCAGATGTAATAGTAAATAAGAAAAACAACAATTGCTGCCATAAAGAAGGCTACTGCTCCTTCCTGCGCTGTGTCCTTGTCTTGTGCCCAGAGGTTAGGAAAGTTTTTGAAAGTGGTATTTGGAGAAGAATTACAAGGAGGAACGATGAACTAGAGACGCTGATCTGCTTTATCTTCTGATATGTTTATCTTATCAAAGAGAAGTTAAATGGTGACATGGTCATAGTCTCAAATGTGGAGGAAACAGAAATTTGATGCATGAAGCAAAGGTTTAATACTTTGAGGATTGAGATTGTAAAAGGCTTTTTTCATTTACGCTGTAATTAACAATTTAAATAATTCCTCAAGGTTTGCATGGCTTTTGCTGTGTCTGAAATCTTAGAGGTTTTTTATATTTTTCTAAAATGTTTGCTCAGGGAGGCATACAGGAATTTATTTGGCAGGAGAAGCTCACCCTGTTTCTCCCAGTAAGCCCTGTGTTCTTGGCTGGACTGCCTCCCACTAGACCGCCCCTTCTCCCTGTATGCTAAGTGCAGTGAGATGTAATGCGGCTGGGAAGATAGCTCCTTGGGGGAGAATAAGGTCAGGAGATGCTACTGGGAGGCTCTGTGGCATTGAATGTAGCCTCAGGGCCAGTTTAGACCCAATTCAATTTAATGTCAAACCAGTCTAAATTAAGACTTCTCTATTTAGTTCAAGATGCTAACATGCGAGAAATAGTGAAATATTTAATATCTGAACCTAGTGCTTTCTAAATGCTTTGTTCTGTCAAAAATGCTGATGTTTCGAAATTTTGCCCTAATTCAAGATAAAAGTAAATATCAAAAGTGGTATGTTCTGGGGAGTAGTGACTCTGTCTCTTTTGTTTTTACGGGAAAGCTCACCACATCACTCTTTTATAATCCTTATCAAGGCAGCTGAGCTTCTACATGTCTTCAAAAACTATAGCCTTCAGTTGGCTGCTTAAAATTAGTCATATTCTTAAGTACAGTGCTGAACTGGGCTTGATTTCAGAAAATGAGCTGGTGCCTTATTTGTGTGTGTACAAGTCTTATGAGAAGCATCTGAAGGAACTGGGGTTGTTTAGTCTGGAGAAGAGGATGCTGAAGGGAGACCTTATCGCTCTCTACAGCTACCTGAAAGGAGGTTTTAATGAGAAGAGTGTTGGTCCCTTCTCCCAAGTGACAGGATGAGAGGAAATGACCTTAAGTTGCGCCAGGGAAGGTTTAGATTGTATATTAGGAAATATGTATTCACTGAAAGAGTTGTCTAGCATTGGAGCAGGCTGCCCAGAGAAGTGGTTGAGTTACCATCCCTGGAGGTATTTAAAAGACATGGGGCACTTGAGGACTCAGTTTAGTGGTGGATTTGGCAGAGTTAGGTTTACAGTTGGATTTGATCTTAAAAGTCTTTTCCAACCTAAATGTTTCTGTGATTCTGTGTGTAAGTAGGCTGAGAGGACAGGTGAGGCAGTGGCATGTTGAGAAGGGAGCACAGCGTACACAGGAGAGCAAATTCCCAGTAAGTACAAGATAACACTGAAGGAGTTGAACTTGTTCACCCCTCAAGGTAACACGGTACAAGTGTGTCAGTAGCTCAGGAGGCTGAGAGAGTCCTTCTGCATCTCTTCTGCTGCATAAGGTTGAGGCAGTCCTGGCTGCTTCTGTGTGGAGCAAGGAAGATGCTCTGCCTGTCCTGCCTCGAGGCTGTCTGGTGCATTGTTCTGGGCAGTGCCCAGGGCTGTTGCTAGGGCTGCAGCTGAATACGCCCTCATCTCTGCAGCCTGGGCTATTTTTCCTAAATCTCATCATATGTGCACTGAACATCAAATAAGTGTAATGCACCAGGACCAGTAGGTTAAAAAAGCACCAGTTAGTGCTGGTGAATTGGTGAACACTTACATAATACTTCTTCATGGTCGCTTTAATATTTAATGCTTGCTGTAGCATAACTGGAGCTTGTAAGCAGCTGTATGATAGCTGCATGAATTTTTAAGGCGTGTGTGTGGGAAAGTTTGGGAGGCAGGAACGTCACAGAAGCTTCCTAATTGGCACATACCCCAGCAGAAACCAAAAAGTGAAAATTAAGTGACTGCCCTAATTATCAGAGACTCCTAGGAATACATTGTGCTGGGAAATATTCCATTTTCATTTCATGCACTGCTTTAAAAATAAGCATTGTGCAGAGCATAACAAGACTTTTAATTAAAAGGCTGTGCCCACACAGCAACTTTTCTCTGTGGCACTAGCTGGTGAAGGGAGCGGCAAGGGGTGAAAACATTGCTTTCTGTCCACAAAAAGATGGAGATAATAATCTGTTGATAACCTGTGGCTCTGAAATGGGTTTGCTACAGTGACACGAAGTCTGCTTCTGACTGGCAAGAGTGTGCATGGTTGTTTTTTCACAAGGACGAATACTTCTGTGTGTTTCTAGCTAGTAATTGTCTTTGCCCTCCTGCTCTCCGGCAATTGTTCAGCAAAAGACATGCATCTTCTTTTTTTCTGGATGCTAGCCTGCTCTGAACTCTGGTGACTCTATCCCCAGCCTATACCAGAAGGTAAAAGTTCTAATCATGTAAGCCAGCAAGACTTGTAAGATGTGAAACACACATTAAGTTGTGGTGATGGACAAGGATGGACAGTGTTGCAGCATGTAATGAATAGCAGGCAGAAGGGCACATTAAGGAGTGTATGAATTCTACTCCAATTAATGGAGTACGATATTCATTTGCCAATTAGCTGTATTTCCCTGAATGTAGTGGTTTTTATATGAACCAAAATAAAAGGTGTTCTTATAGTCCCATCAGAATGCAGAACAGGTATCTATGCATGCACATATTTAAGAGGGGAAAACAGCAAATCCAGTACAAAATATGCTTTTTGGAGTAGAGTTTTTTTTAAATGACTGGCTTAACAGCAGTGTCACAGACATGGGAGAAATTGTTTACATTGACTTCTTCGGGAGGAGTTTTCTGTAAAATGCGGAGAGCTTTTTTGGAAAAGGTTGTATTTTAATGGGACAATAAATACATGTTTGTATTTATATTTAAAGTGTATGTATGCATAATAGCTGTATACTATAGCTGCTGACAAACAAGGATTTTGTGGTCCTATTTACAGGTTAAGCAATGCCTGTTTATGTTAGCAAAATTAATACATTTTCAGTTTATTGATTTGCCAAAAAAAGCTTCAAGGATTTAAAGTTGGGATGAACTAGCAAGTTAAGCTTGCTTTCATGAGTCCAAACTACTGTAGTTCAAGGTTAGAGCAATCAAAACCCTCTGTATACAGGGTCTGAGTAATCGAACTGTGCTGTGATCAGCACAGTCTATAGTAATGAAGTTCCTTGTGAAAACTTGAGCACAGCTGTATTGGATCAGAAGGAAAGATACCCCTCGTACAGTTCCTGTCTCATGAGCCAGTAACATATGTTTAGTTAATGAAAGGTAGAAACATCACAGGCTTTGTAATGGTCCTTTGCCAGTACTCTCCCAACTTGCAGTACTCTGGCTTAGGAACTTAAAGGCTGTATTTGTCTAATAACTCTTAAGGGATTTTTGTTAAATTATTCAAATATAGTTGCATTTTTCTATTTTATCTCACTTAACTCATTTCTCATTCTTACCACCAAATTTCTCACAGAAATGGGGTTCCTATCTACTCTGAAACTACAGTTTCTGGCTGCTAGAGAGTTGTGGTTGTATGATATTGCTGTAACGTGCTCTAATTCAAACAGCTGTGATTTGCTGGTTTTGGAAAAAAAAAAGTGATTTCAATTAGTTTGGGATTGTTCTTTGAATGAAAGAAAACAGTAACAGAAAACTTAATATATTCACTTGAGTAGCCCGAATCTTTATAAATGTTATGAACAATCCATGCTAAGTAATCGAGGATACAGTGATCTCCTAAATATGGTTACACTACACTCTAATTGAGTAGGTAATCAACCTGAAACATCTTGCCCTGAGCGTGAGTCTCAAATTCTCACTGAGTGTAAATGTCACAGATTGAGTCTGGTAACTGATAACACTGTGCGTGATGCCTCTGTATAATTTGCTCTTTCAGTTTTGCAGCCATGTGACACAGAGCTCTTTCCACACAAATTTATGGTAGTGCCTTATCAGTTTGAATGTGATAACGCTCAGGTTGCCCAGGCTACTTCTCCCTCTCCTTCCCTCCCTGAGAGAATCTGTTGAACTGGTATGAAGTTAGGAAAATATATCTTGGGAAAAGCCTGGCAAAGATCCATGGAAGATGAGATAGCTGTGTAAATGTATGACTGCTACCTGGAGGCAAAAAAGAAAGCAACATTCAGCCTATAAGGCATGACAGATAGAGCTGTTAGACACTTGTATGCCACTCCTGGTTATCACGAGAAAGTATCTGATTGTGATGGAAGCAAAATTTCACCCACTCACTTCTAGGTTTAGGAAAGATTGTTCCATCAATGGTGTTTGTTAAAAAATAATCTGGGTGTCTAATTATTTCATAGGCCATGCACTTAGAGGAGAAGTTTTGTCCTTCAAAGTGAAATAAAAACTGTAAAGTGCTGTTTGTGATAGTGCCTGGACTAAGCACCCAGTTTTTGTGCACCAGATATTAATAGAATAATACTCAATCTCTTTGCTGTCCCCATCCCTCTAATTTTTCACCCATAAGTGTTGTGGTCGGGGCAATCCACGACATGTAGAAGTTGTAGGCAAAAGGACATCTTTATTGATTTTAAAAGACTTTTTATACCCCTTCTCGAGCTGTGCGTCCATGCATGATTAGTTTAGCTAAAGACCGACAGTTCATAATTGGATGACTCCTTCTCAGTTGTAACTTCATAACTGGGTGATTCCATCTATGGCATGGCAGCTTCCTAATCCTGTTTACTCGGCTCTTCTTGGCGCCTTCCAGCTTCTCCAAGGATACATGGGCATCTATTCAAGGTCAATGTTTAAGTTCACACACTCTGACTCCCCGGACCAGCTGAGGTTTCCAACAATGACCCCTTTTTGTATTTGTGCTATGAAAGTTGCCCCTGCCTTCTGCTGCAGGGCCCTTCGCAACAGAGACACAAGACATGGCAACATTAATAACACAACTACAATAATGAACAAAATCAACAATCTAGATTTTACCAAATATAATGACTACCTTGACAGTCCCCATCCTTTAAGCAAGCCATTCAACCACTTCCACCCCTCGACTCCTTATCCAATACAACACATTCCCTCAAAGTCTTCAGATTCATGTCCTTGGACTAATAATGAGAATCTGTGACGGCTCTATTTTGTGACACAGCATACCTAACACTATCAACATCAGTTAACAAACCACTCGGTGAAATCAATGTAGCCAACAAGTTCATTAGCTTTTAAGTCGGCTGCAGCAGCAACCCCAGGTGCCAATCCTGAGGCTGCTATAATTCCCCAGGTCCTAATTAGCTTCAAATTAATGGATATAATTTTTTAGTTCATTTTTCTGTAATAAGGTTGGTAACATAACCTCCCCAAAGCTACATCGCCCATCCCTAAGTTTCAAAAGAATTCCACCCCCCATGCTCTATCCCCACAAACTAGAAAGACCCCTACAGGCAAAACCAACTAGAATAGCCACTATCTGTGGAAACGCAAGCATACCCTCTTCCCCAGGTTAATAAATGATATGATCCCTCCCATTGGTGTGTTTTCAAAGATTTTAATAATACCTTGACTCCTTCCTTGTTGAGCAGCTGGCCCTCTGTTTGTAAAGACAAAAAATGCCTTACTATAGGTGATTGCTCTATTACCTGATCTGTTCTGCAGTGTTTTACCCTTCATTCCCCCTTTTTGTATTTGACAACATATTCTTCAGTGTCTGATAGGCTCGCTCTACTATCGCCTGTGATGTATGGTATTCCCTAGGATTGAAGAACTTCTTAAGTTGGTGACTTATACATCCTGGCCCATTGTTCATTTTTACTAGTGTGAGAAAGGTTTTTAGTGCTGCATATAATTCCACTCTTAGTTTTGCGCTATAAAAAGTTATTAAAGGGGCTTTCTATTCCTTTGCTAAAACCCCATTCACTGTTGTCTGTGCCAGGGCCCAGCAGCTGCTGATCTGATAAGGGGCACAGGAATGCAAAGTGTTCTCACAAATTGGCATTCCCCTAGAGAGATAACATGTTAACTCCTCTGGACCGCTTGGTGAAAGAGCTGAAAAGAAATAAAAACTTCATGTTCAGGGAGAAAGGAAGAGGGCTGAGGGGGGTGGGGGGAGGGACATGGCACACACACACATACAGCTGCAAGGCTGGGGTGGTTTTGTTTTGGTTTTTTGTTTGTTTGATTTGTTAGGTATTTTAAAATTTTTCCTTCTGAAGCCTTTCATTCCAAAGATCCCCAGGTAAATCTACCTGCTTTCTGGCTTAGTGGACATTTGAGATTGAAAGGTCCCAGAGGTGTATTTCCAAGATTAATCAAAACTGATTTGCAAGTCTTGCAAATGTTTAAAGCGCTTCAAACACACACACACACACACGACCACTCATTTCTCAGCTAGCTGAATACATTCATACAATGTTGGTTATCACTGATGGATCCACAATTTTTCAATGCAGGGTATATTTAAACTACACACGGTACCAGGCACAGCCTCCCCTTGGCCAGGTGGCTTGTCTGTGGAGCAGTTCGTATGTTCTCTTTTGCAGCTTTTGGCATTGCCTCCATAACTTGACAACCAACTGACTCCCAGCGCAGACTGACGTCTGCTGCACAGATCACAGACAAAGCTCGCAACAGTTCAAGGTCCCCCCGCCGCTGCGCCTCCCTCCTGGTTTGTGCCTATAGGCCTGAAGGACAGGAAAGAGATGGATTGGGCTCCTCCTTGGGGTCTCTTGGACCTGGATCTAAGGGGTTTTTGGCTCTCCCCATCAGAGGGTGCAAGGCCAAGCACAGTCAGTTCAGGAGAGTGGGAGGTTAGTGCAGTTGTTGACGATCCCGCACTCGGCTCTGAATTAGTGCTGCGCTCTTTAGAGCCAACATATGCCTTTAGCACTTCAAAATCATTCCGCTAGGGACCGAGCAACTTAGTGGCCGTGTTATCCACCCAAGTCGCCTGATCCCATACACAAACTCCAATTTTATCCCAGGTTTCTTGCTTGAATGCTGAGCAAACGTCAAAAGACAGCTCATGAATTTTAGGGCGTACTCCGGAATCTACTTTCTTTCTGCCTTCTAGCTTTACTTTCCCACTTGTTCCCTTCACGTTCATATCTTGTTTACTCCCTGGAGTCTGTTCCTCTGAACTGAGTGGCACAGGAGGTGCAAGACACTGCATGGTTCTAGAAGCAGAGGCGATGCCCTCCGCCTGGTCTTGCTACAGCTTAAAATCATTCAAAGTCTCATAAAAGCAGACACCACATCAGTAAAAGTACTGCAGCATCTTTATCCCCCTGTGTAGCAGAGTCAACCAGTTTATCACATGTGTCTTTCAAAAAAAAAACCACTAAAAGAAGTTACAGTAGTTGCTTCATATTCCTGTTCTTTACTCTATAGTAGCATTTTTCGCAGTACTGACTCTTTTAACTTAACTCCCCATCTTTGCAAGATCATTTTCCACATAGTAACGACCGTTGTCTCTTCCTTACTTAAGGAAGTACCCATATCTCCCAGCAGCTCACCTCAATTCAGGTGCTTTCTTCTAATAACAGCTCTGGAGACTCTCTCTTCTCTCCTCCACCACTCAGCTTCGCTGGGTATTCTCATGACTCTCCGGATCTGCCGTCCAGTTCCTCACAGCTCTCCGGTCCACCGCCTACAGTCCAATTGCTGTGATCACGTTGGAGTCACCAGATAGAATCATAGAATCACCAAGTTGGAAAAGACCCACCGGATCATCAAGTCCAACCATTCCTATCAGATACTAAACCATGCCCCTCAGTGCCTCGTCCACCTGTCCCTTAAACACTTCCAGGGAAGGTGACTCAACCACCTCCCTGTCGTGGTCAGGGCAATCCACGACATGTAGAAATTGTGGGCAAAAGGACATCTTTATTGATCCTACAAGACTTTTTATACCCCTTCTCAAGCTGTGCGTCCATGCACGATTGGTTTAGCTAAAGACTGACAGTTCATAATTGGATTACTCCTTCTCAGTTGTAACTTCATAATTGGGTGATTCCACCTGTGGTGATTCCACAGCTTCCTAATCCTGTTTACTTGGCTCTTCTTGGCGCCTCCCAGCTTCTCCAAGGATACACACTCTGACTCTCCAGACCAGCTGAGGTTTCCCACACACAAGGTCTTCTATTAAATCTAAATTTCCACCCTTCTCTCTCTCTGATTAACAGTAGATAGTGGCCTGAATTGCCCACCACGGGATTCTCCTCCCCACAGGTGTGACTGCTGTTGTTTTCAGTGGAAGATTTGCCTGATGCCTGTGCAAGATGAATTGGGACCCATGCTGCTGGTTTGGTTATACCTTAAACCCAGTTGCCAAATCGTAACAGTTTGAAACGTGGACTGTCATAATGTATTGTGACCTGGGATACACTTTTAATGAGCTGAAGGGCTGGAAATATAATTTGGCATGTAAGTTTATATAGCAGCCTGGTCATAGGCTTGAGAGGTCTGGCTGGCTTTTTAGGTGTGTTTTAAAGAATAGAGCAAAGCTTTTTATAATACAAGAATAACCTCTTCCCCCTTGCAGTGGGGAGTGAAGGATTTTACATGTTGGAAGTTAAAAAGATGTAAGGGTTCCCTGCATTCCAACAGTAAAAAAGAGGCTGTGAAGCACTGTGGGACATCACCAAGTTTTTCCCGATAAAGAAACTCCACCTGAGGTCCCTTGTTCAGAAAGATTAATGTTATTTGCACAGCATCAAAATTGAGTTAGTCCACTGCAGTGAGACAAGAGCAGACTGTAATATAAAGGTTCTTTCCTCTACAAGTCCTAGAAATAACACTCTCCATGATAACAGAGACTGCTGATGTTTAGAAGCGTACTGTATTTCAGGTCAGCATTCACTGCCTTGCCCAAGCTTTTAGTTTTCCTATAATTATTATCCACACAATGTTTGGCAACCAAACTACTCATTTAAGTGCTTATTCTCTGCATTTTAAAGATTCTGTTTTCTTTTAACTTTTTTTTTTTAAATACCAAATAAAAACAGCCAGTCGTGCTTAAAATAGATTTAAAGAAACAGGCGAGAGAAGTTTGTCCTGGATGTGATTCAAGATAGAAGCTGGAGATCTTTCCAGTCTTTTCTCTGCACCGGGAGAATTGATGTTTGCAGATGATGTCTTGCCTGATGATGTAGCTGCTGTTTTGCTGCTAACGTGAAGTCGGATACATTGGAAATGAGGGCTAGAACTAGTGAAACAACAACCCAAAATGGTGAAAACTGCGCTATAAAGTTTAGAATGATCTAGTAATTGCAGTGTGGTACTTGATGCCTTAAGAGAAAATTTGAGTCAGTATCAGAAGACAAGGGGCAGATTCATTTTCTTGAGAATCTTATATTAATTGTCAAATATTAGTTATCAAATTAATTTAAGGTTGTGCAATCAAAATCTTATACTGGTTTTCCTGACTGCTCATATGTATGTGCCATGTGACAAACAGACACTGCATTAGAGCTCTGTGAGTGAACAGTGAATGTTGTTGAAGGTCTCCATTATTACTGAGACAATAGAAGTAACGAGTCAAGCAATAGATACAAAAACATCAACCATCTTGTAAACAATCAGGAGAACCAGTAATGTATTTCTGGGTAAGAAAACATGAGCAACAGATAACAGTGTTTAAAACTTGAGTCTTGCAACTCAGGTTACATAAACGTACTTGTTACACAAAATCTCAGTGTCAAGTGGAAGTCAGTCAAGGTTGAAAAAAACTGCATTGGCTGTGTTTGATCTCACTTATCCCCCATACATAATTCAGTGCCACATGGCACTGAGAGGTGTGTAAAATATTACAAAGCTCGTTGGAGTTGGGAATGTGACCTCAGATTTATGAAGTCCTGCTGGGCATATAGCCATTGGCAAAGACCGAGCAGGAACTGGCGTCTCCTGTTGTGCTTGTGTTTTGCCCATTGCATTCTCCTCTAGGTGAAAAACAAAGTACTAAACAGTCATGCTAGTGGAAACAGACATCATTCCTGATATGAACCATCAGACAATTTTTTCCGTAGGTTATCCTTTCATGTGCAACATTGCCCCTAACTGAGGAGCAACTCTTTGTCTATAATTTGTTAAAGTATGGCCTCACATATGTTTTCATTTGAAATGCTCATGCTTATGGCAGATTTGAGGTGTTCTGATGACAGATGGGTTTAAAAGAATAAAGCAGATTCTTGCTTTATTGCAAAGAGAGCAATTCAGATCTGCTTCAGGGCTACACTCGAGACGAATATTTGCCTTTCATCTGCAGGCATGATATCTATGGTAGTGCATGTCTGATATAAAGACTGAGGGATGCAGCAACATGCCAAATGTTCATAATTGACCTGTCCACATAATTGATTTTTTAAGAAAATATGTCCAATAAACTAATAATAAAATTAAATTCTACAGAAAAGCAAAAAAAGCCCCAAAACCAAAAAAAACCAAACCCAGTTTGTTTGATTATACCTTTTCTTTAAAAAACTCTTCTGACTCAGTCCAAACTAAACTAGGTAGCACCATTTTCAGTAGCTGATGGGAAAACAAAAAAAGGAAATTCCTGTGTTCACGAAATCACTAATGGTCATGCCTCATTTTTTCTTGGAGTTTGTTGCTTTGTCTTGTCACCTAGGATGTGGGAAAACTAACGTTGACTTCCCATATTTTCTGAAGGGTTATTTAATTTTGTGTGTCACAGTAGTGACTTTAACCACAAAGCTGAAAGCTAGTCTGAAGTTTGGGAGACTTCACAATCCCCTCTATTTTAAATTTTATATAAATAAAAAGGTAATAAGAGCAGAAACAAAACAATGGGGTTTACTTGGCAAGTGAGCATCCTTATATGTGGTGTGAGAGCCAAACTCATTCTTTTGCTTTTTCATTCTATTAATGTCGAGGGTTTTTTATCTGTACTGCAACAACTTGTAGAATAGTTGAGAGGGCCTCACTGTTATCTGTCCTGCAGTATTAAGTGTAGATATTGGTGGCTGAATATCCACTTGAGCAGTAGAGAGGTTTGAACTCAGTCCTGATAACCAAGTGGCAGAGCTTGAGAGCTATTGGTCAAACAGAAAACCAACAGCAGTTCTGCAAGCCAGGGTTTCCTCTTCCATTGCAGGACAGTCCTACTGAACCAGCATGGGTCAGATTCACATAGTGCTGGGGAATGTACTTTTAGGGTGCATTCTTGAGAGAAGTTACTGTACGAGTCAAAGCCAATCTTGGGTTCCTTGTAAGCACACACAGATGTTACTTTAGCAAAATGTTAGTGGTTTTTTGCAGCAAAAAGGATGTTAATTGCTACTCAGATCTCCCCCAGTGTTGCTTTTTAATAACAGAAAAGGCTGAGCCAATAGGCAGTAGGAGCCTTTTAGAGGACAAGTTACAGTAAAGCTAGTTATTTGGTCATTGGGAAGGAGCTAATGCAGAGGTCTTCCCAAAATGCAATATATGGAATTTTAAGATCAGTGGGGCTGCCACGTGATGTTGCAGTTTGACCTTCTATTTAAGTCATAGATAGCTCCTCCAGTGCTTGCTTTAGTCTGTTATTTATTGAGCCAAGATATTTGTTGTGAGCTAGGTTAGTTCAATTTCTAACCACGTTGACTGTTTTGTCATAGCTATGTAATTTAAAAGTTGTGGCATTTAAGAGGAAAATTTACTGGTCAGAGGAGAAGGAAGTAATTAATTCTGATTCTGACGCAGCCAGGGTATTTCATCAAAAGCCTTCCTTTGCTGGTGAAGATGTCTGTTTTACAATTGTTTTACTATAATCTTTTGTCTTAATGAGGTGTATTAAGGGAGAAATTGAACATGCTGAAGACCTCTGTGTTTGTTCAAAGGGATACTCTATTATGGACATAACCTTTCCTGGATGTTGAGAAGAGAAGCATATCTGATTCCCCAAATTGGACAGAAGTAGGTTTGTCATGGAGATCCCTAAGTGATGAGACTGCCTGCTACATCAGTTGGCCAAATGAGTAGCAGGTGTAGATTGAAATAACTATGTTCATTTCAGCAGAATGTTATTAGTCTGAGCCATCTGAGGCTTTGGCAAATATACCAGTCTTAAGGGTAGGCACTTATTTTGTATTCTGTAACACAACATATGAGATGAGACCTGCCTTATGCCATGGGAGGTGACAGGATTTTGGCCCACTGGGAAGTGTCAGTTTTTTTATAAAAACAAAATGTGTTTGTAAAACATGAGTGGTGTGAGAATTACTGGAAATTACAGCCATGTTCCTAACCAGTTGCAGTTAACAAAAAAGTAGTGATTTTTAAGAAATGGGAACCTACTGCTCTAACAGATGCCATTCAAATGCAGATTTTCCAGCTGTGCAGAACATCTGCCTTTTTTTGCCAGGTTGAAAGTGTGGTAGAGCTAAAGCAGAGCAAGTCTGAACACTCTTCTCCTTTCTCAGCTGGTCAGCAGCTGGGCTCAGAATGCAGTGGTATAGGGCAACCGAGACCCTATAATTTATTTTGTGGTGTGCTTGAGTAAAGAGAAAGGTTTAACAATTTCTCATTGAAGAAAAGAGATTAGCTTGACACTGGAACTGTTGCGTGTCTTCCCAGTAAGGTATAGAAAGTCTCATATCCTTATGAAATGGTCCTGGCTCTCTCCCTCTTAAGTCTTAAAGTGGGTTTCGCAAGGTGTTCAGGGAGAGTCACGATGGGTAGGAAAGTCAGCTGGAAGGGGAGGAAGGGTGCATGTGCAAGAAAAATCTTCTGCAGTGACATTCAAGCTGGTTGTATACTGAGCCACAAGTGTCTTTGCTGACTGGGCTTTACGAACCCAAGGGATTTACATTCTATATCTGATTGCTCAGCTGAAGGCTGGGGTCTCGCCCCTGAAATATTGGGAAATGAAGTGTCTGTTCAACATCCTTAGGCAGGTAAGGATTAGGAGAGTACCATATGAGAGCTCCTGCCACAGCCAAAGATGCCTTTGGAGGGCACAGCACTTCATGTTGTTGTGAAGGGAGAGAAATGTTCTCTCCCTTACTGAAGCAATACAGGAGGAACAATCACAGTCACCATTTTTGGGCTAGTGCATGGTTTCTAACTTAAAGCTAGCGCATTGTACATCCCTGTTGGTAAGCAGGAGGTTATGTGGTACAAACGGCTGTCTCCATGCAGAGGGCTGTAGTTCTGACAACCTGCTCCATGCTTTACCAGCAGACAATGAGATATTTAGGGAAATTAGTCCTATGTGAAACAAGACAAAGCAGCTAAGGATATACTCCACAAACTGTACCAAAGCATCACTGATCTTAATTATGCAGTCTTTCTAATTCTATTATCGTTCGCTCAGTAAAAAACATTTCCTGTAGTTTTGCGTCTGTTCTGGTGTGCCGCTCCAGTTTGGTATGCCTGCATGCTTAGGAGCACATATCCATGTCTGCTGGCTGACTGTGATGTTTCAATATCCTAATCATCTCAGCTATTCAGGCTTAAAATGAAGTTAGATATCTGTTTGCTCAGGCTTCTAGCATTTGTGCTCATGTGGTTTTGCAAGATGCACCTTGTATGTTTGACACGGGGCAATATGAAAATGTCCAGTCAATTTTTAGCCTGTTACTTAATATCAACTTCTCTCCAGTGGGCAGGCGGCCTGCAGAGTCTCACAATTATAATATTGAATTGAATAGTGAAGAGAGAATTTATACATTCTTTTGTGAGGCTTCTCTGCTTTAGATAG
This sequence comes from Clamator glandarius, assembly GCA_033459285.1. Classification (NCBI taxonomy): domain Eukaryota; kingdom Metazoa; phylum Chordata; class Aves; order Cuculiformes; family Cuculidae; genus Clamator; species Clamator glandarius. Next base: position 6,924,915 of record JAUNZM010000329.1, on the reverse strand, counting down.
AGCATTTCTGTGGATGTTTCTTATAGGAGAGAGTGTGAATGCTGTCAGTGTTTGCAGGATTTTAACTGGATCTGATTTTTGAAGCTTGTATCTGTCTTATCTAAATCTTGATTTTTTTCCCCTTTTTTCTCGTGTATGTCCATATATATCTATATATGGATTTATTTATGTATATGACACATGTATGAAAGAAATCTAGGTGTGACTGAATCTGTTGAAGAAATTTCAGTTATTTGAGGGGATTTCTTCACAAAAGCATTGTTCCCTTGTTTTCAAGCTGTAACTGGTACTTTAAAATTCACACTTCTATTATAAAGAAAATGCTGCTGCTTTGGCAACATAACTTGTTGTCACAAACCAGACCCACGAGCCACCCGCTCGTGTCCAGGCCTGACGGGGCCGGGGGGAAAGTGGATTCATTTGTCTCCCCCTACTGAAGCCGATTCCGGGGCCAATTTCAGCCAAGCGAGGGAGAGCTGTGCCTGCTCCTGCACCGCCCTTTTGCTGAACCTTGGCACTACAGACAAGCTGGTGCCACAAGTGTGTAGTCCTCAGACAAAATGTTTAAGGCAAAGACATAAACATAGTCTGACTTTACACTTTTAAGACAGGTTATTTAAAGGTAGAAAGACGAGCTGTCTAGGCTTACTCTTTTTAAGCTGAAAATCAAATAAATCAGTAGATGAAAATGACCCAACAGATTATCTCATCCATCTCAAAGCCAGTCCAAGATGGTTTCCTACCATTACCCTCGGCATGTTTTGTAGTGCTTTATCCAGCTTGAAAGAGCTGAGGTATTGGATGTTCTGCTCTACGGTTTTATTTTCCATCTGAAGGACTAGCTTTCCCATGTGAATTTTATTGGAGACCTATCCAAAGACCATGGATCAAATCTTTACTCCTGTTGCTTTTAAGAGACTTTAGATTAGGCTTCCTAAGACTCTCGAATACCTAAGTGTGTGTTAACCCTAGCACCTGAGTAACTCTACTGATATGAAGCTCTGATCTTCACAAGGAAGCAGGGATTTAGGATTTCTGAAAAACTTGTCATTGATATGAGCAAGCCTATCATCAAGGCTAGATCTGTGCACTTCATAACATCAGCATCTTAGAGAGCAGTGCTCCGTTACAGATATTTGTACAATGAGGGAATGTTTTTGCTGTCCTTCAGATGGATTTGTAATAAGGATGTTAAATAGAACTGAATACCCCTCTTTTTGGCATCCCTGTGGACAGTTTCTCACATCTGTCCACATGGCAGTGGCTGCTTCAGAACTACCGTGAATGTTTTGTTCTTTTCTAATCAACTTTGTAGCATTCTTGGGGTTTTTGGGGGTTTGTTTGTTTTTTTTTTCTGTTGAGTTTTCTCATTGCTGTGTTTCTTTTGTGTGGGAACTTTGCAATTCCTTGCAAAGTGGGGTCGTGCTTGTTGTGGCATTTTCCCGGTAAAATGCAGGATGCACAGCTTCAATTAATGAAGACAATTTGTCCTTTTCAAAAATATTCTGGCAAGCAAAGTCATGGGAAGGGCATAGGAGAGAATCAGAACAATTTTTTCTTGCAGTGCACCATTACATAGTGTGAGGTGACGACCAAAACATCTGTTGTGTTGTGAAGTAGAACAGCAGAAAGCAATGAGCTAATTTCCATTAATCTTAGACATTTTCCTTGTGCCATTGCTTGAAGATAGGCCTTGAGGATTATTCTGGGGGCATTTGGAGATGAATGAAGGCAGAATGTGGAAATGAGCTGTGATGGCCAACTTAGTCAGCCAAGGTCACTTGGAAACTAGGATCTGCTGAAACAATTTAGTTGAGGTGACTGGTTGCTGTCATTCTTTTCCTGGCATATTGATTAACCCTCCAGACATGCTTTGTATTTCTGCAAGAAAATGTGTCTGGGACATCTGTTGTGATCCCTTCTTGAGGGATCCTGCAGTCTCATTTGTGAAGCTCTTACTTCCCAAGTAAATGTTTTGTTACTTCATTTTTCAGAGCTCCAGTGTGGTTTGACTTAGGAATTTATTTTTTTTTTTTTCAGAAAGGTAGCCAATAAAGCTTTAACAAAGGCTTACCCAAATGTGATGAGGCTTGTTCTGGATCAGGATTGATTATTCCAGTCCCAACAACTGAGATATTACTTTACATATATTTTAAATCTGGACTTAGATTTTGTTTCCCAGATTTTTTGAGCCGAGTTCCAGTGTAACTCTACAGAATCTCACCACTGATAATGTAATATTTTTTTAATTAAAAAAACTGTCTCCCTTAAAGCTTGTTTATTTTATTACCAATGATCTTGGGATTTCTCCTTCAAGGTATATGGTTTATAGGATACTAACTGCTCATGCAACTGTTTGTCAATATCCTGCCCTTTCCCTCCCCTGAGTGAAGGGAAGAAGTAGAAAATGAAGTCTGAATGGGAGAAGCTTTATACCATTGCTTCCTTTGAGCAGCCAAAAGGTGCTGCATGGCCTCGGATTTTTATAAAGGACCTTTTTTCTCTGTCGTATTCTGCTCTCATGATAGGGAGAAACCCTTCAGCCATAGTGAAAGCACTGCAAAGCCACCTCTTATTCTCCTCCTACATTTCTCATTTCTGTTTTGCGTACCTCAAAATAACCAACAATTAGTTCATAGGAGTCATGGTTCATCTCACTGTCAGCATGTGCTCCACTGTCGTTTTGTTCTCCTTTGTTTCTACAAGTCTACTTTTTGTTTGCCCAAGGCTTGCTGAGACTGGAACTGGCCTCTTTGTTTGCAAATTGCACTGGGGGGCACACTTTGTTTTAAGGGTAGACTAGCACAAGGGTGCCCAGATGGTGCACCCCGAGATGCCAGCAGCCAGGAGCAGCATGAGGCTCTGGCCTGGCTCAGAGATAGTGTAACCAGCTCCATCTTCTAATGAACTGCTGGGACCTCTGCATAATTACTGCTTGCCCTCATCTCCACATCACTTCAGAGCTGAGCTAGTCTCAGAGCTGCCTTTTGGCTCTTTTGGGTCTTAGGAGTTTAGTTCTTGGGTGCGATGAGTGGTTCATAAGATCGGTCTTAAACTGCAGCCTTAGCAGCAATAAATGCTGCATGAGTAGTTGAATTAAATTGGCCTGTGGCATATCTGGAGATAAACTTGAGCTGCTTCTTAGAACCAGGGTCTTAGAGTCAAGTCCAGCAAAGACTAGATAAACTTGCTGAGCTTACTTACTAAAAGCTTAAACCCAGTTAGTTGAAGCAGACCATCGGGAATTTAGTTACCCGTATCCAAGCTCACAACAGATTGGTTTTTTGCTACACTAAGCACGGAGGCTTCTCACTGAAATTCTGCTGATTTCTGTTTATGGTCCTGTTCAGAACTGCCTTGTGCATAAGACTGGAGCTCCTGTGTCTTAAAGATCAAGAAACCATGCATTTGTCTGCCAGGGTGCTTTGAAGGGGCCTGATTATGGGTGAGGTTGGGCCCTTTGCTTTCCTGCCTTTTGTGGTTTTTAGATCCAGTCTCCTGGCTCTCCATGGACTGCAGGTTGATACCTGCCCCACTGTTAACATCCACGGGCTGCAGGAGGACAGCCTACCTCATTATGGTCTCCACCACAGGCTAAAAGGGAATTTCTGCTCTGGTGCTTGGAGCTCCTGCTGCCTCTGCTTCTTTGTTAGCCTTCGTGCCTGCAGAGCTGCTTCTCTTTTTTTTTTCTTCTTCCCACTCCTCTCTCCAGCTGTAGTTTTCTCCTGTGCACCAGTTTTTCCCCTTCTTAAATATCACAGAGGCACTGCCACTGTTGCTAAAGGGCTTGGACTTGGGCAGCGATGGGTCTGTTTTGGAGGTGGCTGGACTCAGGTCTTTTGGACATAAGGGATGCTTCTGGTATCAACTCGCAGAAGCCACCTGTGTAGCCACCTTGCTACCAAAACCTTGCCATGCAAACTCAATACAGAACTGTAGTCAGAGTTTGAAGTAGTGGACTTTGGCAATCAGGAGTCTGGGTTTCCTGATGGAGCAAGAGATCAATTTGATTTCAAGAAAAGGTCTAACTGTCTGGATATTGACTGGAACTTACTTGTTATTGTGTGCAGCCAAGTCTTACTGTTTTACTTATGTGCGTGTACAACATTACATAAATCTGCCCCAAGGTGACTGTGGTAGTGGCTGAAAGTTTCAGCTCCTGCAGAAGGGAATTAAACCTTAAAATCTGTTCAGAAACAATTAGATGTGGTAAATTATGCAAGTTAGCATGCTGCCACCTTGAACAGGTTCAAGACTGAGAGAAAATGCTATAGAGGTAGTGTTAGTAGCTTTCTTGTGGAAGAGATATCCAGTTAAATGACCTAAATGGGAGAAGGAGATGAATTTTACGTAACACTAGAGACATTGCACAGTTGAAAAACAAAGTCTGCTTCTCTTAATTTAAAACTGAGGGAATACAGTTACTTTTCTGTGATTCTCAGGGTGGCCTTTAAAATATAAAGGGATCCATTTTCTTTAGGTTATTGTTCTACTGTCGTGTAACAAGCAGTACTTTATAATTTTCACTTAAATTGTGAGGCTAAGGGCCCTGTTGGCATTATAGGATATTGCTCCCCTGTAACTGATGATCCTGTACTGATTGTCTCTGGGTCTTTTTGCCTTGAATTTTTTTTTTTTTCTGAAATTTATAAGTTCTAGAAAACTCCACAAAAAGCAGACCTTCTCCCCCCATCCTACTAAGTAACAGTTCCTCATAGGAGGCGAAGTAATTATACTGGCTGCAGTGATGGGAGAGATGATGAGGACCTCCAGTTCAATACTTTTACAACTCGTACGTGTGAGGTACAAGCATTGGCGTGCAGCATCTCTAGAAATAGTCATTTACAATTAAGAGATCATCACAGTCCAAATAGCTGGGGTTTGCTGCTTTTCCTTGGAGGATCTTAACCACTGCTTTTTTATGTGTTGGGATGGGGTTTGGCTCAGGCAATAAATTTTGCCACTCTGTCCTATGTAGCTGGTGAAGAACCACAGTTCAGCAGTTTTCTGTTATGTCCAAGCTATACCTTCTGAGTTGTTGGTCAGAAAGATGTAGTCTGAGTTGATGAGGAGGTAGGAGAAGGGAAGTGTGACTACTGTTATAGTGCCTATTCCTCGGATCCTTTAAAGTTGCTTTCAGAATAAATTTTTTTTGATGAAGAAAGAAAGAAGGGATATGATTAAAACAAGAGACAGAACATGTTCCAGTTATTCTTCTGGAGGCTTCTTAGAATTGAGAATGGGTCTGGCCAAATGCCAGTACAGTGTGAGGCTTGAGTTTTAGCCATCTTTTCTCACCAGCCAGCTGGTCTGACTGGGCATGGGTTGCAGAGCACACGATCCTTGGGGATGGTGGGAAATCGCACGGGGGTTCCTGCTTCATATGTGCCAGGAGTTGCTGCATTTTGTAGGAATGTTTGTCAGAGATCACACTGGATTTACGGTTCTCAGATCACAGGCATAACTTGGATGGTGATAATCTTTGTATATAGAGGGGAAAGCTACAGGGAAGGCTACAGGAAGAGGAAAAAGCTCCATTCTCAAATATCACTTACAAAATAATTGCCTGCATCTCAACACGACTTACTTTCAAACCCAAACTTAAAATAACACCTGTTTTTCTCTTTTTCTACCAGTATTTCTGCCACCTCCGTGATTTGTAGGAGGAACTTTAAAAAGGCTCACACTAGTGTTCTTGTATTACTTTTTTGCTGCCTGTTGTGACAGTTTCTCAAAAGAATGACTTGTCTGTGATGTTCGGAGTGACTTCTTCGGTGAGATTTGCATGAAAATGTCTTATTGTTGTGGAAGGTGAGTTTAGAATCTAGAGTAATATAACCAGGGAAGTTCTCTTTCATTCAGAGACTGAATTAAATTTTACCTAGCCTTAGGATGTCTTTTTTCAGATCTGTCCTTTAGAGCTCAATTACCAATTAAATGATTTCCTTACTCCCACTGGACCTGTAGAGCGATCCACACCAGGTACTGCCATCTCTATACTACAAAAAAACAGTGCAGGCAAAATCATTGGTTAGGCTCACAGGTTCTGTGAGGAGATAAAAAAAAGCTGAACCCAAGCCACTGCGCTGCATTTTGAAATGAAGCATAGTAGACACATAGTAGACACATGGTGGTCTAAGGCAGGCTCTCTCTCTCTAGGCCCTAACATTTTGGTTTACTTGCTTTGTTTTTGAGGGCTTTAAATCAACCCTGAAGAAATGTAGCACCTTGCCTTTGGATGACCCCATAAAGCTGAATCTTGGCTGCATGCCTGGGGCAGGAGCAAAGCTAAAGGTGCATGATGTTACACACTGCAGCTCTGGGCTTCAGTGATTCTGTAGGGATGCCAGATTAATAACTGTACCAGGCATGGTCTCTTAATCCTCATTCAGGTCATACAGATTGACTGGTAGATACTGAGGATTGTTTCCTGGGCAGTTTCCTGGGACTTCTTTTTATCCAGCCTGCATTATTGGGTTAGGGTCAGCTTGCAAAGTGTCTTGATTTCTGTGTTCTTTCAGTGCCACTGTGGTAGTAACAAAGATGAGGGTGTAACAAAAGCAAGTCACAAGGTCTGATCACTTCTGGTTATTCACATCTTTCTAATTTGGGGGTTCTATTGCCTTGGAGTTGCTTTGCAGAACTTTGAATCTGGGAAATTTATAAAATCACTAGCTTGGATTTTCACTTGTGGGCTACTCCTCTTTTCCACTGGGACACACAAATCACTCTTCTGCTTTAAAAGGAGAGGAGGGATAGCAGTGAGGCTAATCTAAATGTTTTATGCGTGTGAAAAAGTAATTCTGTGGTGTCTGCAAGTTGTAATTTTAAGAAAAAAGGAAAGCTCAGTGTTTGCACCACTGACATTTAAATTAGTGGTAGCTCAATTTTTATAATTGGCTTTAAATATACAGTGAACTTTGGCCAAATTGATTTCCACAATTTTATTAACCTCAGAGTAGTTACCAGAAGACACTGTGGCCTATTTTTCTTTTTGACCGTTGTATCTTAGTTTTTAAATTGTCTGTGTTGTTGTTTGTAAAGGAGAAACATATTCAATTTGTGTTATTGTGTGGAAAAAGGAAGTTTTTAGGAACTCTGTAGCCTCTGTCTCAGGAAACAGACCTGTGGAAATCCTGGTTTCATTTTACATGTGACAATTGGTTTCTTTCCCTTAACAAACAGGGGCTTCTAGGCCACCAGTGGTAGAGATTGGTTTAGTAAAAGACAATTTAAGAGGCAAGCATTTGAACCAGGGACTTTGACTGGAGCTGCCAACCCTGAGTGCATTCTCCAGATCTGCTTGAGAGGCAAAAAAGATCTGGCACCCAAATCAGAGAAACAAAAGCCCCAGTGAAAATTCAACATGCAATTAAATAAAAGAAGCCTTGGATCAATACCATAAGAGGGAGGCTTCATGTAAAAGTCAAGTGCCTTTGTGTTGTTGCACACCAAGAGAGATGTTGGTCTGCCAGCTGCTAGCAATCAGAAGGTGACCTTCAGTCCTGAAGACTCTGTGAAAGCCCTGTGCTCTGTGCTCAATTGATAAAAAACCTGTTAGATGGAATACATTATTTATATGGCTTCTCTGTATCCATGTGACTCTTGGTAAGCAGACAGAATGAAAATAGTTCATTGTGGGTGCACATTTGGCGTGACTCAGTATGGTCTTAACCAGTGTTAACTGAACTGTACTAACTAGGAGGATAAGCCAAGGGCTGTGACTTGTAATGTGTTTTGTAAGACCCATTTAATCTCAAGAATAAGCATCCATTAAGATTTTATCAAAAAAAACCTAACCAAAACCTATTTCCCAATTCCCTGGTGAATGATTTGTAGCTGTCAAGGAACTTGGGGGACTTTCCAAGGAAAGTCTGTTGACTTACTGGATTTTGCTAAGACAAAATTAGGAGAATTCCATATCTGAGCTGGAGTCTACCAATAGTAAGTCATTTTTCAGAGTATCTCAGTTAGCTGGGATTCATAATGATCTGTAATGTATAAGGATCTGTCATGGCTTCAGTTAGCCAGTGGTAAAGCAGAGTTGATTCTTATGGGAAATACTGGGAGCTAGAATCCATTCTGTTTATTGGCACAGTAAGAGCAAGTGGAGGTGAGATGGGAAGTGATAACTGCGATGGCGTAATTAAAGCTGTATATCAGTGGTGGTTGGCTACTAAGTGATCAGAAGAGATTTTGGAGTAAGCATGGGGGAAACAAAACCATTTTTCATCATTATCAGCTTACAGCCCGTATGAGTAAATGACCTTTTCAAAAGAAGATGAGTAAATATATTGAAAACACTTTGTGGTTTCTTTGATTCCAAATATAAAAATATTTAGAGGATAACAAGGATTTCCATGACCAGATTATTTTTTCAAGGAGAACTGGGGTTTTGTCACATTTTATCATATTATCTTTTGAATGTATGTTGGGCTTTGACAGGCTTTCTTTTGCTATCTTCAGAGGTCAGAGCACTCATAATTCAGAGGGTAGAAATATTTCCAAAGATATGAAAGGTGGCCTTAAAGCAACGGCAGTGGATCGATGCTTACATAGCAAGGGGTCTATTTCTGAGTGCTTGCAGAATGTCAAATTAACATGGTGTGTACTTCACTGTTTGTAAAATAAGGATAATTCATATTTCTATTTTCTGTCTTCTCTTTTTAAATGAAGAATTTTTAAGCAGTTATTTTCTCTTCACATGTGTTTTTGTAACTGCTGCTACAGTGGAGTCTGGATTCTGTCCATTGTTTCTGATACTGCTACAGTACTGTCCTTGGGATCTTCACAAGTCTGATTAAATCTAATGAGAAGCTTTTCCAGTTTTCTGCATTTACTTTTCATTCTTAGACCTGGTTCATATGTGGACACATACTTCTTAAAATACAGCTACTAGTGGGAAAAATAAAAAGAAGTGTAATGAAAAAATCAGGATAGTTTTTGCCAAAAGGACTCTTTTTGATCTCTGTGTGCCAAATGTGTATCTTGAAATTTCACTGCTTATAGCTACTCACAATAAATTAATGAGTAATTAAAATTGTTATTAGGAAAAATCATGGAGGTTTTGCCTTTGGAAAATATAATGCTCATTTTACTTTCTTCTAGAGCAGAACATGTATAAATGTGAAGGGTTTGATTCCCTAATCCTTAGCATTACTGCTATCCTGATGTAATTGCTACGATTCCAAATCTACAGGTGGATATAAACTTGGTGTGACCAAGTAGATTAAAATGCCCAGTAAATTTCTGTCTATTTATGTTTCTTTTGTAGCGCAGTTACTGCAGAAGAAAGAATTGTAGGAAATCGATATGTGATTTCATAATTATTTTATTAAAAATTTCCATTGTGATAATGTTTTGGAAACATCTTCTGAGACAGTGAAGCCACTTCTTTTTTTCTGAAGGGGCTTTTTCTGGTTTAAAAATAGGAAGGCACTTGAGGTAATCAAGTGTCTTTTCATTGCTATACATGAAATTCCTCTAAGGTTTGCTTGAGTAATAAACTGTTAATATTGTTTCTTCACATATTTTTCATACCCATTGCCTCTTCCTACAAACATTTTGGCAAGTAAATGGCTTTGCACTCAGGCATGCTCCAAGTTATTCACCTGTACAGGTGTTTGCAGGACATAGGCTGATATTTTTTACCGGTCTGAGGGCATTTGACGAGTCTCAGTGGCATGCACTGTTTTGCAACACAGTTGTCAGTCTCCAAGAATCAAAAAAACCCCAAAACAAAACAGGAGTGAAAGAGAGGAGAAACGCCTTAGGGCCCTGAGTATTTTAAAAGTAACCATCACCAAAATCTGTATCGCTCAAGAGCATCCTCTTGGCTCTGTGTTCTTCCAACAGGGTTGTTGGCCCGAAGAAGTTGTTCTCAGCCGGGCTTCTCAAAGGTTTTGTTAATCTTATGTGGTCTTAGTTGAAGTTACAGTTGATAGATGAGAAATGCTGTGCTGTCCTTTTTTCTGTTTGCAAGACAGAAATTGGCTAGGGAAAGAGGTGTTTCTATGAGTGACATAGGTCTTAAGGCTTTCTGTGTGCCTCATTCAGTCTTTTCTGGATATGCTCACATTCTTTATGTGCCTGGCTTTCAGGTTTATCTGTGCTGGAAGGGAGAAAACCAAGACAGCACCACCTGAGCTGATATGGGGTTCTGCATTGCACTGTGCAGAGCACAAGCCAAATCGCTTTCTCTGCAGGCTCCCCACTTCCATCTTTGTCTCTTTTATCTCCCGTTCTTTATTGATAGATGAGAAATGCTGTGCTGTCCTTTTTTCTTTTTGCAAGACAGGAATTGGCTAGGGAAAGAGGTGTTTCTATGAGTGACATAGGTCTTAAGGCTTTCTGTGTGCCTCATTCAGTCTTTTCTGGATATGCTCAGATTCTTTATGTGCCTGGCTTTCAGGTTTATCTGTGCTGGAAGCTGGAAGGGGGAAAACCAAGACAGCACCACCTGAGCTGATCACAGAATCACAGAATAACCAGGTTGGAAGAGACCCACTGGATCGTCGAGTCCAACCATTCCCACCAATCCCACCAACAATTCCCACCAATCATGCTCCTAAGCACCTCATCTACCCTAACCTTAAACACCTCCAGGGACGGTGACTCAACCACCTCCCTTGGCAGACCGTTCCAATGCCTAACCACCCTCTCCATGAAGAACTTTTTCCTAATCTCAAGCCTAAATCTCCCCTGGCGGAGCTTAAGGCCATTCCCTCTCGTCCTGTCCCCTGTCACTTGGCAGAAGAGGCCAGCACCCTCCTCTCCACAACCTCCCTTCAGGTAGTTGTAGAGAGTAATAAGGTCTCCCCTCAGCCTCCTCTTCTCCAGGCTGAACAACCCCAGCTCTCTCAGCCGCTCCTCATAAGGCCTGTTCTCCAGCCCCTTCACCAGCTTTGTTGCTCTTCTCTGGACTCGCTCCAGAGCCTCAACATCCTTCTTGTGGTGAGGGGCCCAGAACTGAACACAGTACTCGAGGTGCGGTCTCACCAGTGCCGAGTACAGAGGGAGAATAACCTCCCTGGACCTGCTGGTCACGCAGTTTGTGATACAAGCCAAGATGCCATTGGGCCTTTTTGGCCACCTGGGCACACTGCTGGCTCATGTTCAGTCGGTTGTCAACCAGCATCCCCAGGTCCTTCTCCTTCTGGCAGCTTTCCAGCCAGGCTTCTCCTAGTTTGTACCTCTGCTTAGGGTTGTTGTGCCCCAAGTGCAGGACCCGGCATTTGGCCTTGTTAAACCTCATGCCGTTGGTCTCAGCCCAGCAGTCCAGCCTGTTCAGGTCCCTTTGCAGAGCCTCCCGACCCTCCATCAGATCAACACTTCCACCCAGCTTGGTGCCATCTGCAAGCTTGCTAAGGGAGCACTCAATGCCTTCATCCAGGTCGTTGATAAAGACATTAAACAGGACTGGACTCAGGACTGAGCCCTGGGGAACCCCACTTGTAACTGGCCTCCAGCTGGATTTAACTCCATTTACCACCACCCTCTGGGCCTGGTCATTCAACCAGTTTTTCACCCAGGAGAGTGTGCGCCTGTCCAGGCCAGAGGCCGACAGTTTCCGAAGCAGAATGCTATGAGAAACTGTATCAAAGGCTTTATTAAAGTCCAGGAAGACCACATCCACAGCCTTTCCCTCATCCAAGAGTGTAGTTACTCGGTCATAGAAGGTGATCAGAGATATGGGGTTCTGCATTGCACTGTGCAAAGCACAAGCCAAATCGCTTTCTCTGCAGGCTCCCCACTTCCATCTTTGTCTCTTTTATCTCCCGTTCTTTGTTGCCCATCCCAAGTGCTTAATAACATGAGTCAAGAACCAGAAACCAAGAAATTGTCTTCTGAAAAAATGAGACTTAGGGGAAGAAAATCTTTTTTTAATTGTCTTGTGACTTCTAAGCCTTTAGGGTTGACCTTTTCCAAATTCTCTGGAAAATTAAAGCTAGAAATTCACAATAGCGAAAGAAAAGACTTTTATTGTTAATACAGCTCCAGGGTTGGGTTTTTTAAGAGTACCAAATATTGTAAAAGCTGTAATTACATCTTAGTTACTGACTCTGCTATTTATCCCCTCAGCCCAGAACTCCTTGAACACTCCAAAATAGATAACAGCAGGTTTTGGCCAAATATTTACAATACTCTTGTGCACAACTTAGATCAACCTTTATTGACTCTGGATGAGACCTAAAGAGACTGAAACCCACCACGCTGGCTGGAGAAACCTCCAGACATAACATATCAATTGAGATAAAGTGAAATGGTCAGAAATATTCTGTGGTAGAAAACTGCATCCTTTCAGTTAATTTAATGAACAGTACCTTATCTTTTAAGTTACCCTTAATACAGTCTCACTTTAATAAGCTATTCTCATGGTATGCTGTGCTTTTTAATTAAAAAAAAGAAATCTGTAGAGACTTCATGCATAAATTATACTGACAAGGATACATGTATATATGCACACATAGATGTGTGTGTACCCGTTTTATTTATATATATAAAATAAATCAAGGGTCATACAACATGCTAATATAAATATTTTTTCACATTGCTACTTCCTTAAAAAGGTAGAAATGCAGAATGAAACTGCCAGTGCAGATTTGCCCAAAATCCGGTAAGTAACAAACTCTAACAAGTAATGTTCATTGTATTCTTAGATGCCAGCTTGATTACAAACAGATGTATAACTGCTTTAATAGGTAGTAATAGCTTTGATAGTTTTATTTATATACTTAAGAATATGCCATAAGTTGCTGAATTGAAATCATTGTATCTTTGGTAAGGTAAAATCTACCTTTGCTAATAGAATATAAAGTGTGTCAGCACATTTCTGAGCATCTTCTGATCTCCATGGACAGTAATGACAGCCAGTGAAGGAGGCAGGGGAAATTCCAGATCATATTTTGCTGCTTGCATACAGAATCGGTACCTCTAGGAAACCTATTTCATGAGAGGCTATTTTCAAAAACACTTCCCATATGTGTCTGTTGTCACATACAAGGCCTGTTTCTACCTGCGCTAAAGAACTATACTAGTTCTACCTTTGCTGTAGAACAAATTTACTCGACTTGAATGAACACCAGTCTTTGGATTCTGCTTTAGAAATTAACATCTTTTTTAGGTGACTTAGAAAATAATCAGCTTTCCAAACACTTTTCATAGAAGCAGATTCTAAGGCTGGTTGAAGTGAGTTATTAACAAACAAGCCTCACACCTTCCAAAATGTGAAATTCTCCTAATCTCTTGTAACTTAAAAAATACCCACTTTCCCTTTTAAAGAAAGGTGACAGAAGGGGAAAACCAGTCTTTGCACACATCCTATTTCCAGGGTAATCCTGTGCTAATTGCGAGCTTTATGGTGATTTTGCATGATTCCTATATGATCTTAGAATCATAAAATCTCCAGGTTGGAAGAGACCCACCAGATCATTGAGTCCAACCATTCCTATCAAACACTAAACCATGTCCCTCAGCACCTCGTCCACCTGTCCCTTAAACCCATCCAGGGAAGGTGAATCAACCACCTCCCTGGGCAGCCTGTTCCAGTGCCCAATGACCCTTTCCGTGAAATTTTTTTCCTAATGGTCAGCCTGAACCTCCCCTGGTGTTGCTTGAGGCCATTCCCTCTCATCCTGTCCCCTGTCACTTGGAAGAAGAGGCCAGCACCCTCCTCTCTACAACCTCCTTTCAGGTAGTTGTAGAGAGCAGTGAGGTCTCCCCTCAGCCTCTTCCAGGCTAAACAACCCCAGCTCTCTCAGCCTTTCCTCATAAGATTTGTTCTCCAGCCCCCTCACCAGCCTCGTTGCTCTTCTCTGAACTCGCTCCAGAGCCGCAACATCCTTCTTGTAGTGAGGGGCCCAGAACTGAACACAGCATTTGAGGAGCGGTCTCACCAGTGCCGAGTACAGAGTGAGAATAACCTCCCTGGACCTGCTGGTCACGCCGTTTCTGATACAGGCCAAGATGCCATTGGCCTTCTTGGCCACCTGGGCACACTGCTGGCTCATGTTCAGTCGCTGTCAACCAACACCCCCAGTCCTTCTCCTGGCAGCTTTCCAGCCAGGCTTCTCCTAGTCTGTAGCACTGCACAGGGTTGTTGTGCCCCAAGTGCAGGACCCAGCATTTGGCCTTGTTAAACCTCTTGTTACACAATGCAGTATTCCAGACAGGTGATTTGGCATACGTGTCATCAATGTTTATTAGTTTATTTTGGAAGGACACATACAACTTTATTGTGAGAATTACCTCGAGAGAAATAATTCTATTTGGCTTGTTCATCAGCACAATTTGCTTAATCTCCTTTGTCTTTATTTCCTCAATACAAGTTAGGTCTGTTTTAGATCATGATTCATTAGTCAGTTGTGGTTCACATGTGTCACTTCTTTGGTGTTTCACTTCAAAACTGAAAAGCCAAGTGTTGGTTCCCAAGAACGGTTTTGTGTATATAAAGGTGAAACTCAGGCACACCTGATAGAATGCATACTGCTTAACAGTCTTCACATCCTACTGATTACTTTTAATAGATGACTATACTTATATACCATAATCTGGAATATGTATTAGAAGAAATTACGTTGTTTGGGGGAGATCAACTGGGGGACTTGGGAGAGGATAAACATTCAGCAGTCAGCTGAAAAAATGATAGGTTTATACTAAAGGTTTTTTTAGTTATAGAAACAGCAATTAATTTCTCAGTTGCTTCTTTTTTATGTGGATAAAGAATATACTACTGTGATTTGATTTTCTTTTTTTAACAGCAGTCTCCAAGTTAAATCTGATCACTGAAATTCTGCTAGGGATTTACTTTGGTATCTAAATTAGTGTGTGTAAATTATGCATGCATGAGCACAAGAAATAATTTTGTGTTCGTAACAGCCAATTGTACACGTAGAGGAATGTTTGCATGCATAGTCACCCATTTGGAATTGGGCCCAAACTATATTAGAATTAATACCATGGGCTAGTTCCAGGATTTAGCTCTCAAGTCTATTTATAATGATGTAATATACATTAAAATTACCCACCTCTGCAGACTGCATTCTGCAGAGGCTGTTCTAGCTACAAACCTGTGTGGCTGCAACAACCGCATGCCATCAGGTAAACATGCACATTGGAGATAAGGGGCTGGTACATCAGGTAGAACTGTCAACAACACAAATTCAGTGTATATATATTGTGAAGAAACAGTCAAGGCTACGTAAGAGGCAACAGACTGCCCCGAGCACCTCTTCTTTCTCAAGCTCCCTGCTTGAGCAGTGCCTGGGCAAATGAGTCAATGGACTATTTCCAGGAGACAGCCACTTCAGTCCAAATCCTCCCAGTTAACGGCATGCATTTTAGGAGCAATAATAGCTACCAGCCATTGCGACCCCCAGGGAATGGGATCTTGAAGTGCTACATGACATTCAACAAGCATGCCTGATGTCTTGCGTCAAGTCGAATGGGCAGGCTTGAAGTGCAGTGCCAGAGGGAGAGGAGGCAAAAAAAAAATCTCCTGATTTAAAATGGACATTGCATCACTTCCGTACTTAGCATCTTCAGCAGCTTGGCGTCCCTGACTGTCTGGTGGACAAAGATTTGGACAGAGTGTTTCATCTGCTGCCCAATTGCTCTCCGCACAGTGACTGCTGCAGGAGCTATGTTCAGAAGAAAGCCCAGTGTAATGCTGTCTACATCAACTGGCTCTGCTTTTAAAGGATTACAGACCATGTCCTTGTAATTGGTGAGGCCGGGCTGAGACTAATACAGCACTCAGTATGGTCTTCTGTCACAGGCCACAGGAATATGCAGAATCCTTTGTCTGGCCCCAGTGTTTATGGTCAGACAATGACGTGGCGTCTGGAGATGGAGCTAGTCTTAGTTTTAACAAACCTCGTGATTAGACTCAGACTAGCCTGCATAAGACAGGGTAGTTTTTTGTATTACTGGAAGACAATTCCAACTGTGCCTTTGGATCCAACCCTATGTGATTTCAGAGTTATTTAATGTCAGGAGAGGAAAGAGCACTCTTACTGTACCAAATCATCTCTTTAGGACAACTAAGGACAACAAAAGAATAAAAGGAGAAACCAAAACAAGGAAATTATCATGCATAATGAGTTGTATTAAGAAAGAGAGGATTAACTCTTTCATTTGAATCAAAGGAATGAGAATTGTGAATCTGACTTTTATTTTTTACCATGTACTAATTGGTGTTCTTCAGGGTCAGAAGACTCTGTGGTATGAAATCTTGGCATCAAATAGAATACTGATACTTTCATCTTGGCAACTAGTGTAACCCAAGAATGAATATACTGGAGGAGTTTTTAATCAGATTGTTTAAATAACGTGGTTGTTCATGTATTGTCTTCAATTATGAGAGAGCAAAAGACAGTATTGTATACTTATGGCATCCAGTAAAAATATTGTAATAGTAGTGTGCTGTTTAAACTATCGATATAGTCAAATCAGTGTGATGAGACAAATATCAGATAATGGCTTGGTTTTTGGCCACCACTGATTTTTTTGGGGGGTGAGGGAGGAAAGGGAGAGAAGTAGATGAATCTCATTTTCAAGGTATTACAGCAATACTGTAAATGAGTAGGATGTTTAACAGGGATTTTAAACTTGTCTATGCAGATGAAATGTAATGATTAGAGTCATAGGCTGGGGCAAGCAAAGAGAGAAGGTACTGTATTAGGACAATGCGTCTTTGGAGCCTTTGTAAGCACCAAGTATAGAGAACAGGGGCATGGGCAGGGAGAAGTTATAGATGTAAGTGCATGAGCCTTTTTGATTCAAATAAGGCACAGAACCAATGGCAGAAAATATCAAGACACAAGGGAGATTTCTTTAGTACAGCAATCACTAGAGGCTGGAAACATGCATGCAAAATTACTTCCAAGTTCAACACCTAATCTTCCTTTTTGGGGAACTTTTTCATCTGGAGTAGTAGTTTCCTTTGACAGTGGGCATGTTTAGGGACTGGTAGGAATTTCTTCTCTTTGTTACTGGTTACAGAATTCTCTCTGAAAAGATGCATTTCTTTTTTTCCTGCTTTGCATGGTTTTTTTGATTGCTCTAAGATTGTCATCCATGAAGAGACAGAAATGAATACTCTTGAATTCTTCAGCTCAGCTATGGTCAGTTCAGTGACCTTGGTGAACTCTAGGAGAACCTGTAGTCCATGGGGGTCATATGAACTGTAAGTTTATGAGACAATCTTAGTGTCTTCCTCATGGCACTGCAGATGTTTTATATATGGAAATGATCTTAAGTGGGTCCAGAGGGAGTGGAAGAGGAAATCAAGCAGTTCCTCTGAAAAAAAAAAATTAAAATTCATTACATATTTGCTTAACTTTTTGGGTAAGACTGTTCTTTAATTCTACAGAAATGATGAAATCTAGTTGAGTAAATAACTATTTTTTTGGAAAAGATTATACTCAAAAGTTCTTTTGACTTAGCCCCTTGTTATTAGTCCAGCATAGGAAATAACAGTATGGAAGGCAGATACTAGGCTGTTGTCCCTGTGGGCAGATTCCTGTGAAGATAAGCTGCTTTTTTTTTCCCTCTGGTGAATGTGTTTTGTTCTTCTCAATGTGTCCTTCTCATGTCTGTCTACTTGAGAAATAGCCCTTGCCTTCTTAAGTAGCCTTTTATAAAGCCTAGTGTCGCTTTTTATCTGTCTGAGCGATTGTCCTATTTATCACTTTTACTGGGTATAGAAATCTCTTTTCCTTATAGCCAGCTTGAAATGCTGTGAAAGTGGACTGTTGGGTAAATTATTATTGATTACTAGTATCCAGCAATCATTGTGACGTCACATTTTATCTGTGTAGAAAAATCCAGCTTGTGTAGCTATTTGGCTTGCTTGTAACTTCAGAGATGGCACTGGTTATCTATAGAAATAGATAGGCTTCTCAAGACTGTGCCTGCTGACACTTGAAGCTGGTGGTCCCCAAGAGTATGCAGAGTGAGCTGGAGCAAACCAGTTAGCAGAAATAATGCTTCTAGTTTGAGATTTTGATTTCATTTGTTGAGGAGGAAAAAATATTTTCAATCTTTTCATTTTATCTCTTCCTTTAACAACTATTTCTGTGAAGAAGTGAATAGTGCAATTCTAAATACGACTCACAGAGATGCCTTTGTGATAACCTATGCCTATGTGTTTATGGGAAAGCAAGTAAAAGTCTAGTGTTTCACAGCCTGACTCGGAGCTCGCAAAATCCCTTTATATTGTGGGTCTACTCTTATACATCTCTACGATAACGTCCATGTTTAGCAAACTGTCCAAACCCAGTATTTAATACAGTAATAAATTCATGACTTTGGCATAGGTCGTGCCAGATTTTTGTTTTATTGCTTGTAGTTGTATCTATAGTGAAAAAAGGATGAAAGTGGGGCGAAGAGTAATTCCAGTGAAATAATAAGGATGCTGAGCCTTGCCTGCTGCCTGCGTAACAGTTAGGAGGGTTAGCATCATGGCAGCATAGCCTTAAGATTTCTGATGCTGGGTTAGAAACAGGGGTAAGAGTCTGGTATCTTATCATTTACAGTAGAAGCTTGTTATTGCTGGGCTTGCTGCTTGCTTTTTTTATTTTTTTGCCAATTAAACGGAAGCTGTAGTTTGCAGATACTGATCATTGCATTGAACAATTAGGCAAAGAAGCTGCTGGTGCTGCTAATAGTTGGATCTTTCTGTGTCACAATTTGTCAGACAAGTTGAGGAGATTGCCAGCTTCTGAGGGGTCCAGCAGCAATATGGTATCCTTGAAGCATGCCCTTTTGAAGACACGAGCTTTAGTGGTTTGTTGCAGTCAGAGGGAAATAACGTTATTTAGGCATCGCTGAATAAAATCTTCTTTCTTCTTCCTTTCCTGCAGTAGGTCTAATAGCTTTAACATCCTGCTTGAGTACAAAATACCATAATAGTTTACTGTATGACTGCCATGTGTGCTGTTCATTCAAGTCTTCTCTATTCCCTTGTCTCTTTCTGCTCTAGCAAAAGGATGTTTCTAAGTAGACCCTGAAACTGCATGCGTGGGTAAGCATAGGGTTGTAGAGACAGGATAAAGAGATGGGAATGCTGACTTTTCACTCCTGCCCGTTTCTTTAGGAGATGAGTCTCCTTTCCTTGTGCTTGATGTTTGCAGCTTGTTCCATGGTAAACAAGTTGGTAAGCTTTAACTCATGTGCAGGTGTTAGTATTCCACTGATCCTTTAGGACTGCAATTCAGCTCCAAGTTAATTTAACAAGTGGCTGATGGACTGTGTTAAACTGCTTTTCTACTTAAGTCAGTGTGCTACCAAGTATCCACATCACTAGGAAAATCACAGTTGTCAGGGAGAGATTGAGGACTTAAAGCCAGTCCCCTCAAACAGTTGTTATAGTGTATTGGAGCCAGTGGAGCAATGAGAAATTGCTCCATCTGAAGATATGGTGGTGTACACAATTCCACCTTGTCAAACAAAATGTTTTCTGCTCCAGGCAGTGTTGAGTCCCAGTGGCAGAGCTATAAGAGGACTTTGGCCAAGGCTGTTCTTGCAACTGTCCCACAACTTGCAGAAGTCTTTTCTGCCCGGTGGCTAAACTGCCAGTGCCTGACATCAGCATGAAATAAGAAAAAGAAAAAAGTGGAATAAGTATCCAAAAAAAATATCTGTGGACCACATCTCCTGGAATATGTCATTGCTGCCCAAAAAAAGTTAGGTATAAATGGACATAGATCCAGTGGGTCTCTTCCAACCTGGTTATTCTATGATTCTATGATTCTATATGCTTTCTTTCACCACATATGAGAAGAGGACAACTAATGTTGATGATGCAGAAACATCAGCCCTAACTGAGACCTTGCCTATTGGTGCAATAGTACCAACTAGTAGTTTTCATTGCACACTATCAGTAGCTGCAGTGTTATATATACAGACAAGGAATTTGGTGAATAGCCTGACAAAATCCAGAGAAGGAAGGAGAGGTTGCTGAGAGGTTGCTCATTTTCCAGAGGCTCATCAAAGAAACAAGAATTTTGTGCTCTGTCAGAACTTGATCCCTCCATCGAGTATAGGAAATTATGCTGGAAATGATTCATTGAGATGGGCTCTCCAGGACAAGCTTTCTGGAGCTCTCCACCTCATTGTCCAGTGCTTCATTCCCTGGGGCCTCAGATACTGCAATATCCTTTGTAGGAATGGACGTACCTCACTTTGTATCTATCCACAGTACTGATGAAAGCATCCTCTACCTGCAAAGCATATTCTTCTGAATATGTTTTCTTTCTGCCTCCTGTTTGCTTTGTTGGTTTCTGCAAAATATATCAAACAGCTGTTTATCTTGAGAGGAATGAGTGACCTGTGAAAAGCCTTCCTGCCATCTTTCCTTCCACACCAAGAGTTCAGTACCACTGTTGGTCAGTCTTTGTTGGCAACATGTCTGGAATTCTTGGCCCCTCTTTCAGTTGTTAATCTTTGCAGGCTCTTCCTTGCTGTTCTTCCTGCTTGTCAGGCAAAGGAAATAGTCTATTATCCTTCTTCCATTCCCTCTTTTTATAATTCCTCCTTTCTGCAATGCCTGTAGATGAGATGAACAGTGGGGTCTGTTGTGTGACCACAGCTTACTACAGCAGTGAATGCTATTTAATTTTCTCTTTGGCCTCTGTTAATCTCAAGCTCTTAGTGAGCATGTGTTTGAGATGTCACCTTGTGGTCAGAACTCATGGGTTTTGTTTTATGCTCATACATCCCCTTGCTTCACAGAGGGTCTTGGTTCAGGACCCTGGTTCTAAACTTCATCTTTCCATTTTTACAGTGGTTACTGCTACTGGGGAGAGGCAAATCGCAGATAACTTACTTGCTGCATGGTACCGATCAGCATGGTTTAGTATTTGATAGGATTGGCTGGACTCGATGATCTGATGGGTCTTTTCCAACCTGGTGATTCTATAATTCTATGATCTTAGTATATCAACATTTAATCACAGGATGGTTTGGGTTGGAAAGGACCTTTACAGATTACCTACTAAATAGTATAGTTTATACTACAATAGCATTTGTCATGATTTCAGCTATTTGTTTTTAAAATTATCATCTTACACCATCCAAGACTGGGCTGCAAATTGAGAACAATGTGGTAGATCTGCAGATCAGGAAATGGAAGATCTCACCAGAAAATGGCATGAAGATGATGTTGTCTGTTTTATTTGCCTTTGCTATAAAACAATCGGAGGTTTCACTTTGTACTCATATGTACAGATTTTCTGCCTTTACTTGCAAAAGCTAGAGTGCTTTCCACAACAGATGTAGCTCTGATTTTGAGCCAGATTTTAAGGCAACCGAGTTTTGTCTCTAGGCAATTAGAACCCTCAATTAACTTATTATTTTTCCTAATGACATCACGTTCTTTTTCTTTTAGTCTGCTGAAGGGAAAAGAGTATGTCTAATTTGTGTACTGGTTTGTGAGATATTTAGTTAATTTACACATGAGAATCTGATAGTATTTGTTTTGCAGTCACAAAACCGAATATTTATTCAAAGGGATTTTATACATTTCCTGCTGTAGCTAGGTGTGTTAAAATAGTGGCTTCAGTTAGCAGATGTAACTAGCAAAATTGAAAGTATAGGAGTTTCTTTTACCTGTTTTCATGTGTTGAGATAGAAGGAACAAACCCTTCTGGTATAAATAACCAGTACTGCCTTTCTTTCTCTGGTCATTGTAGCAACTGGAAAATCTTTCAAATATCAGCCTACGGAGATTAAAAAAAGCCGTTCTGATCTCTTCAATGTTGTTCTGATCCTTTCAATACAAAGGCAGTTCTTAAACTATGTGCAGACAACTGTTCGTTAACAGCATATTGGGCCTAGTGTTCTCAGGGAAGAAGGAATAGGGAAGGAATGGAGAAACAGAAAAGCATATCTGCAGGGAAAAAAGTGCATCTGCTTTTCTGTTATTGTTAATGAATTGTTTATTGTTGACAGAAAAGCGTACCTTTTGTGTTAGTGTGGTTGGGTGCAGTTGTCCATTCTTTGTGCTAGAAGATCAGCCCTTTTACCAGTGTTACCAAGCCTTTAAGGAGCTGAGCACAGGTATTCACTGGTGGCTGTGAATACCTGTGCTGGGGTATTTGTTTTCTAGAACAAACTGTTGAGTATTTTTTTTTTACAGTAATTTTTCAGCCTTGGATGGGTTTACTTGCAAAGACTGAGTTGTTATTAACTAGCACTGCTCGTCACGACTGGAGATCTGTTGGACTAATTACTGCACAAACTACCTCAAGGCACTGAACAGTTCATGGGCTAAGAGCAAGGAATATAGAAAGTGTGGGCAGTAGGAGGAGGCAACGATACTGTAGAATTGTAGTCACGTATGTGTAGGTGTGTGCACATGTATGTAGACATGTAAAACAGGTATTGATTTTAGCTGTTTGCATGCCAGCTTTATCATAGTCAGGGTTTTGTTTTTACTACCAGAACACTTCATTGCAAAAAGTGGTTTTGAGTAGGGATTTGAAGCAAGATGGCAGGTAACCAGCAGGATGCAAATCTTGGGATATCTTCAGGCAGGGCATGGCATATGAAACATGATGTTACTATACCTATTTGATAAGCAGAAAAACCCAGAAGGTACTACGACACTACTTAAGAAGTAGGGTGAGGAGGGTCAGGCTTCAGCTGCAGAGACTAGCAATGGCTTCTCTACAGAAAGGGACAAACCAGAATGAAATCAAATGGAATAACAGCAGAAAGAGAAGAAACCTGAAGAGAAAGGTGTTGAGGCACAGCTGAGCCTGTCAGAGCTGGATAGCAAACAAGAAATCTTAATGTTAAATGATGGGTGATGAAAGAGAAGGTGTTAGAAGAGGCAAGAGAGAAAAAGTAAATATCAGTTCAATCAAATTGAATTCCCGCGTTTTTTCAGAAGGATCGGTCAGGAAAATTCTGCTGCAGAGGGGACAGACTCTCCTCCTGACTTTTCATTTTTGTCCTGAATTTTGCTAATTTTGTACAGAGAGTTCAGAAGAAATCTACTCATATTTTGCGGGTGCAGGCCTAATTTTGTTGAAAACCTCTGTCGCTTTCAGCCAGAAAATGAATGGGCACTCGGGCTTCAAGTAGTCTTGACACAAACAACACAGCTGCTGTACTCTTTAGTCTGTTCCTCTCGCTTCTGTATCGTACCGGTTCAAAACATGATACAAACAATTTTCCTAGCCCTTGAGATGATGTGTTTGTGTATGCATTTACTGAAAATAAGACTCTTATTGCAATAGCAACTGGCAGACCCCCAGTCATGGACTGAGAAGAGGAGGGCAAGTGCTGTATGAGTGCCATATGAAAACTGAACAAAAGTGCCAGGAAATGTGCAATCTAAATGTAAAGACAGGAGTTCATACGTGAGAAGAGACATATAACAAAGAAATACATAAAACAGTGTTCATCAAAGTGATGACAGTCTATCTGATCACAGGCTCTCCAATTTACCTGAAGTGCACTTCAACCATAATTACATTCCTGAAGCACATTATTTAACAAAAATGTACCCCTGAGTAAATATAATCGTATGTAATATAGCACTTTTCCTATCTATCGCAACTAAGGTTTGAAAACATAAAGTCACACGTGCCACTCCTCTGGGAGCTGAGGTGTAAATACACTGTAAGTGGCCAGAGCCACAGTGCAGCACTGGAGTTCTCTGGCCCTGTGGGGTGCTTATGCCTGGACAGGGTGCTGATGGCTGGGGCTTCTGTCAGGCTTGCTATAAACCCTGAGCAAGGTTTTTCTTTCTGGCTTAAACGTGCAACAGCACATCACAGCATATTCCTTCTCTGTGCAAGAAATGCTTTCTGTGACTCAGTTTGGGTTTTGCGCTGTGTGAGCCAGGCAGTTTAGGTATAGCAATTTTCTCTCTTGCTACCCCTTCACAAACAGACTTGAGTCTGTAATAGTGGGATGCATTGAGGAACAGGAAGGATAAAATGAATTTATTGCAACACATCAGAGCTATGTTGTCTGCTGCAGCCAAGCTCAGCCTTGAAGGGAGGAGTGGTTTTTCTACAGAGGCTGAAACTTTCCCTTTATTGAAAAGCATCGTTGTGGGTCGGGTTGTGAACATTCCCACAGAGATCAGAAAATCACTGTACATAACTTGCGCTAGGTTGCCATCCTATCGCTTGGGTACAGAAGCGTGAGCACCCTCAGGTAACATTCTGTGGGTTTGTCTCCTCTTGTCAGGAAAACTGTACTTGGCACTGATGAGACCGCTCCTTGAATCCTGTGTTCAGTTCTGGGCCCCAGCACAAGAAGGATGTTGAGGCTCTGGAGCGAGTCCAGAGAGGAGCAACGAAGCTGGTGAAGGGGCTGGAGAACAGGCCTTATGAGGAGCGGCTGAGAGAGCTGGGGTTGTTTAGCCTGGAGAAGAGGAGGCTGAGGGGAGATGTTATTGCTCTCTACAACTACCTGAAAGGAGGTTGTAGAGAGGAGGGTGCTGGCCTCTTCTTCCAAGTGACAGGGGACAGGATGAGAGCGACTGGCCTCAAGCTCCACCAGGGGAGGTTCAGGCTGACCATTAGGAAAAAATTATTCACGGAAAGGATCATTGGGCACTGGAACAGGCTGCCCAGGGAGGTGGTTGATTCACCTTCCCTGGAGGTGTTTAAGGGGCAGGTGGATGCTGAGGGCAGGTGCTGAGGGGCATAGTTTAGTGTTTGATAGGAATGATTGGACTTGATAATCTGGTGGATCTTTTCCAACCTGATGATTCTATGAAAATGGAACTCCTGACCTGCTTCAAGGAAAATGCTACTATGTATTAATTCTTGCTATGGGCAAAGCTATTAGGTCTAAAACCAGGTTCTGTGTGACTGGAGAAAATTCATGGTGGCTGTGTTTGTGAGAAGTGGTTCTATAGTCTTGGCTATTTAGAAGCTTTTTTGCTGTGTGCACTCCTAATGGGCAGATGAAAAAAGAGTGTGTGTGTATTAACTTATTTGTCTTCAAAAGTTATGTGTCTTTGCCGAACTTTGGGGCCACCTTGCTTTATTCCTGATGTAAATTAGCTTTTAAAATAAAGCAAAGGGCCGCCAGACTATAGAGAGTTAGTAGATTTGGGACTAAAATGAGCTGTGTTAATGAGATTTTGAGCCTTTTTAAAGTATAGGGACATGACAAATCAATGTGTACTTTTGTTTAATTTTATGCCTACTGTGTGGTTTGGAAGTCTTTGAATCTCAGATGAGTATGATCAAATGGCATTGTTGTGTTTTCTAAATCTTTTTTTAGCTGCATGTTTCCAAATGGTAGAGCTTCTTCCTAAATCCACTACCTCGCCCTTCATTTTTGGTTCTTGTAGTTGTTCTTGTGATTTTATTGAACTGACAATTTTCATAGTGGTTTCAATCATGCTGTTGTAAGGTCTTTTTTTCAGCTGATGTTCAGTACACAGCAGAAACTGATGATGGAAAGGAATGTTAGAGTGGGATGGCAGTTTCCAGAGGTGTGTTACCTAAGGAGATCTGGGTATAGGATTGTCCTCTTGCTGGGGTTCTTTCCTGGCTAGTGCAGCAGAGAAGCTGTGAAGTGTTGGTGTGTCCCATTCAGAAAGGAGGAAGGAGAATGAGCTGCAAGACAGGTGTAAATGTTCCTGTTGTTGCTGTAAACTTTTTTTAATCTGAAGTTTTCTTGTTGCATGTTTGGAGAGCCTTCTGTCCCTGCTTACTAGTTCTCCCAGATACAGATTGAAATTTCTCTTTGTTTCATTGGTTCTCTCTGTACAGTTTGTAATGTGGATTTTTTATGTACTGGTTGCGGTTGATTAGATTTGTTCACTGTATTTTGTGATCTAAATGATTAGAATTATGTTGGATACCTGGTGAACTTCAGTATGGTACATTCAAATTAACTTCCTTTGTTTCTGGTCTATGTGAGTATCCAGGGGTATCAGTAAATTGATGGGAAGCAGAAATGCTGGCTGGCTGCTACCCATCTAAGTTCACTCCATGTGAGGATTTTACAGTGAAGCTGAAGATCCACTGATGTTCTCTCTTCCTTTTGTTACTTCTTTTCATTGCATTTCTAAGTTAAGTTAATATGACACTTAATCTTATACAGTATGAAAACTTTCCTGTAGATAACACTGTTCTTCTATTTTTAAACACGTGCATTTCAGCGTTGAATTATATAACAACATCCAGGTCTTCTGGAGCATAACGTAGTACACTGTTAACATAGGTAAGATACATATACTCAGTGCCAAACAGTGAAGCAACTCAAATGCTGTCAAAAACAAACAGTTTTTTGTGGAAAAAACAATGTTTTAAAATGTCGCTTGTGTTGGTTATGGGATATATGCTGAGTTAACCTCATTGAACTTTTCCCCAGGAATTGATGCGCTTACAATTGGCGGGTCATTATGCTGCTCCACCTGTGTAGTGTTAAGGTCAGTGTGTTTTTCTGATTATAAAAACCATCCATACCATTCCATTATAAATTCACTACCATTCATATAATGGAATGTGCCAAAGCTCGGAGCTCGTTGCAGCTGCCCCCGGTTCATGTTTAAGATCAAACAAAGTAGTTCAGGTAATTTGAGCACCTTTTCAACAACATGTGCAATCAAGCTTCATTTGAAGAGATCTTTTGTTGTTTCTGTTTTGTTTGCTGTTTTTTGTAACCTGCTATACATCCATCTGATATTAGTGTTATTTTTGTTTGTGTGGCCTGCCCAAGAATTCTTTTTGAATCAAGACATGGTACTTATAAGACCATAGCAAGGAAGTCCTGGGAGCAGCAGGCAACTGTAACCTGGCAGTTGCACGCATCCATGCGTAGGCAAAACACAGAATTGCATCAACCACTCACCTTCACAAGGCATTTTCTGAAACCTGCAGCTTCTAACTGTGAAATAATTGTGAGTCATTACGACACACAAATCAGCCATCACGGTAGACACTAATGTGTGAGATGCAGGAATGTATGACTGGCACTAACCACTTACTTGGGGGAACCTGTGAGATGATGTGCATGCGTAACACACTGCTGCTGTATGCATCATCCTGCACAACTTAGTCCTCTGAGTTGTCATGCGTTATCAAAGAGAGCCAGAATGTGCGTTAAAGCTTATCTAGTGTTTTTTTCTGTCACTGAAATGTTGTTATGGTTGGAGCTTTTGTTTGTGTGTTTGCTTCTACTTCTTTCTTTGTTACTAATAACCCAAATGACTTTGATTCTGTGAAGAGCAAGAATTCACAGAGAACAACCATGTGTGTAATGGGTCATTATGTTCTTCCAGTTTCATGAGCATGTATCCTTTCTGTGTGAAGCTTTGCACTTTGTAGTAGCCAGTTAGAGCCTCAGGCACTGGCAGTTTAGCTGTATACGAATCTGTGCAGATTAAGCTGTGCTGTAATTACTGAGGAAATACATGCAGCGTCTTGATGATGACAACTGAGGATTTGTGTGACTATGTCCAATAGCAGTCCTCATTTCAGCTCTCCAAAGTGGCAAACTCAGTGGTATTCTACACTAAATGCAATGTGAAACTTCCCCAGATGTACATGCTATGTACAGTGCACAGTCTTACAAAATGTGGTGAAGAGTCCTGAGAAGACTCTGACGAAGAGTAATCCTTGAGTAATCTAGCTTATGGAAACTGTTACAGCTTGACATTTCACATGACAATAACTTGAATTTTGCAGCTATTGCATCAGGTAAGTACGTCTTCAGAGGTATTTGGAAGTTTCTTTTATTAGTCTGGGGAAAAAAATGTATTTCAATTAGGCCACAGTCCAAAAACTAAATGGAATATCCCCCCTGAAAGATCATGTAGGTCATTGTAAGTTTGCATGCCTTTTAAACATTTTGTATTGAAGAAAATGATTTCCTGAGTCCTCTGCCCCACCTCCCTGCTCCTTATTCCCCATGAGGAGAACATGTTGAGCCAAGTTTATAATAATATTTCAAGATATTACTGGGCACTTTTTTCTCCTTTATTAGGAAAAAAAGAAAGATATTGCTTCTCTGTTAGACTCAGCATGGACTACTTCAGGAAAAGCAAACCAGACACAGTTACACAGTTTAGTCTATGGCACTGAATAGCATGTACCTACCTGCAAGGACATTTACCTGACATTGCAGATGTGCTTACATGCAACTCAAAAGGCCTTTGAGATAAGTGCCAGGTTTTGTGAGCAGCATGAAGACTTGCTGGGCACAGAGATTACAGGACCCTTCCAAATTCTTGTGTAGGCCTGAGCACTATTCACAGCCCTGTATTTAAGTAGCTCATTTAGTTTCTTAAATTAATTTGCCTACCTATACCCTGTTGAGTCAACAAAGTAAAGTCATGCTTATAGTGGTATTACAGAGCACCCTTTTCCTATCCTGTAACTTTATAACCAATAGAGAGAAATTAGATGCATTCAATTGCCCAAATCTTAATGCAGGCTGTAAAAGACTGGAATTGAAAAGTAGGAATGCAGCTGAAAAGTTATGGCACAACTGAAATAAGGTCTCAGAAAAATGTTAGTGCTTAAGTTAGTGACGGTTCAGCAAATAATTTCTGGCATTTAAAAGTCTTCTCTAGATAAGACAGAGAACAGCATGTTGCTCTGGATTTAGCCTGTCATTAGGGAAGAGGGCTGACATTGATCCATTGTGTGTAAAAATCAGCTTCTGGTTGAGACTGGTATTATATTTGGTCTTTCTGTGCCCACTGTAGGACATGTGGTCTTCGTAGTTTGCTGTGTGTTTATGTTAAGATATACAATAATGTTTTATTAAAAAAAAAATCCCCTTAGTTAGAGTTCAGCATGTGAAGAGTTCATTGTTTTAATCACACAGGTTAATTATGGAAAAAAATATTGGTGTTCCTATCCCAAATGTTGTTAATGTAGAATTATTACCTGTGGTTTATTTAGGACTTAATGTCCAAAAAGATGTAAAGAGTGTGTTTTGAACTTTGCAACTCTTCTCCTATGTTTGTCCTGTAGACCTTAAGCTCAAGTGCTAGGAGAACCAGCAAAGGCCGCACCTGGGAGACAGTGGTAGGAGGAGAGGTAAAGCTGTGAACCGGAGCCCTTGCTCTCCTAATGTCTTCTAGATTAGGTTAATATAGATATTGGCTGGGGTGATAGTTCTGTTTTAATACAGAAATTAAGAAGTAGATTAATTTCTGGCACAATTCTCTCTTCCTGTTTACATCAGTCCCTATTTCTAGCACCAGTTTAATTGGAGGAGCAAGTGTCTGTATTTGTTAATCTGCCAGCTTTGTAAGCAAATAACTATACATTTGGGCAGAAAGCATGAGGGGGGTTTAAGCGCACCAGCAGAAACAAAGACATGCGTTAATAAACAGCACAACCAAATAGTGGTGCCATACAAGTTATTAGGAAAAAAGCATTTGGAAGGAAAGTTGGTAACAAGTTTTCCATTCTCCCTGCTATATCACAGAAGTAGAAGACTGTAAAGATGGTGCTTTAAAAATATAAAAATGAGTATTTAGGAATTTAAAAGAATCCCAAATGACCCAGTGGGACAGGATCTGCTTCAAACTCTGAAGTCATTAGGAATCTTTTATTGTATCCAAGACATGAGAGATCAGGCCTAGGCTGAATTCACTGTGGAGGAACTGAAAAGTTTTACATGGAACCATACCTGCACGTGCGGGCCATTGTCTGTACTGGAGAATGGTACAATGAACATTGGAAAGAATGTCTGCACTGTGTGCCTTTACATTTGTGATGCTGCTTTAAAATCTCTTGTCGCTGTACTGGCTGTTGTCAAATAGAAATTCGTGGACCTTTAAAAACTCTGAGATAAAAAGCTTTGTGATTTCTTTTGATAAAATACAAATATGGTTTTAACACTCAGGATTTCCATACTGGGCATCTACATTGCTTCCATAGTATTTTGCAGCTTTGCCTTTCTATGACATGCAGAAGTACTTTGGGTTTGACATGCACAAGTATTTTGATTTTACTGGGAAATTTAAGTCTGTTCTTAAAATACGGGTGCATCTCTTTAAAGCCAGTAGAAAAACTGGCTGAAAAAAAAATCCATTATTTTGTATAGTTTTTTATGATAAGACTAATT
Organism: Clamator glandarius; assembly: GCA_033459285.1. Taxonomy (NCBI): domain Eukaryota; kingdom Metazoa; phylum Chordata; class Aves; order Cuculiformes; family Cuculidae; genus Clamator; species Clamator glandarius. Next base: position 6,894,855 of record JAUNZM010000329.1, on the reverse strand, counting down.
AAAATCAATGAATGTTTAATTTTATTAATATTAAACCATTTACAGAGCTAGCTGTGTAATGAAAATGAGTACTCTGTAATAAACTGGGAAAGCTCTGTCAAATATGTTATCTCTGACTTTTATGTGAATATATACTTTAATTGCATTGGAAATTTAAAAATTAAATATAAATGATGGGGGGAGGGTGTTGTACTTTACAATTTAAATGAGTCCATTCTTCTTCACACTAGGTTTTCACCTCTATGAATTTCTTTGCTTCTTGAAAAACATTATACACTTGATACCTCATTCAACACAGAAGAAAAAACTCACACCAGATTTACTAGTAAGCTGGAAATCTGTCACAAAACCCATACAGAAATATAAATGTATTTTGTTTCATTTGTAACTAAAATTTTCCACCAGGATGAGAACACACAGGACTCTGTATGACAAAATACTAAATAGGAAGGATGGAACTGGAAAGAAAGTAATATTGTGTTATGTATTAGGTAAGGTCCTGTTCCCACCGAAGTTGCTTTGATTAGACTTCTGTAACGTCTTTGTCATGGCTTTTGATATACTATAGCACATATTTCTGCAGGCCTGTACGTATAAGAAAATTGTTTTGTGTGAGTAAACAATTAAATCGATGAGGCGGTGTATAATTTTATTATTGCCCAAGTTCCTGGGCTCATCGGACTTCTCTGACTGCACTTTCTGTCTGTCTGTCAATCCCTTACCTAATTACATTTGAAGCTATTGGCTACTTCCAAGTGAACGAGAGAGGAGTAGTCGTCTTTGAGATAATTAAGTTACTACAGGTCTCAGGGCCTGGGGAGAAGAAGAAGACTGAAGTCAGGGCTGGGGGAAATGCAGACAGAGCATCTCTGTCACCCACTCCAGCAGCCAGAACAGTTGCTAGGATTGTCTGTACCTTTGTTTTGTCTGTGTTTTTGCAGAGGACAGGAAAAAGCTGGGACTTTACTATGTGTTTGGTGGTGATGAAGGATCAAGCTCTGCAGAAAATTGGCTTCATTAATTCCACTGCTCACAGGGCTGTTTGTTTTTGTTTCCAGGAATGCTTTCTGAATCAGACCTGAGTGTCTTTAATACAAACAATCGGCTTCCAGTTAAAGGTTAGGAAAATACAGTAATCAAGTTAATTTATCACTAATATAGAGAGTAAAAGTACCAGAAACATTAGTATGTGACCATTAAGCTAATGTGTTACAAGTGATAAATTGGTCAAATTAATGGCTCTTTTGTTTGCAGGTCTTAAACACAAATGAATTCTTCTGGGGCCTGAGAACTCCTAATGGAAATACCTGTTCAAAAGTCAAGTTTTGACCTTGTTGATATTCTGGTTCTGTTGCATAAGGTTAAGATGAATAGTGTTTGGTCCGGCAAGTAATAACATCAATTTAAAAGTAGCAACCATGAGCGAAAGCATGCTTCATTGATTTGTGCACAGAATTGGATAACAAGTAGTTCTTATTGTCCTTAGGAGAACAGAACTGAGTCCTGTGCCAAGACATCCAAGCAGAGTATGACTGCTGAAGTGGCCACAGCCTTGCTGTTTGTCAGTGCATGTGTCCTGGTCTTTTTTCCAGAACTCAGATTTAACGCCTGCAGAACCAAATATTCTTCCTACTTGCTTACTTGTGCAAGCTTCTATAAATACTAACTAATTAAAATGTAGACTTTCATTGCAATGCTCTAGAACCTAATCCTTGATGGATTTAGGCCATTTCCTTGACACAGCCGCTGTTACCAGAAAAATAGGTTAAAAAAATTCTCCTTTGGGCCTTACTAAAAGTGCAGTATTTAAAAACTGTAATTACTTCTCTTCTGTGAGGATTCAGTTGCAGGAAAAAAGCTTTGGGTTAAGTCTAAATAAGGGTCCTCATTAAGATTAAATTAAACTATGGCTTGAACCTTCATACGGAGGCTTTCTTGTGCTTTTTTTCTGTGGATGAGTGAAATATAACTTTTCCAGTCACCTTTGCAGATGTTCTTCCACTTTGAGAACTCTCATGAACACAGGAAAACTCTCTTTGAACACAGGACCACAAACCATTTTAAACTGGAGTAAAAGAGAAAGTAAATTGGAACCCTGTGCAGTGAAGTGAGCAGATGTACATGCCTGTGCATATGATTGTGTGGTACAACATAGTAATATGTAGTTGTTGTATTAGAGGTGTACTGGCAGCAAAGTAAGTATTGGTGAAGTTCAGAAGTCATACTGTCACAATGGGACTTACCCATCTCTTAGTGTAGGTCCAGTTTCTCTTGGTGAAGGTGATCAGCAGGGCTTCTATAGTCTCTCTTGGATATTTATGTTTGGTTGGAGAAGCCTGCATGAGTTTTCTGCTCTTCATCTACTTGATCTAATTTTCCTCCAGTTACTCTGGGCTATTTCTGCTTTGAAAATATGCTTTATGCCCATGCTTGTTTTCCAGGGGGTGAACTACCAGGCTACCTTTCATCTAACCTTGTCTAGCAGTTCCCAAGAAAACCTTTAATGTGTAGCTCAGGATTGTATTATGTGGGATTATTCTTGTGCCCTAGATAAAGCCACCACGTGTTCTCTTTGTAAAATCTGAATCTTGTTCCTGAACCAGAGACCGTAATACCAGATTTACTTATTTCCTCTTCAAATGGTTTGCCCAGTTTCTGTGCTTTCTAATGAATACAATTATAGTAGCAATTTGTTATGATTTATACAGTCATAATATAAACAACGTTTAATAAAGAACAAAGAGTAAGTAGCAACCTGGCTTGGAGACGAGTATCCGAGGCTAGTTTTGCCTTCCTAGGAACAGAGAAATCTCACCCTTTAAACTGTACTTTGTGGGTTCTATCAGTAGTATTTATGTTTTAGCAACATCAGGATTATTTTAAAGACTAAGATATGGGACCTGAGGCGTTATGAAGCATAAATCCATTTTCCTTCACTGCTTTTCAGTGCAAAATAAGAAATCTTGATCCTCAAAACCTGTGTTATAATAGATTTTTCCTTAAAAAAAATCAACGCATATTGAATGTTAGATATTTATATTTTTAAAAAAATTGGTATGATAATCTCCTGAAGAGTATACAGACATAAGAATTCAGTCTGTTGTGAGCAAGCATTCTTAAATGTGGCAGTCAAACTCTTAACACTTCCAATCAGATTTTGTTCTGCCCTCCAGTGACATCAAAAAAACCACCCCATGCAGTAATGATGAATATGTTTCATTGTCTGTTGCTCCTGCTTAAATCCATAAGCCGTTTTTTTATTTTTCTTTTCTTTTAAAAAGTTGAAATACATGTGGTACTGTATTATAATTGCGTAGGAAAAAACTTGCAGAGATCATGATCTAAAAATATGATTATATTTAAAATTAATCCTAACCCATCCATCAAATAGCAGACTTGTTTATAGGTTTTGAGATCTCGTTCTAAGAGCAGTTGCTGTGAGTTGTGTCCTGAAATGCAACTTTCAGGTCTACATGTTTGCCTGATGTGTTTTCCAGCGGAATAGGTGGTAGCGTGGATGACAACATTTGACGTGTTTTAGTTAAAATACAAGCTTCTAATTAGCCCTTGTTTACTGCAGTTGACATCTATGCAGGCTTTCCTTTGCTTTACTAGTCGCTTTGTTCCTCATTGAAGTCAGAGGGAATTTTGCCTTTAATTCCATCGGAAGCAGGATCAAGCACACTCAATGGGATGGCATTTCTGTATTTGTCTGGATATAATATGATATTAACAGGAGCTCTGTAGCCAATTAATTTTAAAATCTCGTGGAATACTCTAGGACTTGTAGAGAGATAGAAGATGAATCAAGGGCATGCTCTGAAGCTGATGTCTGGTTGAGAGACTGGTTTATTACGGTTGTTGTTTGTAGATCAAAGGAGTGGCTGATGTAGGCATTGATACTCGACAGCTTGCTAATAATACCTACCGGCCTCAGCCCTGCCTCACTGCTTGAGGAGGTTAAGATACTGATGTTTCAGATCGCTTTCTCTTAAAGAAATACAGATTGTAGTGGTGCAATTAATGAAATAAGAGATTTAAGGTGTTGTCTTTGTGTAGAGTCAGGGTCTGGCACCATGGGATGCTGGAAGGAACTATGAGTGAAAAGAGCCTCCTTCCATCCCTCCTAGGTTTTTCTGGTTTTTGCCCACATTAATCCAGTGATTGTCCTGTGGCTAGTACAGCAAGTGGCGCCTTGTGCCCATCCCTTCCTTTGAGTGAGGGAAGAGTGGTAATATTAACGAGTAAGGAAGAGGAGATATGCCCTGAGAGTAAAAAGGGATGGGAAGGAGAGGAAGATGAATATTCACTTGGGAATATGGCTTAGGCTGTGGTGTAAGATAGATGGCACAGAGGAGCATGGACCTTGTTGACAGTCTGGAATAGTGAGAGGCAGGAGGGCAATGGTGCACAGCTCTTGCAGGGAATGGTGCTCATGGTGCCGACAGAAATTTTTCAGGTCATAGTGACAATGAACATCTTGTGGTGTGTGTATGTGGATATGTTTGTGCCGCATTTAGGGGTGTACAGGCAGAGAGGGAAGCTTAGTTTGTGGAAATACTACATGGATAGTTCTGAGCTCTTCAGGGTAAATCCTTTGATACATAGGCACATGAACTTTTAATTTGCAAAGATTCTTACTCGTGTCTGAAGGGAGGTTAATATTGAAAATTTCACTTTTGATGTCTGTGCTTGTTTGCTTTTTGTTTCCTTTAGGGGAGCGGGCATACATAATAAGCTATGCCTGATACCTATGTAATGTATTAGACAACTCTTCTATCTGCTAGCGATATACACTACAGATGTCACACAAACTGTTTCAGCGAAACAGTTGTCATGGTGGGAGGTACAATATATTCCTAATGGCAGAGAGTTGTGAACTTATATATAACTCTCACATATCATAAGAAATAAAGAGGTTTTTTTCTGCAGAAAATTCTTGAAGGAGTCTTTGGAGTCTGGGGAAGAGTAGTGGGAAATGTGGGACTGCTTCCGAGAAGTGAAATGACTGTACCCAAAAGTTCTGGGAAATGTTGTACATGACTGGATGTCTTTCAGCCACTCATATTTACTCTGTCATGTTGTTAGTAGTCTCTTAAATTTTGCAAGATGTCTTCACAGCTTTTCTGGTAAACCTCTGCTACATTTACTGGTATTACACTTTTGAAGAGATCTGTAGATAAAGTGTATACAGTAAACTGAGTATTTAATTTTCTCTTGTTTGACTTCTCTGGATGTACAATCTAGTTTGCAAATTTATTGACTAGAAAATAAAAGTATTCTTAAATAATCAGATAGTAGTTTAGTATATTTTTTCAATATGCCTTTTATTCTATTTCATATGCCTGAATGTACTTAAACCAGACATTTTTTGTTACCCATAGTAGTGCTTTGCACACTTATCTTTATATAACAGAAAATCTTATATATATTGAGAGGTTCATACACAGGTCTGACTCCTTCCTGTCTTTCCTAAGATACCTAACCTAGGATTCCAACAGCCATCGACTCCTTGAAAAGGTGATGAAGAGAGAGGGAGCTGAATCCTTCCTGGGAAAGACTTACTTGGTTTTCAGTCTTTTTTCAGAAGGAGCCTCTCTCTTTCCTCTGAGTATATAGGGAGCCTTGGCAACCTTCATTCCTAAATTAGGTTACTCAAATACTCAAAGCTTGAGTTGGATTAATCTGGGCCCCTGTTAGTGCTATTAAAGACATTGATCTTTTGTATGGACAAAGTAGTTGAAGAATGGAAGCTACTTGTTATAAAAATATGTCAGGTAAGAGATGTCTGTTATTAAGTGCTGTGGAGGACCTGAAAAAGGACATCTGACATGGTGAAGCCTTCTCAGTAGGATCACTTCACAGAAGAGTAGCAGTTTTTTTAGTCTGTAGAGGAGAAGAGCATCCCTGTTCTTACCTCCTCCCCTCCTAAAACCCCTTCAGAGTAAACAGTGTTCCTGGGAGACCAGCACCAGAGTCCAGCTATGAAGTAGAACTGATGAATGCAGCAATGCTTCTTAAACAGACTGGTGTGGGACAACATAGGCTTTTTGGGACAGCTGTCTGCAGAAAGTGATGTTCCTCTACTTTAAATTAAACCAGCACCAGAATGATTGTTTATCTTCTTGCAGTGATTATTGTTCATAACTATTGTCCTTGGGTTTGAAAAGATGAGGAGTGGAGATTTTTAGTCTTTGGCACCACAGTCACTAAGAGCATGTCTCTGTGAAGCAGGTGTGGTCAACAGGACATGAGGATGCTTGTTAAGAGACAGAATGCTGTCGTACCAACGAATGCTTCATCTTATACCTGTTGAGAAGTGGTCACTGTCCTACCTTTGTCTGGTACTGCAGCAGCACTTCTTTGCCTGCTTCTGATGTTTGTAACCAAGTCAAAAAAATAAATTTCCTGTTATGTGCATCGTAACACACCAGCAAAGGCAGGCACTGGGGACTTTGGAGTGTTTTGTGATAGTGTGGAAGCAGATCCTAAAAGTATTTCTTTAAGCTTGTAGTGTGGAAAGAACAGAGTGAAGCTGTGCAGGGTTATCTTGCTTTAAGATGTCACCATGTTGAGACTTGTTATTTCCTTACAGTTCTCTTTTTGAGATTCTGTGTTCAGGCCATATGGCATGTTTACCTGTTCTTGTGTACCTGAATATAACCTTTAAAAGTATTGGCAGTGTTTTCAGATCTTTTCTTTTTATAATGGATAAATCTGATGGCTGTTTCTCCTTCCTTGCTCTGCCAAACTGCTGAGACAAGAGAGTTTTTGTGCTACTGATTTAAGAGAAATTAAGATATTAATTATTTTCTTAGCTACATTCTGTTGCAGAAGCTTCCCGGTGCTTTACGTATTGAACTGTGAGTGGATTATCACTGTGCCAGTACAAATGTGTTGAATGTAAGATAGCTAATTGCTTTTAGATGTAAATAGCCTATAGTGTAGAAGCTTGGAATGATCTAATAAAAAACTGGTAAAATGTAATTTTTTTTTCACAAACTTGTTTGGTTCTCATACAGGAATACAATCATTTAGTTGGAAATGCGATGTGTGTGTCTTTCAGCATACTCTTTTGGGTTCATTAGACAACACTTTTTTTTTTTTTTCCCTCTTCCAAAATGAGAAGAAAAGAAGCATTGTTAATTTTTGTCCTTTCTTTCTCTGAGCTCCAAGAATTTCCTTCCAATCATTTCTCCATATTCCAATTTCCAGCTGTTTGTGCCTAGATTGTTTAAGTGCACTCAGAAAATGTGGACTGCTCTTAATTGTGCATTTATTTTGTAGACACCAAGAGTACCTCAGTAACTGTGCTGCTGGCTTTTGCTGCCTTATGACTAATAGGCCTGCACTAGGAATCAATCCCATCCACTGACACCAAACCTTGCCAGGCTGACCTTGAGGCCAACTCTTGCATTTTGATTCTGATTTGCACAATGACTGGCACATCACTAAAGCAAAGTTAAATGTAAGAGGGTATATTATCATAGCAGTGTAGCTACACTGGAAAGACACAAAGGTCAGGAAATGGAAAAATGGACTACCTAATAACATCTGTTTGCCCTATTGCTGCTGTATAATGGCTTTGATTTCCGATTAGTGTTTCTTATAGGTGCATATATGTATGTATTATGCGGTAGATGAGCAATGTTGAGGCAAATGCACCTAAATTTCTTCACTGTTACTATGTAATACATCTCTGAAGCTTTTACAGCCTTCATTTCAGTCTTCCCAAAAGCAGCAATTTTAACTCTATGGTCTGTAATACCTTGCAGGGAAAAGGGTGTCGGTAAATCATGGAAGCCTGAGACTACCTTGTGCTACTAAACATTCCTTTAAGGCTCTGAGAAACCATTCCCACGCCTCTCACAGAAATAGCTGAATCCTACAAATTTGTCTGTACTCACCAAATCCTTTGGCTTCATAGCATCTTTCAGTTTCAAGCCGAATGATTTTCATACTGTGTTTTATATTTTCAGCAAGTCAGGAGCTGAACCATTTGGAGCATTGGATTTGGCTGTAGTACAACCTATGCATTAAAAATGCTTTCAATGCTAAGAGTTACACTAACAATTCTTCCAAAATTGAAATGTCCAAAGGGATTTTTCTCAAATGACGATAAACAAATAGGTAGCTGTTGTAAGTGGGAGTAGATTGATGGGTGGCAGTTATCGTAGCTGAAATGGTGACCTTGAATATATCATAGAATCACCAGGTTGGAAGAGACCCATCGGATCATCAAGTCCAACCATTCCTACCAATCTCTAAACCACGCCCCTCAGTATCTCATCCACCTGCACCTTAAACACCTCCAGGAAAGGCGAGTCAACCACCTCCCTGGGCAGACCGTTCCATTGCCTAATGACCCTTTCAGTGAAGAATTTTTTTCTTATGTCGAGCCTGAACCTCCCCTGGCGGGAAAAAAAAAAATAAGGAGAGGGAAGAAGGGCAGAACATCTTACTTATAAACTGTATTTCTTCTTATTTTTGCATTGCTTTGCATTTTGTATAGTCAGTTGTGCTGCACCCACAGAGATGGAAAATGCAAATGTTCTCTTGCTTGACAATTTGCTGCACTGGTACCACATGCTGTGTTAGGAGGACTGTCCCTAGGCAAAAAGGAGGGAATCTGTGTGCTTTGTTTACATTTTCCTGCCTCAGATTTTGAAGGGAGAGTGTACCTTCTCTTGAAACTGCTAAGTGGTGACAGTTGAGGAGCCCTCTGGGCCATGGGGAGCAGATGAGGAAAATATTGAATGCATCAGGCCTGCGGTGGGAGAGGAGATGAGAAGGTTTCTGGGAAGAAGGGAGCAGATACTTCAGCAAGTCTTCAGGGCTATGAAAACCTGGAGAGTTTGTTCCAAGGAATGACCATGTGACTAGATTAAGAGCAAGGCTAAAGGGGAAAGTCCTGTTCTGTTAAAGAATCACACAGATCACAGAATAATCAGGTTGGAAGAGACCCACTGGATCGTCGAGTCCAACCATTCCCACCAATCCCTAAATCATGCTCCTAAGTACCTCATCCACCCTAACCTTAAACAACTCCAGGGACGGTGACTCAACCACCTCCCTTGGCAGACCGTTCCAATGCCTAACCACCCTCTCCGTGAAGAATTTTTTCCTAATCTCAAGCCTAAATCTCCCCTGGCGGAGCTTGAGGCCATTCCCTCTTGTCCTGTCCCCTGTCACTTGGGAGGAGAGGCCAGCACCCTCCTCTCCACAACCTCCCTTCAGGTAGTTGTAGAGAGTAATAAGGTCTCCCCTCAGCCTCCTCTTCTCCAGGCTGAACAACCCCAGCTCTCCCAGCCACTCCTCATAAGGCCTGTTCTCCAGCCCCTTCACCAGCTTTGTTGCTCTTCTCTGGACTCGCTCCAGAGCCTCAACATCCTTCTTGTGGTGAGGGGCCCAGAACTGAACACAGTACTCGAGGTGCGGTCTCACCAGTGCCGAGTACAGGGGAAGAATAAGCTCCCTGGACCTGCCGGTCACTCCGTTTCTGATACAAGCCAAGATGCCATTGGGCCTTTTTGGCCACCTGGGCACACTTGCTGGCTCGTGTTCAGTCACTGTCAACCTACACCTCCAGGTCCTTCTCCTCCTGGCAGCTTTCCAGCCAGGCTTCTCCTAGTTTGTACCTCTGCTTAAGGTTGTTGTGCCCCAAGTGCAGGACCCGGCATTTGGCCTTGTTAAACCTCATGCCGTTGGTCTCAGCCCAGCAGTCCAGCCTGTTCAGGTCCCTTTGCAGAGCCTCCCGACCCTCCAGCAGATCGACGCTTCCACCCAGCTTGGTGTCATCTGCAAACTTGCTAAGGGTGCACTCAATGCCTTCATCCAGGTCGTTGATAAAGGCATTAAACAGGACTGGACTCAGGACTGAGCCCTGGGGAACCCCACTTGTCACTGGCCTCCAGCTGGATTTAACTCCAAGAGTTAAAGAGCAGCAGCGAGATTTATTTTAATATCTTTTTTGCTTTCAACCAGCATTTTTACTATGCCATCCAACACAGCTGAGCTTTCTGTCTTTCAGAACTTATCTGATTCTAATTGATGCTGTAATATAAACAATTTTACATACTGAAAGCCGGTAGGTTCGTCTCCAAGTTAAAGGCCTGCCTGTAGGTACTGTTTCTTTCCTGTTCTTCTTTCTGGCCCAGCCTCAGGGTTTTCACTCCTGGGCTCTGACTAAATTTTTTAAAACTGATGTTGTCTGTCATCCAGCCAATTAAAGCTTTCACACAGGCCCTTACTACTTTATACTTATGGTAGTACAATATCCTTGTTGATATACATCATCTTACCTTCTTAGCTGCCATAAGATTTTTGCTGTCATAACTTACCTATTTCATAAGGCTACCCTAGTTTGGTAGCCTTTAGCTACCAAACCTTTAGCTGGTTTTATTCAGCATGCAAATATTTTAGAGCTAAGTACTTGTTGCTGTAGCTGTTGGTACATAAAAGGGCTGTTTCTGGTATTAAAAAAGTTGATTACTGAATTTATTGGAGTAAGTGCTCATTTATTCTAGAATAGCTGATAGCGGTAGAAAACCTATGTGTTTTCCAGCAGGAGTGATATTTGCATTTCTTGACTAGATGTTAATTTAAAAGTTCTCTGTTGTACAGCAGACTGAAAATTACTTCTGTGCTGTATTATAAATTATGTATGTCCAAATGAGGTATGTGACAGGAAGGACCTTTATGTCTGCTGCTTCAGGTGTTTCTCATAGCTTCATGTGTTTCAGATTCTCATAGCATTCTGCTTCGGAAACTGTCGGCCTCTGGCCTGGACGGGCGCACACTCTCCTGGGTGAAAAACTTGTTGAATGAACAGGCCCAGCTGGAGGCCAGTTACAAGTGCTCAGTCCTGGGTCCAGTCCAGTTTAATGTCTTTATCAACGACCTGGATGAAGGCATTGAGTCCTCTCTTAGCAAGTTTGCAGATGACACCAAGCTGGGAGGAAGTGTCGATCTGCTGGAGGGTCGGGAGGCTCTGCAAAGGGACCTGAACAGGCTGGACTGCTGGGCTGAGACCAACGGCATGAGGTTTAACAAGGCCAAATGCCGGGTCCTGCACTCGGGGCACAACAACCTTAAGCAGAGGTACAGACTACGAGAAGCCTGGCTGGAAAGCTGCCAGGAGGAGAAGGACCTGGGGGTGCTGGTTGACAACCGACTGAACATTAGCCAGCAGTGTGCCCAGGTGGCCAAGAAGGCCAATGGCATCTTGGCCTGTATCAGAAATGGTGTGACCAGCAGGTCCAGGGAGGTTATTCTCCCCCTGTACTCGGCACTGGTGAGACCGCACCTCGAGTACTGTGTTCAGTTCTGGGCCCCTCACCACAAGAAGGATGTTGTGGCTCTGGAGCGAGTCCAGAGAAGAGCAACAAAGCTGGTGAAGGGGCTGGAGAACAGGCCTTATGAGGAGCGACTGAGAGAGCTGGGGTTGTTCAGCCTGGAGAAGAGGAAGCTGAGAGGAGACCTTATTACTCTCTACAACTACCTGAAAGGAGGTTGTGGAGAGGAGGGAGCTGGCCTCTTCTGCCAAGTGACAGGGGACAGGACGAGAGGGAATGGCCTCAAGCTCCGCCAGGGGAGATTTAGGCTTGAGATTAGGAAAAAATTCTTCACGGAGAGGGTGGTTAGGCATTGGAATGGTCTGCCCAGGGAGGTGGTTGAGTCACTATCCCTGGAGTTGTTTAAGGTTAGGGTGGATGAGGTACTTAGGGGCATGATTTAGGGATTGGTGGGAATGGTTGGACTTGACGATCCAGTGGGTCTCTTACAACCTGATTATTCTGTGATTCTGTGATTCTGTATTGAAAACTGAAGTAACTGGACATTGCTGATTATAACTGGAATGTTGTACATCCCTGTTGCATCATTCCTCCTATCCTAGAGAAATTCAGACATAGAAAACAGCCAGGTAGTGCCTCAGTCACCAAGGTAGTATTGGCACACGTGACTTCAGTATAAACTTCAGCTCAAGTATTGGGCGCAATATATGCATGATAAACCCAAGAGTGGCAAATGTCCGTATTAGGACAAAATCTGATAATCTGGAGAAAAAGGGTAAAAGGTGGGAGGAGTTTTCTCTTTCTTCTTACCTTCACCACCTTTCTTCTTACATGCAACGATGCACTGATAGGCAAAGGCTGTCCTCATTGCTAACCATCATCCAGGGTGATGGGAACAGTTAGGAAGTGAAGCCTGGGTGAGTCTGTGGGTGGGAACACCCCTGAAAAAAGTGACTGTAGAAGCAGCTATAGAGTGACTGTTTTGAGCCAGGAATGGAGAGGAATTTATTTCTGTTGACAGTCAAGCTTTATCTGTTGTGCTGTTGGGTGACCGTTTGGGTGTTCATTGTGCTTGTTTTACAATTCACACTTGATATTAGAAATGAGAGTATAGCTTGGTGTGTATAGTGTACACACTTCTGCAGAGGGGTGGAGGGAATAGAGGGAATAACTGTGAATCTCAAGCCCTTACAAAAAAAAGACTTTTTTTTTTTTTTAAATGTGCTAAATAGCTATGATGGATCAGATTGCTTCCATAAGGCTTAGAAGCAATTTGGCAATTTTTTTAAGCTGTCTCACTACGGCCAGGTCAGGACTGTATCACCAGGGCCTCAGAGCTCTATGCATGCTTTAGGCAGCTGCATGGAGAGCATGCAAAGCTGGTAATAAAATGTGGAGTGACTATTTATCCTAACCTCTTTTCTACTTATTCATACAGCCATGATTGTATTTTGATGCCATTATTAAATCTGCATAATTAAGAGTGTCTTTTGTCCCATCTGTTTGGGATTTTTTTCAGTTTGGGGATTTTCTTTTTTTTCAAATTAATGTATCTGTGTAGAATCAATGCTAGAAATCCAGGAGACTCAGATTTCAGAAAACATGTCCTTCTGGGTTGTTTTCAGATTATGCTACTTGTTCCACTGTAATCAGCACACAGGAAAGTGGGAACTTACAGAATTTGAACACAGTGATGAATTTACCGTTTTCATTAAAACTACTTTAGAAGTAACACTGAAGCTGAAAAAATTAAATGTTTAAGTCTAATTTAATTCAAAAGTATGCAGTTAATTAATACCCTACATCCATTAATAGTCAAAAATGAAAGTATCTGCAGAACCACTACTCCCTGGAGTGATTTTTCACCAGCAATAAAGTGTCTGCTTTGAACTGAAGTAGCTTTTGTCTACTGTGGTACGAGTGAAGGAACCCACGTTAATGATACAGGCTAGTCCAGAAGAATGGGTTTGGAGTTTTTCATGTTACTATCTCACCATTATAAAACCAATAGTAGTTGTCTCTGGTACTGTTGTGACAGCAGATACCTTCTTCGCTAAGTGACAGAAACTCCCATCAATTTTGAATTACCGACTAAAGCATGGCAGTTGTGCATGCCCACAAGTGCTTCCCCTGCTTAGAAAATGTTCACAGCATGCAAGACCCTGTGTTTTGATTAAGAAAGATGCATTTTCTGTTTACAGGGAATACCGGTGTTTATACTGTGAAGTAAACTCTCCTTTCAAAGTGTGAAAATATCTGTTAGAAAAGAAGCAGTAAAAGCATGACTGGATACGTGGCAAACGCAATGCTATGCACTTTGTTCCCTGACGCGTTTCCTTCCTCCTTCTGTTCCTGTATTTCTAGTGTAGCCTTTCCTAGCCTTTTTCTAGTGTAGCGTTATTTGCTTCAATCTTTCCAACACTTACTATGAGGTGTGACATTCCTGCTGGAGCTATTTTTCCTATAAACCCTGTTTAAATGCAGTAAGTGAGGATTTGGATCATTGGATAGTAAGTGTTATAGAGCAGTGTCTGAAAAATGACAACATGTTCTAGGGGTGCAAATGTACCAGCTGAAAGATTTGTTCTCTGTACAGTTTTTGTGCAACAGAATCTCAAGGCACAGTAATAGGTTTCTTAGTTAGTCCACAAAAACTGGTGTTGTTAAACAAAATATTTTTTCCAGACTTACTTTCCTTCTGTGCTAAAATAGCCTTAACAAAACTAGAATTAAATAACTGCTTTGCTGGACAAAAGGAGCTATGATTTTTCTTCTGCTTAATCTGTTTGAGTTCAAAAGGATGATTTAATTTCTGATTATGTGAAAAGTATTTCATAGCATACTGGAAGGCTGCGTGGTTTAGTATCTAACGGACTTGACAGCATGGTTGGCAACAGACAGATAATGAAAGGCTAATGAATAATGAAGAGTAGAGTGATTGAAATAGCAGAGCTGCAGGAGGAGAAGGAGGAAAACTGGGAAAGAAAATGGAAAAAAAAACCAGCACAGAAGTAAGGAATAACCACTATTTTGATCAGTATCAGGGCATGTCTTCACATCAAAATTAACTGTAGTCATAACTTAAGCATTCTCCATCTGTCAGCTCACAGGAGCTCTTAACTCATGCACCATGACGCGTTTCATACAAGTCACTCAGCTTGCCTTGAAGAAGGAGAGTAGGCTTGAATTTAAATATTTTTTCTGCTGCTAAAACATTGACTACTCTATATTAGCTTCTTTGACTCCCATTAACTGTCCAGTGCATCCCCAAATTCCTACCAGAGCGGGCATGTATAGTATCTCACAGTCTACTGCAAAAAAAAAAACAGAGCATTGGAATTTATCAGGGTACTGAGAGAAGCTGCCACGCTTCGCTTCAGTGAAAACATCTCTATTTTGGTAACAGGGATAATTCTGTTTTTATGGTGCTCACTCTTCAAATCTCCAGCAGGGAGGAAGAGGTTTTACTCATTGCTAACCATTCTCTCCAGATGGGATATGGTCTCTGGGATGACTGAGTTGAGAAAGACTCCTCTGCAAATGTAACAAGAACTTCTCAGGAGAAGACTTAACTCTGAGTGTCAAAAGTGGGAAGACTATCTCTTGATGTTAAAAGAGAATGGCTCTGTAGCAGTTTGATAGTCATGATGTTTGTATCTGGATGCATGCATTAATGTGGAGGAAGCCAGCTACTGTTAATTTGCTCACACGCTGCTGGTTATGGCTGAGTGTAATGGTGCAAGGCTTGTTTTCATGATGAAAATTGCAGAGTAGGAGCTGAGTTAGGGCTGTTTCCCACTACACCTTTTCATGTTTTTATTTTACAGTGGCAAAAGGAAAAAGTTCTACTACTTTCTTATTCTGATGTACTACTTTTCCTGAGCTTTGACATCACTGAAAAATGAATAATACTGTAAATACTATCTTTATTTTTTTTCTTCACAGAATCTGTACCAAAACAGGTTCCTGGGCCTGGCAGCCATGGCGTCTCCATCTAGGAACTCACAAAATCGGCGCCGGTGCAAAGAGCCTCTGAGATACAGCTATAACGCCGACCAGTTCCATAACATGGACATCAGGAACAATTCCCATGAGACAGTCACCATTCCTAGGTCTACCAGTGACACGGACCTTGTCACTTCAGACAGCCGGTCTACCCTGATGGTCAGCAGCTCCTACTACTCCATCGGGCATTCACAGGACCTAGTGATATACTGGGATATAAAAGAGGAAGTGGATGCAGGGGACTGGATTGGCATGTATCTCATAGGTAAGTCCCTTTTGCCCTTTCAGTTTCTTGCTGCTATTTTTACTTGTAAGCATTAAGGTATTATGAGATAATGATAATAACAAGCTGATGCAGCTCCACCGAGTGTAGTCTATAAGTGGTTTTATATATTAAAAGTTTTTTCCTGCTTCTGAATTGCTGGTTGCAGTCTTAGTCCTCACTTATTCTTCAACAGAAGTATGAGAAGGCTTTCTGTTCCAGTTTCTTGACATTTCAAGATATTTTCATTTTAAAGCCATTTTGATTTTGGGAAAATACCTCCTGTATGAAGACAGCATAATATTTTCAGGGTTTCCACTTGCGATCCTTGAGTAATCTGTAACAGATGAGAGGTTTTACAAGTCAAGATGTGAATCATTTCAAAACTGTGAAACAGAATGCTTTTTTCTGTATAGCCAAAGGATATTTTGATATGAACAATAATTACAGACTGAGGCAGTCTGGAGTTGTCCCAGAAAGTCTTTCTTTTTTTACTTTTTTTTTTTGTGTGTGTGTGTATTGGAAACTGTACTCAGCCACATATATTAGCATATTTTTGGCATCTCCATTTAGTAAATCCAGCCCCACAGAAAAGTAACAAGAAATGGATTTCAATCCACTTTTACCAGATTGTTTCGCTTCAGTATAAATTAGCATTCTTTTAACTTGGCTTCTTTCCCACTTAAATAGTCCCGCTTCCTAGACTGAAGTCTGTGTTAACTCTTTGCCCTCTGGTAAGATTTGAACACAGTTTCAGACGCATTTACTGTATGGAGGAATCTCATAGATCTCCTCTCAAAAATGTGATGTTCTTAAGTATTTTATGAAAACCTGTGATTTGGTGAAGAAGAGAGGCTCAAATTGGTGCCCTCACAAGGGGAAATGTTGGTAAAATGCTGTCCTTATCTGTTTGGATAAGTATGCCTAGCACAAGCACGCAAACCAAAGCCAGGTAAAGCATATGATGTTGTGAGTTGGGCTTTTGAAGCAATCATAGGGGGCATCATAGGCAACTACGGTGTTACTTAAGTGCTTTAGTGGATTAGCAAAAGGCTTAGTGCCATGTGCTGAGGATGTTTGGAACGCAAATGTTAGCGACATAAGGGATGAAAGAAAGGGCATAGTTTAGTGTTTGATAGGAATGATTGGACTCGATAATCCGGTGGGTCTCTTCCAATCTGGTTATTCTATACTGGATGAGAGGTCTGAGCATGCAGAGGAACCCTGGTGGCACAGTGTTAGGTATTGGAAATGAGTTCAGGTTATTGAAGAGACTGGGAGAAGGGGAACATGAGGGTGGCTGTTTAGGACACGGAGGGAGAGGAGTGGAGCTGCAGAAAGCCAGGCTGTAGTACTTGTTCCTGTGAGTAAGCTTATAAAATACCCTGCTTTGAAAATAAAAGTAGGCTTCTGAAATTAAAAAACTTTTGGAAAAAAAACAGACTAGGTTTAAAACAGATGCTCTGAAAGCAGTGTGGTTTGTTGGCCTTAACAGAATGACTTGCTGTTACAGTTAAGCTTGCAATTGGGTGTTTTGCTGGAACAGATGAGAAGACACAGCAGCCTCCAGTACTAGGCAGTAAGAAATACTCTAAGCTTATTCTGCAGTAATGCAGGCTATGCATGAAGTTGCTTCAGTAGAAAGAAGCAAAGCATACTTTGTGGTGGTCTGGATTCAGCAGAAAGTACGTAAAGCTGTTTCACATTGAATGAACTTGTTCAGACAGATTTCGTAGCTCAGATGTTTTATCAAGGGCTGTGGAGACACATCCTAAATTTTTTTATAGGTAACCTCTATACATAGTTGTTTAACTGGGCAAAAATAAAATCCACCCTGCTACTCCTGCTTAATCTACTGTATCAAACAGGATGCTGCTCCAGACAGCCCAGTAAATTAGAAGTGCAAATTGTGAAGTGGATCTTTGCCCCTGCTGGCTGAATGCCTGATGTTAATGGAAATACTCAATGGCTTGTTCCAAGGAATG
The DNA here is from genome assembly GCA_033459285.1 of Clamator glandarius. Classification (NCBI taxonomy): domain Eukaryota; kingdom Metazoa; phylum Chordata; class Aves; order Cuculiformes; family Cuculidae; genus Clamator; species Clamator glandarius. The sequence continues at coordinate 6,877,309 of JAUNZM010000329.1, read as the reverse complement.
GTGCTGCCAAATGAAAAATAAGTAGTGTGTCCAGTCCTCAAGAAACCAACAGTTGACCTTTGGTGTCTTTGAAGGTGTTTTATCTCCAGCCTCTCAGATTCCCAGTCTCAGTAACTGAGGGAATGGCATACAGCAGCACATCTCTCCCTCTCCCTCTCCCCCTCCCGCTCCCTCTCCCCTGTCTCTTCTTGTGTAAGGTGAGATTTGGTGGCTTACTGCCCTTAAAGAAAGAACATTAGAGACTGTGAAGACCGCTTGGATTTTTGCGTGCATTTGATGTGGAAAACACTTGGAGTCTAGGAAGGTGACTGGCATTATGGCTATATCTATATCAACATAGTAGGAGGAACCACTAGGAATGGGTCTGTAGAAACGAACAGCTGATTAATGCGTGCTGGGGGCTTGGCACTATAGCATTCTCAGACTGGCAGACTAAATGTCCTTCAGTTGTTGTAGTGCATCTTTCAGTTTAGCTTTACCAGAAAAGAATCAAGTTCATGTGCCTAAAAATCACCACACAGTGGTGGCAAAGTGGGGACAGTTGCAAGGGTCATCCCAAAGCACATTGCTCACCTGGAATAAAATGTTGATACATCCTGTAGTTGATGTTTATAACCAATCAACAGGGACAGGACATCCAGACACCCTAATGACTTAGATTTATGGGTACATTTGCACAGGTTTTCCAGGTCTACATTGCTGTTTCAAGAGGAAACGTTCCTGCCCTTGTGGGTATGACCTTCACAATGTAAAGTGATATATCATAGAATCATAGAATCAGGTTGGAAAAGACCCACGGGATTGTCGAGTCCAACCATTCCTATCAAACACTAAACCATGCCCCTCAGTGCCTCGTCCACCTGTCCTTTAAACACCTCCAGGGAAGGTGACTCAACCACCTCCCTGGGCAGCCTGTTCCAGTGCCCAGTGACCCTTTCCGTGAAAAATTTTTTCCTAATGTCCAGCCTAAATCTTCCCTGGCAGAGCTTGAGGCCATTCCCTCTCATCCTGGCCCCTGTCACTTGGAAGAAGAGCCCAGCTCCCTCCTCTCTACAACCTCCTTTCAGGTAGTTATAGAGAGCAATGAGGTCTCCTCTCAGCCTCCTCTTCTCCAGGCTAAACAACTCAGGCTCTCTCAGCTGTTCCTGATAAGGCTTGTTCTCCAGCCCCTTCCCCAGCTTTGTTGCTCTTCTCTGGACTCGCTCCAGAGCCTCAACATCCTTCTTGGGGTGAGGGGCCCAGAACTGAACACAGTATTCAAGGAGCGGTCTTACCAGTACCGAGTACAGAGGAAGAATAACCTCCCTGGACCTGCTGGTCATGCAGTTTCTGATACAGGCCAAGATGCCATTGGCCTTCTTGGCCACCTGGGCACACTTGCTGGCTCGTGTTCAGTCGCTGTCAACCAACACCTCCAGGTCCTTCTCCTCCTGGCAGCTCTCCAGCCAGGCTTCTCCTAGTCTGTTACACTGCACAGGGTTGTTGTGCCTCAAGTTGTGCCTCAGCCGACTGAACATGAACTTTTCCCGGTCTGCTCAGTCGGAGATTAGTGTTGAAGCCTATTATTACCTATTGCATGGCGACACTATTAACTATTGCATTGCTGCTGGTTACTTTTGTGTTTGTCTCAAACCCAGCTAGTTCAGTCCTTCTTGTGATTGTTTGAGTTGATGAAATTTGAGCTGATTGGTTCGAATGTGGCACTACTCTTATGTTGTGGTGAGCCATGAGTACACAGGGAAATTAGTTGTCCTTGGGGTATCAGGCAGTGTGTTGTGGACTTTCTATAAAACTCAGTTTAGGAGCATTAGAGTTACTTGTTATTTGACTTGTGGGAGCTGCTGGGCATCCCAGGAAGGGGCCACAGAAAAGCAGAACAGAAGTCACTTATGGAATCATAGAATCATTAACGTTGGAAAGCACTTCCAAAATCATCCAATCCAACCATCAGCCAAACAACACCATGCCTACTAAACCATGTCCCGAAGTGCCATGTCTACACATTTTTGAACAACTCTAGGGATGATGAATCCCCTGCTTTCCTGGGCAGCCTGTTCCAGTGCTTTACCACTCTTTTGGTAAAGAAATTTTTCTTAATATCCAATCTAAATCTCCCCTGGCATAACCTGAGGCCATTTCCTCTCATCCTGTCACTTGTTACTTGAGAGGAGAAATCAGTACCCACCCCACTACAACCTATTTCAACAAAGTTGGAGTTGCAGAGAGGGATAAGGTCTCCCCTCAGCCTTCTTTTCTCCAAACTAAGCAACCCCACTTCCCTCAGCCACTTCATAAGACTTGTGCTCCAGACCCTTCACCAGCTCCATTGCCCTTCTCTGGATGCGCTCCAGCAACTCAGTATCTTTCTTGTACTGAAAGGTCCAAAACTGGGCACAGTATTTGAGATGTGGCCTTACGAATGCTGATCATGCCGACTGAACATGAGCCAGCAGTGGCCCAGGTGGCCAAGAAGGCCAGTGGCATCTTAGCTTGTATCAGAAACTGCATGACCAGCAGGTCCAGGGAGGTTATTCTCCCTCTGTACTTGGTACTGGTAAGACCACTCCTTGAATACTGTGTTCAGTTCTGAGCTCCTCACCACAAGAAGGATGTTGTGGCTCTGGAGCGAGTCCAGAGAAGAGCAACGAAGCTGGTGAAGGGGCTGGAGAACAGGCCTTATCAGGAACGGCTGAGAGAGCTGGGGTTGTTTAGCCTGGAGAAGAGGAGGCTGAGAGGAGACCTCATTGCTCTCTATAACTACCTGAAAGGAGGTTGTAGAGAGGAGGGAGCTGGGCTCTTCTTCCAAGTGACAGGGGATAGGATGAGCGGGAATGGTCTCAAGCTCTGCCAGGGAAGATTTAGGGTGGACATTAGGAAAAAATTTTTCACGGAAAGGGTCACTGGGCACTGGAACAGGCTGCCCAGGGAGGTGGTTGAGTCACCTTCCCTGGAGGTGTTTAAGGCACGGGTGGACAAGGTGCTAAGGGGCATGGTTTAGTGTTTGATAGGAGTGGTTGGACTCGATGATCCGATGGGTCTCTTCCAACCTAGTTATTCTATGATTATATGATTATCTCTTCCCTGGTCCTGCTGGCCACAATTTTTCTGGTACAAGCCAGGATGCTGTTGGCCTTCCTGGCCACCTGGGCACACTGCTGGCTCATATTCACCTTAGAGGAGTTCAGTCACTGCCATTGTAGTGATCTAGAAAATACCTCCAAATAATTTTATACATATGTTCGGTTTGAAATGCATAAAATATAGTCTGTGCTCACAACCACTGCCATCACTAAAATTTTGATGATACTCAGTAAACTGCGGGCTTCAGAACAGACATGTTCGAAGTTTGGGGAAATACAGATGTTATAAAAGGTTTCAAGAAGAAAAAGAGCAAAAACTGTGTAGATTCTATGTTTTAATGCTATAGGTCATGCTGGGATGCTCTTCAAAGGTTAAAGCAGCCTAAAAGCAAAGTTAAAGGGACTCCTCCCTATAGGAAAATTCTTGCAGCTTGCTCCTTGTGCAAAAGCCGCAGCTCCTTTTATTGAAAGGTATCTGGTTTTCTCCTCTTCAGTCCATGTGCGCATTCATAAGCATGGCTGCCTGGGAAATTGTCTTTGCAGGTAAAAGCTGGAATTAGAATTGGTTATCACTGTTAACTTTTGCTCAAGGTCTCAGGAAAGGGACTAGGCAGCCAGATCTCTTGTAAACCAGTGTTAAAAAATGGTGGTTGTGCATCTCATGGTAAAAAATAGTATTGGGTATATTTCCCATGGAGCTGCATGAATACATCCATACACACTTCAAAATCAGATGATGTGTAGAATAAACTCCTTAGATGAAGGGAGAATAGTAAATGTTGGCTCTGAAAGTATAGATGTTATTACTTTGGTGCATTTTAGGATAAGCCATAGTAAAATAACAAAAAATATAGCAATTGGAGGAAGATGGCTTTTTGGGTGTTTAAGACATATTGTGCCTTCTGGAGTCAGAATTACATTTCATTCCTGCTAAGCTCGCACTCTAGAGATCTTCTAACTTCCCCTCATATATACTATCTGTCAGCCCTGAGCTATGCAGAGGAAGGTCTAAATCCTGTAACAACTCACCTAAGGTGTGCTTTGCTTTCCCTCAAGAGAACTATAGTATTATGAATGTCAGCAATCTTTCAGAAACATATCCGCAATAAAAAACACAGACACTCAAAAAGAGTTGTCCAAGAAATTTAAGCATAGTGCAGCTTTATTGCTACTTAAAAAACTGTGTAATTTGAGTGTATTTGTAAAGAACATGCACATGGGGGGGAAAGATGGATAGAAATCAAAGCAGAATTATGAATAACGAAGATAGCATGTTCATATATCTTTTAAAAAGAACTCTTATTTAGTTGCTACTCTGAGACAGATGGAATATTTGCTGTTACTTATCTCAAGTTTTCTCTTTCTCTGTTATCTCTTTACTATTACTATTCCCTGCAGTCTGAAGTTTCTTAGATATATTAATATGGACTGCTGGCAGCTGCCTGTAGATAAGGAACTATCTTATAATTACTGCAGTAGCATTTTAGCTGCTACTAGATTTCAGTTCTGTCATCATCTCCATATCTGATGTACAGTAGCTAATGAGAAATGTTTAAACCAGACTTTGAAAGAAACATTTGCTCCATTGTCTGTGCACACTGATGTTGGAAGTTTCTCAGGGCCAGCATTATGCTCTTCTTACCCATTTGTAGTAGGTTTTTTTCTTTTGGCATTTCCTTATAGGAAAGCAAAACATTATTCAAGGTTATTAATGAAAACTTTCTTCATACACAGATCTTGTAGGGTCCAATTTACTGTCCATATCTGGCTTTTGACAGAGGAGTTCTTCTCAAATTTATATAAGTAGGAATGTCTTGACCTAATTAGTGACTGAAGTTTAGCTTCAAAACATTATGTTTTTCTCCTCTATTTCAGCCCTTGATGTTATTTCTCTCTCAAAATGGCAATTCACCATAATCTGACAAATCTGATTTTTTAAAGCTATTGGTGAATAAACATTCAGACGCTTGTTTAAACACTTTGCAGGTTGATTTTAGGTTTAGAGGACCTTGTGTTGTTTTTATTGCCCAGTGAGGCAAGTGGAAAGATTGACACTTTTCCTGCCATCAGACTTGGATCAGAACTTGTTTGTACAGCCATTTTACCAAATATCCACTGCATACAAGCAGAAAATGTTGCACGTTGCCAGCAGAGATGGAAAAAATATTAGAAATGGTAATGTGCATATAAGGCTAGAAATTGTGTTTCCATTACAGCTCTAATCCCTGGTTCAGACTCTCTGCATGTGTTTGGATTGTTGCTCTGCTTCTCCACTTCAGATAAAGCCATCAGTAAAACAAAACTCATCACTATGTGCCTGCTTGTTGGTGTTTGGATTTGCTGTGTCCTGGGATTACCCATTTTCCCAATCCTTTTATGGCCTTTTGAAGAGAATCACGCACTGGTCTTAAGGCTTCTTAAGAGTTTTGAGGGAACTGGCGGATGTGCTGGCCAAACCCCTTTCCATCATCTTCCAGCAGTCCTGGATGACTGGGGAGGTTCCGCTGGACTGGAGGCTGGCTGATGTCGTGCCCATCTATAAGAAGGGGCGCAGGGAGGATCCGGGGAACTACAGGCCTGTCAGTCTGACCTCGGTACCGGGGAAAGTCATGGAGCGGGTGATCCTGAGTGCTATCAAGAAGCACTTGCAAGAGAACCGGGTGATCAGGCCCAGTCAACACGGGTTCATGAAAGGCAGGTCTTGCCAGAGTAATCTGATCACCTTCTGTGACCAAGTGACTAGACTCTTGGACGAGGGAAAGGCTGTGGATGTGGTCTTCCTGGACTTCAGTAAAGCCTTTGATACAGTTTCTCATAGCATTCTGCTTCGGAAACTGTCGGCCTCTGGCCTGGATGGTCGCACACTCTCCTGGGTGGAAAACTGGTTGAATGGCCGGGCCCAGAGAGTGGTGGTAAGTGGAGTTAAATCCAGCTGGAGGCCAGTGACAAGTGGGGTTCCCCAGGGCTCAGTCCTGGGTCCAGTCCTGTTCAATGTCTTCATCAACAACCTGGATGAAGGCATTGAGTGCACCCTTAGCAAGTTTGCAAACGACACTAAGCTGGGTGGAAGTGTGGATCTGCTGGAGGGTCGGGAGGCTCTGCAAAGGGATCTGAACAGGCTGGACTGCTGGGCTGAGACCAATGGCATGAGGTTTAACAAGGCCAAATGCCGGGTCCTGCACTTGGGGCACAACAACCCTGTGCAGTGTAACAGACTAGGAGAAGCCTGGCTGGAAAGCTGCCAGGAGGAGAAGGACCTGGAGGTGTTGGTTGACAGCAACTGAACACGAGCCAGCAAGTGTGCCCAGGTGGCCAAGAAGGCCAATGGCATCTTGGCCTGTATCAGAAACTGCATGACCAGCAGGTCCAGGGAGGTTATTCTCACTCTGTACTCGGCACTGGTAAGACCGCTCCTTGAATACTGTGTTCAGTTCTGGGCCCCTCACCCCAAGAAGGATGTTGAGGCTCTGGAGTGAGTCCAGAGAAGAGCAACGAGGCTGGTGAAGGGGCTGGAGAACAAGTCTCACAAGGTCTCTTCCAAACTAGTGATTCTATGATTCTATGATTCTCCTTAGTAGGTCATCTCATAGTTAGGTGTCTCATGAGGCTGGGGACGGTCGCCGTGGCTGGCAGTCATCACCTAAGAAAATTATGTTTTGTTCGACATCTGCAGTTCTGCTCTTTCGATAACACACCAACAGAGGTGCCCAGTGGCTGGACAGCTTTCACTAAGCACAGCACTATCTATTTCAGGAATAAGGAGCAAACGTGTCATAAAAAAATCAATAGAGAGCCTGCATGAACGCTGAGTGACAGAGGGAGTATCGGTTGTCATAGGCCTTGGCAGGTATATTAGCATAGGAATATCAGTTCTTTGTTCCAACCTAGCTTGCCTTCAGCTGGCGGCTCTTGGATCCAGTGTTTATCAGGCATCCCAGTTCTGTATCTGGTGGACCACTTCATCCAAACAAAACCAAGATATGCCATTTCCTGACCCACCATGTGTGACAAACGTAGTTAGCTTTTACCTGTTTCACTCCTTTACAAGTTGATACAGCCAATGCTTAAATGCAAGGGTCTCTGAATATTCCCAACACGTATGGCCATTCTCTCTTTCAGTGTTTCCAAGGTTCACCTCTGTCATTTGTGTAGTGATAATGTCAGGAGGAATGCATCAACAAGCTTATGCACTGTTGGTGCAGTGGTGGTGTACTTTCTGGTCTTCTAGGGAAATCATGGTAAAGAAGCCTGGAGGTTGCCCATTCTTTTCCTTAAATACCATTAATATGTGGTAGAAGTATTTACTGTGTGCCAAAAGATTCCCATATTTCTTTAGTATTTCTCGATAAAATAACAGCTGTGGTATTATGAACCTCCTTCTGGGTAAAAGGGTGGAAAAGAGTTTTCCACTTCAACTGTCATCCTGAATATCAGGGAGAGGGAAATAATCCAGACAGGAAGTACTGCTTCTGTGCTGTGCAAGGAGGGCTTGTATTGCTCTATAGCCCCAAATGATAATGAAGCCAGTAATCATGACTCCCTAAAGCATTTCTGAAGAAATCAATCCAGTGGGGGATACTGATGCACCAAGAGCCATGTTTTGGCCTCAGTCCTGCAAAGGCAGCATAATCCATGCAGCATGTTCAGAACATTGACTGGGTAGAACCAACCATAGTATAAACAGAGAACAGCACAAACATAAAAATATTGGCAGGATAAGGCTTAAAGCAGAAAGATTTGTTCTGTAGGGGCTGTCAAGCTAGCTGTGTAGATTTTGAAGGTTCAGCATATGTTTTTCTTCTCTTAGATTTCTAAACCAAACTAAATCATTCTTACTGCTTAGTGTTTATAAAGCTTAAACGCATTGTTCATAATATTTGAATATTCCCATGCTGCCCTTCACAACTACTATAATGATTGTGTATGCATTTATAGTAGCTTGTGTAATCTTTTTCTGATTCATTGATCTCTCCAGCCCTGAAGACATTTGTCCTTCACTGAAGGTCTTCCACTTTGTAATAAGCTTACAGTTGGATACCATTTTTCAGATAAAATCACTCCAGATTCTCAAGAGATTCTTTGCACTGTGGTGCTTCAGTGCACACATCTGACTTGTTTGGGGGCTTTTTGATGTATCTGATCACAAACTTCCATCTAATTTGCTCTCTGCTGTTACGTCTTTTAACATTGCTCTAAGCCCGTTTTTCAAATACTGCAAATTATTTCCCCTTTATTAATGAACATTGTTAACCTGGACAAGTGTCATCCTTGTTCACATTTCAAATCTTCCTATGTCCCTTTATATCATGTCTTTATACCGCCTTGGGCCTGCAGCATCTCTTATTTTAATACCTTCTAACAAATTTCATGGATGCACTGCATTCTTCTAATCTTCATTTTCCAAGTTGCACTGTAATCAAGGGGGAGATTTCCACTAACTGTGAGAACTTTGGAACTGTTATTGTATTAAAAACAAACCAAATGAAACTCTCATGTTGTACCTCACCACATGTTGTATATCTTCAGTTTTTTGGTATGCACTAAGGCAGTCGTGGTCATCTTTGTTTGAATTCCTCCCTCTCATCTTTATTTCTGCATGCAAGCTGGATGTCATTAATTGCAGAGAAGTTTGTGCAATGCATAGCTGTTGCTAAAACCCAGATATGGTCCATCTGCTGTAGTGGTGATAATAAATCATAGAGTCTTAAAGCAATTTGGGCTGCAAGGGACCTTAAAGATCACTCTGTTCCAATCCCCTTGCCATAGGCTGGGACACTTTCCGCTATATCTAGTTGCTCAAAGCCTCATCCAACATGGTCTTGAACACCTCCAGGGATAGGGCTTCCATGACTTCTCTGGGCAATCTGGCAAATCTGGAAGTGCAGGAGCTTTAAAGCAGAAGTCTGTAGCTGGGGCAGGTATAGCTGAAGTAGCAATGAGAACTGTTTGGATACTGTGGTAGTATTGTAATTTAAGGGTATGCGGAACCAAATGACAGTAATATTACTAGACAGATGTGCATCCTACTGTAACCTAACATCTGCTGTTATGTATCTTCATTTTCCTCACTCTGTCCACCTTTTCAGCAAAAGACTTGTGGATTATTGAAGAGAAGTGGAACACCTCAGATACTGTGAAAGAATAGGGCCTGTCTCCATTAGCTACACTTTTAGCTGGAGGCTCCACCATTGTAGGGAAGAAGAGAGAAACCCCTCAAGCAACAGAGCTCAGACTCTCAGTGTGGTTAGATGAAGCACAAGAAGATTGGGACAATGAGAAAGGACTAGATCCATAGTTTGTCTAAAGCCTTCTGAAAACCCATAAGCATATCAGGCCAAGTTTTTAATAGGGTCTCTGTATTTGGCAGTTTTGCATTCCTTTTCTTATCAGTGTCATGAAAGATCAGAATGGTATCTCCTGACTGTAATTCAGAAGCTGCTGAAATGGTAAAGGATAACACCATATGTGGCTCTGAAAGCAAGTCAGATGTTTAAAGGTGTAAGTGTTTTGCTGAAAGTTGCAACTTCTTGTTTTGGAGAGTGGATGAGATACGTCCTTTAGATTTTATGTGTAAATCTTTCTGTTTCAGATTAGGTGGTTCAGGTTTTAAACCTACCCTTGCTGCCTTTCTGTATATCTGGAGCAGTTTGGACTTGGGACGATATTTCTTGCCCTCAGTGACCAAGAATTGTTGCAACTTTACCAACATTATTACTTTTTTATCACAGTGTATGTTCTTTTATTTCCCTACTTTCCTTTGGTCTTTTTGTTGTCATGTCTTCCTCTCACTGCAGTTCTCCACTCATTGTTCACATTTTCTCCCACCCAATTCAGTTTTCTTTAACTGGGTAGGGGATTAATTTTTGCGGGATTAAAATGGAACCATTCATGTACTTGAAACAAAGCACATGCACAGCTCTTAAGTAAATGACTGAGCTTTCAGCACCAATGAAGTATTAGGCCTTTGTTTTCCAGAACTCTAGTCCCTAACAAGCTGTGGAAGGAGAGGTACTAACTGTAAATTGCAGTATATTCATTGTCTGTAGCAGAAATTGGCAAATCAATTAACAGTGAAGTTTCAATCCATGTTAGAGCTGGATATGTAGCTATTGAAGTCAGTGGAAACATTAGTATCGACTGCTATAATGATAGCCATTATTTATGATTTTTTTACTGTTGTATCTTTGTAAATAAGGAAATGGTATCACTTTTCTGCACACATTTCTCATTAATAGTGCTTCTTCTGTAGAATGCTGATCACTTGTATTCTGAAGCACAAGCATGGTTTCCAAGGGCTCAGCTTTGCAGTGATAAGGGGTCACAAAAGGAAATACTGGCACGGCATGCGATCTGTATTTGTCAATTGTAGGGGCTGTTGTTATCAGTTTGTGTTGTCCTATGAGGGATAAATTGGATGCTAAGAGAAGAAACATCAGAAATAGGAAGCTTATCCATGACTTACGCTTATATCATCTTGCAAAATAATTTAATTTTATTGATGTTCTATGCTTTTCAGTGTACCTTTCCTGCAGTTTGCTATGGAAACTGTAAAACTGATCAACTAGATCTTGACCTCTTTGCACAGAAAGCTAAATTTAAAAGTGTTTCGCCAAATATTTTCTTTTGTCATTATGGTTTACACACACATATTGACCAGAAGTATTTTTAAATTTCATGCTAAAGCAAATTTATTCAGCTAAAGGTTGTAAGTCCTTTTGTAATTTCAGCAGGACAGCATTTCTTATTCATAAAGGACTAAGCCATGAAATGTGCCTTCTCTTTTTACAGAATAATTGCATTAAGTTGATAGAAAGCAAAGGTTATAATATGTAAGTCTAAATGAAATTAGTGATGGTTAAAAGACTGGAATAGCATCCGGGTTTTGGCACCTGTCTGACATTGTGTTCCTGTCTTGTGTTAATGATTTGCTTCTTTAAAGGTAGCCCACATTATTCTAAATTTTGTAGTGGTTATTCTTGGAGAACACAGAAAGATAGGCTGATGATACTTATCAGCAAAATACTGCTTGAGAAGGGGTAGGTTTTTCATTTCCCTCCCCTTAATTAAAACCAAATGAATTGAAAGGGTCACTCAGCTATTTATAATCTGAACTCCATCAGTCCTTCTGAAGAAGATGTATTGGCTATCATAGAATCATTAAGGTTGGAAAAAACTACTAAGATCATCAACTCAAACCATCAGCGCAACACCACTATACCTACTAAATATGTCCCAAAGTGCCATGTCTACACATTTTTTGAACACTTCCAGGCATGGTGTCTCCACTACTTCCCTGGGCTGCCTGTTTCAATGCTTCACTACTCTTTTGGTAATGAAATTTCTCCTAATATGCCATCTAAACCTCCCCTGGTGCAACTACCTGTTTTCTCCTCTGTGGGAATTTCACGCAAGCTTTCAAATACTGAAGTCTTGTCTTTTTAATGTAAGCTGATAACAGTGCTTGAAGTGCCCATTAAGTTTTTTACAGATCTTTTGGAGGGGTGTCCTTTCTCAACATTTTCCTTAATTCCTCTGAAAAGCAGCGTGGTTTTTTTGTCAATTTGCTACTATCTTTTATCTGAAAGACAGCTCTCTTTGGTGGCTGTTGTTCTTTGTCTCTCTCTACATATAGTGCTTGTGAAGTGTATTGGGATTGCCTAGCATGGGAGAGATGGCGGGGAATATTTTTAGCAGCAAAAGTCTGTGCTTGGAAGTATCTGGTTTGGTGAGGACAAGCAGTCCATTGGAATTGCTGCTGGTTCCCAGAGCACTTGCTAATGTTTGCATTATGTGTGCCTTGGTCCCTCTGGCTGCTGCTCAGGCCCCCGCTGCCTGGCACTTGCTTGTGCATCCCCACCTCCTTTTCCTCCAGGGACCATGCAAGAGGCGGGAGGTCTGACTGCTGCTGCTCCTGTCCCCGTGCAGCTCTGCAGGTCTGCAGCCACCTTTCTTTTCACCAGCAAGAGGCAGCTGGCACCTCTATGTGCCCCAGAGAGCAATGTTTGCTGTCTCCCTATCTCAGCTTCCCTCATCATCTGTCTCCAGCTCCAGGACCAGACAATACCCAAAGGTATCATCCCAAAATACTGCCTTACTTGTTATTTCCTTTAATTAGTTACCTGTTTGACATCCAGGGAAACAAAGCTGCATATCTGAGAGCAATTGCAAAGTGTTTCCTTTTTGACCAAGTAAACCAGGGCTACCCAGTGGACTGCCAGCTAAGCAGAGAGCTAGTTTAAAGGTTAATCGCATTTCAAAGATGGAGGGAGGGAGATGCATTACAATGGTTCATTGGAAAAATGTCAAAAGCCATTAGCTGCTGGCTGAAATATATAAAAGGGAGCAGCATTAACTCTGCTTTTCATTCTCTGTAGAGGTGAAATGAAGCATTTCACCATTTACCTTCAGGAATTAAGATGCAACATGGTTTTAAGGTCATTTCCTTTGTTATAGGAATTCTTGGTGGAAAGATGAAATAAAATTTGTTTTCCTTTCTCTTTAACCTACTGTATTGGTTGTTCACTTACATATCTCCTGCGTATTGGTAAATACATGAACACACATATGCAGGTATATTTTGTGCACTAAAAGGCTGTGGATTTCATATGCACAATTTTCTTTGTCAGACATAATGTCCATGCTCAGGGAATAGCTTGCATAGAATAATATCACCTGCTAACTAAAACAAGTCAATAGGGCACATTCATACATTCCAACCTCCTGACCGGTTTCAACTACTGCTATTTTTAACTTGCCAGGGAATAATTCTTTCTTATTTTTCACATTCCAGAAATACATATGTTCAAAACTGAAGGAGAAATGTTTTGCTTTTGGACCTGCATGTATTTATCTCTAGTTAAAATTTGTCTTAAAAATCCCAGCTAATGTAAATTTCTACTGGACTAGGAGTATTATTTCTTTGTAGAGAGGGAAGTACCTAGCTATTCAAAAGAGAAAGATAGGGCTTACATCTGGCTGTGAGAAGGATCCACAGACTGGATTTCTAAATCATGACATTTATAAATATGTTTTATTTACAAATTTTTTTTTGTGCTTAAAGGCTCCACTGCTCCTACTTGGGAGGACCTGCATATTGCAGAGCCCTGTAAACTTGTATTAAAATATGTTTTCTGCTGCCTGAGCTTGTATGATATCAGTGACTGCTGTCCATAACTTGTGTGCATGTGACTAGCTCTGTGTGTGTATGTACCTCTTCCCTGCCATGCTTTGTGTCCTGACTTTGCCCTGCAGATGGATTGGGACAAATCAGAGAGCTCTGGGCAATCACTGACCACATGAACTTTAACAAGGGCAAGTGCCGAATTTTGCACCTGGGACATGGCAACCCTGGATGCATGTATAGACTGAGGAGCGAGAGACTGGAGAGCAGCCCTGCGGAAAGGGATCTGGGTGTTCTGGTTGACGGCAAGTTTAACATGAGCCAACAGTGTGTCCTGGTAGCCAAGAGGGCCAACTGTGTCCTGGAGTGCATCAAGCACTTCATTGCTAGTCACTCAAGGGAGGTGATTGTCCCAGTCTACTCTGCACTGGTGTGGCCCCAATTTGAATTCTGTGTGCAATTTGGGGTACCACAGTAGAAGAAGGGTATAAAGCTACTGGAGAGTGTCCAGAGGAGGGCCAGAAGTTGGCAAAGGGTTTAGAGGGGAAGCTGTATGAGGAGTGGTGGAAGTCACTTGGTCTATTCAGCTTGGAGAAGAGAAGACTTGAGGGGATACCTTATCACGGTTTACTGCTTCCTTACAAGGGAAGGAGGAGGAGTAGGCACTGGTTTCTTCTTTCTGGCGTCCAGTGATAAGAATCAAGAGAATGGCAGGAAGATGTGCCAGGAGAGGTTTAGGTTGGATTTTAGGAAAAGGTTCTTCACCTAAAGGGTAGTGGAGCACGAGAACAGGCTCCCTAGGGAAGCAGTTGCCTGACAACATTCAAAAAGCATTTGGACAATACCCTCAGACATATGGTGTGAATGTGAGGTTTGTACTATGCAGGGACAGGAGTTGGACTAGATGATCTTTGTGGATCCCTTCCAACTTAGGACATTCTACGACTCTGTGAATTTTTGCTCTGTACACTGTCTTTCCCATACACCCCTGTATCTCACCTCTGTGGCAGGAGGCAGGGTGCAGATGCTCTTCAGAGGGAGCGATTAGTCCCAGCTTTCCTGTGGTCTCAGCTGTAAGCGTAGGCTGGCTTGCTTTCCCTTCAGTCAGCTTCTGCTGTGACAATGCAGATGGTCTAGTCCTTTTTCTGAGCCTATCTTATTCCAGGCTTCCTGCTCATTTTGGACAAAAAAGTGGAAAGGGCTCAGCTCACAGTAGGAATGTGATTGGCTTTGGGTATGGGCACATGCCCACATCTCTGTCAAATTATAGAGATTATGTGATGCAGAGTTCATGCTGCCTTTGTGTCAGCTGCGGGAAGCAGAAAACAGTGGATGCAGTGGAAGTGCCAACTGGCCCCCACAGACACTGTGCACAAACACAGCATTTTACGTCTGATTCTGGGATCTCTTGTGCTGCTAAACTCTGGCATAAAATGTCTGTGATTTCCTAAGCAAGGCCATTCAGCCTAGCTTAGCTGATCTTCCTAAAGTAGGCATGGTATTTTATAAATAATGTATCTTGAGAAGCAGTAATTACCCATACATCTTAGTAATATGGCAGGCCTTGAAGCATCTCCAGCAGCTTACAGAGACTGAATATGACAAATAAACATGACAAGTCATGAAGCCAGAGAACAGCATGCCTGAGCTGAGGGATGGGCTCTCTGCCCTGTCAGGACAGGGAAACAGTCTGCGTTCTCAGGCTCCAGCTCAGTGCAAAGTTTCAGTATATATTCATCTTATGTATAAAACTTTACAGCCTGTCAGAGGGGAGCTTTGAAAATCCCTTTCAAAGCAAAAGGGACACTTCATAGGTTTAGATCTCCTTGTAAGTAGGCAAGTCTTCTTACTTCCACAGTATAATGTGGGTAATTATGGATAAATTGAATCTAGGACGGCCCTTTACCCAAGGTAGTCATTAGTAATCTAAAACTCTGAAAGCAACAGTGTATGCTTATCTGTCCTTTTTAATATATAATTTGGTATTTAAAAGAAGACAAAACAAGCTGTAAAGTATAGAGGAAGAACAGAAATCATGACAGAGGATTTTACTATTGAAGAGTTACTGCAGAGATGTATGTGAATGTGGTAAAAGATTTCGACAAAGCATGAAACACAGCAAGTGGAATAATCACTGACAACTAACAAGCCAGCAAAGGGAGAGCATATTGTAGATAGCATTGTCATTTACAATGATACGTTGCAATCATCAATGACTTCTTTATAAAGATTTCTGTAGTAAATCCCTCAAGAAACTGGCACCAAAGAGTTCAGTGCTGGTAGCTCACTTACCTTCCTCCTTTGAGAGCACAACAATGTAAAACCAGCAGGACAACACTGATGTCTGCTTGGTGCTTTATTCTTTCAGTGAAATTGTAGTTTCCTTTAATTTAAAAATCTACTTTGTTTAACATTCTTATATGTATGTTTTAGTCTGAGTTTCTTGGCTTCATCCTTTGGGCTGCCTCTTCCACTCTGCAGTTGGCCACACCATAAGTCTATCCTCATGCACAGCGTCCCTTGCTGCTTAGCATTTTCTTATTTTATTATGTGATAATGAAGCAAGTACTTCACATTGTTTACAATTCTTCATTTTATTCTTAATTTTCTTATTTTATTATGTGATAATGGAGAAAGCACTTCACAGTATTTATAATTCTTCATTTTATTCTTAATTTTCTTATTTTATTATGTAATAATGAAACAATTACTTCACAGTGTTTACAATTGATGTATTTTAATCTTAGATTGAGTGGTTCACATTTTCCCTCAGCTTTTAGGGTCACTAGTAATTAATGTAATTGTCTTCAGAACCAAGTCTCAGTACCCACCTAGGATTGTTTCCTTACCAAAGCTGAGTTGCTTAAATTGCATTTTACAAATCTTTATTAAAATTAAAACCATCCTTATTGCCAAGGAGAAATATCCTGGAGGCTGCTGGCTGGTCTCTGCAGGCAGAGGACATGGCTCATCTATTACTTAAGTGCTTTGACAAGGCATGGGAGCAAAATCCATTTCACCCCTCTGCATCCGGAGCGATGAGGCCATGGCCATGCCCAAACTGCGTTGCTACTTTAGCCGCTTGGATTCATAGCCATTCTGGGCTTCCACAGGCCACTGACAATGAGCCCTGCTCCTCTCTGACAGGCTGTAAATGTCTCCATATGTCTATTTTATTTTTGACAAGCTGTTTCTTTTTATTGATGATCAAAACCATAACCGTCAGCCTGGCCTGGCTGCAATATGTGCATTTTTGTTTGCTTGAAAGCCTGGCCTAAGCTTGTAAGTCAGTGAGCATGTCCCTCAGGCTGTGGCATGGTTTCACTGGCTGTTTTTTAAGCTGTTGGATAACAAAGGGTCAAACACTGGGCCCTTGGTTGGAGGCTGAGATGTGTTTGCTCCCACATATGCTGTGTAGGGCTTACAGATTGATCTGGAAATGAGCTCATTGAAGTAGTCTAAAATGAAACTTAGAAGCAGACTAAAAGTTTATTCTCGTGGGCAACCAGAAGGCCACTCCTCACGCTCACTGCCCACCTCTTTTTTCATTGTATGTAGCCCTGTGTGTGCAGGGTGGATGCTGCCTCAGCCTTGGCTTTCAGAAACTTTTTAGAGATTATTCATTTTTATAGGTTAGTCCTTGACTCCTTTGAAGATCAGCTTGGTAGTCTGACAGCTGCTAAATGTTGTGAAACCCTGCGAGGAGGCAATGTTTTGCTGCCAGTCACTCCATTTTGGAGGCTGAGAGCTGTGAAGGCACCCAGTGAGGGAGATTCTTCAAGAATAAATGTCCTTTGCTGTACGCTGCAAGAAATAACTGCATCTGTTGTGATAGAAATGAGTGTAGTACAGATGCCTACACAGAACTGTTTTCTGTGGGCTTGAAGGGAAGATTTGGTGTGGGATGGGGATAATTTTTTGCTACTGTTCTCTCTTACTGGTAGATAATTTCTAATTAGGTAGGGATCCATCCATGCTAAGCTAAATATTTTCATTTTTGAGGATTTTGTAGGAATATACCTTTTAAAAATTACATTTCAAGAAAACCTGTAATTTTAAGAAGAACTGCTTTTTAAAGAAATACAAATGACTGGAAAAGCTAATTTCTCAGCACGTGGTTCCAAGCTGTTTAGCAGCTCTAGTATGTTCTGTCAAGCCAAAGGCATATTTTTAGCCTGACTGTCTGCTGTGTGTGTTATTGTAACAGGCAATTGACAAGGGCATTTTCTTTGTTTGTAGATGAGGTCTTGTCTGAAAACTTTTTGGACTACAAGAACCGTGGTGTGAATGGCTCTCACCGTGGTCAAATTATCTGGAAGATTGATGCCAGCTCTTACTTTGTGGAACGTAAGTATTTTCCTGGTCCAGCTATAGTATAATTCAGCCATTGACAGAGATACTTGAACTACTGAGGTTGTTCTTTACAATATTTTTTGTGCCATATATGTCTTTTAGGAAAGGCCAGAAGTGTTATCAAAAATGTGGGCTGTACTGAGAGGAACTGAAACATTTATACAAACAAATAGATTTTGTGAATGTTGGCTTATTTACACAATATTTTTAATATAATTATAAATAAGTATTTAATCTATTTGTCATTTTTTGAACAATATCATTAGTAATGATCTGCATTAACTTGAATATGATATTAAGAAAAAGAAGAGCTCAGGTACATAATCTCACTCCAGGAGGATTCCCACTGACTTTTGGTTGGAAAACTTCAGGCTGTGTCCAGCTTTCATGGGATATGGGTGGATTCAGAGGTATAAAGATCTATTTATGATCATTGTCTAGATTGCTGCAGGTATGTGTCTATACTTCTATCAAAGTACACTGATTTCAAATTAATTGTGTTCGTATATTACCCAGGGCATCTGATGCAATGCAGTGTAACTCTTTTCTACCTGCTTAGCAATAAAAATACAGAAACACTGAATTTGCTTCTGCAAAGTTGCATGTATCTTGTACAGCAGGTTAACAACATTTCCTGGCTCAATTGGCTCACATCACTGACTAAAGTGAACCTGACCATTCAAGTCCTTCCTCTTTTCAGAGAGTTGACACTTCCCAGTGTGAATGGGATTTATGGCCTCTTTATTACCCCAAAGAAACTATATGCATTTCTTTGGAGAACAGAAATAGGGTACTTAAAACAGTGGACTGAGATCTATATATATATGAATTGCATGGCAGACAGTTATGTCAGTTTTAGGTTGCCTGGATTTGAAAGCAGTCAAGGGAATCTTTGATATAACCTAAATTGTAAAGGCTTTGGAAAGTGTTTGAATTATACTTGATTACATTAATCTCTGACTGTAGGCACCTGATATCAGCAAGGACACTACGTGCAGAGATTTTACAGGTACTCAGGCCTAGAATCAGGTTATTATTGCTTTGGAGTAGGAAGAATTGCTGATGGTCTATAATATCTAGTGCTAAGTTAAATTGAGAAAGTTGCTCTAAAGAATTAAGGGAGCTGCTGAAATGTCTATGGGGTGTCTGGGATGTGAAACAGGATGCTTATATCCTGTGTTTTGAAAAATACGTTTATGGAAAATTGTTTCATGTATAAGAATGTTGATTTTAATTATTCTGGGTTTGGGGCAGAAATACGTTACAGGATCTAACATTTAGAGCAAGGCTCTAATTTGCAGCTCCTTCTTTGAGCTGTGGTTACTAATCCATGAGACTGATTATGCTTTCTTTTAACTGTTAAAGAATCACAGAATCACAGAATCACACAGAATCACATTAAAACCAGGTTGGAAACGACCCACTGGATCATCGAGTCCAACCATTCCCACCAATCCCTAAATCATGCTCCTAAGCACCTCATCTACCCTAACCTTAAACACCTCCAGGGACGGTGACTCAACCACCTCCCTTGGCAGACCATTCCAATGCCTAACCACCCTCTCCGTGAAGAACTTTTTCCTAATCTCAAGCCTAAATCTCCCCTGGCGGAGCTTGAGGCCATTCCCTCTCGTCCTGTCCCCTGTCACCTGGGAGAAGAGGCCAGCATCCTCCTCTCCACAACCTCCCTTCAGGTAGTTGTAGAGAGTAATAAGGTCTCCCCTCAGCCTCCTCTTCTCCAGGCTAAACAACCCCAGCTCTCTCAGTCGCTCCTCATAAGATTTGTTCTCCAGCCCCTTCACCAGCTTTGTTGCTCTTCTCTGGACTCGCTCCAGAGCCACAACATCCCTCTGGTGATGAGGGGCCCAGAACTGAACACAGTACTCGAGGTGCGGTCTCACCAGTGCCAAGTACAGAGGGAGAATAACCTCCCTGGACCTGCTGGTCACTCCGTTTCTGATACAAGCCAAGATGCCATTGGGCCTTTTTGGCCACCTGGGCACACTGCTGGCTCATGTTCAGTCGGTTGTCAACCAGCACCTCCAGGTCCTTCTCCTCCTGGCAGCTTTCCAGCCAGGCTTCTCCTAGTTTGTACCTCTGCTTAGGGTTGTTGTTCCCCAAGTGAAGGACCCGGCATTTGGCCTTGTTAAACCTCATGCCGTTGGTCTCAGCCCAGCAGTCCAGCCTGTTCAGATCCCTTTGCAGAGCCTCCCTACCCTCCAGCAGATCCACACTTCCACCCAGCTTAGTGTCGTCTGCAAACTTGCTAAGGGAGCACTCAATGCCTTCATCCAGGTCGTTAATAAAGACATTGAACAGGACTGGACACAGGACTGAGCCCTGGGGAACCCCACTTGTTGCTGGCCTCCAGCTGGATTTAACTCCATTTACCACCACCCTCTGGGCCCGGTCATTCAACCAGTTTTCCACCCAGGAGAGTGTGCGACCATCCAGGCCAGAGGCCGACAGTTTCCGAAGCAGAATGCTATGAGAAACTGTATCAAAGGCTTTACTGAAATCCAGGAAAACCACATCCACAGCCTTTCCCTCGTCCAAGAGTTTAGTCACTTGGTCATAGAAGGTGATCAGATTACTCTGGCAAGACCTGTCTTTTGTGAACCCGTGTTGACTGGGCCTGATCACCCGGTTCTCTTGCAAGTGCTTCATGATTGCACTCAAGATCAACTGCTCCATGACTTTCCCCGGTACCGAGGTCAGACTGACAGGCCTGTAGTTTCCCGGATCCTCCCTGTGCCCCTTCTTATAGATGGGCACGACATCAGCCAGCCTCCAGTCCAGTGGAACCTCCCCAGTCATCCAGGACTGCTGGAAGATGATGGAAAGGGGTTTGGCCAGCACATCCGCCAGTTCCCTCAAAACTCTTGGGTGGACTCCATCCGGCCCCATAGATTTGTGGGCATCTAGCTGGGCAAGCAAGTCTCTAACCACCTCCTCTTGGACCTAGGGAATCTCATACTTCTCATCCAACCCTTGGGGTTGTGCACAGAGGGAACAATTTTCCTTACTGTTAAAGACTGAGGCATAGGGAGATGTAATATTCCAGAACTCGCTTTTGAAGAGGCCTTATTATCCTGATTTATTGAGCAAAGGTGGAAGTGAAACTGGGCTACCACTAGTTTTCCTGCCTAATCCATAACAGAAAAGAAAGAGGCAATGTGAGAAATGCTTAGGAGAGAGCCTCTTCAGGTGAGCCACATTTCATGAAAGGCTCAACTGCACAATGAATTATGTGAGCTTAGTAAGTTGTCCCCATTACCTGAGACATAATAGCTGTTGTTAATTGACTGCGTGTACATTCTTCACTTGCCCTACTGTAAGAAAATGCAACTTAGCATAACCATCATTCACTGATGCTTAAAACTAAGTCATTCTACACTGTAGTTGGGCATCCCCCGCTTGATAAGTTGCTGCCTCTTGGTAATTGCTATCATTAGGTTGTCAATCTGCCCTGAGATCATGTACCAGTACACTGATCGTGGACAAGTCATCACCCTGTCCAGAATTAAAATAGGAGAAAATCAAGTAGGCAGTAGTAAATAACAGCACATAGGGATACTCTTACAGCTGCTTAACTACTGAAATGGGAAGTTAAAACAGTGAAAAATGTTGATGTATGTAGATTTCTAAGGGTTCCTTCTTGTTGAGAATTTTATATGAAAGGGATCAACTGCAAAGCTATATAAATGTTATGTTAAAAACTGCAGTGTCTGAAAACCTCATGTATCCAAAAAGTACAGTGTAAGCCATCTTCTTTGAGACTTTTATTTTTTGAACAGAGATCAGATCTTCTCTTTATGTTACATAGCACACAATGTGATGACATTTGAACAATCAGCAAGATACTTGTCATCAAATTCAAACTCACCTAACAAATTTGTTTTCTTTTTCCTGCTGTTCACTACAGAACTTGATGGCAAGGGGATGTTTAGTGGTAATATGTTAGAAGAATCGTGGTATTGGTCCAAAGTTAACCTGACCTAATATTCTGTCTCTGAAAATAACCAACAGAGTAGACTTGAGGGAAGCATAAGGATAAGTAAGTGTTAGTGAGTCTTCCAGTTGGAGTATATTTAGCTTCTGTTAATCTGTAGCTCAGGCACTTCTTGAGATAGGTAGCCTTTTTGTTTGGCATCTGTCAAGGCATACAGTAGGTAGCTAAGGCGTGATAATTTATATTCAATAATTCCATATCGTATCTCTATGTTATGCTCCCCCTAACTTGCTATCAGTTGGAATCTTGCCAATTATAGCATTAGTTCTCTATAAAACAGCGTCTCACTTGTGAAGGCAACCCTTAATTTCTGCTTTTGCTTTTCCCATAACTATCTGTACCTTGTTATCTGTTCATCACATGAGTCAATACTGGCAATTTATCAATCGCGCAGTTCTTCAGTATACACTGCAGTGTTTGGCCCATCAGGGCTGGCAGGAACCATGAGAAAGGGGAGACCACAGTGTGGTCAAATAAATAATCAGCCCTACATAGACAATTTAAATTTGTCAAGAACTTAAGGCACTCCATGCAGACTTTTTGTTTTTGTAATCTATTGCTAGTCAACATTTTGGTGGTGCTGTTGTGTGAAATAAAATCAGCTTATTACTGGGGGACCACTGGGACCATCTGTCCAACCTCAGAAGTCAAAGTTTTTCTTCTGCCAACAGTTAATTTTAAGACTCTACATGGGGTGGTTTTGTACAACATTTAAGGGAATTACACTGTCACAAGCCAGCCACTTGACACAAACAGCTTACAAAGACATTCCTGAACTTTGGTTAGAGCACTGTATGAGGGAACGTGAAAAATCAAAGGTGTTAAATACTGACTGATTTGCAATGGTGAAATTCCCTTTAATACAAAAAAATGTTTTATGAATGAGGTCAAGTAAATAAAGAATTATTACTAATTTTCTATATTATGAATCTAGAGGCATATATAATATGTTTGGGAGTGTTTCATTCAAAGGCTTTAATGTTCTCCAATTAGTTATCCTTTCTTTCCTGCATTTTTGAAAATCAACAAGCAAATAAAATATGACACACTAGCTACGCAACCCATCATCATTATAAATGAACCCACTATTTAGTTTCTTAAGAGAAAACTGATACCTAATTGCTATAAACTGTAATTTGCATGCAATGCTCTGGGAAGGAAGTAAAGACAAAGGGGGCTGAAAGTTATTTTCTTCATGGTGGCAGAGAAATCTTCTGTCAGATACAGTTGTAACAATAATTACTGGTAAAATCCATCAACCTGGAGGACTAGGCAGGAAATGTACACTTGTGACCGCTGTGGGCAGAAGGATCTAGCAATATTAGGAGAGATTCTTAGCAGTGTTTCATCAGGAGTGGAGAACACAAAGGAAAGCATGGCAAGAAATTAGAACTGGTTTTTGTGTTAAATGCACTTCTCGTACTTTCATAAAACTGAAATTCTGCAGGTCCAGATGCTTCTCTATTGTTTAAGGTATACTTACAGTATTCTCTGTGGGTTGTCCAGTCTAAGGGCTGCTTTTTTCAGGTATACTTAAAAATCTCGGTAAGTTAAGAAAGTCCCTTTTGTTTGGTAGGCCTATGACAAAGCAAACCAGCTTTTGCTTTTTGGAATATCCTTCTGTATTTTGCAGATATTTGGGCAAAATACCTGTTGCTTTTGAATTTTCTGGTAGCCTGGTTGAGGACCATCTAGTGAGCCCTATCCTTCTCAAAACAAAGAAAGTTTCTCTGACACATACCCATACATATTTTCAGATACCACAGCCATTTGAGGTTTGTGTTTGCTTTGTAACAGTCTTCTTTTTCACCTTGAAGAGGGCTCATATCTTTCCCAGAGAAGTGTATGCCTTTCACTTTGTGTATCACAAACTTGCAATATAACGTTGCCAGACAGATTTGTAATTGGTGTGAGCCAGAGAGCGAATTGCTTCTAAATTACAGCATGAATGTTGGCAGACTAGAACTCATCTCCTATTAATACCCAGCAAACAAAAAGCCTTAACAGCTGCAGAAGCAACATTGCACTATGGCCAGTTTTGCATTTCTGCAGAAGTCTAGTGATTTGGGGGTTTATGACAGCCGGTGCTATACAGTAACCATCCACCCTGGGAGTTTGTGGAGAGGAAGGAGGAGGGAAGAGAGGCTACATGCCACGAGGGATGTAGACTTTGTGTTGAGACTTGGAAAGAACTGCAGTGAAGGAACAAGCCTATAATGGTTTTTCCAGGAAAGTAAACATGATTGGTTTTTTGCGGTTTCTGGCATGCTATTTTTGGGCTTACACAGCAGACAGCGAGAGAGGATGCAAGAGACCATTTCACTGAGGTGTGATGCAGCATCTTTCTCTAAGCATAGTATGAAATATCATATCGTTAAAAAGCTAGGAAATGTTTTGACTCTACTCAGAATTGCACTGAAGATACCCGGGGCCCATGTTAATCTGCTGGCCTTTCTGTAGATTGTTTTACTATTTGGCAACTAAGAAAACCATTTCCAAGTGTAACTGGTCATCCATATGGCAGTTTTATGCAGAAGCATATGAATCCAGTGGTTTGTGTAAATTTGTGACTGTTGTTGCTGCTGCATTTTTATCAGTAGTAAACCCAGATGATAAGTGTTGAAGAGAACAGAAGTTATGGCTATTTATTCCTATGGACTTTGAGAACTATCAGGGAGATAATGGTAAAAAATCCCAAACAAACATGCAACTGAAGTCAGAGGTCTCAGAGATCCTGGTATATCTGCAGAGAGAAGGTTTATGTCCTAGGTCATGGTCAATATATGCCATATATGCGTGAGTTTATGAAATATGTACAGAAATGTCCCAAACACTGACAAACAATCAGCTGTTTCATCTGGGGTGCTCTCTAGAAAATATATCTTTTGCTGTGCTTTAGGAAGCCAATATAAAGGCTGCTTTCAATTGGCTGCTTTCAAAGTATGAATAATTGAAGGAGATTGTAACCTTAAATGTTTCCAAATAAATGAGGCATGGTCATACCAGCAACAGCTTTAATGAAGCTGGAGCATTTTCAATGTTTCCTTTTTTTTCTGAAGAGATTGTTGACAAGTCCAGCCCACTAAAATAATTTCCTGTGTCCGTTTTCATTACCCCATCATTTCTCAAATTGCATGCACCCTCCTTTAAGAAATTGTGCGGGGGGGTGGGGTGGAATTGAGATAAGGCTGCTGGAGTCCATCCTGCTATACCTTTGAGCAAATTATAATATGTTGCATGACTTTAACCCTCAGGAATCCACAAATGACAAAAACTGTAGCAGTACTGAAGCATTTTCAACAGTGTGAAGACTTGAGCAGAATGGTTAAACGTGTCAGAGTAAAATCAGATATGAAGCCACTTGTGCCCCAAAAGGTGCACCTACTGCTTGCCTGTCTCCCAATGAAGAGACATATCATGGTTTTGAGGTTCTTTTTCTTCATCTCCTAGCTCATTTAGTAGTCTTAATTGATGCTTTTTCATTATCTTCCACCCTACATGTATACACCGCTTCCTCCTCTTGTTTTGGTCAGCTCAATATCCCTATAACTGTTTAATATTCATATTTCAGCTGAGCCTAGCTTTGTGAAGAGGACCACATCTGAGCCTGGATGAACAGCTCAGGGCGGTTGTGCTTCCTCAAGAACCCTTTGCTTTGGATCCTTTGATCAGCACTTTAATCTTTGAAGATGTATTTCCTATTGGTTTATGTCTTACAGTGTTGTTCTGTAGATTGTGGCCAGTAATCTATTGTAAATGGAAACACAGGTCAATCCACACAAGGCATTAGATATTTCTCACCTTCCTGCGTGGATGCAGTGTGGTGGTGTAACTGAGAGACTTGTCTGCCAATTGGATTTTTCACTGTCTTTCTCTCCCTTTCCTCAACTTCTTTTGACACTTGGACATATTTTGTTTGTACTGTGGAGATCAAAGCTGTTTGTTTATTTGTTCCGACACAGGGAATCAGATGCTTGTGTTGCAGCAGGCTTGCTTGGAGGCACCATGCTGGGACAGCCTGGCTGGTCCCCACACTACCTGCTCTCCACTGTTCATGGCAGTGCTGAAAGAAATGACAAAATTGCTACATGCCCAAAGGTGAGATTCACAGAATCACAGAATCACAGAATCACAGAATGACCAGGTTGGAAGAGACCCACTGGATCGTCGAGTCCAACCATTCCCACCATTCCCTAAATCATGCTCCTAAGCACCTCATCTACCCTAACCTTAAACACCTCCAGGGACGGTGACTCAACCACCTCCCTGGGCAGACCATTCCAATGCCTAACCACCCTCTCTGTGAAGAATTTCTTCCTAATCTCAAGCCTAAATCTCCCCTGGCGGAGCTTGAGGCCATTCCCTCTCGTCTTGTCCCCTGTCACTTGGGAGAAGAGGGCAGCTCCCTCCTCTCCACAACCTCCCTTCAGGTAGTTGTAGAGAGTAATAAGGTCTCCCCTCAGCCTCCTCTTCTCCAGGCTGAACAACCCCAGCTCTCTCATCCGCTCCTCGTAAGATTACTCTGTCATAATAGTTTTGATTTCTCTGTTTATTCTTTTTTATATTATGCTGTCAAATTAAAAATGGAAAAAAGAAGATTCCACGTGTTTTGTTGTATGAATTCAGAAGGGGATGTAAAGCAGCAGAAACCGCTAGTGATATCAACGAAACATTAGGCTAGGGGATCATCAATTAATGTATAGTTTGACATTAATTACAAAGATGGAAATGAGAGAGCCTTGAAGATGAAGAGGCTCGCAAATGTCCTTCTTTGATAGACAACAGCCAATTGAGGGCTGGTATTGAAATGGACCCAGGCAAAACAACTCAAGAGGTTGCAGAAGAACCAAACACTGACCATTCAACAAATGTTCAATGTTTGCACCAAACTGGAAAACCAAAAAAGCTCCACAGATGGGCACTGCATGAGCTGAATGAAAATTTTAAAAGTTGTCATTGCGAAGTCTGCTTTGTGATTCTTTTGCACAACAAAAATGATCCATTTCTTGATCACATTGTGGCATGTGATGAAAAATGAATTCTGTATGACAACTGATGGTGTTCTGTGCAGTGGCTGGACCGAGATGAAGCACCAAAACACTTCTCCAAACAGAAGATAGATCTAAAGAAGGTTACAGTCGCTGTTTGGTGGTCAGCAAATGGAATCATACACTACAACTTCTTGAATCCTGGCGAACCCATCACAGCAGAGAATTACCAGGAAATAAAAAAAATGCACCAACAACTGCAACATTTATGTCACACATTAGTCAATTGAAAAGGACTGATTCTCCATGAGGGTGAATGACTCTTCAGAAGCTACACGAACTGCGCTACAAAACTCTACTTCACTCAGCTTAGTCACCTGACCTTTTTCCTGCCAATTACCATATCTTTAAGCATCTCAACAATTTCCTGTAAGAGAAGGTTTTCTACAACCAAGCAGCAACACAAAATGCCTTTGAAGAATTCATCAGTTCCAGGGCTCCAGATTTCTGTGGTGTCAGAATAAGTAGACTTGTTTCTTGTTGGCAAAAATGCACCAATTCTAATCTTACTTTCATTAATAATTTTTATTCCAAGCTGCGATATACTGTTTTAAAGTTGATAGTTAAAATTGGCAATTGTTTTTTTTCACCAACCTGATACTAAGCTATGTTCTATCCTAAAGGGCTGAGACTAGATTTTGGAAAGTATGAAATTCAGTGCAAATGTTTGAGAGCTAGGCTTCAAAACTGACATAGGGATAGATAAATTGAAAAATGAGAGGTGAAAACAGAGGCACAGAGTGAAGTAGTGACTTATTTATGTACAGTTACAACTGCAGATAAGACTTCAGTTACCATGCTCCCAGCTTAGCATCTCGTGAGGTAATCTTAGGCCACCTCTAGTCTCTTCACAGTCTCTGCTATGGGAAATTATGTAAAAGTTGTACCCTGAAAATAAGTATGCCTTTTTGTTCTTTGAGCAACAGAGTTTCTGAAATCTCTTATGCTGGAAAGAGAGGGAAGATTTGTATAGGGCTGTTATGACTTAATTGAAGTTGAAATGAATCTGAGTAAAGGTGGTTTTGAAGGAATCTGTGCTTTTCTTCTCTTTTCTGTTCCATTTTTTTTTTTTTTAATTTTTAAGCCATCTGTGGGCATGTTTGATCTGCTTATTGTTTTCTTTTGTTTTGTCAGTTCAAGGGATGGCAGTAGCTTCCTTGCAGGCCAACAGCCCAATTCTTTCCTGGTTGACTTTCCACCTAGAAAAAGCAAAGATTTGTGGAGCCATCTCACTGGCTGAACCATAAGAATAACACAACTGGTTCCAGACTTGTTATTCCCCTACAGCTAGGCTTGTTTCATGCATAGGGGCAGAAAGGCTCTGTTGTGCCAGTGTTATTGGGTAATTCAATGTTCTGGACACATGACCAGCTTTGCTTGGCATCTTGTGTCCCAGAGTGGCAGAAGAGTGCAGACTGGTGAGGATGTTCATTGCCTAGATCAGGTGCAAGCTTGTGCCAAGTGGTCCCTGATGCACTAGATATGCCTCCCACTGTGATATGCAACACCTTGTAATTTCAGGTATTGGGAAGAAGATGCTTGACAACAAGGGTAAGAAACACCCCATTAAAAAATCACAGCCCTTTTCTGTTCCGTTCTCTTTCATTTATCTCATTGTTTTCTTCATCTCTAGTATCTTTTTTTTTTTGCACACATCTGCTTAGTCCCCAAGTCGACTAACTCTCCTGACTTGGGAGATTTGGGAGGACACAGAGAAAATTGTGACTGTTTTGGAAGGATACTGGCCTTCTTTCAGGGTCATTTGATCCTAAAATAAAGAAGAAGTTGACAGATTTCACTTTCCAAGCTATGTGGAATGGTACATCTTCACTTTGGATCTGGAGAAATCTAACTGTAGGTGCCAAAGTTTGAAAGCGTGGGTTCTTTTTGTTCTTCCAGTCACGTCAGCAATGTCTTCAGATACATTGTACTTGCTTTAGATTCAGAACTGCTGTGCATATGGTGTGTTTTCTGCTTTAGCTTTGGTATCACTCAGGGTACCATAGTGCATATCATGTACTTGAGGAAATTAAGAGAAATTCTTGAAATCTGGTAGTGTGGATAGTAACTGTATTTTTCTCATCTAACCTAGCATTTGATAAATGCATGAAAAGATACCTATTGGTTTTGCTTCTTCGAACACTGAATGTTAGTATTCTGCACAATAGTGCTGAACTCACATCATTTATTTTAACGGATCAGTAAACTTAGGCGATGTTTTATGATTGAGAATCTTTCTGCTATTGACAGTAAGAGATTACAGTGCCATCCTTGACTCACAAATCAGTTAGTCTTTGCCACTGTTAAATGCTTCTGGAAAGTTTCTTTTGGATTGTATTGTAGAGGGATTTGGTGGAATTGTCCTGGAAGATAGATGTCTTCTCTTTGCTCCATTGCACAGGATCCTCTATGCTTTCCACTTGGATACTTCCATTGGGCATACTTCTGAAGCTACTGCAAGCCAAATTATTCCCCACTGAATTCAGAAGGAATTGCTTGCATGCAGCCCCTGTGTCCCTCAGATCCAGCACCGTTTGTGTACAACTATGTACAGAGGGCCTAGGTGCAGACTTTGGCCCAAGTGATATTATCTTTGTAGAGAAAGAGAGGCCAAATGAAGTGGAAATGGGAAGGAGCTGTGATTGGAAGGTTGTCAGCACGTGTATCAAAAGGTTATATTTACTCCAAATGAGTGGTAAGGCATTGAACCTCATTTCAGTAATTTTCTTATTAAATGCAAAAAAATAAAAAGGTACTGCATTCAGGTTTTTATAATGAAGGATATAAGTTCAGTTCATGGATGTAAAATTATTCAGGAGGCTGTCTTGTGAGTGTCAAATCTCAGCACCATCAAACTTGAAGGTTTCTGATGATGGAGGGGACATGGGTCTCTAAGCAAAGGCTAAGTTACATCAGGGGCTTACCTGAGAGAGCAAACTCAGCAGGTAGTTTATTGACCAAGCTTATCACTAGTTTAAAGGTCCTACAGATCAGTGTCAATAATTTACCATTTTGTAATCCTGGAGGAGTTTATGGATTTTTTTTGTAATTCTATTAAGGCATATCATGAAAGTAGTTAATCAAAACAGAATTTGGAGTGTATCTATTAAAGATAACATTTCTCTTAGTTTATGAAGGCAGTGAGTTTACTTCACCTCTAAAAGAAAGGCTCTTTTGTACCCCTCTGCAGTAGTGAAGCTTCTGAAGGGCTCTTCTCACATGTCCAATATGGCACAGGAAGATCTCATAGAATCATAGAATCACCAGGTTGGAAGAGACCCACTGGATCATTGAGTCCAACCATTCCTACCAATCTCTAAACCATGCCCCTAAGTACCTCATCCACCCGCACCTTAAACACCTCCATGGAAGATGAGTCCACCACCTCCCTGGGCAGACCATTCCATTACCTAATGACCCTTTCAGTGAAGAATTTTTTCCATATGTTGAGCCTGAACCTCCACTGGTGGAGCTTGAGGCCATTCCCTCTTGTCCTGTGCCCTGTCACTTGGGAGAAGAGGCCAGCTCCCTCCTCTCCACAACCTCCCTTCAGGTATTTGTAGAGAGCAATAGGGTCTCCCCTCAGCCTCCTCTTCTCTAGGCTAAACAACCCCAGCTCTCTCAGTCGCTCCTCGTAAGACTTGTTCTCCAGCCTCTTCACCAGCTTTGTTGCTCTTCTCTGGACATACTCCAGAGTCTCAAGTATATATATCTCAGTATAAAGGGGAATAAATCCTTTCATGTAGTACAGAAATTTGGTTGTAACCCTCTGTGTTCAGCCATCCACTCTGTCTCTCGTGCCTTTGTTAGACAGAAAAACTTATCTGACCTTCTGTGAGGAAAGCAGAATTATATCTATGGTGTGGTGCTATAGTAACTCATCCTGCTTCTGAAAAGGTGCACATGTGACATGGGAAGCATTTTGATAATTGTTTTTTCTTGCTAACTAGCTAGTTCTATCATCATCTTACTCCTGGTCCAGACTTTATTGCTATAGGACTCCCAGGTGTCATGAACACCATTTATATCCAGAATAGACTTACTTAGAAGGTGGGCGGTCAGTAGGGATGAATTACTGTCTCCCTGCAGGATTCAAACGCTTATGCTCAGCAGAACCATCTTTCTGCGAGGTCTTTGATATTGATAATAAGATCATGGGAGCCTTGGATGAATAGTATTTTATACTTCCAACTTATTCTCTAATCCTTTTAATAATTTAGATATTCACTTTACCCCGTTCATAGCAGGTATAATTTCCTCCCATATCTTAGGGCTTATAGTTTTTAATGAATAAATAAAAAACAACCTCGAAATACATATTTTTTCTGTAATTGTTTATTAATTGCATTTTCATAATGATACTTCTTTCTGTCCTTCCCCTTTCATTAAATTATCTATGCTAATTTCATTATGTGTTCTCTCTCTAAAAGATGGATTTTTTTTCCAAGTTACCCTTACCAAAAGCTGCTGCTACAGTGAGACCTCTAAGAGTAGACAGAAGTGTTTATTCCAGAGCCTTCTTTTTCCCTGGGAGCAGAGCCTGTGTGCCCAGCAGGTACTTGTTCACTTCTGAGGTGGTAGAGTGCAGAGCTGTGGGGAGGTTACATGCTTACTTACCTAACATGAGCTGTCACAGCTCATTTGTAGTTCTGGAGTCATCCCTGATAGTAAGAGCTACAGGTCTGATTGCTTCTTACTATCGAGCCATTTTAAGGCAGCTTTACATAATTAGACTGTGTATACTGATAATCTTGCTTACTCTTAGTGGCCCCTTCACACCATAAGAAAAACAGGAATATGATTGCTCAATGATCTTGGGTCATGTGGTCCAACTGCCAGCTCAAGGCAGGTCTGCTTAAAGCAGGTTGCTCCAGGCTCTGTCTAGTCTTCAAGGATGGAGTTTCCCTCTGAGCAACCTATTCCAACGTATGAGTAACCTGATTATGATTTTTTGTCCTTTCATCTAATAAAAAACCCAGTAATGATAATCTAAATGTGAACACATCTCAGGTCTCAAATATAGAAGTGGAACAAGTATTATTTTATTTTCAAAGATAGTCTTTCTCTGTGCCTCTCAGTTTCATTTTCTCCTGACCCATTCCTCTTGCATGGCTGGAGGCCTTACAAGTTCAATAACGATTTCCATTCATGGAAAGATCCAAAATGGGAACATGAAAAGTAAGTTTGGTTGTTTTTGTTTTAAATATAATGGGGGAAAAAAGATTGTTTACAAATAAAACACAAAAAGATAGTAGGAATTTATTTCTTTTTAAAGAAAATAATTTATTTCATGAGAAACAAAATAGACTTTGGTTATGAAATGCATTGCTGCTATGTTGCAAGCCTGTGGTGTAGCTGGGGTTAGAAGTAAGATTGGTGATGCACGTGTATTGGAATTTAAGCTGTGGGTGTTGTAACTTCCCAGCAGTGTTCCCCCAGACAGTGACTTCTGAGTGGTAGAAGTACAAACCAGGAAAGCAGAGTGCAGACACAAAGAGAAAAGGTACTTGGGATAAATTTGTAATCTTTATACAGTAGAGGAGCACCAGGGATTTCTGAGCTCCCAAAGGTCCCTCTGAGCTCAGAAGGCAGATCCTGTGAAGGGAAGTAGCTTTGGTGCAGCTCACATCTCATGTGCACCTCTCTCTCCTGCCTTCTGCTTCGAAAATCAGCCTACGCACAGAAGTGTTTCTTAATGCTGGTTGTCTGGCACAGACATTACAGATATGTGACTGCAGTTGTGCTGCTTTTTCTGTATTCCCTTAAAGTAAGCCTACAGTTGGGAACACATCAAGGTGTGTCAGGGGCTTGTACGGGTTTCAGAGTCTCAGTTTGTCTCCCCAATGACTTGCTGTTTATCCAAGCTGCTGAGGGTAAAATTGCTTTGTAACCTGGCTCTGTGTTGCTCCAGAGGTACTTGGGAACCCACAGAAAGTGACATTTGAACATCAGATTTACCACACCAAAACTGATACAGTGTTTTAGATTATTCTGTCTGCTTAACTGGTAAACAAGATTTAAGGATAAAAGAATATATTTCTTTAAAACAGAGTACCAGTCTGCTTTTAAGATTTTGCTTTACAATGAGGGATTATCCTTAGCTTCTCGAGTATAGTAGCTAATGTTTATGTCTGACTTTTGAGCCTCTACAGTCTGTGATAACAGAAAACCCCAAGAGGTGCATTTTTTCCTGTTCTTATTGATAAAGGTGTTTGCCTGGATTAGAATGAGCTGGCCCTACTCACTTACAAAACACTGATTACTTTTGGGTTTGGTTTGTGACTGTGACATTTCATGGTCCTGGGAAGAGATTGAACTATTTCCTTCCCTCTGCTTGCCTAAGGTGTCTTGTTTTACATGTAAGCGATGTTCTGTAATTAGCATGCTTATGGATTCAGGCTTTCGACTGTTTTTACTGGATATTATGGTAAGCTTTATGAATTGCCTGTGAGGAGTATTCAGTCTACATAGCTAATGGATTCACCATTTTCGTTTCTCATTGCGAACTTCATGAAGTCTACAGGTGGCATGTCACAAAAATAAGAAATAAATTTAGGTACCAGTATACTCTGGCTTTATCCTCTCTTCTTTTCTCTGACTTCTCCTTAGATTTCAGAGAATCCATCACATACCTTTTTTGTATTAAGGTGAAAATGTATGTAGTAACATTTTGGATTGTAGGGGCTTGGTTCAGAGGCAACCATGGCAGAGTCATCTGTGGTGTTTAAGATGATGCCACCCATCAGTAGTCTGTGTTGTCTCTCTGCCACACCACTGGGTCATCTCTCACACCACACCATTTTTGGAGTGACCATTTGATTACTGGGCTTGTAATCAACTGTAATTACTGATTTGCTTGCCCCAGTCCCAGTAGTTTAGATCATCTCTAGGTGCTATTAATAAAAACCTCATTGTGTTACCAGGCTATCTGATGTAAGCAAGCATTTGGGGCTGAATCAGCTCATGTTACCTAGAGACATAAGGTGCTTGGGACTCAGGCTTTGAGACCCTAAACAAATGCCTCTGACTTGTGATTTTTGTTTATCACATTCTAGTGTAGAGGGAGTTTTCATGTGGGTGCATGCTGCTTTTCCATTTGAATTTCTCTCTGACTTGAGGGAAAGAAAATGAAATTTATCCAGGGGCAATCTCAGCAACAGCAATGTTGATTTCCAAAACCAGAGAGTAGCTGTCAATCAAGCAGATGAAACAAGTTTCCTACGATTTCCACCTTAAAAAGGTAGAGGATTGATAGGCAGAATGAAATCAAACTAAAAGCTTAATTTAAAGCTTCCTCCTGGAAACTCAGGCCAGTTTTTTTAGCCTTGTTGCAAAGAATGGTCCTTAGTCAAAAAGACCGGCAAAAGTCTTAGAACTGTTTGTAAAGTCTCCCTTGTAGTCAGTCAGTAGGAGAGCAGAGCTCCTACAACTCCGGCATCCTGCACTGAGCACATTATGTTACGCTGTCAGTGTCAGTTGTGTCTAGGGAAGAGGTGAAGATTAAGCCAGTGTTGATTAGTGTGAAGTGGGTCTTTGAAGGCTGTGAGCAGCTGGTTGGAGGAGGCTTCTAGTTGTTTTCCAGAATATCTCTTTCAAAAGATCCCATCTCTTGTTGTATCAAAAACACTTACCAACACGTGGAACAGGAACAAGACTGTAATAATCTACATCCATGTCATTTAGTGAGATTTGAGCTAATTTGCAACTGTAACAGGTTTAAGAAGACCATATGTTAAGTGGGAGAAGGCACTTACTCTTGCAGAGCAGCTCTGTGGACAGAAGAATCTGGGCTCCTCCAGAACTTAGAGAATTAAATTCTGTCCCTGCTGCAATTGAGAGAGCTAGCTGTTAATTAAAACAGGACCCAAGGGTGTCAGAATTTGCTGTTTTAAAATTATTAACTCTCTCCTGGTATGAATTCATGGGAAAAAGCATGAAAATTTGATATAAATCCCCTTTTCTCTTTGCACTTTTACAAGAAGAAAAGTAACTAAATAAATTGCTTTTGGGTGTTTCTGTGGTGGTTTAAAGCCAGTACATGGGTGCAGCCAGCCAGTGAGACCAGTGTCACCTTCCATTCCTCCCTTCTTCCTTTATGATTGCTGGGCAAGGTGCCAAATACAGTGCTTGTCTGAATGTTGTGCTCTCTCTCAGGGGGATTTATAATACTGGGAGTGACAGGGTTTACAGCCCAGGAGTTTTTTAAAGTATAAACTTGTCTGGGGTTTAAGGGAAAACAGGAGTAGGAGATATCTGAACAAACAAATGCTTTGAAAGAAATTTGGAATGTACTTTTCAATTTTCGTGTGACCAGACTGATTGCAGCTTAAGTAATAAGTCTAGCTAAATCCTGTGATGACCTGCTCAGTCCAATCCCTTCAGGTCAGTAGAGAAGCGTGCATGTAGTGCCTTACCTCTACAGAGGCAGATTCACCAGCCATCGCATATACCTGCTGGGAGTTTAACTGTTATTGTGCTGCTGCACTCCCAGATGCTAATATGCTTTGTTAGGACTCATACTGAATGTCATTGTGAATGATCTTATTATTATAAAAAATGGCTTATGGAAGGACTAGCAAACACTCTTTCCTTTGGGTTGAGTTGCTGGAAGTGTAATTTTCTGTATCTCATAGAGGAGAAAATTAAGTCAGGAAAGAAGGAAACTACTACTACAATAAGCCTGCAGCAGAGGTTTGAACAGAGCCTGGGCTTCCTGGAATCAAAGCATTTCATCTGAATGCTCAGTGTGTTTCTGCCTGAGATGGCAAAGCAGAGGCCCAGGTTCTGCAGGACACTCGAGATCTCCAGCTTTACCCCAGGCCCAGGAAGCTGACATCTGTTTTCCAGACTGCAAAAAGGAGACACAGCATTTTCCTTTTTCCATGTTGCTGTATGTAAGGTAGCAAAGGCTGAGAAGATCTTGCTTGGGGCTATAGGAGGCATAAATGTGAGTGCCAAGGTTAGGATTAAGTGTCCTATTTTCATGTATATAACTGGAATATTAGACGGAAAAGCATATATTGTGTATACTTAAGTATAAATAAGCAATTGAGCGCTACAAATATCCAGGTGGTTCAAAGAAATTTGCTCCAGAATAATTTTTTCTCCACTACTTCTTCCCTTTTACAGATGCCCTTTGCTTCTGCTTTTGATTTTCTTGAGGTTCTTTGCAAGCTTACTTCTGAAAAGCGACAGTTTAAAAATAGTCTACGTTATCTGCAGTCTGTACTGTACAGTCATCTCACTGTGTGTTGTCACATAACAGCTGCCCGACCTTGCTCAGCCTATTGATGATTTGTATTAGGGTTTACTTTTCACAGCACAGCAAAGCCCGTGGGAGTTAAGTGTATTGTGGTTAGAGGCCTTAGCCTTTACTACGAAAAAAAAAAAAAAGTTTCCTATCTGTCACTTGTGTGTGTGACTGCAGCAATTTCAGCCTGAATAGGCTTGAGCGAGCCAGGAGTTACTGCTGTGAGGATAGCAGCTCTGAAGGCTCGCAAATGTAACCCCAGCCAAGAAGCGAACATCTGCAGCTTGCACCATGGGTCCCAGCAATGGACTGCAAAACCAAAGAGAATGTGCCAGCCACCTGGCAGACACCTTCAGGTGATGGACGTACCAGCATCTGTTTAGTTTTACAATCAATAGGAACTGACTATTTTTTACAATCTCCCAATATACATCTTGACATATTTTGCCAGACGATAAACCTTTCTCACACTACAGTATAAGTTGTCTATGATTCTTTGTCCCCTTCACACAGAATCACATACAGAATCACCAGGTTGGAAGATACCCACCAGATTGTCGAGTCCAACCATTCCCACCAATCTCTAAACCATGCCCCTAAGTACCTCATCCACCCTAACCTTAAACACCTCCAGGGAAGGTGAGTCAACCACCTCCCTGGGCAGACCGTTCCAATGCCTAACTACCCTTTCCGTGAAGAATTTTTTCCTTATCTCAAGCCTAAATCTCCCCTGGTGGAGCTTGAGGCCATTCCCTCTCGTCCTGTCCCCTGTCACCTGGGAGAAGAGGCCAGCATCCTCCTCTCCACAACCTCCCTTCAGGTAGTTGTAGAGAGTAATAAGGTCTCCCCTCAGCCTCCTCTTCTCCAGGCTCAACAACCCCAGCTCTCTCAGTTGCTCCTCATAAGATTTGTTCTCCAGCCCCTTCACCAGCTTTGTTGCTCTTCTCTGGACTCGCTCCAGAGCCACAACATCCTTCTTGTGGTGAGGGGCCCAGAACTGAACACAGCATTTGAGGTGCGGTCTCACCAGTGCCGAGTACAGAGGGAGAATAACCTCCCTGGACCTGCTGGTCACACCATTTCTGATACAGGCCAAGATGCCATTGGCCCTCTTGGCCACCTGGGCACACTGCTGGCTCATGTTCAGTCGGCTGTCAACCAGCACCCCCAGGTCCTTCTCCTTCTGGCAGCTTTCCAGCCAGGCTTCTCCTAGTCTGTAGCTCTGCTTAGGGTTGTTGTGCCCCAAGTGCAGGACCAGGCATTTGGCCTTGTTAAACCTCATGCCGTTGGTCTCAGCCCAGCAGTCCAGCCTGTTCAGATCCCTTTGCAGAGCCTCCCTACCCTCCAGCACATCAACACTTCCACCCAGCTTGGTGTCGTCTGCAAACTTGCTAAGGGTGCACTCAATGCCTTCATCCAGGTTGTTGATAAAGACATTAAACAGGACTGGACCCAGGACTGAGCCCTGGGGAACCCCACTTGTCACTGGCCTCCAGCTGGATTTAACTCCACTTACCACCACTCTCTGGGCCTGGCCACCCAACCAGTTTTTCACCCAGGAGAGTGTGCGCCCGTCCAGGCCAGAGGCCGACAGTTTCCAAAGCAGAATGCTGTGAGAAACTGTATCAAAGGCTTTACTGAAGTCCAGGAAGACCACATCCACAGCCTTTCCCTCGTCCAAGAGTTTAGTCACTTGGTCATAGAAGGTGATCAGATTACTCTGGCAAGACCTGCCTTTCATGAACCCGTGTTGACTGGGCCTGATCACCCGGTTCTCTTGCAAGTGCTTCATGATCGCACTCAAGATCACCCGCTCCATGACTTTCCCCGGTACCGAGGTCAGACTGACAGGCCTGTAGTTCCCCGGATCCTCCCTGCGTCCCTTCTTATAGATGGGCACGACATCAGCCAGCCTCCAGTCCAGCGGAACCTCCCCAGTCATCCAGGACTGCTGGAAGATGATGGAAAGGGGTTTGGCCAGCACATCCGCCAGTTCCCTCAAAACTCTTGGGTGGACTCCATCCAGCCCCATAGACTTGTGGGTGTCTAGCAGGGCAAGCAAGTCTCTAACCACCTCCCCTTGGACCTTGGGAACCTCATACTTCTCTTCCAACCCCTGGGGTTGTGCACAGAGGGAACAATTTTCCTTACTGTTAAAGACTGAGGCAAAGTAGGCATTGAGTACTTCAGACTTGTCTTCATCCCCTGTTACTCTTGTTCCCTCTGCATCTACTAGGGACTGGAGATTCTCCCTAGTCCTCCTTTTCCTGTTGATGTATTTGTAGAAAGACTTTTTGTTGTCTTTCACAGACTTGGCCAATTGCATTTCTAGTTGGGCCTTAGCCCTTCTGACTTTTTCCCTGCACGTTCTCACTTCCTCCCTATAGTCCACCCAGGATGCCTGCCCCTTCCTCCAGAGGTCGTAGACCTTCCTCTTCCTATTGATGTCTCTCAGGACCTTCCTATTCAACCATGCTGTTTTCTTACCCCGCTGGCTACTTTTCCGGAACTTGGGGACGGCTTTCTCCTGAGCTGCTAGGAGTTCCTTCTTGAAGAGCGCCCAGCCCTCATGGACACCTTTACCCTCAAGGAGCGCCTCCCACGGGACTTTTCCGACCAGCCTTCTGAACAGCTTGTTTAAATGTGGTATTTCCATTCCTTGTTATATATGCACCAGTATATGTTGCAAGATAGTAATTTTTTTAACCTGCACAAATGCAGCATCCGTTTCATAGTATTTTTTTCCAGACAATTCCATATTTTTAGTGCACTTGAAAGCAAATTTAGTCATCCAGTGCTCTCAGCATTAGTTTTGCTGGTCTTTTTACATTCAGGATATTTTATCTTATCTTTCTAATTAATGTATCCCACTTGTACCCTCTTCTTTTTACTGGTACTGAGTAAGATACTCTTGGCATTACTGGTTTTAAAAAGTCGTGATTCATATTTTTATGATAGCAATTTTTCCCCTAATTAATTATACTGCAAATAAATAGTAGACAGAATTTGGTATTTTAGAAAAGAAAAAAAAAATCAAAATATAAGATTGCAGAGGGAGCTCTAAAGTGAGAAGTAATAACAGGTATAACACCTCTTTCTTAGCAGCCTTTTGATCTTTTCCTTCTAGATAACTAGTGCTTTTTCTTGTAAATTACCAGGGAGATTAACAATAGGCACCTTAGCAGTGGTACCTAATTAAACGGCCCTTGTGAACAGGAGTTCTCTGAATGGGTGAGCAGCCACATATGGGCCATCTCAAGCCCAAATGTAAGAAATCCATAACTGTAGCATGACTGAAGCAAATGCAGCAAAATTACCTGCTTTTTCCTTCTACAGTCAAAATTGTAAAATGAATCGTAGAAGTCTCACAGTATGCGTCCTCTAGAAGATAACTTTCTGGACAAACCTCAGAAGAGCAGCATTGTTTTGATGGCTTTGTCCTTGTCTTTGTAAAAGACAAGGCTCAGTGCTGTGTTCCAGCATCCTATACAGTTGTGAATCCAACTGCAGTCAAAAGGAGAAGTCCAGTTTGTGGTTCATGCTAAAAAAGTAATTTTTCTGATGAGTAGGTTTTTCCTTTTTACTGATCTTTAGAAAGCATCATACAGAGCTGTAGATCTAAATCTGATTAACTCCAGCCTTACTTCTCACTCTATTGACCTGAGCAGCTCTGAGGAAGGGACCGCACATGCCATGTTTGGAAGGAGGTGTGGAGGCACTGATGTGTGAATCTTTCCCTGTGTGGGCCCTCCTCCTTTTTTTTGATGGAGAAGGTGGTGGTAAATACGTACAACCCTATGTAAAGCAGCAATGATTTTGAAACCTGTGATGTGTGGGCCACAGTCAGAAAGTGTGTGAGTCGCTATTGGAATAGAAACCACAATAATGAGATTGACTGGAGTGTGTGAAGCTGGAATGCCAAGGACTTTTCTCTTTGCAATACATCTTATGAAGGCTCTCAGCATCTGAGATTTTCTGGTCTGCAGAGATTGCATTGTTGCAGAGAAAGAAGAGACCTACAGAAGGGGCTGTGCATCAAGTAGGCACCTCTGGCATCTCTCCAGCGTGTCCCTGGGTAACCTGGGGTTTATTTGTCTTTTACAAGTCCTTAGTGGAAAAAGTAAATCTAGCTAAACCTGCATATGCCACAGTCCCACCCTTGCTTGGATTAGCAGTTTTACACTGGAGAGGAACTCTGGTGGCATTGTTTTAAAAGAATAAGGCCAAGTTTTACCCATTATTCCCAGATGCAGCACTGTGTTTGCAAAGTTGTCACACTGGTGGGGTTTTGCCAGCCAGCGGTGCAGCCCATAAGTCTTTACCAGAACCAAAGGATGTGGATGCACTTTCTCTGCCTGTGGATTCTCAGCAAATGGAAGGAAGATAGGCCCTGCTCTTGTAAAGCAAAGCATTTATAAGACTAAAAGGAGAGGGGAGAAAAAAAAGACAAACCATGTACCTCAGTGGCATAGCTGGCATGTAGCTTTTTTTCATGGTTCTGAGTGGGTGAACCCAATTAATTATAAATGCTTTGGCTGTGTAAACAAGGGAACGAATAATGTCTCTCTGTTGTGAAGACACAGAAGTCTCTTTTCCTCTGTTTAATTAATGCTTACAAGACCTAGATGGATAGGTGTATGGTGTACTAAGAAAAAACCTCAAAGAATGCTGTTTTTCAGAACAAGTAAACTTTAGGGACTTTTGGTCATTGGTTAATTATAGGCATCTCACACTTGTGTTTAATAATGTAACAAGTACGTAGTGATAGAATTACATATTGTTTGCTGCTGTTTCTTTTCTTTCCACAAAGAAGGAAAAGAGTTGCGTGGATAGAAATAAAATGTTTGCAAGATGGTAATGTGAATCCAGGAACAAGTATGCCAAAGACCTCAGTCTCTGCTGTACTGTTATCATGCTGTGACTGTCATTTCTCTTCAGAAGGGTTACAGTGCCGAAATACAGATGCAACTCTCCTCATTTTCTCCTCACGCTGTGTATACCTGTTAGATGCCTTGCAAATAAGACCAAATGATTCTGAGGTGGAGGGAGATGTGCATACTTTTCCTTGGCTTGCTCCCTTGTACGTTTTCCTTGCCTTTAATGCTGCTGCCTGGAATACTGGCCTTCATTTTCGTCTTCCAAATTTTGCAAATGATTCCCTTCCAAAATCATCTGCAAATAGTAACATTTTTGATCCATGCAATCTATTACCAGTTGCCTAAGGGAGTACCACAGCATCTCTTCTTACTCTTCTTTGTGAGCTCATACTTCAATCTAAAGTAGTGTTCTACTGTCTTCTTTTAGTTCTTTTAGAGTGTTCATACTCAGCAGTAATGAACAGTCTTTGTTGTATGATAATAGAATGTGTAATTCTCTTAAACACTCAGAATTAGTTTTTTAATTTGATAATTAGAAATAGAAACAAACAATAATGTGCTTAGTGTAGTGGTTAACGGAAACAATTTGAGCACCAGTAAGCTGCTTCTACAAGCATTTTGAATTTTCATTCAGCCATCTTCTCAAATTGACCATTTCTTACTTCGTTGTCATGGAAATATTAGGCTAAAAATAGCTTTAGATATGCAGTAGAGACAAGGAATGTGTGCACACTGATTCTTAAGTGTGATAAATGTACTAAAAAACAAAAGCAACCTTTACTATGGTTTTGTGAGTAGTAGCACTGAGGTCTTGGCTTCTCCTTTACGTCCAAGTGCAAAGGATTTTTTCTTGGTAATACTCACATCTAGCTGCCTAAGGACTTAATTGTAAGACTCCCTTTGTATACTGCATGACACATGCTTGACTGACTGTAATAGCTCCCAGTCAGGGTGAACACTGTGAGTTTTAATATTGCATGGTCTGGCTGCTAAACACAAAGAAACTGTTGTTGTAAAGCATTCTTATATTGACTGAAGCGAGCTTAGCACTTGAAAGGTAGGGCTTCTGGCCGGGAGAGTTAGCGAGTAACAAACGAAATGGCATAAAGTGTAAGAGAAGCTGGGGGAATGGTGAGGTCTCTGATGGCTGGCTTTGGCACCAATATCTTCAAAGGTAACCTCCCTGAGGAAAAAAACCGTAAGACTTAAGGGAATGTTCTGTTTCTAATGTGAAGAGGTGCTGTAGCAGGTGCCTTGAATTTAACTGCTACTAATGTAAATGAAAACATGAATCCTTCCTCATTCTGGTACCTGGCTATGTTTAGAGTTGCAAGGTGTCCCTTTTTATACTGTCTTCTCCCTTCACAAAGCAGGTACCAGGTAAAGTTAGGGCTCATACCTTCCCAAATACTAATCAGTTATCATAAGGCTGGTATAATTTTCTGCTTGTATAAATCCAAAGCAATGCCTAGTCCACCCATGTTTTTGCGATCAAGGGGAATAAAACCATGTTGTGATGTAGTGGGCTGTGTTTGAGGCACTTGCCTTCTGAAGTTCATGCATCCTCTCTTGCTCAAGGCTGTGCCTGAAGGCATAATCCAATCATATGTATTTAATTAAGACTTTAAACTACTGTTGCCCTGGTAAAAGCAAAGACCTCATTGGTTCACAGGCATCTGCTCTAGGAGACAATTAACTTGAGGCAGACACAATACCTGGAAGGCTGAAAGATATACTGTGACAGGGGCAGTCAAGAAGAGCTTGCTTCATCTCCGACAACCCACTGACTGTACATCAGGCTACAGAGAGGAGAGGCATCCCCAGCTCTGCCCCTTCCTCCTCTTTTGTGGAGCTGTGAGCCATTGCATAGCTTTCGGTTTCTCCATTGTCTCTGAGTCACATTCACAGTGCCTCTGCTGACACTCAGAACAAAGCTCAGGGGTGTCAGTGTTTCTGTATATTTACTTTCTGTATGTTTATATTGTGGTTTACTGTATGTTGGTGTAACTGAGAACACAGGCACTATATCTTCAATTCATATTAATTTCCTAAATATTGTCAGTGACTCCACTGTAGCTAAGAGGGCACTAATAGAGTGAAGCAGATGGCTTTCTGCACATGAGGCAAGGCTTATTTCTGGTGTACTGCAAGTGCAGAGATTTTTTTTCTCTACTACTCCATTTTGATAAAGAACCATCAAATCCATTGTAACCATGATGGTGAGCAGTTTTAAAACAACAGCAGAGCGATTTAAAAATGTGGTCTGATGTAACTGTTGCACCTTAGAAATTATTTTAGATAATTTTCCTCATAACTAGATGAACCATGTGTTTTGATTTTGCCTGCAATGTTGTTTTTCGTGCAAAGTGCATGAGTGCTTAGGATCAGAGAGCAAACTTTAGGCATGGTTTCCAGTTATTATGGACTCAACTATCACGTAGTTAGAAATGCTTTGATGATTGCAAGTTTTTCTCAAATAAATTGCTCACTTGCTGATGCTCGTGGTGAAAAACTCATCATTAAGCTGATTTACATAAAAACATTATATGCCTGTAGGCTCTGGAATTTCATTGAAGTCTCAAACTTAATGCAGTCCTTTAAATTTGCTGTTTGCAGTGACTGAAATGTCTCTCTCAAAACAGCTTTTCCTTCTCCTGATGAAAGACAAATAAAGTTGTCAGAACCTCCCCATCCTCAACTCTCATTCACTCAGATTGGTGCCTGTCAGTCCTTTCTTTACAACTGTCTGTAAAGGTAAAGCAGACAGATAGCACTGCTGGGTTTGACTGTCAGCAAACAGAACTCTCACCTGTTCTGGGCTGGATTCCACTGTCTTTATGAATATGGAGCAAGTAGTTCTATTGGTTTCAATGGGATGAGTAATGACTCAGTGCCA
Source organism: Clamator glandarius (assembly GCA_033459285.1). NCBI lineage: Eukaryota > Metazoa > Chordata > Aves > Cuculiformes > Cuculidae > Clamator > Clamator glandarius. The sequence continues at coordinate 6,833,673 of JAUNZM010000329.1, read as the reverse complement.
GGAGTGGTAAGGCTGAATCCTTTTTTAATTTTTTCCACATCTCTCTTTTCTGAAGATAATTTTAGGAAGAAATGATTATTTTCAAGGATGTGAGCCGTCTGAGCAAAGCAAATTTCAATTGTGTTACTTGTGTTATGCAATAAAACTTAAGAAGTGTGTAATAGGCGGAGAATATGAGCCAGTGCAAACTGCAGGTTCTGTTCCTGGTCACATAAGGGTAAAAAATATTTTTATTAAAGATATGTAACTTCTTTAGGTACTGGCTAGGCAGTGATATCCTTGCACTGACCTTTCCTGTGGTACATATCTGTGGAATCTTTGTCTTGCTTTACTTTGCTTTGACACTGCTTGTCAATCTAAGCACCAGACATTCTGGCCACTTTGATGGCAACAAACTGGACTTTCACAAGGGCCACTGACTGTAGATTTTAATGCGATCCAACCCCTGCCTGCCCGGACAGAATCTGAGCTGGAAGACTGGCCATAAATCCTCCTGCCATCTCCCCGTGGTTGCATAATTGGGAGCCTGAATACAAGTCCCCTGGTTACTGCGTTGTGTTCCCACCATGAAAGCAGCTGGCAGTGCTCATCACCCTACCAAGACTGAAAGAGTGGTAGTACAGCTACCTGCTCTCTCAAAATCCTCTACTCAAATCCATGACCACCACATATCAGAGGTTTTTTTCCTTCACCATGTTAACCTGGTTTTGTCCTGGATTCTGTTTCGCCACTTCATGATCCTTGTTCCCCAAGATGCTTTCATCTCTTCCTTAAACTGTGACAAATTGTCAGTAGATTCAGGTTTTCCTCTTTGATGCTACTTGTCACAGCAGGGACATACAAGGGGATACAGTCCTCCCGCTCCTAGGAGTGGCGCCCAGACATGGCACAGTCAGGAGGAGCTTAGACCTGTATTGCAGAAAAACTCTGTCTTAGCGCCAGTCTGGAATGTGCTCATTGGCATTTAGATGGTAAAATCAAAGATGTCTCAAATGAGCATATCAAACTGAATTTTTCAGAAAGGATTATAAGTTAGCTGAATGTTAATGTACTTTTAAAGGAACAGCAAAAGTTATATGCTTAGTATAGGGACTTCTGCTCCATATTAACAAGTGGGGTAAAAGGAAAGGTCTTCAGAAATCTTTAATGGGTAAAACCCCATGGTTTTCCCCAACTCTTACAGCTACAAATTTCTGGATGAAATGTTCATGCTCTGCATCTCTGTAGATCTGAGGCAGACATACAGCAAACAAGATTTTATTCCAAATGTATGGATATTTGAAAACGTGTAAGCAACTGCAAACAAGGTTTATAATGAAAAATGTCAAGCAGCTTTAGTAATCAGCAATGCTAGATGTGCTGCCTGTGTCGAGAAATATATACAAATGCTGGAAATTAATGTATAAGCACACATCCATTCCAGCTGCTAGCATTCTTTAGTAATGAATCTTGTCAATAGGACATATTATGAAGGCTGCGCATGAGCAAGAGCCTATTGAAATTAGATCTATATGTCCTTCATGAATATCAGTTTACAGAGCCACTTGGTTTTATCTCTAGAAAGTCCTGGATACCTTTATTTTCATAAGGTGAAAATGGTTTGATTTTGTCTGTCTTATACTCAGGAGTCTGAATTTCTGAATAGTGATAGTTAATGACAGTGCAGACATGGATAAACAAATGCATGTAATTCCACATGAACAGCATAGTAATAGAGATGGATTATTCAATGCTAGAATCAAATTCAGTGTAGTATGGAACATGCAACACTGAGGATTCAAATAAGAAAATCTAGGGCAGAGGAAACTGTCCCACTGACTGTGAGAATTTGTTCCTATCCGTTAGTTATTAGTGTACTTATTCACTGTGCTAATCTTGTGGTGCTTGGAGGCAGGTAGCTGCTGAATCCAGTTGTCAAGCAAAGGAAATAAAAGCAGAAGTCAATAGTAGAGGATATCCACAGATCACAAAATAACAACAGAACAAAGAATCAATGATATAATAAATAGTAATAATCACCTCTCCTGTTACAAAGGAGGTAACTCCAGCCCTGAATGTGCAACCCTCCTGAAGCAACACCCACCTGAAGATGAAATAAAATCACTAAGAAGATCTAACATGTTCTTCAAATATCAGTTACAACTACAGAAACTGGAATACATTGTTGTTTCAGAGTTAGGATTATTTGAATGTTCTAACAGTGCATTTCTGCATCGTGACAAGTTTGGACTTTTGGCTTAAATTTAATCTTGATTAGAAGTTTTCTGAGTGTTCTGTTGCTTAGTTTTGATCTGTTACAATTTCCTTGCAAAGGTTTGTGTCTGAAATTGTTGATATGTGCTGGTTAGCCGTATTTCTGCCTCCAGGTACTTTTTTCTCTCTTGCCTGGAAGCATTATAATAGCCTGAAAGGTGATATTTTAAAATCTCATATCTCTCATTTTCTCAAAAGAAGTCTTTTAACTCTCTGTTCACATGTATTTATGTGCATGTGTTAGAGCAGGGCAAGGAAAAATCGGAAGAAATTCTGCAGCTGGGATTAAAGTAACACATCCATTTAGGCCTTATTTGGTTTTGAACTGTTACTTGTATAACACTGAGGTGTCTTATAGAAAAACATAGGCGGTTGAGATACTGAACAAATGTTGTCAGCAGGTGTGGTTTATAGCTTAAGAAAATACACAGACCATAGATGACTGATTAGCAGACCAGCTTTGTGGCTCTACTGTCCCCGTTGTCGATTGGACAGGCAATTCCTCAGACAGTTCTTCCATTACAGAACAAGAAATGAGAGCTGTTGTTTGCATGGAGCAGCAGCAGGTGTACATGATGGGAATAAGCAGTACCATGTATTGATGCTGTAAATATAAATTAGATCTGCCAGTGATAACCTTACTTTTATCTTCATTATGTATCTTAATTGTTTGCTGACAGGGCAGATGTAATATTGGTAAAAACTACCTAAACTAACTAAAAACTGTTGATGCTTATGGAAAGGCTCATGCTTACGCAGGAGATGGGTAGTCAGACATGAGAGTTGGACAGGACATACTCTAGCGCACTAGGATTCACAGGTATCTGCTGATACGGCTAATACATTATGCTCTATGAAGCTGTTGGTAAGAGGGTACTTCTTTCCTCTTCTTCTTCAGGTTTGACTTTCTTTTGCCCTCTCCACCTTTTCTTGTTTCTTTTTTCTTCTCATTTAGTCTCATTTAAACAGTTCTGATCTTTCTCCCCTCTCCCCTGTCCTGATTTCTCTTTGCAGTGATCTCCTAATCTCAGTCCTCTCCTTCCCTCAACTTTGACTTGGTGCCATTGTCAACTCATTTTCAGTACTGCAACACCTGTTATGAACTGCCTTTAATATCTCTATGTTTTGGCATCCTATTGTAATTCCTCATCCTATTTTTCAGTTTCCCCATTGTATTCAATCAGTGACTCCATGTCTCCATTTTGACATTTCTGTTTCCCCTTCCAGAGATTACTGTGGCTACTTTAGTTCAAGGTGGTCCCGTAGCAATCTGATTATAGCACAGTATCATATGTTTGTTTATTCCTTCTGGGTCCTCTCTAGGGAACACTTTATGACTCATAACTTAATTGCTTTGCTTTCTGATTTGGTTCAGTTAGTTCCTACTCACTTACCAAGACAACTACCTTTTCATTACTGGTTTTTGACACCTCTCATTTTTCATGCACAACTTTTGCGCAAAAGAGCAACAGCAGCTCTTTTAGTAACAGAGTGAATTGATCACAAATGATGCAGTTTTTAAGACTGGCATTGCTTCCTTATGAGGCTGTTCAGTGCTGAGAAATGCTTTGCTGATGCCCAGTCACCTCAGCTATTTAATTGAAACAAAAAGTGTCATGAAAGTAAATCACAAGCAGACTGTGGGAATGCCTCAGGTGTATCACACACTACTAGCTGCCTGCCTCCCCCAGAGAATTTAGTCTTTCCTTGAAATACTCATTAGGATTTTTTTTTTCCAGTCTTACAAGGGAAACTGCTTAATCCTGGCAGTGCTTTTGATATTTGAGAGAATAAATTAATCCTTAGTGAAAGCCAAGCCACTGAGACCAGACTAGCCGTAGTGAGCAGGGAGCAGAGGATTATAAGTGCAAATGAACTTTTGACAAGAGATTTAGAGTAAATTTTTGCCTCTGAAGGAATGAGGAAGATGAGAAGGAATGGAAGTGTTTTAAAGGGAAAGGGTATCAAACAAACCAACAGGAGCAATAACAGTGACAGAAAGAAGAGTTGATGGATGATGGGAACTAGGACACCTCTCAGAGGCTTTTAATCTTCAATACCTCCAGCTGCAATTCACCAGCAGACTCTTGTAGATTTCATCTCCTTTCACGTTAGTTTAGTGAGGAGGTAGGGTGTTTTCAAGGAGTAGGTGATTGTGGAGGCAGTATAGAATATTGCCAAGAAGAATAATGTTCAGCTGGTAAATTCACTTTCCATTTTAATTTGCAAAGCTGATGTGGTAATTGAAATAACTCAGGGCTTTGATAGAGCAATCATTTTCTGTGAACTGGATTCTTTTTCCCGTGAGAGAAGTAAAGCTTCATGGCAGAATTGTTCTCTGGCAAAACTCAGACTTCTCAGAGCTTTCCTCTGAATGAGGAGTAGTCTCTGTGATGTTGGGGGATGGGTTAAGTCCTAGGTCCTCGCCCTTCCCCGGGAGCATCACTCTTAGGTGACCCATGGAGTTGCTTGCAGGCTGTGGTGCCAGATGCAAATCAGAATTTCATTTTCTGTTGCCTGGCTCTGATTGTTCTGCTTTACTCTGCCTTGGATGCTTTGCCTTCAGACAGCTGCACTCATGATGGTTACAGCAGTGAGTCTGAGCGCACAATAGAGAACTGTCTTATTTATGTCAATGCAGTGAAAGGCTGTAACACAGCAATGATAGAGTCATAGAATGGTTTGGGTCAGAAGGGACCCCAAATATCATCTAGATGCAACCTCTGACATCTTCCATTGGATTAGGTTGCTCAGAGCCCTATCTAATCTGGCCTTGAAAACTTCCAGGGCTAAAGCATCCACAACTTCTCTGGATGACCTGTCCCAGTGCCTCACCACTCTCACAGTGAAAAATTTCTTACTTACATCTGTCACACCCTGGATCCATGAGCCCCACACTCACGTCTGGGCCTCTTTTGACCTGCACAGTTGAAAGACAAAGTGGGGAGGAAGGGTGTCATTTATCTGTACAGCAATCTAGAGGCCGACAAGGTCACCTTCAGGGCAAAAATCAAAAGCAATATTTATTCTAGCTTCAACAAAAATAAACAGACTTGCATGTACAGATGAGATATGGGGGTGCAACTTCCCAAAGTTGCAGAAAACAGATTTCAATCTGTTCAGATCACAGTCTGATATCTGAACGCAGCCAAGGTCACTCAGATCCAATCCAACACAGGCCAATTCCAGATCAGGGAAACAGTGGGGTAGATGAGAGAGAGAAAGAGAGAAGAAGAAAGAGAGAGAAAAGGGAAAAAGAAAGAATTGTCACTTTCATGGGCAGCAGCAGTTCCTTGAAAACATGTAGTTGCTGCAGCAGCTTCTTCCAAGTTGTGTGGTCCAGGCTGGTCTGATGGGAGTGATGGGCACCCACACATCTCCTGGCTCCTTGCAAGTTCTTTTATGAGGCCAGTCTGTGCCCCACTGGCACACGGAGAGGGGGGCAGTCCCACCACATATGGGCAGAAGATCCTTCAGGAGGGTCCGACCATGGTGGCAGGCGAGTGTGAGAAGAGGGCAGCACCTGCTACTGCATGTCTGCCCCCCATAACAGCCGGATCAGGACAAGGAGCTTGGCCAAGTGAGGGGGAGTGGTGCTTACTCCTACACCTCCCCTCCCATTGAACCCAGCGCCATAGATGAGGCTCTCATCTGTGATGTCCTAAGATCAGTCTTTGGGGAGCACCTGCTGCTGCACCCCCAGTGGTGTTCATTGCCAGCACCGCAAAAGAAGGGCACAAATGGCCAGACTTCAGATGAAATGTTTAAGGCAAAGAAAGAGGCAAAGTTGGGCTTTACAATATCTAATTTAAATCTCCCTTTTCAGCTTAAAACTGTTACGCCTCATCCTACCACTACATGCCCTTGTAAAAAGTCCTCCAGGTTTCTTGAAGGCCCCCTTTAGATACTGGAAGGCTGCTCTGGGCTGAACAATCCCAACTGTCCCAGCCTGTCCTCACATGGGAGGCATTGCAGCCCTCTGATCATCTTCATGGTCCTCCTCTAGACTCTCTCTAACAGATCCATGTCCTTCCTGTGTTGAGGACTCCAGGTGAATACAATACTCCAGATGAGGGCTCATAATGGCTAGTAGAGGGGAGAATCGCATCCCTCACCCTGCTGGTCACACTGCTCTTGATGCAGCCCAGATACAGTTGACTTTCTGGGCTGCAAGTGCACACTGCAGGTTCATGCTGAGCTTCTCATCCACCAGTACCCCAAGTCCTCTTCAGGGCTGCTTTCAATCCATTCTCCGCCTGACATGTTTTTATGCTTGGACTTGCCCCAACCCATGTGTAGGACCTTGCATTTGGCTTTGTTGAACTTGCCAAGCCTGGTTTAAAGGGAACACAATGCTGTTTTGCCCTTGATCCGTGACAAGTGCTGAGTAGTTTGGTAATTGTCATGGGCACGTGTATTTCTGAGCATATTTAAACATCTCACCCCTTTGAAGATTTACCAGTCTAGCTGCCATTTATGCTAATTGAACGGAGAATTTAACCTCATTACTTCCTGATTTGAACATCATAACTTAGTTACGTGATGCAGTGAGCTGCTAATTATAATTCCTGAGATGAAAATAACAGTGGCATGTATTTATTTATAACTGGGGATTAAGTGAACAGCAGCTGCCTCTGACCTGTGCACTGTGCCATGTAGCCAGGGCAGCAGGACAGAGTTAAATGGCCTCCCTTATTCCAGAACAAGCTAATCTACAAGACTGCAATGCAAACAGCCCTTATAACTACATATTATGTACAAATGCCAGCTGGATAATATTCAGGGTAGTTTCTGTCACAGCATTGCCTATACTTCCAATGCTTTCTGTTCATCTGCAGAGGCAGTGGTAGCAAGCCAATGAATGTCTGCAGCTGGTTTGGAAATCACAGAATCACACAGAATCACAGAATAACCAGGTTGGAAGAGACCCACTGGATCGTCGAGTCCAACCATTCCCACCAATCCCTAAATCATGCTCCTAAGTACCTCATCCACCCTCACCTTAAACAACTCCAGGGACGGCGACTCAACCACCTCCCTTGGCAGACCGTTCCAATGCCTAACCACCCTCTCCGTGAAGAATTTTTTCCTAATCTCAAGCCTAAATCTCCCCTGGCGGAGCTTGAGGCCATTCCCTCTTGTCCTGTCCCCTGTCACTTGGGAGAAGAGGCCAGCACCCTCCTCTCCACAACCTCCCTTCAGGTTTTCTTCGTTCCCATCCCTCAATGAAGATAGAAGTTATCTTCAAAAGGCTTAGATACTAATCCAGTGAAATTCTGCACTAATCAGGAAAGCAAATACTATCCTATCTAAGTTTACATTAATCCCACCACTATTTTAGCCAACAAACCATTTTATTTCCCTTGTGCTTTTCTGTGTATTTGCCTTCTAATTTTTACTTAGCAGTTAGATTATTAGAAGTTTGGCTTTGTTATTTCAAGAATTTAGGAAGAAACCATGGCAACATCTTTTAAGCAAGAAATTCAATTTTTGCTGAGCATTGCAGCAGAGAACAGAGCTTTGATTATATCAGGATACTACAGGCTTGTTTCAGGCCCAAGCTCGCAGTGAATTTAACAGCAAAATATTTGTTCTCATCTTTCATACCTAATCTTCCATTGAGGACTAGCGGTTTCCTATAGTATTTTTTTTAAAGTGGGGCTGTCCTTTCATCAGGTAGCCCTATACACCTTCAAATTCTACTGCATTCCAGCATGTCACAGAGGTGATTCAAGAATACAAGAGCAATCCTCAAACGGATTAAAATATTAGGACTCTGCTGATGTCTAAACCACAACACCAGCAATGTTATTTGGAAAGAATGGCTCCCAACCAAAAAAGCCCAACTAAGGACTAAGTGCCATTTTTGCACATAGAGATACTGTATGTGATTTTGCAAGCATTGTACTTGTTGAAATTTTATTTGCCCATTGACAACAACCATTTTCCTAATATTTTATATCTGAACAAGGTCTGAGAAAAAGTTAGGGGGGAAATCAAGAAAAAAACCAAAATGTTGTTCCTCTGATGTTTCTAGAGCAATTTCTCAAGCTGTGAAGGCCCCCATAAGACTTTTTGTTTTCAAATCTGCTCTCTGAATGAAACCTTTGACATTCATTAATCCCTGCCTCAAATACTGCCTGTTGAATGGCTCTTCCTCTGCCTCTGTATTGGATTGGGTGTGAGATTTCTATCTCTCTGGCTTGTCTTCTTGCCAGTTTGCATCTGTATGTGGCCAGTTTGAATGAAAATCAAATGTGAAACAGTAGTTGTGTGAAACTGAGAGGAATCTTCAATAACCACACGGTTCTTTCCAAATAAATATTCGATCACAGTAGTAAACCTTTGGCCTTGAAATCAATACAAATACCCAGTATACCTACATAAGGATAGATTCTTTTCTTCTATTCTCTCTGTCTAATACTTTTAGTTTAGTTAAATAGATTCCTTTAAACCGTAGCTTCCCAATGTAGGAAGCCAGTTACCATGTACTTGTCAACCTAAGGTGACATTTCCTGCTGTGAGGTCTGAATGTTGTCATACAGGCTAGAACCTGAACCTATATTTTATTAACCACATGAGTTAACATAAATTAAAAAAAAGAAGCTTTTCTTTATTCTAGCTCTCGATATTCCATGTGAACTGTAGCTAAGAATCTCCAAGGGAGAAGAAAATTAAGATTTGAATAATTGGTGAGAACTGCATGTTTTTGCTATTGTGGCATCCTCAGCTTTTTCTGTCTACTCAGTGAGTAAATGAGTTTGCTGCTGAGCTGTTAAAAGTCCTGTAGAGAAAATTACAACATGAAAAAGTTCAATCTGGACTTGCAGTTTTTCAGTCCCACATGTTCATCCAGCTTTTTTGCTGCCAAAAGAAAACAACTGCTGCTCTCAGATGCAACAACGAGTTTGTTTGCTCAGCTGCTTTGACACCTCAAGTAATTCTCTTGAATTTGCTTTTCATTTGGGGAACAATTGCCAATTAAACCCCAGGATGGCCAACAAAGCCCCTTGTTGAGGTGCTGTAGGACTCTGCAGCCTATTCCAGTTGTTAGTGAGTGCTGTGAAGTATAAGGGACGAACATGTATGTATATAGTGGGAGAGGTGAGTGTTTTCGCTGTGAGAGCAGAAATGGGCACCTGGTTGCATGATGAAGAACGAGGCGTGGGATAGAAAACATGGTGGCAAATTAACTGTGCTGGCACTGTTCTTGTCAATGGACTTGCAGGTCCCTGGTGCTTCCTCAGGGAGGGCTGCTGAGAAGCCACCTGGAAATGAGAAGCACTTGAACTATTTGGAAGCATGAGCCCTTTGGTCTTCATTTCCCAAGGCAGATGTGAAAGTTGAGAAGTCTTTACACTTCTAAAACTACTTTGTCTTTCAAAAAACAAATCATGATTTATTTTTCCTCCTATGTTTCTGATTTCCTGTAGATATCAGAATAAGCAATTCAAACTTGTCTTTTTTAGGGTCTCCACCCCTGTTTATGAACCCATGTTTTGCTTCCACCCAGAGTGCAGCTCTACCAAACAGCACCACAGTTTGTAGCCAAGGTCCCAGCTCTTAACATTGTATAATACTTAGTTGCTGATTTCACTTATTTTGTTACTGGTGTTAAACCAACAATGCAATTTGCCTCTTAAAACATTGGCATTCCTTTATTATTTTCTTACATAGGCAATGTGGTTACACTAAGTGGCATTGTGGCTCTGCAGGCAAAGGTTCATGTTTTCCCTCGGTCTCTGCAACAGCTGCAACACAAGATGTTAAGGAAAAGCTTTATAATAGAGAAGCACCTTCAAGTGTATTATGCAGCAGCTGAAAATTTCCATGGCATTATTCAGTTAAAACTGCAAAATGTGAATGCTGCTTTTATTTCAATAGGCATTTTTTCACAAGCATACCTGCTACTTATGTACAGTGCATACCCTCTGTGTCCTGATGGTATGTAGGTTCGTATCAACCTAGTTCACATCCCAGTTTCCTATGGAAGAAAACTCCTCCCTGCAGGATGTATTCCAGCATGTCACCAGGTCCAGGCAAATGACTGAGCAGGATTATGATGCATATTAGCAATTTGTATCTATTTATTAACAGACTGACAGAGAAGCTGGCTGAAAGTATCTTTCCTTCTTGTAGCATAGAAGAAGGCAGGTCTTAAGTTGATGCTTGAACAAGAAGCTGATTTCACTTCTATGCCTTGATACAGTTATTGAAACAGATTTTCCTCACTTAATGTACTTATCTGAATATCAATTCATGTGGTAAAAATCAGTGCTGTGAGTCTGAAACCATGGTCTTCCTTAGGTGTTCCACACCAAATCCAAATCTTTGGAAGCTGGTGGAAATACAGTAGGATGAGGTCTTGTGATACTATGCTCTTTCTAAAAAATGCTTTAATGCAGTAACTGCCAGAGCAGATAATCTATGTAGATCTATGTCCTTGCTCTGACCAAGGCCAGAGCAAATTGACTCAGTGAAATGTGCCAGGGAGCAACTATGCAATCTTGTTGTCCTAAGGAAGTTTCTCACTTTCTTTGCACATTAATGTTTGGTATGGCTGAATACACTGAACATTTCACTGTCCTGAAACAAAGAAACTTACACTTAATAGTTTAATTTAACCATTAAGGCAGGTACACTTTATTCAGCGCTGGAGAAGACTCGGGATTTGTCCCCAGAGTGCTTCTGCCAAGCAGTGATTTCACAGAAAATTTATACACAGAATTGTTTTCAAAGTCATACCTTTCCCCGAAATGACAAGTATATCTTATTCCCGGAACCTCATTGCATATCCAGAGAGAATGAAATCAAATCAGCTCAGAGTCATTAAGGTGTGGCCATATCCGAGTGGTCAATCTCAACGACTCTGGGCGACAAGAAGATAAGGGTCCTTATAGTTATCTTAGTGGCTATCTTGTTTCTAACACATTATAGTTGATGTTCCATCACACCATTTACAAATCACCATTTCAGTCCATACTTTTCTTCTTCCTAATGTAGCTAAAGGATGCCAATCAGGTGCTCCTAAGTCTGTCTGTCATAACTGCTGCCCAGAAGAGGTTGGATTTTTAACTGATTTAAATCGCAGGAACTGAACAGTGAATTTCATTCTAGCGAAGGGGAAGATCAGAGGCAGGAGGTATCCTGGTTGTGCCAAATAACCTGGACAGAGCACTCACAACTTAACTGCTTGCCAGCCATGTGCCTGCAAATGCAACCTATCATGCAGTTTCTCACTGGTAGTTCTTCTAATATAAAATAATTCTCTTTTTTAGCTGAAACTAAGATCTGCTTCAAATACTACCATGGAGTGAGTGGGGCGCTACGAGCCACAACGCCAAGTGTCACAGTGAAAAACAATGCAGCGCCTGTAAGTTATACTGGCCTTTTATTCTTTATATATTTGTTTCCTGCTGTCACCGTGCTATGCTTTACTTTTCCTGACAGCTTTATATACTTTTATGTTAGAACTTAACATAATATTTGCTCTTCAGTGCACTGCGGTACAGAGAAATGGGTAGTCTTTCTGTTAAGGTGTGGGTTTGAGCAAAGGAATTAAGAAGGTTTGAGCAAAGGAATTAAGATTCAGCTTTCAGGCTGCCACAAATAACTTCTTTGGTCAGGGGCAAGTCCCACATTCTAGCTGTATCCCATTCTGTAAAGTTATCTTCTCACTGCTGGGTATTGTGAGACTTGGGAGGTGCTCTAGGGAGTTTGAGATTCATCAGCTGTAAATAAGATGAATGTCCAGAAAAGGAATAATATTTTCCTACTTTAGGGTGCTTTTTTCTGATATCGAAGCATGGGCATTTTCGTGGCAGTGCCTCTGAGTTCCTGGAACAGCTATGCTGTAACACACTCCCATCAGCTGTAAGAAGAGGGCATTCAGGTCCTGATCCATCAAAGTGCTGAGGATTTGTTTTGACAGATTGAGGCTTCATTGAGAGCAGTCTTGGTTTGCTAGAGTTTAGCAAGCTCTGTGGCTCAAGTGGCTCTAAAAATATCTTTTGCCTGGGTTTGGAAGATTTGGTCAACTTGAGAATGAAATATTTTTTAGAAGCCTGCAAGGAGACTTGCTGACTTCCAGAGCTTGTCTGACCTTGCTGACAGAGTTTCATTGCCTGCCAGGCTCATCTTGGCAGATGTCTACCTCAGCTGAAGAGTTTTAGTCCAACCACCATTAGAAAAAGACTGAGACGTTTAATCTGGAATATGCATTCAGGATAGGTCTGTCTTACCTGTGGATGTATGCAGGTTTTGGTGGACATCACTGAAGGTTAAATTTTTAAAAGTCGGGTTTTTTTAGGAGGTGTTGTTTGTTTGTTTGTTTGTTTAGCAGTCCCAGGCTGATATTTCTGAAGGGTCTCTCAAACTGTGTGTTAGTTGTGTCTGGTTGCACCGCAGCCAGGAAGGATATTTATATATTTTTTTTTTACCCTTAATGTATCTAGAGACTATTGGTGGTTTTTCTTTGCCTTGTATTGATGCATACAATTGCTACAAACTGTATGTTGGGCAGGGGCTGATGACATGTCTTTTAGGAATAAAAGGGATTTGTGTCTTAATAGGCCTTTCTCACATGCTTATTGTGAATCCATTCACCAGTCTGGAAGCCTGGAGAATTTCCTCAACTGCCTTTAGAGGAGCATTATGATGTGTCCTTCAATATCTTCATTTTGTGGGATGCTCAAAAGTTCTTTTTAGCCTGTAGTGAGTGGTGTCTTGTTGATTCAGGGCTTGCTGTTTATTTCCTGGTTATCAAGAACTTGAGGGAACAATCTATGTCATTGGTTTAGTCCTACTCCTCTCTGAAAGGTAAGCCAGACAGCCCAGGCAATAAGCACCAGCAGGTGGACCTGAGTTTGAACCAATTAAGCAAATTTTTCTAGTGTGGAAGCACCACTCTATCATTAAGTATCAGCAGTATGTTTTAAATTAATAGAAGAATGTATGAGGACCTGTGCCTTAGTAATATGCAAATATGTAATCTCTCAGACTACTTCAGTTGAGGCCTTTATCCATATATTGGGAAATAAAGTGCCTTTAGCAGCTGTTCACTTTCAGCTGAGCAGTACTTGTTTAAAAGAAAGTCCTTGTGGTCTTTACAGAGATCAAATGAGAAAAAGAAACATGTGTTATGATCTTCAGCTGGGGATATTGTACATGGCTGAAAAATAAAATACGATAAGAAGAAGTATCAGATAACAGTTTTCAGTTTGATGGCCAAACCAGTATCCTTGGAAATAGTATTCTCTTCACATAATCTAATTTTTCCTGCCTTTCTGGGTTACAGAATAACCTGTGTGTTTTTCCCAGTTTCTTTTGCAGGCCAGAGAGGCCAGTAATGTTGTAGGTACAGCATCAGTTTCTCTGTTGTCTTTTCTTCATTGTGTGCTGCATGACATAGTTATTCAGTGCATTGTAAGACAAATACTAAGCAATGAAGACAACAAAATCAAAGGCATAGCAACAAAGGCTGTGAAATTTGATCCTGGATGACACTTCCTACCCCAAATGAGTGCAAGAGGGAAAAAATGGTAAAGATAGGAAAGTCCTTTAGAGTTTAGAGAAAAATAATGGGTTGATTCTTGCCTATGTGAAGCCTTTCAGCTAAGTATGATCCTCCGAACTCCAGTCCCAGCTGAAAACGTCAGATGGCTTTCTCCATCTGCCTCTCTGCAGTGCATATCCAACATTTATTAATAAAGTTATTGGATGTTTTGCAGCATCCTGTGCTAGTGGCCTTATGCTCACTGCATAGATGAGGTAGAGGGTAACAAGAGCTTGGAACAATGATCACAAAATCCTTATCCAAAAGAAGAAGCAGATATTCTACTATCGTCCATCATCAACCAGAGTGTAAATACACATCTTCCATTATCTGTGTTGCTGGGTCCCTACCCATCCCTTTGCAGCCACAGTGAAGTATATTGAACGGGCAGCCCCATCTCTTTTTCCTATGCCTTGAATCATAATTTGAGCACACCTGAGCAGGAAAGCAATAGATTGTTTGAGTTTCCTCTATTTGTCTGTGTGATCAGTTAAGGGTCGTGACATTCTAGTGCCATGCCTGTAACTCATTTGAGGTCCCTCAGACTTCTTACCCTAGTAAGACCTGACACACACAGCTCCCCGTGATTGAATTGAATGCATCAAATTCCACAGTTGTTTTCATTGCTCCAGTGATTCAGAGCACTGCCTCAGGGTCCCAGGCATGACATTTCTTATAGTACAAGCGAAAGCTGTGGTTTTCCAACCAGTGTGGCCTGGTTGCAGAGAGGGGCTCTCCTCAGAGGGCAACTTCTTCGAATCCTGAGGCAGGTTCTTAAACATCCTTTCTGTAGAAAGGGGAATCCTGTGGTCTGTGCTTAGAAATTTACTCTCTTTTGCCGTCAGCAGTAGTTTTAGCAGTGGCTGTGGGACCTTAGTATGTTAGAAATAATAGCTTTGCAGGGAAAACTTCTCAATAGGGATCCTGCTGTGGGTGTAGGGGCTGAAGTTGTTTGAACAGCTGGTTGCCTTGAACCATAGGAAGTTTTGCTATTGTAGTGACAGCATCACAAATTCACCTTGCAGCTTAGGCTGTCAGTAGGGGACAGAGGGAATAGGCTTTGTGTATTTGACAGAAGTAAACCTTTTCATTTGGCACAGCTTAAGAAAAGGATCCAGAGCAGATGTCCTTTGAGAAACAGCATTTGGGGACAGGTGACCTTCTGGGTAGAGTGTTTTCACTGCTAGCACAGTCTCGTCTGCAGCTGATGCCAGAGCCACCCAAGCTGATTCTGTGTGAGCCTCTGGCCGTGTGGTACCTCCCATGGTGGGGGAAGCAGCTGGCATATTGGCTGCTCAGCCAACAAGATCTGCAAACACTGATAACCAGCAGTATCCTAACACCACAATTTAAAAAAACAGCAACAATAAAACCCTCTTCATTGTATGACTGTGGTTTACTGCAATTGAACAGGAGAAGAAGCTGTAAGTAGTCATGCTGGGGACTGTAAGTAGTTGCCGTTCTTGTTCATGTGCTGCTGAGAGAGCCTTTTACTGACAGTTAAAAGGTGTCGTCCTTCCAAAGGGGGAAAAAAGTTGATATGTTAGCTGTATGTCTTGGAGTAGCACTGGTGGTGCTTTAGGCAGAGTGGTGTCTCGTTGTTTCTTGTATTATGAGTCTTTTGCTCCATTTGAATTTGTACTTACACAGCATAAATGTGAATTTGAGGCAGTGGATAATCGTCGGAGTGATGGCAATAAAATGGAGCACCTGCAGTTCTGGAAGGAAGGAGTATCCTGGCTGGATTCTTTTTTTCTAAACCAGTGGCAGCCTTGAAGCAGTTGCTTGTGCACAGTAGTTTATATGACTAAAGCATAAACATTACCATGGTATAGGTGAGCAAACAGTTTCCTCAGTAGAAGAGAACATTTTTACAACATCTGGAACATTCCTCCATTTGTTACTCTTAATTTAATCATAATGTTGTCACTATTAATTCATCTTTACATCAGATATTGTTGTAGAAAAACAATACCAGTTACAGCAGTTACTTCTAGCAATAGGAAAGGGGTATCTTGCTAGTGCGAAAATTATTTATGAATGTAGCTCCTTTGCAGTAAAATAAAGCAGGCATGGGATCAGCATACAGAATGAAAAAGAAAAACCTTTTCCCTTAAGAGTTTATAGCCTAAAAAGATAAATTGGATATATCACAATTAAAGGACAGTAAGTGGAGAATCAATGTCATAGCCCCAGGACAAATGTCTTAACTAAACTGGGAGCATTTACTTGGTGTGTATTAGATGCAAGGAATCACGGCTGGTGAAACTTAAGGAGCTTTCATGTCACAGGTGCTGTCTCATAGATTGTGATGGCACTCGTCAAATACACTTAGCATCCTCGGGAAAGCTATGTAAATTGGAGCTAATTATGGAAAGAGACCTCCTCTGTGTTGTGTTTGTGTGGAAATGCTGCCTCAGCTGGGTTTTCCACAGCAGGAGTTACTGCTTGATAAGCTGCTGTGATTTAGTGGTGACTGATCATTCCTCAGGACTTTCTGCTATAAATGTTTACATTACGTGCTGTCACGTCAGAGCGTGGGCTGCCAAGCAGTGTTCGATAATGAAGCATTCTGCCTCATTTCCATGTATGTGCTGCAAGCTAGGATTTTGTAAGCATGCACATACGAGCATTTGTATCTGTCATTCTTTCCAAAGGCTGGATTTAAAGTCGCAGGTGTGTGTTCCTTTTCATGTCCTTTCTTATTCTGTGATAGCTGAGTTTTAAAACTGTCTGTTTTTCTGGTACATTACTGTATAAGGAATCTAACAGTCTGATTTGGGGAGCATGAGGATAATTATACTTCAAGAAACAGGATGAAGAGGGAACAGAAGCTTCTGATGACTTGTGCACTGTTCAGCAATTGAGGTTAACAAAAAAAAGGGTTTATGGAAAACGCAACATCAGGCTGCTGTGATTAATCACAGCAAAGAATTCAAGCTGGGTACATCTTTAACAAGCATAAGTGGTGTACCTTGAAAAGCTCAGCGTTTCAAGTGAGGGAAGCAGCATTTTCTCTGGAGGCTATGGATGTGCTTAGGTGACTGGGTATTTGTCAGTACTTAGCAAGAGCATCCCCTTTCCTTATCTGGAGATGAGAAGTAGCCAGTTCCCCCAGCTTGCAGCTGCTTCGAATGCAAGGTAAGAAGTAGCACCATAGTACCACCTATATTTGCATGGTTCAGTGCGAATTGATGCAGTTCAACGGCAGACATGGTAAGTGCTGCAGATTGAGGCAAAGGGGAGCTTGCCAGAGCTGAGGGAGCCCAGGAACCCCAGAGGGACACCAGAAGGCTGTATCTTCTGTACCAGCAGAAGGCTGCATCTTCTGCACCAGCCTGAAAGGACGTGTCAGTTCAGACTGAGCTCCTGGGAAAGGATGCAGCCGTCCAGGTCTCAGGCTGCATGGAGTGCCACCAGCTTGCGTTGGAAACGGAGAGCAGCAAGAGCAATGGCTGCATAAGAGGTGAGCAGGTGGACTACCTCTTCAGCCAGGTGGCAGACCTGAAGGAGGAAGTAGAGAGGCTAAAGAGCATCAGGGAGAGTGAGCTAGAGGTAGAATGGTGGGATTGCACCCTGAGCTCCAGAGCACATGAGAAGACTCAGCCACAGGTAAGAGCCCAGGATCAAAGGGATCTGGTATCTTCCCCTACTAAGGTTGTAGGCAAGGGCTCAAAAGGAGGTAGTGAGTCAAAGTGTGCCCACCAACAGGGCAGAAAATCAACCCCCTCCTTGCCTACACCACCTCAGGTATCGCACCACAACAGACTTGAGGTTCTTGACATGGAGGACAGACCAGAGGAAACCACAGAGGAAGATGCACCCACATCGGAGCAGAGTCAGAGACTGAAATGGCGTAAATGCTGTATTGCCACAACTGCCATAGTTGTAGGAGACTCGACTCTATTGGAGGCGACAGAGGGTCCGATATGTTGAGCAGACCCCACTCACATGGAAGTCTGTTGCCTCCCAGGAGCCCAGGTAAGGGATGTAGCCAGGAAAATTCCCAACCTGCTGAGATCTACAGACTATTACCCATTACTGCTGCTCCATGTGGGAGGGCATGAAGCAGTGTTAAGAAGCCCAGGGGGGATTAAAAGAGATTTTAGGGCCTTGGGACGGCTACTGAGGGAATCTGGGGCCCAGGTGATTTTTTCCTTCCCTCCTTCCAGTTACAGGTGGTGACGTAGCACTGCTCAGATGGATCCAGTCAATTTATACATGGCTGCATGGCTGGTGTGACCACAATAACTTTGGGGTTTTTGATAATGGTATGGCTTACACAGCAGCAGGATTACAGGTATTGGATGGGAGCCACCTTTCTCAGAGGGGGAGGAGAGTCTCTGCCCAGGAGCTTACAAGGCTTGTAGATAGGCCTTTAAACTAGATGTGAAGTGGGAGGGGGATAACATCAAGCTAGCCTGTAACAAGTGGTGGGAGGGCAGGTGTCAGATGTCAGGGAGGATACTTCTCTGAAACACATTATAGATAATAAAGTGTCCACTAGGAAGGTGATGCAACCGACAGCCCGCTGAAGTGCCTTTAGACTAACACATGAACCTTGGGTAACAAGCAGAAGGAGCTGGAAGCTACCATGCTGCAAGAAAGCTGTGATCTAGTTACCGTCACAGAAATGTGATGGGATGAATCCCATGACTGGAATGTGGCTATTGATGGCTACAGGCTGTTCAGCAGGGATGGACCGAGTAGGAAGGGTGTACCCATTGCCCTCTATCTCAGGAAAGGGATAGAATGTGAAGAGCTGTCGTTGAAGACTAGCTACGAACAGGTTGGGAGCTTGTGGATCAACATTAAAGACAGAAGAACCTGTGGGAACCTTGTGGTTGGTGTGTACTACAGGCCACCCGATCAAGGAGAGCCAAACAATGAAGTCTTCTTCCTCCAGCTACAGGAGGCTTCATGCTTGCAAGCTCTCATCCTACTCGGGAATTCAGCCACCCTGACATATGCTGGAAAAGTAGCACAGCAAGCTGTAGGCAATCCAGGAGACTCCTGGAGTGCATTAAGGATAACTTCTTAGTCCAGCTGATAGAGACCCCCACCTGAGGAGATGCAATACTGGACCTTATGGTCACCAATACAAGTGAACTCATCAGTAATATTAGGATCGGAGGCAGCCTGGGCTGCAGTGATCACACACTGGTGGAGTTCAAGGTCCAGAGAGAGATGGGACAGATGAGGAGTATAGTCAGGACCCTAACTTTCAGGAAAGCAGACTTCCAGCTCTTCAAGGAGTTACTTGGTAGGACCCCTTGGGACATGGTCATCGAGGACAAGGGAGAGAAACAGAGCTGGCAAATATTTAAGAATGCTTTCCATGAGGCACAAGAGTGCTCAGTCCCCAGATATAGGAAATCAGGCAGAGAAAGGAAGAGATGAATGTGGCTGAGTTGAGACCTACTGGTTAAGCTAAAGAAGAAGAGGGAAGTGCAGAGGCAGTGCAGGCAGGGACGGGTAACCTGGGATGTGTATAAGGACGTTGCCCAGTTGTTTAGGGATGAGGTCATGAAGGCCAAGGCACAGTTGGCACTAAACTTGGCAAGGGAAGTAAAGACTAACAAGAAGGGCTTCTACAGGTACATCAATCAAAAGAGGAAGTTTCAAAGAGAATGTACCGCCCACTATGGTTGGGAGTAGTGACCTCACATCAACAGATGAGGAGAAGGCTGACGTACTTACCAACTTTTTTGCCTCAGTCTTCACTGATAACCACTCTCCTCACCCCTCTTGGGTCATGGGACAGCAAGATGGTGTCCCGGAGGATCAGGTTCATGACCAACAGAGGAACCTGAACATTTGCAAATCTCTGGGACCTGATGCATCCCAGAGTCATGAGGGAATTGGCCAGTGTGGTTGTCAGGCCACTCTCCATGATGTTTGAAAAGTCATGGTAATCAGGAGAAGTCCCTGGTGACTGGAAGAAGGGTAACATTGTGCCCATTTATAAAAGGGCAGAAAAGACAACCCTGAGAACTACCGACCTGTCAGCCTCACCTCTATGCCTGGAAAGATCATGGAACAGATCCTCCTAGAAGCTATGCTAAAGCACATGGAGAATGGGGACATGATTATAGGCAGCCAGCACGGCTTCACCAGCGGCAAATCCTGTATGACCAACCTAGTGGCTTTCCATGATGGGGTGACAGCAGCAGTAGACACAGATAAACTGATGGATGTTATCTATCTGAACTTCTGTAAAGACTTCAACGTGCTTCCCCAAAACATTCTCCTCTCTAAAGTGGAGAGGTATAGACTTGATGAATGGAGAGTATGGTGGATAAGAAACTGGTTGGAGGATCATATTCAGAGAGTAGTGGTCAATGGCTCGAAGTCCAGATGGAGTTCTGTGACTAGTGGTGTCCCTCAGGGGTCTGTACTGGGACCAGTGCTGTTTAATATCTTCATCAATGATATTGACAGTGAGATTGAGTGCACCCTTAGTAAGCTTGCAGGTGATACCAAGCTGAGTGGTGCAGTTGCCACACTGGAAGGACAGGATGTCATCCAGAGGGACCTGGACAGGCTGGAGAAGTGGGCCTGTGAGAACCTCACAAGGTTCAACAGGGCCAAGTGCAAGGCCCTACACCTGGGTCGGGGCAATCCCTGTTTTCAGGACACGATGGGGAATGATGTGATTGAGAGCTGCCCTGCAGAGAAGGACTTGGGGGTGCTAGTTGATGAGAAGCTCAACATGAGCTGGCAATGTGCGTTTGCAGCCCAGAAGGCCAATCGTATCCTGGGCTGCATCAAAAAAAGCATGGCCAGCAGGTTGAGGGAAGTGATTCTGTCCCTCTATTCCTCTCTTGTGAGACCTCATTTGGAGTATTGTGTCCAGTTCTGGAATCCTTAATGTAAGAAGGGTATGGAACTCTTGGAATGGGTTCAGAGAAGGCTACAAAGATTATCAGAGGGCTGGAGCTCCCTCCCAGACGAGGACAGGCTGAGAGAGTTTGGCTTGTTCAGCCTGGAGAAGAGAAGGCTCTGAGGACATCTTATAGTGACCTTCCAGTACCTGAAAGGAGCCTATGGGAAAGCTAGAGAGGGACTATTCATAAAGGCTTGTGGTGATAGGATGAGGGGAAACAGGTATAAACTGTAGAGGGGCAGATATAGGCTTGATGTAAGGAGGAATTTCTTCACCATGAGAGTGGTGAGACACTGGAACAGGCTGCCCAGGGAAGTTGTGGATACCCCATCCCTGGAGGTGTTCAAGGTCAGATTGGATGGGGCCTTTGGCGGGTTGATCTAGTGGGATGTCCCTGCCCATGGCAAGGGGATTGGAACCTGATGGTCTTTAAGGTTTCTTCCAGTCCTAACTGTTCTATGATTATATGATATTTGACTCATCCCAGTATACATCTCCTCCTATTTTGATTACCTGCAAAGGAGATGGAGTCATTCAGGAATGAGAAGTCAAGATGGAATGTGCAGGTGAAATGACTAGAAATACTCAGCTGGAAGGAAGCGTGGACTTCAGCAGTCCAATACAAAGCACTCACTGCTGGGATACAGTCCCTTTCCAATGTAAAAGGACATCTAACAGAAAATATATATGCTAAGAAACAGTTGCTGAAAGTGAGTGGATTCCACTGATTAACCTTTTCATGTGATTAATTTTGAAGAAAAAGTAGCTGATCCATAAACAGTGGGAGGAAGATGATCTGTGTAGGCTTGTGATCTATCTGCCCATTTTTGGTTCTCTCTTAGCATGTTATTTCTTCCACAATAGCAGCAATGCTGTCTACATCCCTCCTGCCTTATTGCTCATACTTTGCCCCTGATACAGGGTAGTGTTATGGAGTGGTTAATTTAAAAGAACTATCACTTTGACTGCAGAGTTGCTTCAGCATTTTAACAAGAAGTTGTGTACGTCATTGGTTTTCTGTAAACATGCAAGAAGCAATTTGGTTTCTGTAAGCATGTAAGAAGCAATGTGGTTGTTTGTGTACAAAAAAAGTATTATAGTATCTGGAGTTAAGATGGCGTAATGGCTCACAGTAAACATGTCACAGATAGAAGAAGCGCAGTAGTATCTCTTACAGAGGAATTGGCAGATTTTACTACGTGCATAGGAAACATTAGCACTTTGATGTTACAGAGTCCTGTGTTTACTGAATGCATGTTTTTAAATGCTCTAGAGTTGTGAAGTTAAAAAAAAAAAGAGTAAGGAAGGGATACAGAAAAGTTTTCATTAAAAATCTATTGTTTTCAAGCCTTAATTTAAAATCGGGCTCCAGAGCTGTTTGTGCTGAGTGGATACCCTAGGCATTATGTGAGCTACAGCCAACACCTTTGGAGGGAAGGTCGATTTCCTTGAAGAATTTGACTCCACCCCAGCCCCAACAACAAAATGACGAGAGAATATTGTTTAGTGTGAGAGCAAGTTTCAACACATTTGTTGTAGCTGAAAAGTGTCATGAATTAATTTTTGAACTTCCATTTGCTCCATTATAAAACCATGGTAGTGTTTTACAGCCTGATTTGGCAATATTCAGTTATAATCAAACATACTTACTTGCATGAGCAACTGCCGAATACTTGCACAGTTGAGCCCTTAGTTCAGTGTAATTACATTTTTGGTTATGCTTTTCTATATTCTAATTAGCACTGATTCAAAGAATTTGAAGGTTAATGACATGTCCAAATTATTTCTTATTGCCGCCTCAGTAACACAGGTGCTTTTTCAGTATCCAGATACATAAAGACTATTGTATTTACACTGCAATTACCCTGTCTTGTAGTGAGCGCTCCTTTGTATAAATTAGTGGAATCAGAAAGCGTAGCCAGGGTGTAATTGGTCTCTGACTGCAGCATAACTATAGTCACTGCATTATAGATAATAACCTTTTCCTTCCTTTTGTTTCTTCTACTCACAGTTTACAATTGGCATCATTGGTGAGAGGTTTTTCTTTAAATATGAAGAAAACTGTTTGCACTGAAGACCTCCTCTGAGTGCAGTTCAATAGTACTAGCCTTTACAGTCCTAATTCACTAGAGTTATGGAGCATATGCTGAAAATTCCTGGAAATGTTTAAGGATTTTCTTCCAAATAGGCAGAATCTTTAAAAACAGAATAGAATTTGCAAGTAAAATCACTTCAAGCAACATTTTCATTATGACAGGATTCAGATATGTCAATAGCTAAAGTGACAAACGATCCAGTTCTGTGCGAGGTGGTTGATTCACCTTCCCTGGAGGTGTTTAAGGCACGGGTGGATGAGGTGCTGGGGGGCGTGGTTTAGTGTTTGATAGGAATGGTTGGACTCGATGATCCAGTGAGTCTCTTCCAACCTGGTTATTCTGTGATTCTGTGATATGTGGTGGCTTTTTCCCCCTATCTTGATATTGACTTTTTCAGCTTAGTGTGGTTCAAACTCCTTTCACCATCCTTTCATAGATTTACACTGCTTATGAGGGCTAAGTGCTCAGAATTTATTATCTAACAAGCATAAACTGAGGAGGGGAGGTACAGATAATTTGCTTTGTGAACATCAGCATTGATTTCCTGAGCAGCAGCCTATAACACTCAGCATACAGGTATGAGGTTTTTATTGTTCCAAGGTAGAAGGAATGTCTCTGCTTTCCAGCATACAGCTCTCTGCATATTTAAATATGGGTTTTGCATTCTTCATAATTTCCTGATCCATTTGTATGAAAGATGGAGGTATAGTGTATTTCAGCATCATAATGAAAGTTCAAATATGAGCGCCTGAGATTAGGCTTGGTGTCAAAAATCAGAACTGATTGTCAAAAACTTTTAACACAAGAACTGGGCCCAAAATATTCTTCAGTGCTTTTTCTGCACTAAATCACCTGTGTATTTCATATGCATCTTTAAAAACTCCGCATCTGGGAGGGAAGGGAAAAGAGCCACCTGCTTGGTGTGAGTGTGATGCTGGGCAGCAGGTCAGCATGGCTTCTCTCGAATGCAGTACCTGTCACTAATAAGGATGCCCAGTGGTCTGGCTGTGCTGCTTTGAAGCAATCGATTCAGAGTGCTCTATCAAGCAGCAATTCTGCATGTTTTGCTGATGCATTGAGAGCCCATGCCCTTTTGCATCCTGTGGTGAATCCAGGTAATATACTAGAGCATGAAAGAACTCGTCCTATATTTCAAATATATCCCTGGCAGAGTACCAGACACTTGAAGTGGTGAATGGCTATATGCCTATACAGGTAGGGTGGCTGGATCACTGAAAAGTGGAAGCTGACATTGTCTTCTTTAGTCCTCTTTTGCCAGTGCAGGCTGCTTATGCACCTTGTAGCTTCAAAACCCATTTTATTTCGCACATTGTGCACTGCTGTAGGCTTTGCTTCAATTGATTTAAACAGGGGAGGGATGACATAAGAAAAAGCAAAATAATTCTTGAAGTGTTCATCCATCAGACTTTTTCCTACTCTAGCGTGAATGTGCACTTGTGTAGTCATTAGAGCATAGCAGGACAGAACAGAAAGCAGGGCTAAGGCCACTATTTGCACACGTCCCATTAAAATGTTGTCAACTTCCTGACCTCTCATGGACTCTAATTAAGCAGTGCTAATTGTGGAGCTACTGAGCCATCCCTAGGTATCACTGGCCACAGCCTACTCTTCATTCCGTAGGTAATTTGCAGTAATTTGGGGTTTCTCGCTGTTGCCCTGGTTTCTTTGCACACATTGTTTCAAAGAAAACACTTGGGTCAAATTTAACCTTCCTCAGCATCTGATCCTGTATGAACTTCCAAACAAAGATATAGAATGGTTTAATTAGCAGACTTGCAGTGCAGTGCAGAGTTGAAGTGAAGAGCTAAAAAGCATGACAGATGGGAACTGGAGAGATTTTGTTTCAGCAACACATAGAATATCATTACACAATCCATTTATTTGTTAATGGGTTCAATACATGTCTGGTATTTCCCAGCCACTTGCTTTCTGAATGTCTGTTCTTATGGTCACATAATAGCCATGCTGATAGTCTGCACATCATATTACTCCCTTCTGTAGTTTAGTAAATTATGGAAAGATCAGCAACTGCTCAGCACATTGCACTAGTATAGTCAATTGTCTGTTGTTTGACCTTTTACATTCTTACATTCTGCATCTGGTCAGATTCATGAAAAACAGTACAGTTCCAGAAATTATACGTTGGGTTGGAGGACAGATACTTTAATTTTGTTAAAGGAGGGAGGAAGCAAGCAAGCAAGCAAGCCAGCAAGCGAGCATGAACTCGATTGTGGGTGAACACCAGATAAATTGCTAGAGATAGTTCAGGCTACATAACGCACCTTTCCGGTATGTATCAGTTCAGAATAACAGAATTGCTAGATTGGAAAAGACCTTTGAGTTCAAGTCCAACCATACCGGTCCACTACTAAATCATATCCCTAAGCACTGCCCGTCTTCTAAATACCTCCAGGGATGTGGAATCCACCATCTCCCTGGGCAGCCTCTGCCAGTGCCTGAGAACCCTTTCGGTGGTGATATTTTTCCTAACATCTAGTCTGAACCTGCCCTGGTGCAACTTGAGGCCATTACCTTCCTATGAGGTGTCGCTGAGGGAACTGGGGTTGTTAAGCTTATTGAAAAGGAGGCTGAAGGAGGATCTTATCACTGTCTACAAGCACCCAAACAGAGGTTGCGGTGGGGTGGCCATTGGTCTCTTCTTCCAAGTGGTAGGCTACAGGATGACAGGGAAGTTGCAAAAAGATTTGGTTTGATGTTGCTTTATAAGATAGGTTATTTCTGCACTTTCTCCCTGTATTATCAGTTTGTTTTTTTTCTCGTCAATTGTATATGTATTGACCTAAGTGTCACTGTACACTCTAGAGGCCTCCTGTAATGGATTTTAAAAGGAGTACGTTGTGTTCTAGCAAGTTTTTGTATGTAAACTATCGTTTACTTGAGAGCACCATTAATACTTGGCACAATCTTGATTTTAAAAACACAGTTTTCACTTGACAGGGGAGGAACAGCGATGCTGCCAGGTTAAATCCTCTCCAGTTTCCAGATCGTCCAACAGCTGGTACCATGAAACCTACAAGAATCTTGCAGTGCATAGGAATGAAAACCCTTAGGTCAAATTGGTTATGTCTGCATTACTGCCTGTTGAGACATAAAGAGGAGAGAACTGGGGCTTGTTTTTTTTAAGGGCTCTTATGTTTCCAGGTCTGCTGGTCTACATAATGTCTTCACTGGCCCTAACATTTTCATAATTTAAAATCATACAATCGTAGAATGGTTAGGATTGGAAGGGACCTTGAAGATTGTCTAGTTCCAACCCTTCTGCCATGGAGGTGGGGGTCTCTATCAGCTAGACTAAAAAGCTATCCTTAATGCACTCCAGGAGTCTTCTGGATTGCCTACAGCTTGCCGTGCTACTTTTCCAGAATATGTCGGGGTGGTTGAAGTTCCCAAGTAGGATGAGAGCCTGCAAGCACGAAGCCTTCTGTAGCTGGAGGAAGAAGACTTCATCAGTTCAAGTTTCTCAGCATGCCCTTTCTCAGCATGCAATGGGCATAGGGGACTTGCTGTGGGAAAAACTTGTTTCCTTTTGCATGATCGTTGCTTGATGACTGCAAGTCATTGCAGCATGGAAGTAATTTCAGGGTTATCAATTGTACGCTTTGTGTGTCCACACATTAACAAATCTTTCTCTTTAAGTAGGCCTTGTGAGAAAAAGTAATATCCTTGCTTTTCTCAGTTTATAATTTAGAATTTTTCAATTTTGTTGTCTTCTCCCACATTCCAGGATTAGTGAAGTTGGAGATAAGAACCTCTTGATCTCCCATCTGTGTACCAGTTAGCATTTCTCAAAGCTTTGTCATATTTCCTTTTACTCAAGTTCCTCTGAGGTGCTTAAAAGCATGTATATCAGGGGATGCATGATTCTAATCTGCATCTTCTCTTAACAATTTTAACAGGTAATGAGTTTCTTCTTGAAAGCATAAGCAAACATTTTCAGGACCTCTGATATCCTCCAGTACGCATGAGTTGAGGAAGTTCTTTGTGTGTTTATGTAACAATATATAAAGAGAGAGAAAATTCAAAGTCTGGATGATAATCACATGGTTTTGTGTAGAACTGCAACTGAGGAAGATGATTTTTGAAGCAGGGATGTTGGTAATTGGCTAAGAAATCTGAATCAGTTGGGGTGGGTTGTAACAATTGCTAAATGTGTTAGACTCCATAACCCATGAAGTAAGTTCCAATCCAGTGTTTCTGAGAGGTCATTGCATTTTCATCAAGATAAGAAGGCTGTGTTCTGATGATTGTTAAGATCATATTGATGTGTTTTCAAAAATAACTGAGTTAATGCATGAATTGTAATTGTGCCAAACAGCCTGGAGAAGAGAAGGCTCTGAGGAGACCTTATAGCAACCTTCTAGTACTTGAAGGGGACCTACAAGAAAGCTGGGAAGGGACTGTTTACAGAGGGTTGTAGTGATAGAACTAGGGGCAATTGATATAAACTGGAGAGGGGCAGATTTAGACTAGACATAAGGAAGAACTTCTGCACTGTGAGAGTGGTGAGGCACTCGCGTGGGTTGCCCAGGGAAGCTGTGAATGCCCCATCCCTGGACGTGTTCCAGTCCAGCTTGGATGGTGCCTTGGGCAGCCTGATCTGGTGGGATGTGTCCCAGCCCATGGCAAGGGAGTTGGAACTAGATGATCTTTAAGGTTCCTTTCGACCCAAACAATTCTGTGACTCTTATTCTTTGATTCTGTTTTGGGTGATGATGATCCATCTTTAGTACCCGCAATTTTACATTAGCTTAGCCTTTTCTTCTTTTCTTGTCTGGCGTTATCCAACAGCAGATGTAGGTTGTAACGTGTTACCTCTCAGGTATATGCTAAGAATAAATGTTTTCTGAAAGGGTTAGGAGTTGTCAAATGGAAGTTATTGTCATAGTCCTTAATCTGCTCTTAATTCCTATTAACTGATGAGACTCAAGCGTTAGCTGTGCTGAAGAGCCCAGTGGCCAGATTTCTGACTGACACGTCCATCCAGGAAAATTATTATACTAAGCCATGGCCATTAGATTGAAATAAAGAAGTAATTACTCATGTTGAGGAAGGAATGCAAATATTAGCTGAGAGACAACTGTTTGTGTGGATAAGCCTTCCAAAGAAGTTCAATAAATTTTAAAAGGTGCACAGGGAATAACATGAACCCATGGCTTATTCAAAGCAACAAATAAGATCCCAAATGACTTTTAAAGAGCTTACAACGAACAAGGTGAAGTAAGCAGATGGGCCTGGGACAGCGAAGGAACTAGTTTTGTGAAACTCTGTGATGGCATGAAAATAGGACATCGGGAAAACTTGGTAAATACAGTGGAATTACCAGTTCATGTGTTTATTTTTAGAATATCTGTCATGTTTCTAAGAGATTGTTGATTTCTAAAACAATATTATGATGTCTGAGGCTCATCATATTTCTTGAAGATGATGTTTTGTATAATACAGTATCTGATGCTGGGTCTCAGGCACACTGCCAAGTGAAAAGGGAAGAGGAATCTTAGTCTGCAGGGAGGGATGCTTAAGAAGTTCTTGGGTAGATACACTGATTATAAACTCTTTGAACAGCCACTAATTAAACAGAACTTTTCTTGGACTCATATATTCCTAAGCTAAAGGCTGCTTCATTCCCTGCAGTGAGCTGGAAGCTGACACAGTGGGAGGAAGGCAAGCAAGTAGACACAAGTCCTCTTCTTGTGCCAACATGTCCATATAGCTTGGGTCTGAATAAAGGACAAAATATAAACTTAAGCTGAAGTGGGCAGCTGCACCCAGTCTCTATCTCAGCAACTTTCAGCAGCCAGCATTCCCTAATGTGGCTGTGTTCAAGCAGTAGAAGGATTTCCTTACCTCAGAGCAGCAGACAGACAAATGACCAGACTTGCAGAGAGAAAGAAAGAGGTTGTAAAATCTGCCAAAGCCAGGTCTGAACCCTGCACTGAACCTCTCTGTGCATAATCCTGCAATGAGGTTTCATCTCTGCTGGAGCTAATAGGTGCCATCAACGTTAGGCCTGATTGGATTTTCAGTAACCAAGGATTTTCCAGCAGCCAGTGTAAAGGAGAAAAATAGCTTACTTTGTTTCAACTATCTTCCTTTTGTTTCCTTGTCTGCTTTTCTTAGTCCTGGGAAGAAGAGGAGGGGATGGGACAAATATCTGGGGAGAGAACATTACTGTTATTTCACAATGCATGACCCTTTCTAAAAGTAACCAGTACTTAAATTTGTCCTGAAATAGCCCATACCCTCAGATAACCTATATAAAACCAGCAAACATGACTGCAGAGATGATTCTGAGGTGAACTTGCATATGGTTATAACTTGTGGATTTGTGGGTTATTTTGAAAGTTTGTGGCATAACTCAGCTTATTTCAGTGGAAATACCCTAAGCAGGTAAAGAGAAGAGTAGGTGGTGACTGAATGTTAAAAAGATTTTCAGCAACCCATCAGGCATCGGTTCCTGCAGAGATCTGCCCTTTGAGCGTAGTGTGCCCAAATGTCCTTGTCCATGTATGCTCATGCCTGCAAGCCCAACCGTGACCAAGCCATCCTTTTTTTTTTTGCTTCTCATGTTTTCTACTCTTACTTTTCAGTTGTGTATTTTCCATTTTTTTCTGCTGATGATTCAGCTTTTGTATTTATGTTTTATCTTAATCCCAAGTATATCTTGGATTGCCTGTACTTCTCACAAAACCCAGGTGATCCAAAAATATTTCTATAATGTTTTATTGGGAAGCAGTTGTGAAGGGAGGCAGCTAAAAAAAGAAAGAAGCATTACAATTTATACTCATCAAGATGCAGACTTAATGCTTCACAGTTATCTTTTAGGTTTACATTTCCTAGTTTCTATGAGCTGAACAGGATGATCATGTTCCTTATGCTGATGGAATACAGTTATAATATTGCATGCCTTACTAAATCATTTTTTTGCTGCTAATATTACTTCTATGAAAGATTAAACTCAGAAGAGGCTCAAGTGGGGAAATCAATGTGGGTCAGTATGTTATATATCAGCAGATGTGCGTAAGAGTATTTTTTTAATAGAATTTTGAACCCTTTGTTGATTTTTAATCCTTGAATCTCTTGAGAAATATTTTCCACTTCCATTAAATATCTGGGTTTTTTTTACTAGCTTGCTGAGTTGTCAGACAAGTACTTTCCCATCCATACTGAAAGCTTGCAGCCCCTCCCTGCCTAATATCTCCAGTTTAAAAGCAGGCTTAAATTCTTACATCTGTAAAGTCTGATGGAAAGCAGCTAAATTGTTCTTACAGAGATCCCTTTTTAACTCAGCAGGTCTGACTTCTATTTACACTGAGGCCCTTCTTGCCCTTACAGCAATATGGTAGGACTTAAAGGTGGATATAAGTATAAACCACATTAGGCCATATGTTAAGATAGTAAAGGATCACCAGCATCGCTCAGACTACCCAACTAACCCTAAGCTGCTGTTAGTTTAGTTTGTAAGGTGTATAATAGAGTACATTTCAGGTACCAACACATTTATAACCTTGTGCCTAGCAAACTAAGACTGTACTAGGACTGTGATTCCAGAGCTGAAGTATTTGAGGGCAACCGATATCTGTTACCCTAAAACTGATTCAGTTACATGGGAATAGTTGAACCTAATCCTGGAAAAGGCTGAAAATGCCAGTAGTTGTCAGGAAACCCTGGTTTCAATATCAGCCTGTTTATTTCTCTCATTTTTCCCCAAAGGATCTAACTTATCTTTGCCACTGGGCATATTTGAAAGCTGCTACCTTCAGGTTTGAGTTCTAACAAGCTGTTCTGATCATTATTAAGGTTTGTAGTTTTTTCTTTGGTGTTTGTTTGGGTTTTTTTTTTTCAGATGTGTCTGCACATGTGAAAATTTTAGAAATTAATGGCTTGCTTTCCTTATAGCATCCTCCACTACTCTTTTCTTTGTTTTCCATTCTAATGCAGAGCCTTGCCTTTCATCTTTTCCCATTTTCTTTTTCTACTTTTTCTTTCTTTTTTTAATTAATTTCCTTTACATCTTTGTTGGTTGCTTTACTTCATGGTTTTGAAGAGCTTCTTGACGTGGAGGTCCAGGCTGCCTGAGAAGCATGCTGGGCTGTGGCTGCAACCAGCCTTTAGGACCACTTGGGTGCCGCTCAGATAGCTGGCCAATAGCGGTCACTGTGTGAGTCTCAAAGTGGGGTGATCAAAGCTGCCAGGCACACGTAGGCATGTGGGATCTCCTGCTTTGCTGTGAGGGTGAGCTATAGCTATGACCAAGTCTTAGCTTGCAGGCAGTTTTGCAGCTGCCTCCCCACACTGTGCAGTAGGACCCAGTGAATGACATGAGGTTTTACACGGCCAAATGCTGGGTCCTGCACTTGGGGCACAACAACCCTGTGCAGTGTTACAGACTAGGAGAAGTCTGTCTAGAAAGCTGCCTGGAGAAGGACCTGGGGGTGTTGGTTGACAGCGACTGAACATGAGCCAGCAGTGTGCCCAGGTGGCCAAAAAGGCCAATGGCATCTTGGCTTGTATCCGACACGGCGTGACCAGCAGGTCCAGGGAAGTTATTCTCCCTCTGTGCTTGGCACAGGTGAGACCGCTCCTCAAATGCTGTGTTCAGTTCTGGGCCCCTCACCACAAGAAGGATGTTGAGGCTCTGGAGCGAGTCCAGAGAAGAGCAACGAAGCTGGTGAAGGGGCTGGAGAACAGGCCTTATGAGGAGTGACTGAGAGAGCTGGGGTTGTTTAGCATGGAGAAGAGGAGGCTGAGAAGAGATCTCATTGCTCTCTATAACTACCTGAAGGGAGGTTGTAGAGAGGAGGATGCTGGCCTCTTCTCCCAGGTGACAGGGGACAGGACGAGAGGGAATGGCCTCAAGCTCTGCCAGGGGAGATTTAGGCTGAACATTAGGAAAAAATCTTTCACAGAAGGGTCATTGGGCACTGGAACAGGCTTCCCAGGGAGGTGGTTGAGTCATCTTCCCTGGAGGGGTTTAAGGGATGGGTTGACGAGGCACTGAGGGACATGGTTTAGTATTTGATAGGAATGGTTGGACTCGATGATCCGGTGGGTCTTGTCCAACCTGATGATTCTATGATTCTATGAATCTTCATACTTTCTAGAACTGCTGCTGCTGAGAGGATGCTCAGAGATTGCATGCTTATTTTTCAGTTGTGCCTTTGAGGGTGACAAGCGGAGAGGGAAGTTGCCAGGTTTGTCTTAGGCTGTCCTCATTTTCTGCTGTCAGTGATGCATCGTTGATGGGGGGTCAAGCTGCTTCAGTGTCATACAGTTCTGGGATATATAAAGCTGCTGCAGCAGAATATGGTAAAATATTAATGCCATGAAGACACTGGCCAAACATATACCTCTTTCAGAGGGGTCAAAATTAAGTTCCAGATTTAGCAGTAAGTCTTTGTGTCTCACTGTAGACTGGCAGCGCAGCCTGCCCCAAAATGGGAAGGAAAAAGTTATGTGTCATTTTCCTCTTTCCAACTGGTTGAGTGTCTGTCCATGGTCCAAGAAGGTGGCCAAATGTTTTGGCCACTGCCCAAGGAAGTTTTGCTCCAGCAACTCCAGAAAGAGGACAAGAGCAGAGTGAGAGCTGCTGCTGGAAGGGCAGCAGCAACAGCTGCAAAAGCCTTTTCTGAGCATGGCTTCCAGCTCCAGCAATGGCAGCAGCAACAGCCCAGCTCTGCTTTCATCTCCTTGCTCATCAGCACTCATACAGCTGCAGACAAAGCGAGCATGGGGGCTGCCTGTCACAAAAGGAAAGGAGGAGCTCTTTGTCTGGCAGAGGGCAGAAATGTTCCTGATGGGAATCTGGGGGAGATATTTTGCACAGAAGACACCTGCTTTCATGCAAATGTGTTTGGCAAGGGGAGGGGTCTGTGGAGCAGAGGACGTGGAGTTTATGCAGTGTTGGAAGCCAACTTTTCTTCCCTTTGAGTACTGAATAAGAACCACGTGGATTGTGTGTGTAGTGTGGGGGCTGAACTTCTGCATTGCCTTGCTCTGTTCCATAGAACAGTTTCCTTCCCATGGTTGACTGAAGTGTTAGAGAATTCTGCACCGATTTACATCAAAAGTGACGCATCCAACAGAAAACACCTCTGTTGCTGATAGGATATGATTTATTTATTAAGATCTACAATAATTATATTATTATACACACTGTAAGTAATGATTTCTTTACAGTGACAACACTCATGCATTTTGTTGACATCATTTTCCTATCCTGTCATACTGAATGACTTTAGGTTCAGAAGTTGTTTGCATCCAATATGCAGCAGGCCAAATCCTTCATGAGGCTTTCTGTGATGCCCAAATTGCTGTACTGAATTCAGATAATATTGGAGACTGGCTTTCATAAATGCTGTTTCCCCCCAACATTCTTTGCCATACCTCAGCTTTGCTGTAACACTTCATTCATTTTCAGGTTGAGTCTGGCTCCTGTTTTCTTCAGACTGGTCACATTACATGTGAGGAGGAACAGAGACAGAGCTGAATTTGTTTCTTCTTAAGAGAAGTCTTATTTAGGATGTTACTATTGCCTTTATCTAATGTAAGGTTGTAAGGAAGAAGGAGGCAGACTCTTTTCACATTGTGTGGTGATATGACAGCAGGCCATAAGACGCAATTTGCAACAAGAAAACTTCTGATTAGAACTCAAGAATATTTCTTTTCTTTTTCTTAATGGAGTAGTCAAATGTTAGAACTAATTGCCTAGAGAGCTTGTCAGATCTCCATCCTTGGAGATTCTCAAAACTCCACTGGACATAGCTCTGAGTGGCATTCGCTAAGCTGGTCCTGCTTTGACTTGAAGGTCTGATGACTTCAGGAGATCTCTTCCATTGTTGGTAATTCTATGGCAGTTACAATCAGTATTCCCACAACACAGGAAAGCTGTTGACTTTTTAAAGCCCACTGCTGTGGAAACCAGCAAACTAAGCAAAACGAAACTGAGTTATGTATCCAGCAGTATCCAAATAGGAAAGCAAAGTTAATTTTAAAAAGAATTTAAAAAAAAAACAACCACAAAGAGGAAAAAAAGGTGCCATGGGTTTACTGAGATACAATAAGTGGTTTCTGCTGAGTCTGATGGATGTCCTAAAAGAAACAAAGTAGAGACACTGAATGTGAATGAGGCTGCATTAACAAAGTGACTGTAGGTACTGTAAAAGGAGATTTTTTTTTTCTTCTCAGCTTTACCCTTTCTATGCCATAATAACTAGAAAAATGCTCTGTAGAGTGAAATGTTTATTACAAAGTAAGCAAGATCGAGGGACATTTGAAGTAGCAGAGACATTTCTCTACTTTTTAAATCAGGCTATGAATCTCTCCAATTGACTCCTTTCTGCTTAAAATAGGATCCAAGGTTGAAAGTGAAGGGTCTGTAACTCACTTCTGGAAATAATGGTATTCATATTGGATTGATATTTGGAAGAATGGGTATTGTTTGCTGCCTTGCTGCTTCTTTTAAGGTGTAAAGGGTCATTGACTTGATTCATTTGTCCAGACACTTTAACAGCAATACTAATGCATTGAGCTGTTCTTCAAATACAGTTTAGCTCAAGGATATGGTTGTCTCTCACACGTGTGAGCTTTACTTATCTACGTAGTTGTCCCAACCAAACTATGTTAGAAGAGTGTGGTGTTTCTGAGGCTCTAAGAAGGCTGCCTAATGCAGTTTCGTGGCTTCCAGGGACATCATGGATGTGTCAAAGTTTAGAGTATTTCCACTATATATGGCCTAAGTTTTTGATCACTCTTGTCATTTCTTAGTGCAAAGAGAAAAGGTGTTAGCAGGATTTTTTTTAGTTCTCCATACAAACAAAACATTTTCTTGAAAAGTTTGAATTTGGAGTCTACAGGGGCAAATTTTATACAGAATTACAGGATCCAAACAGTGCCAATGGGCCTATCTCACCTGTCAACTGGGAACCGACGAATTATTTCAGTGGACTGCAGGGTCTTGCTTAGCTGTTCCTGCAAGGATAATATATTCAAGCAGTTCTTGCTGTCAGAGTGCTAAAGCACATTAATACTCTGTGTACAGACCTGTCAGGCTTACAGGGCTGATGCTGTCCTCCCGTAGGCAGCTGCCTGGTGTAAATCTCATAAGAAACCCAGAATTTTTTTAGAGATTTTTCTTCTGGACGATGGTAGCTCTGGGATGCACAAAGCTGTTTAGCAACTGCAAGGAGACTTCCTCCCTGCTAACTCGACCAGAGGGGTTTTTTTGCACATTGGGGTTGTAAACTGCTGTCGTCCTTTGGACCACTTTAAACTTGCTGAGAGACTTGTTAGCACTCAGAGGCTCACTGGCATCAAATAGCATGCAGTGTCAGAGCCAGCATGTGAGCACTTGGTGAGAGATGCTGCAAAAAGCAGTCTTCCCAGAGGGTTACTACATATAAAGAAAAAATGACTGCTGCTTAGATGTAGTCCAGTCATTGACCCAGAAAGCACAACCCAAAGCATATCCACGTTCATGTATGATTGTGTTTAAGTATCTGAAAATCTAAGAATTTATTAAAATAAAGCTTCAAAGAGTGAAGGAAGATCAGAATCTCTGATCAAAGCTTTTCCTCTGCTGTGAAAGCATTGCTGAAGTCAATTAGGCAGAGCTGTTGAAACAATGAAGAAGCTGAATCTAATAAAACTTTGAAAGAAAAAGATACCAGACTCTGTGGGAGATACTGATTTGTTGCCTCAATCCTCACTTTTGTTTTAATTGAAAATGGTTGCTCTTAACATCCTTATTCTAGCTGCTTGTTAAGATGAAACAGTATTCTGACCACATAAGATAGACTGGGGAATAGGAAGTATCTTCAGGCCAACGTGCTTCACTCACTCAGCAGCTTGCTGGAGCTGGTACTTCCAAACACCACCCACCTGCTAACTGCAAGGTTAGGGGAACAATAGATAGGGAATGGCAGCAAGTTCCTGCCAGATGAAGGAAACCTGCTTCCCTCAACCAGACAACAAAACCCCAGATCCCCCTGGTAAACAAGTACCATGTGCTGCAGGTGGAATCCTGTCCTGAGAATGAGGATGATGGCTCCCACAGCCTAGGCTCTTTCCCTAGGCAGCACCATCCTCAGAAAAAGATAAAAACATCCTCCATTAAGAGGAAGAGGAGGGTGATTGTTGTAGGGGACTCCCTCCTAAAATGAACGGAGGGACCCATTTGCAGACCAGACCCGCTCCACAGAGAGGTCTGCTGCTTACCAGGGGCATCAGTGAAGGAGGTAGCTAGAAAACTTCCTTCCCTGGTCCATGAGACAGACTACTATCCTCTGATAGTAGTCCAACCTGGTAATGATGATTTAGTTAACAGAAAGACCAAAGCCATCAAGAAAGACTTCAGGGCCATTGGGAAAATGATGGAGGGCTCTGGGGCTCAGATAGTATTCTGCTCCATCCCCAGGCTAAACAGAGAGGAGCAGGGAGTCAGGAAGAAGAATTCGATTAATGCCTGGCTCTGAGCCTGGTGTGAGGAAAGGGGCTTTGGCTTCTTTGATCATGGGTGGCTCACACACCCCCAAACTCTGCTGCTGAGGATGGGACACGTGGGTCTCCTAGGGGGGCTAAAGCCCTTGCTAAGAACTTAGCTAAGCTCATAGATCGAGCTTTAATCTAGATGTGAAGGGGGAGGGGCTTGAGACCAGGCTAGACAGGAGCAAGCCTGGATGTGGGGCACTAGTGATTTGGAGAGGGTGTGCTGGAGAGGACCACCAGTACATCACCACCACACAGAAAGTGGGAGTGAACGCACCTGGGGGTGGTAAGGGAGATACAGGTGCTCTGGTGATAGCTACTCCAGTTACCAGTAAATTGGGAATGAACTCTGTTCCCTCTAAGAGGGCTGAAGGCTTGACAGCTCAGCTGAAGTGCCTTTACACCAATGTATGCAGCATGGGGAATAAGAAGGAAGAGCTGGAAGTCGTTGTAGGGCAAGGAGCCTATGATGTCGTTGCCATCACGGAAACGTGGTGGGATGACTTATATAACTGGAGTACAGATAT
Organism: Clamator glandarius; assembly: GCA_033459285.1. Classification (NCBI taxonomy): domain Eukaryota; kingdom Metazoa; phylum Chordata; class Aves; order Cuculiformes; family Cuculidae; genus Clamator; species Clamator glandarius. The sequence goes on along the minus strand of JAUNZM010000329.1, from coordinate 6,796,833 downwards.
GGTGGGGTACAAACTCTTCAGGAGGGATAGGAAGGAAAAGAGGAGACGGGGTAGCCCTCTTTGTAAGGGAGGACTTGGATACTGTTGAAATGGATTGTGGCAATGAGGAGATTGGGTGCCTGTGGATTGAAATCAGAGGAGCCCATAAGAAGGTAGATTTTGTGATGGGAATCTGTTACAGGCCACCCTGCCAAGGAGAAGCAGCTGACGAGCTCTTCTATAAACAGCTGGGGTTAATCTCTAGATCAGTGCATCTCGTTCTTATGGAAGACTTCAATCTTCCTGATATCTGCTGGAAGTACAATAGAGCAGAAAGGAAGCCATCTAGGAGGTTCCTGGAGTGTGTGGAAGACAACTTCCTTGCACAGCAGGTGAATGAACCAACAAGGGAAGGTGCCCTCCTGGACCTGCTGTTTGTGAACAGAGAAGGCCTTGTGGGGGATGTGGCAGTAGGAGGACGCCTAGGACTAAGTGATCATGAGATGATAGGGTTTTCTGTTCCAGGTCAAGTGAAGAGGGTGGTTAGTAAGACAGTAGCATTAAATTTCCAGAGGGCAGACCTTGAACTCTTCAGAAGGCTGGTTGGCAAAGTCTCATGGGAGACAGTGCTTAAGGGCAAGGGAGCCCACGAGGGCTGGGAACTCTTCAGAAAGGAGATCCTAGCGGCTCAGGAGAAAGCCATCCCCATGTTCCGGAACAAAAGGGGGAAAAACAGCTCGGTTGAACAGGGAGATCTTGAATGATATCAAGAAGAAGAGGAATGTTTATGGGCTCTGGAAGAGGGGACAGGCCTCTTGGGTGGACTACAGGAGGGAAGTGAGATTGTAATATGTAAAAATTAGAAGGGCAAAGGCTCATCTAGAAATCAGATTGGCAAAGTCGGTGAAAGATAACAAAAAATCTTTCTATAAATACGTAAATAATAAAGGAGGACTAGGGAGACCATATAGTCCCTGTTGGACGCAGATGGAGCAACAGTGACAAGGGATGAGGAAAAGGCTGAGGTACTTAATGCCTTCTTTGCCTCAATCTTTAATTGTAAAGAAAGTTGTTCCCTTTCTGTACAAACCCTGGAGCTAGAGGAGCAAAATGAGGCTCTCATGGTCCAAGAGGAGGTGGTGAAAGCCCTGCTAGCCCAACTAGACGCCCACAAGTCTATGGGGCCAGACGGGATTCACCCAAGGGTATTGAAGGAGCTGGTGGATGTGCTGACCAAACCCCTTTCCATCATCTTCCAAGAGTCCTGGAAGACTGGGGAAGTTCCACTGGACTGGAGGATGCCTGATGTTGTGCCCATCTACAAGAAGGGTCACAGGGAGGATCTAGGGAACTACAGGCCTGTCAGTCTGACCTCAGTGCCAGGGAAAGTCATGGAACAGGTGACCTTGAGTGCAATCATGAAGCACATGCAAGAGAACTGGGTGATCAGGCCCAGTCAACACGGGTTCCCAAAAGGCAGGTCTTGCCAGACTAACCTGATCGCCAAGTGACTCAGATGCTGGATGAGGGAAAGGCTGTGGATGTGGTCTTCCTGGACCTCAGTAAAGCCTTTGACACAGTTTCTCACAGCATTCTGCTTTGGAAACTGTCAGCCTCCAGCCTGGACAGGCGCACGCTCTCCTGGGTGGAAAACTGGTTGGGTGGCCAGGCCCAGAGAGTGGTGCTTAATGGTGTTAAATCCAGCTGGAGGCCAGTTACAAGTAGGGTTCCCCAAGGCTCAGTCCTGGGTCCAGCCCTGTTCAATGTCTTTATCAATGACCTGGATGAAGGCATCGAGTCGTCCCTTAGCAAGTTTGCAGACGACACTAAGCTGGGTGGAAGTGTGGATCTGCTGGAGGGTAGGGAGGCTCTGCAAAGGGATCTGAACAGGCTGGACTGCTGGGCTGAGTCCAACGGCATGAGGTTTAACATGGCCAAATGCCGGGTCCAGCACTTGGGGCACAACAACCCTGTGCAGTGTTACAGACTAGGAGAAGCCTGGCTGGAAAGCTGCCAGGAGGAGAAGGACCTGGGGGTGTTGGTTGACAGCCAACTGAACATGAGCCAGCAGTGTGCCCAGGTGGCCAAGAAGGCCAATGGCGTCTTGGCCTGTATCAGAAACGGCGTGACCGGCAGGTCCAGGGAGGTTATTCTCCCTCTGTACTCGACACTGGTGAGACCGCACCCCGAATACTGTGTTCAGTTCTGGGCCCCTCACCACAAGAAGGATGTTGAGGCTCTGGAGTGAGTCCAGAGAAGAGCAACAAAGCTGGTGAAGGGGCTGGAGAACAGGCCTTATGAGGAGCGACTGAGAGAGCTGGGGTTGTTTAGCATGGAGAAGAGGAGGCTGAGGGGAGATCTCGTTGCTCTCTATAACTACCTGAAGGGAGGTTGTAGAGAGGAGGGAGCTGGCCTCTTCTGCCAAGTGACAGGAGACAGGATGAGAGGGAATGGCCTCAAGCTCCACCAGGGGAGATTTAGGCTGGACATTAGGAAAAAATTTTTCACGGAAAGGGTCATTGGGCACTGGAACAGGCTTCTCAGGGAGGTGGTTGACTCACCTTCCCTGGAGGTGTTTAAGGCACGGGTGGACGAGGTGTTAAGGGGCATGGTTTAGTGTTTGATAGGAGTGGTTGGACTCGATCCGATGGGTCTGTTCCAACCTGGTTATTCTATGATTCTATGAAGGCCTCATGCATTTGGTACATGCTGTCATTGAATGTCCTCCTTTCATAAGCCTGTTGATAGTTGTCTTCTAGACTTTTGATGCTAAGCAGTCAGGTTTTTTTGGTAATTTAGTTTGCGTTCTAGGGTTTATTATCTGGAATATGCTGATAGAATTTGTAACATTTTATTGGGGAAAAATATATTTATTCTGCTCCCTTTTTTAGGTGTTTCTAAGAGAGAAGTTTTTGGAATGAAAATCTTTTGTCTCCTGGGAATAAGTGAAGTAAGCAATAAACACTGCTGCAAGATGAGGCAAGAGGAGTTCTCTGCAGACAGAGGGCAATTGCCACATGCCTGCAAAAGGCAAATTCTCCCCTTAATTAGGGAATGGCGTTGAGAAGGTCCTGTACTACAAGGCTAGAATGGCACTGACCAGGACACAAGAGGAAGATTCTGCATGTGTGTGGCCACTGTGCCTCAGGAATGAGCGCTGGCTGCAGAGAGCTCTGCAGGGAGTGGGGCTCTGCTGATGGAGGAACTGGCTGCTGTTGGGAAGCATCTGACAGAAAAATCCTATGGTGCCAGCACAGTGGCTTAACTAGCTAACAGGATAAGTGGAATCTATTGCATTCAAGAGCTGGATAATTCTGTTAACAGAGTGAGGGTTGTAGCTGAAGCCCTACCACTAATTAGGGCTAGATTTTCAAAGTGGTGCCTGGGATTATAGCCATAATTCTGTCAGTGACAATCATGGAGCTCAAGTCTCTGCTCATTTCACAATTTGCCCTTTATGTCTCAGTGCACCCTGTTTTCCCAGGATGTGAAAGAAGTCAAGTGATAGGGAAGAAGGAAGCACTTAACTTAGTCTGTGTTTATTTAGTAATTTTTTTCCCCAAAACCTATTTCTTTTTAAATTCAGCACTGGGAGGAAAAGGGAGTATTCACCCGTTTGTACATCCTCTGAGGACTGTTCCCTCTCTGAAGAGGATGGCACAACATGAAGCATGAACTTAGCATGATGCCTTATATTCTTTTATTGTGAAAAGACCTTCACTGCTAAGCTGTGGAGAGTGAAAGCCATTTGCCACTTGCTTAGAGAGTTGTTCTGATGTTAAGCCAACAGAACCAGGTTAGGGGAGAATAATTATTTGAGGAACTATTCTTGACAGCTGTACTATGTGTATACAAGTCTGCTAAAACAATAGCTTGAAGCTGATTAAATTGGCTTCCACAAAGCTGTGCAGAGTGGAAGCTGGTACTCTGCCCTTGCATTAGGCTGGGGAGTTTTGAACCTGTCTTATATCTTAGATGAACTGAATGATGCATACAGGTGAAGGACACAGAGAAGAAAATATCAGCAGCTTCCTTTGCTCCTAACCACTGAATTCAGACTATTAACCTTACTTATATTGCGTTAAATCTATGGGCAGGTTTAGGTCTCTTGAATATCAGAAATCAGAGAACTGGAGCTTGAAGCAAGTATGTGAGTAGTGCAGCAGTTACTGAACAGCTTGTCTTTTCCCTAGCTCTACAACACCATGTCTTTAGCTCTGACACATCATCTAGCAATATTTTTTCTGTTTGATGATGCTCAACGTGGGACTGAGTTTGACACTATTTTTCATGTGTGATTTGAATCAAGCACAGGTTACAGCCTTCCCTTTTTGCAATGCTCTTATCTACTGCTTTTCATCCTCAGAGCTAGTGTATACAAACAGAAAATATTTTCCTGCTTTACTTTTGTAGTTTCTAGTTTTCTTGTAGACTTCCATCTCCCATAGCAGTTTTGTACTGCTTGGAAGCATGAGTCCCTCTACATACTTTGATAAGTTCTTAGATCTGATTTTTTTAAGGAGGAGCTGTTGTGAATAGATAGTATGAGCATAGACCTGTGCCAGTCTATAGAAGCTGACTATTTAATCTACATTAAATTTCGCTGTATTTACCATCTGTGCTGTCAGTGTAAAGTATTTTAGATTTTAATTAGCACCTTTTAAAATTGCAACTTGATAGGGTAAGTTTTAGGTCATGTCCACAGTGTTCAGTATATAAAAAGTGAACAAATACAAACAGCTAGAGCAACAATGTTTCTAATGTCACTGTGGTTTCCTCTGTTTCAAATGTAAGAAATACTGGCCTTTGCAAAATATTTTACATTGGCTATGATCATTAAGTGTTACCCTTTTGCAGCAGAAGCTACTATTAAAGAAGTGCTTTGGATGTCAGTGAAGAGTAAAGTTTCTTAAACCAGATGTTGTTCTACTTAGAAAATTTGCTTAGCTTTCAATCTCTGTGGCCACAGGGGTCAAAAATTCTCTTCTGCAGAGGAAAGCGTGTTACAGGATAATAAGTCTAAGGCATAACAGTGTTTGTGCTGTGAGGGGGAAAAGGTGTATGTGCTTGTTTCTGTTAGCTGGGCATGTCTAGCTGTGATAGAAGCATGTAATAAAACCATATTAATCCTGTTTCATATCAGCAGGACTTTTAAAAGAATTAATTGGGCTGCACAGTATATTATACAAATGTGCTAGAAGTGACTTAGTGATGCCAAGCATGCTTTACCAGCATGGGCCACTATTACTGATCACTGTGGTGCTTAAAAGCAGATTTTCTAGTGCATCACTAGGCAATCATGGTTAAAACTTTTTCCAGACCTGTGTTCATGCTATGCATATGTCCAAAAGTATTTGCTTCCCCATAACCAAGAAGTACAGGGAGGTTGAATATGGGTACCCGAGTTGTGCCCTGTAGGCCACTTTATTTTCAGTAGCAAGACTGTCCTCCTTGTTACTCACCCACATCATTAGACTGGTGAAGGGTAAAGCATTTTAGGGGATACTTTTAATTACCTGTAAGAATCTCTTGTTTCTTAGCTTGTACTTGGACCAGTTTTTAGTGATGCACTTGGAATTTTGCCTGAACAAAAGCTGATGGATTACAGAACTCTGGGATTTCTTGAGATTATTTTTTTGTCATAACATATACCATGGCTAAAGAAGGAGGGAGTCTCATTTGCTAATAAAGCCTGCATGCTTTCTCATTCAGGGTCATGTAACTTTTCTCCAGCATTTGTAGGAACTACTCACAAGGAAAAGTGATACTAGAACTAGAATAATATTTTTAGCTTTCAGTCAGCTCCGTCTTCTTTTTTTCTCTCTACTCAAATATGAGAAGTACTACCAAACGTGGACCTTTTCCTGAGCTCAGTAAGTCCCAAGAGGCTTAAATCTGGCCCCAGGTAACTCCCCATGTTTTGCAGATAGCCATCACAGCCTGTGGAGATTGCCTTTTGCTGTGCTTCAGAGGCTGGGAAACTGTAGCAGACCAGAAGAAAATTTTATAATGTGTGTTTACTGAAGGATTTTTTAAAGGAAGTGCCAGTTATGCTCTAACTGCTTGACTGCATGCACACCCATCGGCGACATTATCTGGCTCTGATTACAAGCAAGGAAAGGAGGTTTTAATCTGGCTCAGGAAGCCTTTGGTTTTCTGAGAGGTTCAGCTAGGCTTGAAGTTGCTGCTCATGTCCCATCTCTTCATGTCTAGATATGACAGAAGTGTGTAATAAAAGCATATTTATCCTTTTTCATATCAGCAGGACTTAGAAAGTAATTAGGCTGGGCTGCACAGTGTGCAAACATGACATTATAAACTAAAAATATCAAACTAATTCAGACTGAGCTCTTACTTCAAGGGCAAAAAAGAACACCAAAGCTATTGAGAGAAAATGACATTTATTTCTTGTCATAAGAATGACTTCAAGTCGATAGGATGTCAAGTGATGGGGTGAATGTTGTCTTTCTGTCAACTAACTAAGTCTGAAGTGGCAGTCAAGAAGACAGAGGGTTTTTTTACCCCCGATGACTAAATTCAAAGTTTACTTACAGTGACAGAACTCCCAGCATAATTATATTGTAGCCACCAAAATAAGTCTCGATTTCTTTTGTGATAAATGGCAAGCAGAAAGTATATGACACAAGCACTTTCCCATCCCAGGCCTCAAGATGCTATGAACCCCAGTTGGAATGCTGGCTGGCAAGCCTTGGTGACCATGCTCTCTCTTTTGCCTTGCCCTACCCCCAGTGCTCTTAGCCTTGTCCTCACAAATGGGGACAATCTGGTATTGCATTAGAAAACAATTAATCCACACTGCAGCAAATAGCCTTTTTCTTTTCAGAAAATCAGACTTAATGCCAGGAAACTTTTCTCTTTATTTTAAAGTCCCTGTGATGTTCAGTTTGGTCTCAAAAACTTTCCTTCAGCTGGATGACAGGGCAAACATAATGACCTTGATTGGTCAGGGGGCCGAGGGGAGAAGCCTTGCACAGCGATCTAAGTCGTACCATGCTTCTGGTGTAGCTTCCCTTCCTCTCCTGCCATTCCTTCTGAGTCCTTGCAATGCCAGTATTAAAATGAAATCACTTTCCTAGACTTCCTATTACCCTTCTCTGGGTACAGCCATGCACTCCTTCCTTTGAGAGAGGGCATAGACGTGCTGGAGCTCCCTCTGACACATGCCATGCTGTGCCTGAGGACCTGTGTCAGAGATGAGAAGGTGCAGGGTGAGGGGCAGACCAGTGCCACCAGACCAGTGGAAGACAAGGAGCACGAGTTTGGGATGGTAGAGCTATAGAGGAGGTGTTTGGCTCAGTTGTATGAAATCTTTAATTGTGCATCACAGGTCTCGGGGAAAAGAAAAGTGCTTCTCTCCTCAGCATTTCTGCTGTGTGTTCCTTTTCTCAGCTGCCTGGACAAGCAGAAAATTGGAAAAGCCTCAGAGAATTGTTGTGGTGTGTTTCAGATTACAAAGGTTAAGTGATAGACATTCTCAAAACACCTAGCATTTTCACAGAATCACAGAATAACCAGGTTGGAAGAGACCCACCGGATCATCGAGTCCAACCATTCCCATCAATCCCTAAATCATGCCCCTAAGTACCTCAACCACCCTCACCTTAAACACCTCCAGGGACAGTGACTCAACCACCTCCCTGGGCAGACTGTTCCAATGCCTAACCACCCTCTCCATGAAGAATTTTTTCCTTACCTCAAGCCTAAATCTCCCCTGGCAGAGCTTGAGGCCATTCCTTCTCGTCCTGTCCCCTGTCACTTGGGAGAAGAGGCCAGCACCCTCTTCTCCACAACCTCCCTTCAGGTAGTTGTAGAGAGTAATAAGGTCTCCCCTTAGCCTTCTCTTCTCCAGGCTAAACAACCCCAGCTCTCTCAGTCGCTCCTCATAAGATTTGTTCTCCAGCCCCTTCACCAGCTTTGTTGCTCTTCTCTGGACTCGCTCCAGAGCCACAACATCCGTCTTGTGGTGAGGCGCCCAGAAATGAACACAGTACTCGAGGTGTGGTCTCACCAGTGTCGAGTATAGAGGGAGAATAACTTCCCTGGACCTGCTGGTCACGCAGTTTCTGATACAAGCCAAGATGCCATTGGCCTTCTTGGCCACCTGGGCACACTGCTGGCTCATGTTCAGTCGGCTGTCAACCAACACCCCCAGGTCCTTCTCCTCCTGGCAGCTTTCCAGCCAGGTTTCTCCTAGTCTGTTACACTGCTTAGGGTTGTTGTGCCTCAAGTGCAGAACTCGGCATTTGGCCTTGTTAAACCTCATGCCGTTGGTCTCAGCCCAGCACTCCAGCCTGTTCAGGTCCCTTTGCAGAGCCTCCCTACCCTCCAGCAGATCAACACTTCCACCCAGCTTGGTGTCATATGCAAACTTGCTGAGGGAGCACTCAATGCCTTCATCCAGGTCATTGATAAAGACATTAAAAAAGACTGGACCCAGGACTGAGCCCTGGGGAACCCCACTTGTCACTGGCCTCCAGCTGGATTTAACTCCATTTACCACCACCCTCTGGGCCCGGTCATTCAACCAGTTTTTCACCCAGGAGAGTGTGCGTCTGTCCAGGCCAGAGGCCGACAGTTTCCGAAGCAGAATGCTATGTGAAACTGTATCAAAGGCTCTACTGAGGTCCAGGAAGACCACATCCACAGCCTTTCCCTCATCCAAGAGTCTAGTTACTCGGTCATAGAAGGTGATCAGATTACTCTGGCAAGACCTGCCTTTCATGAACCCGTGTTGACTGGGCCTGATCACCTGGTTCTCTTGCAAGTGCTTCTTGATAGCACTCAAGATCACCTGCTCCATGACTTTCCCCGGTACCGAGGTCAGACTGACAGGCCTGTAGTTCCCTGGATCCTCCCTGTGCCCCTTCTTATAGATGGGCACGACATCAGCCAGCCTCCAGTCCAGCGGAACCTCCCCAGTCATCCAGGACTGTTGGAAGATGATGGAAAGGGGTTTGGCCAGCACATCCGCTAGTTCCCTCAAAACTCTTGGGTGGACTCCATTCGGCCCCATAGACTTGTGGGCGTCTAGCTGGGCAAGCAAGTCTCTAACCACCTCCTCTTGGACCTTGGGAACCTCATACTTCTCTTCCAACCCCTGGGGTTGTGCACAGAGGGAACAATTTTCCTTACTGTTAAAGACTGAGGCAAAGTAGGCATTGAGTACTTCAGCCTTGTCTTCGTCCCCTGTTACTCTTGTTCCCTCTGCATCTACTAGGGACTGGAGATTCTTCCTAGTCCTCCTTTTGCTGTTGATGTTTTTGTAGAAAGACTTTTTGTTGTCTTTCACAGTCTTGGCCAATCGCATTTCTAGTTGGGCCTTAGCCCTCCTGACTTTTTCCTTGCACGTTCTCACTTCCCCCCTATAGTCCACCCAGGATGCCTGCCCCTTCCTCCAGAGGTCGTAGACCCTCCTCTTCCTATTGATGTCTCTTAGGACCTCCCTTCTCAACCATGCTGGTTTCTTACTCCGCCGGCTATTTTTCCGGAACTTGGGGACGGCTTTCTCCTGAGCTGCTAGGAGTTCCTTCTTGAAGAGCGCCCAGCCCTCATGGACACCTTTGCCCTCAAGGAGCGCCTCCCATGGGACTTTTCCGACCAGCCTTCTGAACAGCCCAAAGTCTGCTCTCTGAAAGTTGAGGGCGACTGTTCTGCTAACCTCCACCTTCTTCATCTCACCCTGCACCGAGAACTCTATCATCTCATGATCGCTTTGCCCCAAGCGTCCTCCAACCTTCACATCCCCAACCAGTCCTTCTCTGTTCACCAACAGCAGGTCCAGGAGGGCACCGTCCCTTGTCGATTCACTCACCAGCTGTGTGCGGAAGTTGTCTTCCACACACTCCAGGAACCTCTGGGACTTCTTCCTTTCTGCTGTATTATACTCCCAGCCTATATCTGGGAAATTGAAGTCTCCCACAAGGACTAGAGGTAGCGATTTTGAGACTACTCTCAGTTGTTTGTAGAAGAGCTCATCAGCTGCTTCTTCTTGGGTGGGTGGTCTATAGCAGACTCCCATCACAATACCTGCCTGCCCATCGGCTCCTCTGATTTTCACCCACAGGCACTCAGTCCCATCTTGACCGTAGTCCAGTTTGAGGGTATCAAAGCCCTCTCTAACATAGAGGGCTACCCCGCCTCCTCTTCTGCCCTTCCTGTCCTTCCTGAAGAGTTTATTCCCCACCATGGGTACGCTCCAGTTGTACGAGTCATCCCACCACATCTCCGCAATGGCAACGACATCGTAGTCTCCTTGCCCTACCACAGCTTCCAGCTCCTCCTTCGTATTTCCCATGCTGCGTGCATTGGTGTAAATGCACTTCAGCTGGGCAGGCGAAGCTACAGCCTTCGCAATAGGGCTTCTCCCCAACTGAGTGGTCCTTGACTTAACTAAGGCCACAGTGCCAATTTGCTGCCTACCATCCCCAGGTGCACTCACCCCCTCTTTCTTAGTGGTGATATACTGGGATGCATCGCCAGCACACCATCCCTTTGCCATTAAAGTCTCACCTCCAGTCTCACTCCCATCCTGCCTGGCCTCCATCCCCTCCCCCCTCATATGTAGTTTAAAGCTCGATTTATGAGCTTAACTAGGTTTTTGGTGAGGGCTTTTGTCCCCCTAGGAGACAGGCGTCTCCCATTCCTGGTAAGAAAGCCTGGGGGTGCACGGGCCTCCCCATGATTAAAGAACCCAAAGCTCCTCTTCTCACACCAGTCCCTAAGCCATTCATTAACCAGTTTCTTATTCCTCATTTCATGCTCCTGATTCCTTAGTATTGGGATGGAGTTGAATATTACCTGTGCCCCAGAGCCCTCGATCATTCTCCCAAGTGGCTTGAAGTCCCTTTTAATGGCTTTAGGCCTTCTACATTCTATTTCTTCATTACCAATTTGAAAAACTAAGAGCGGGTAGTAATCCGTTTCTTTGACCAGGGAAGGGAGCTTTCTAGTAACTTCCCTCACTGATGCTTCCGGCAAGCAGCAGACCTCCCTATGGAGCGGGTCCAGCCTACAGATGGGACCCTCCATACCTCTGAGAAGGGAATCCCCCAAGACAATCACCCTCCTCTTCTTTTTAACCGAGGATGTTTTTAGGGCTGTGGGAGGATAATGGAGTTTTGGAAACATTTCTAGGTTGTGGGTGCAGCCCTCTCCATCTTTAGGGCTTGAATGCACCCTCAGCACCTCATATTTGTTCCCCAGAGAGATCTGGGGGTTAATTACCTGGGTGAGTGGAGCAGGTTTCCTTCTCCGAACCGGAACCTGCTGCCATTCCCCATCTCTGTCTCTCCCAGCCTTACAGCTTACCGGTGGGTGGTGCTCAGCTTCACTAGCTGCGGCAGCCTGTGAGAGGGTCCTGCTCCACTCATCTATCTCCCTCTCACATTCCCTGATGGTCCTCAGCCTATCCACTCCTTTTCTCAGCTCTTCCACCATATGAAGCAGTTCCCCTACCGGAGCACAGCTTCCACAGGTGGAGCCAGTGCCAGAGGCGTGAGCCACTATGGGAGGGGGGCACTGTCTGCAGCCCAGGGCCTGGGTAGCTGCATGTGCCCACCGGGGCTCCGTCTGGGTGACAGCCTCCAGCACGCTTGGTGCAGCCTTAGTCTTTTGTTGAGTATCCACCATTTTCCTCACTCTCTTCTGACTGTGCTCCAGCCCTTCCCTGCTCGCCCGTCCCTGCTCGCCCGTCCCTGCTCAAACTGCCACTCAAACTGCCTTGTTTAATGTACCCCACTCCTCTTGGCCTGTGCTCCCTAAGGGCCGTTTAAATCCCCTGCGGAAGCTTCCGGGACCGCCCCATCCCGTCAGGCACCGCGCGGCAACGGCAGTTGAGCCCGGAGCCCAGCGCCGACCTCCTGATCAAGTTTTTTTAGGCTTTTCCCCGTTCAGGGAAGCCCCCAGCCGCCTATGGGCACCCCTACTACAGAACTCACCGTCCTCTCGCTGGATGCAGCTGAATAAGCATTCACATAGCATTGCATCTTAAAGAGTTACAGTGGGATAAACTGTGGAGTATATAATTAGTTTAGGTAGTGGAGCTGGTACCATAATTGCATAACTGAATGGGTGAGCACTTGACAGGACAGTGTGGGGCACACCTACTTCACAGAACAGATGGATCCTTTAGAAGTAAAAAAAATTAATTCCATGTTGTTTCATTTATGGGTCTGAATGTGTTATTATTCTCTTTGTATAGTACAAGTTTTGCCTGTGCAGGTTTAACTATACTGAGGATGCTCTGCACGTATCAGGATTTGCAACAATACTCTAGTATAACTACCTTCATAAAATTTCACTGATGTAGATATGGCCCCCCAAGGGTCATTTTATAGCAACATTTTTAAGTTTTGGACAGGCCAGTAGCTGCAGGGCCCCATCAGATCTACCCAGTCTGTTCAAAGCATAGACTGTTAAACAACTATTGATGCTGGTTTTGTGGCAGATCTGAAAACTTCAGAGAAATTTTTAAGGACTGTAAAGAAGCACGTGTTTTGCAAATGTACATGTATTTCGGTCAGTTGGCCTAGTAACCATCCTGGGCTAAATCAGGAAAAGACCGTATGTCGTAAACATTAAGAGGTAATGTGTAATAAATGTCAGGCTGTGACATACTATGAAAAATACACTTTGATGAGGAAATGTTTTTCTTTCTTGGCAGAATAATAGCTTTGTCTGGTAAAGGTTACTGAGTTCTTGTTGTGAAATTCTCATAGCCACATATAATATTCTGATTTAAACATGTCTCTATCCAGAAATCGGTGATGACTTCAATAAAAATATGGAAACCTGCTTAGCTGAGAAGGCTGAAAGACCAATTGCAACTAATTAGCTCTGGTCCGACAGGGATATTTCTACTGGAATTTCCTCGTAGTCCCACTCTACTCAGTATACTTTTCCCCTCATTTAAATAGTCTGTAAGAAACATTATTATTATTAAATAATTATTGTGATAAAAAGTCAGGTCCAACAGAGCCCATTTTTATTATTATGATGTCTAGATTCAATGTGTGTATTTATGATCTAGGCCTCATCTGTATCTTGACCTGCCAGCTGTGCGTGATATTTAATCCCTGCTAGCTGGGTTACAGTGTCCCCTTGCCCAGGTTTTGAACTCTCTGATGACAAAGAGCAGCTTGTTTACTAAGTTAAGCTTCAATACACAATATTTAATATACTGAGCAGTGAGTCACAGTGGAGTGGGACTTCAGTCACTGCTTTCTGGCAGAAATTGGAACTTCACTGCGTAAATGCTCCTTTCTCTTTAGCCTGAAAGCCCAAGAGCAAGAGTGGCGAGGAGCTGTGGCTTCCCGGAAGCAGAGCAGCACTTGGTTTGGCTCCAAAGACAGTGGGAGATACTAATAGTACCACCATCTCCCTACTAAACTTGGACCCCAACTCCTAGTGGCATCTCCTCTGCTCATTTCAAGGAAACAGCGGTGAAAACTGCTGATGGGCTTGGGGGGTGGAGTTCAAAGGCTGGCTCAAAGGCATTCTGGTTTCCCAGAATCACAGCCCAAAGGTGGCTTAGGTCCCAATTTGCACCACAGCAGCCCACTAAAAAACTTACTTAACTGCAGACAGATATTAAAACCTGAACTGTGGAGTACCAAGGGACACTTACTGATTTTGTGAAAAGAAAAAAAAAATGTTTTTCCAGATTACCCTCAATGCTTGTTGTTATTACAATTCACAGCTGGTTTTGCACAGGGTGTTAGTAAATTCTCAAAAGTCTTTCTCACACATATGCAATACACCTTCTGGAACAAGTTTTTCTACACTAGTAATAAGGTGTTATAAGGACAAAAGTTGTTTTTAGAGAGCTACATCCCTGTCCTTACGCCCTACTTTTAACTACTCCGTAATCAGTCTTTCGTTTCTGGGTGAGGAACTGCTATACTAGTGTACAGTAATATTTTTGTATTATTCTGTTTTCCTAAGGAGGAGCCTCAAGGAAGGGATGAATTAGGCCAATAGTGATTAAATTATTACTTGTTAAAAAACATTTTGATTAATGGTTATCTAATTAATTCTCAGTTGTAAAACTAATAATCTGCAAGAAATACAGTTACTAAGCAATTTGTCTGTCTGGGAGTTGTTGGAAACTGCTCTCTCTCACCATTATTTTTCTTCCAGCAGATTTTTAAAAGCATCACCAATGAAGATTCTATCCAGGGACAAGGAAGTCGGAGATTGATAAGTTTTTCATTGTCAGGTAAGTTACTGCTAATGTGAAAGCTTTAAGCCCATAGAGTAGGAAACTGAAGTTACTAAAGCCTTTCTTGTGTATGTAGGTGTATGTATACGTATGTATGTATGTATCTATGCATGTTTATTTACCTTGTTCCAGAAGTGGTGCTGAGATAGAAAATTAATATCTATGATTGTTGCCACACACTTCTTTCTTCAAAGAGTTATATGCTGAAGCATCTTATTCAAGTAGAGTTTTGGGGCCGTGTTAGGTTTTCCTGTTTACAATTAAATGTGGTACTATGTATGTACATCAAGTTAAGCAAGATCAAAGGCAAGAGCTTTACTTAGGGAACAGAATGTGATTCGTTGCAGTCCTCTGTTTCTTGGAGAGCATGTTCCATGCTTGGTCTGGACCTGAGGCAGATCCATGTGTCATGGTACATGAGCTTGTGTGTATTGCTTAGCAGTGACTCTCTGATTTCTTGAGCCAGGGGACTACTCTCAGTCCTCTAAATTTTCTGAAGGATGTTCAGCCTCATTATTTGGCAAGTCACTGCAGGTTTTAAACACTTCTATGGTTCCATGAAGCAGCTTTGGACCATTTGGTGTGACTTTGGGAGCAATCTATAAATCAATTCTGTAGAAAAATTGGTTTATCAAAAGAATGTGGTTGTGAGCAAGGTTCTCATTTTGGAGTTTTATGCTTGCTCTTTGGTTTCCATGCTTTTTAGCTCCTGCAAGACAAAGATGCTGAACTTAACTTGGAAATTCTTTCAAGCTTTATTTCAAGCTTCCCTCTAAGTTGTGTTAAAATTAACTAGGACTTCTGTATTTATTTAAAAGTAAGCTTGCAAATCAGTGCTTTTCCAAATGATGTGTGGTTCTTGAGAGGCTGTATATGCTGTACAGCAGGTTAGGCAGACCGCAGATGGAGCTCTTTTAATGCATCACTTATTTTTGGTGGGTCGGACACTGGGCTGCCACGCAGTCACATTAATTTGATAAAACCACAGGTTTAGCTCAACAGAAATAAAGAAGTCGAGTTAATGTACTTTGGTGTTCTTAAATAATCTTACACAGCAAATGTTGTCTAGAATTAGTAACATTTTTCATTCTCTCAGATTCTTTAGCCTAGTAGACCAAGAGATGTCAAGAATAATAATTTGTGAGACTGCTAAATAATGTTGTCTCAGTGGGCCCTTTTATAAACTAAACTATCTAATTTACAGCTTGATTCAAAGTGTATGAAGACCATGCCATGGTAATACATTTGGGATATCTTACTCCAGTGGTTCATAAGCAATTGATTTACATTTATATCATCCATATTAACAGCATCATTACAGCCAGGTATTTGAAAGGCTTTAAACTCACAATTATTTTACCAAAAAGATTTGGGATCAAAATAGCTCAATTTCAGTCTTTCTGAAATGTACAGATTAACATATCAGAAGTATTTATTTATTACTTTGTATCACAACAAGAAGATGTTGTTATGTCTCTCAAAAAAAAATTATTGCTATTCCTGTGTCTATTATGCTAGATAACAAAATGCAAATCAAGTCAGGCCTTCCAGAGGCATCAGAAGGAACTGAGATATCTTTCCATGTGCACTGCTGTCACAGTTTTAATCTCTCTATTGTTACAAGTCCTTTCACCTTATATAACCTTCTCCTTTCATATATATATAGAGAGAGAGAGATAGATGTAGATATACAGTGACACTATACTGAAGTGCTCCTGGTCACATTTAGTGACAGTTAGGTTTCCAAATTACGGTTGATTTAGTCGCCATTGAAAAAAAAAAAAAGTGTAAAGACCATTAATCTGACTGGGTACCCTTGTGTTAGGCCCTGCACCAACTCAGAGCCTTTGTGCCCTAAGCAGTTTGTCATATACAGAATGCGAGAAGAGCTATGCCTTCTGCCATATGATTTTTTTAAAATAAAAAAACATTAGAATTGGAGAAGAAAAATCTCAAAGTAGGATGAATCCCAGTAAATGCGGAATCAGTCCATTTCAGCTGACTTGTATTGTTTGCTCTGCTGCCTAGACACTCCAGTGAGACCCTTATGAACTGTGCAGAAACAGTTTCTTTCTAGAAGTTGGTGACAAAGTGCTTGGTTCATTCTGTAGTTTCATTGAGTATTTGCTTAGACAAAATCCAACTGGTTTCACTGGAAGCTTTGCCTAAGAAAAGATTTCTGGATTTAATAAAAGTGTCAAACAAAGGGAAAAGCATGAACTGACAGTGACGCTTCAGAGTAAAAGAAAATCGCTAGCTTCTTGGGAACAGAAATAGCGAAAAGTTTATGTCAGTAGTTTTGTTTTCTTCATATTTGCTTCTTTGGAAACTGGAAGTTGGTCCTGTAAAAGGTTAATTCAGATTAATAGGTTCATTAGAAACACTGATCTCAATGAAGATAATTTCCTCTGATTAAGTTTCTTAATCGTTCATATGACTGCATTAGTATAACTTCCATTATTTAAAATAGCAAGAGAAATATTGTAAGCTTAATTTAGCTAGATTAAATAACGTCTTGAAAGAAAGCTGTGCAGTCACTTGATATTTACTTTCTGACGTGACTTTTCTGCTGTTACCAGTGAATGTCACACTTCTGATAAGGCAGCTGAAAGTGTCAGAGCTCTCTCACATGAACTACAGAAAGGAGAAATGTGCTAAGCTTCCTGAGACATACCAGTCACTTCACTGAAGGTTCAGGGTTTAGCAGTGGTATAATGCATTTGCTGAAAGCCCTTGAATCCATCCTGTTGGTTGGTATATTTAGAAAGTGTTATGAAGGTTGTATGGTATGCCTTCTAGCTGTGTGTTGGATCAAGTAACTTTTTTCGAGCTTCAGTATTTCACATATCCCGTGTGATTGCATGCTCTGTATTTATAAGTGTTCTTGTGGAACAAATGACCAGAAGATCTGAGTATTTCACAAACTTTCAGGCACTTATACTCATCGCACTTCTCAGAGAAATGTTGTTAGGTGGTTTTGTGTGTCTTTCAGACCAGACAGGTAACATCAGTTATCAGTTTATGGAAGTCAAAGTATAAATCACAACTTAAAATAGTATTAGGACTGCTAAGGGTCATTTTGGCAATAGTAGTTACTGTGAAACGCTTGATCAGAATGCAGATATGTAGTAAGCCTTATCTTCCAACTGTTTTTTGAAATCATAGTGACTGACTTTATCACAGGAGTTCTAGCCACTAGATTTTGTTTGTTGAATATTGCTATAAACTTGCCTTTTCTTCTGCCCTCCCCAACTCTAGCTAACTTGCACACATATATTCTTTATAAACCTGAGTTACTACTCACTCAACTTTTTCTTACTTGTCAGAGCCTGTGTGAGGGTGAGGTGACTTTCTACCCCCTCCAGCACACTTGTGCCTCCAAAATATTGCAGTACTCTAGACTAAGAGATTTAAAGGCCTCAGAAGGCCTTGGATCCCACTACTCTGTTATCCTCTGACACAGACTACCTTGCTCCATGGTGCAGAGTTCTGTGTGAGTTTACCTCAAATGTATCCTACAGACAGCTGTGTAGTCTGGATCTGAGGATACCAAAAGATAGTACTTTGCTCCAGTGGTTGATAGCTTGTGGTGAAAAAATCTCCACCCTCGCTGTGTTAAGCTATTTACAGTAGCTGTTCAGACTTTTTCTGTGTTTTCCTTCTTGACGAAGACAGTTTAAAAAGTAACCTGTCTTTCAGCCATTTTTAAATAATTAATTCCTTTACTTATTTTCATTTATTAAAGGACCTGTTTCCTTCCTGATACCTCTGCCACTGGCCTTTCCTTGCACAAATGATAATCTCTTTAATTTTCCGTTTTAGCATATCTACCTGGAAAAATTGTTTTATCTTCTTTTCCTCTGTCTTTAATATTTGCCTGGGAGCCTCATGTGACAGAAATGTTTTGGCTTATCTGCTCCTCATAATCTTTTTTTCTAGATCTCAGATCTTTAAACATCTCCTTGTGCATCTTCACCAGTTCTTTCTTATGTTCTTTTTAAAAGGAAAATGGAGTCTGTCTGTTGATCTGTAGGTTTCTTGGAAAAGAGAGAACCACGTTAGTGATCTGAGTTAACCTCTTGTATGTCACCAGCTGCAGAATCTGATTCAGTAGCTTATCAAGTTAGTAGTTTGTAAATCATGTAATATCAATTTGCACAATAAGTAACACTACATTATGTATTATCTTTCTCAATTTCCCTGCGATATTTGGTGTATTGGATTTTAAGATTTCCTCTCACTGCACATTTCTATTTGATTTCTAAGATTCCTTAATATTTATTTCTTGAAATATAATACCAAATGCAATACTTTTGTGAATCTGTGCTCGGTTTCCTTATGATTTTTAGTATCACGTGCTACTGCATGAATCAAATTGGCATTTCCAAGCCAATGAATATTGCTCTGCTCTTAGTGTTGAAAGACTATTACACTATTAGCAGCTGAAATAATTTCTATTGCTCAGCTCATAGTTGAGAGGCAGCACCAATGTGCCTCCTGTTGAATCTTGAGCAAGCAGGGTTTTTTTGTTCCTTCTTTTGATGCCACCACTATGCCTTAGGTACCTCAGCTCACTATATGACCTGTAAGAGAGGTCATGCTTGTTCTGGTCAAGCTCTGCCAATGCGCTCTACAAAAGAAACACTGATGTATTAGCACCCTCGAAATTATCTTACTTCATTGGTAGTCAACCCAGACACCAATCTTGTTCAACTACATTTATTCAGTGTCAGAAAGCGAGCTGACAGCTCTGTGGGAATTTACAAAGGAAAATTGAGGGGAAAATTTGGAGCTGTACATTGACATCCTAATTAGCAACTGTCTTGTCATGATTGATCATAAAGGTGGTTGATTGTGCCATGACATGTAGACTGTCAGGATCTCAGTAAGAGGAGACTGTTTTTACTTTCTGCCATTAATAAGCAGATCATAGAGAGCATGTGTTCCATCTAAAGTGTCAATATAGCTAGCTGCAAGTCATCTATTGAAATCAATTGGATGGTGCTTGGAAATAATGATGGATATTAATTACTTATTGCCTTTTGTTAGCAGGAATTTGCCAACTGTATTAGAATATCAGTATCAGTTTCTTAAAACTATTTGTTTTCGTTACTCATTGGTCTTTGACCCTTCTGCTGATTTGTAGACTCTTGAGTACTTCAGTGAAGTAAAATATGTGTCATCAAGAGATGAGGTGGACTGAGTTCTCTTGTAACACATTTATAAATAGCACAGAGTTGGGTATTATTTCTAGGAAAGCTCTTCCAACACTCTTAATTTCTCATCCATTGGGAGAACAGTTTCTAAATTCTTTAATTTAGAACTGATAGAGCAATGACCACACAAAACGTAATTTATAAACCAGACTACTCGAGAATCCTGTTCTTGCTCTGATTCTCCATCCTTTTCTGTCATGCTTCTACAAGCATGGGACTGGGCCAGTACCGCATTATGTCTACAGGCAACTAAAGTACCATCTTCACAATAGTTTTGCTGATCATTGCCATCAGAGAATTTCCTTGCTAAGTATGAAAAAAGTATCTCAGAAACCCAAATCATACTTCTCTCCTGACCTTTTGAAAACTTAGTCCCTTGTATCAAGGTAAAAATCAAATGTGGTAAAACACATGCATTTGAGTTGTGTTTGTCAGAACTGATATCTCCAGCTGGTTCCATGTTTTGCCAATAAATACACTCTGGTTTCCTGATTACCACAAAAATACAGTCGCCATCACTATGTGATCATCAATGCCCCAAAGTTTGTGAAGCTGCACAGAAAATGGATTTCAGAATGATCTTTACAAGGCAGGCAGGGAAGTGGTTACACTATCTGCCTGCAAGTGACCCCAATCAAAGCTTCCTTAGGTCTCATTCAGACGCCTAGACACCATTTATGGAAGGGAAGCCCTGGAGTTGGAACAAATTTATAGTTCTCTTGAGGACAGGAGCAGGCAGCAGTTAGTGCAAGCCATTTTTCTGAAACTAAGTGAGCCTAGCTGGATTAGAATGCGTGTACTTACAATTGCTTAAAGTGTGCAGCAATGAAAGAGCCTGTGGTTGCTCTGATTCCTTCCTCCTGTCATCTTTCATGAGAGATAGCCTGACATTATTAAACTGATAGATGTGTATAACCTCTTTGATGCTCAAGTGTGATTTATGAGTAAATGGGAACTGACATATGGTATATTAATAACTTATTTTAAGAGACTGGGTGAAAATGTTCTCTTCAACTACCTAAAAGTAAGTTGTGGAGAGGAGGGTGCTGGCCTTTTCTACCAAGTGACAGGGGACAGGACAAGAGGGAACGGCCTCAAGCTCCACCAGGGGAGGTTCAGGCTGAACATTAGGAGAAAATTGATTGAGTCACCTTCCCTGGAGGTGTTTAAGGGACAAGTGGACGAGGTGCTGAGGGACATGGTTTAGTATTTGATAGGAATGGTTGGACTCGATGATCCGATGGGTCTTTTCCAACCTGGTGATTCTATGATTCTATGATATACCTTTGCAAAGCATAGAGTTATCTTGGTAGCATTTTCTTGTATGCTTCCACAAAACACACTGTAAAACTGCAGTGTACACAAAACCACATTCAAGCCTTCTGGAATTCATTGGTTTTGCCAAAGATTTAGATTCAGTTAACCTTAGACTATCATTTAAATATTTAATATCTTCAGAACCTTTTTTTCTGAAAAGAATACAGGTAATAGAGAAATATTTTCATTTGGGGAAGCAGAATACCATTGGGATGTTACACAGCAGTGGTAAAAGAGTTCCTGAGCCTTTGGTTACAAGAAGTTACATCATCTGCAGGTCCCACTTCAAATTAAATGGACTTCTAGATATCTGCAGATGCCCATGCAGCTTTATTCAGAGCTTTTGTCTTTTTGATGCTATGTTTTTCACAGTGCTGGGAGTTTGTGGTGAGATGTGCTGGTATAACTGGGGCATCCATCGTTGAGAAAGCTATTTCTGCTATCCCTATGCAACTTTGGACATTAAAAATTGAAGTTTTCTAACTGACATTTTTACAAAATTTATTGTATTATGCAAATTAAGCAAGAAAATGACACAAACAAGATTTCAAGTTGTGTGCTTAGGTAAATAGTTTGTTTTTTCTTTTCCAGATACAAAATTTAGACTACTAAATAAGTTTAGGAGTACCTTCAATTTCATGTTTGTGCTTAATTCCCCTAAATGGAAAGAAGGTGGTAGGTCATCATAATATGTATGTTCTTTATGATACATAATATATAAGTATACATAATTGAGTGCTAGTCATTCTCTTTTCTTTCTATCAATAGACTATTTCTTTGCACAGCTGTACCCACAGATAGCATGATCTCTCTTTGAAGGAAGAAAAATCAGAAACATATACAGCAATAAATATTTCAGTTTCAGAATCTTTTGAGGAAACATCAGAGAGAAAGAAAATAAGATCCCAGAGGTCATTCTCTCTTCTCATGTGTTAATAACCTGACACTATTACACTGCTATGTCTTATCATTCATAGTGCTTTTGCAATCTTAGTTTCTATTTCTGGAATGTATTTCTAGCAGTACAACTTCCAAAGCAAAAGGGTTTGCCATATAGGTTTTCAGCAGGGCTGATAGGATTGGAGATATGTGCTAGTTACATAGAGATTTCTCAGAAAATAAAAATAAAAAATCAATGTTATCAGTTCAAACCAGATTTTTTTCTTTGTGCAATACTGTTCCTAGGACCAAAGCAGTACATACTGTCAGCAAAGTACTTTCAAATAGGCTGTTAGCAATGATATCCCTTTTTTTTTTTTTTTTTTGTTAATTGTTAAAGAATGACACAAGAATGAGATTCTTAAAATGCAGTCTGTTTCAGTACTATCTGTCCAACAGCTTTGGAGTATCTGCAACATTAATTGTGTGCTGGGATAGATGATTAAGACTAACCAGAACAAAAAATGATTATTTTTGAGTTGCACGTTTTATGGTGTTGGCTATTACCATAGGTTAAGGAAGCAAAATACAACTGGGTGAATCTTATCTCTGTTCTTGATATAGCTGTTTTCTGGAGAAAAAGGTGATGTTGGTGTGGGAGGTGTATGTTTTTTAGATTCCTCCAAAATATCTGCCTAGAGGGCTTTAAATGGTCTCCTGCAACCTTCCAGAATAATTGAGTTTTTAATCAGAAGAGAATGAAGACTGTGAAAATTAATGTTTTCAAAACCTGTCTAAAAGAAAAAAAATAGGTGTTTAAATTGTATATTTAGGTATACATCTAAGCAGTTTTGGAAATTATGTTGCCTGATACTTTGTACAGCTTCCATACAGCAAGAGAAAGCAAGAGAAATACAATTCCGTGCTTATAAAGCTTAAAACAGAGGAGAATCACCATCCAAAGCATGGTAGAAAATATTAGCTATCAGACTCACTAATAAGAATAAGTGCTTGTATTTTCCAAAGAAATCAGAATTGCATTTGGATGAAAGTGAAGGCAGGAAGCTTTTAGTTTGTAGCTCTTGAGCAAAAAGTAATTATATACCTGTAGACTGGTTGCCTTTCAGTGGCTTCACAGGGACAAACCATAATGGGCCTTATGTGTTTCTTTAGAACATTCTGAGTAAATTTTGAAATAAGTGTTTGGGGATTTTTTTTGTCTATACTGCTCATTTTGCATTCCCTGGGAATTCTGTGGGAATTCTGCAGCTAGAAAGCCCTACTTAAAATCTGGGCTTTATGTACAAGAGTTTTCCTAAGTTATAACAGGTGAAGTTAACCCATGCAGGGATGGAAATGTTTTAAAGTGATAAAAATGTAAATAATCTAAAAGCTAAGATTCATAGAAAGATAAAATTGTTACCTGGGAGGAGTGACATATGTTGGGCACCAAATGCCTGTGTCATAAAATGAATGGAACTCTTTTTCAGAGTAGTAATGCCACTGCATTCATGGTGATCAAGTATTTAGCTCCTAAGAAAAAACAGCAGATCACACACGCAGATAAATATCGATTTAGAAGCCAGATCACTCTGCACAATCAGATTGTAAAATCTGCAGTTTTGTTATATAATCATTTCTATATCCTAAATCACAAGATCATTGTGGTTTGGCTTTATATTACCTCACAAGAAACACACTGAGTTTTTTCATATTTCTGCTGTATTATTTGGATTCCTTACCAGTTTCCCTTATGCTTCTCCTAACATCGCAGAGAGCTACATAATAAAATTATTTACCTTCTTTCAGATTTCCAGGCTTTTGGTCTGAAGAAAGGTATGTTCTTCAATCCAGATCCTTATCTGAAGATTTCCATCCAGCCAGGAAAACATAGCATCTTCCCAGCGCTTCCTCACCATGGACAGGAGAAGAGATCTAAGATCATGTGTAATACTGTTAACCCAGTCTGGCAAGGAGAGGTAAGCAGTTGAGCTGAGACTTCTCTTAAAATGTGGAGGTGACTCTAACAGTATACTTTTTTTTTTTTTTTTCATTCCTTTGCCGGATAAAAAGTAGTTGACCTAACTTGATGTATTTCATGACTTCTTGCCTTAATGCAAAAGGCATAATTAGCTACAAAGATGAATGATACATTCAAACTTACAGTATAGGTTGTACTTTGTGGATGTGATTTATGAAGTTGTTAATTATTGAAGGCAGGCATAACCCAGAACTGGAAAATAGACTTGGAGAAAGGCTGCTGCTAGATTGTCATAGTATTCTTACACAGAGAGGAGGTATTACATAAAGCAGAACAGGCATTGCATGCAAAAAAAAAAGAATCTATATAATTGAAAGGTGTCAGTGGCAATGTAAATTGAAGGCAGCTTTGGCACATTTGCCCATCACCTTGAAGAAATACTCTCCAGACTGCTGCTTCTTGTTGGAAGGTCTTAGGCGTTATTAATGAGATCTGAGAGTTCAATTGCTGCCTGCTGTTTTTAAATTACACACGAAATGGAAACAGACAGCAAAGAATAAGGAATCTCTTTGGAATTAAAGGAGCCCAGTATAATGGGTGTGATTTACTGGTGTTCCCTGTCAGACAACTATCTCCACTGCAGCAAAGAGTATAAGTAAATAAATAGACTGAATAGATTTATTCAAATTAAAATGCAGATTGTAAAGTAGTTTGGGGATAATTAGATCAAATTGTACAGACATGAAAGTGTGAGGGGTGGGGGGAAAGAAAGAGCAGAAATGCCACTGAATAATCCTATCTGGAGGAGGATGGTCAAGGAGCTGGGTACCACGTCAGATTATGTGACAGGTCAGCCTATGTGGGGGAGGTTACATGTTAGGAGCAGGGGGGGATGGCCTTGAAACTAGTCTGAGAAAAAGGTCTTCTAACTGGACTTAATTAAGTGGAAGGCCCTGTCCTGAGGCATCCACTAAGCTGTAAGTTCTCTGTGACTCCAGGCATGAGATGCATCGGATTCTCTGCGTCCTAGCTCAATCTGAAGAGCTGAACTTAACACAGAGAATGAGGGAGTTGGCAGAAATCTTTCCTTAAAGTGCATAAGACACAGGCCTAGAGGCAGGCAGGCACAAAGGGGAAACTTGCTGTGTGTGTGTCACTCTCAGTATGTATGATTGCGGGACCTGGCAGCAAGTGTGATTGTCAGGAGCTGACACTCAGAGGAGGACCCAGGATATGGCTGTGGTCCCACTGTTCTGTATCAGCCAGAGTTAATTGCTGAGGTGGCATGCAGGCTGTCCTTAACCGAAGACTGATGCAACAGCTGGGCTGATGGAGGATGAAAACAGGCTTATTAGAAACACTCAGTACTGGTCAGAAGTCATCTCTTGACAAAGGCAACCCTCTGCCAATATAATTCACTCACACTTTAAAGTACTTTTGCACTGCTGGAAGATAAAATAACCAAAGAGTAAGAATGTGGCCCTGATAAAGTGTCAAGGTTGTCTTCTCATCAAGTCACGTGGAATGGCTGAGTTTGTGGGCTGACTTTTTTTTTCCAGTCGAGTTCAGCAGCAAGAAAAGGAGAAAAAATTAAATTGCCTAATTATGGGCGTCAGAAAGCAAAAGAGCACAGCTGGCTTGCAGCTTCTTTGTTCAGCCTTCTGGTTTTCTTGATTGTGTGCAGGTGCACTGCTTCTGCCTTTCTGTTGCTGGTCTGTTAAGAGTCTGAAAGAGCTGAGCTGCCATTCGACACGTTCTCCTTCATTCTCTTCAGCTATATGGAGATGTTTGACTACATGCATTTGTGTTGCAGTCTATGCATATCAGCTAGTCTGAAGTCTTTGTTTCAATACCAAAACCCCACACTTATTTCTGTTGCACAGGCAGACCTTGAGCTGATTTTGTTCACCTTTGTGCCCTTATGGGACAAGGGGAGAAGGACAACTGCAAAGTGTTGCTGAATTGTGGTTGAAGCCATTGTTCTTTTCACTGTTTTCATTGATGGATGTGAATATATGAGGTGAAAAATGTTGATGAATGATAGCCATTTCATTAAATGAATTGGTCACTAGTTGTTTTCCCAAACAAATATTTTAGGCAGTATATTGTTTCAGAATGGTGGTTCTTTATTAAGAACATGTAAATAGAAGCCAGATGTAGATATTAGGGGTTTTTTTCTCAGTTGAATGACATACCAAATTTGTTCTGGCTGCTAAGCTTGAAAAAATCTGAAATATGGAAATAAAGCTATAGAAATAGCTGCAGGTTTTTTATGTGTTTTTGTTTGCCTTTGAGGAAATTCAGAAGTGAAAGAGTTAACTTAGTTTTGTAGGACCTAAGCACCAAAGTAAAGTCCTGCGGACTGAGAGATGATTCATTTACTTATATTAATTCATTCTGATATTCCCCCTCATGAACTTAGAGGTTTGTAGGAACTACTTCCCTTACAAGAACATTCTGAGAGCAACAGGATACCTCAGGCAATTTTTCATCCGTGTCATGTAATATTGATGATCAGCTTCATTTCACAGGCTGTTCAAATACTGTTCAGCACAAGTTATCCTGACTTAAAGCTATTCTGCCATTGCTTTGTTTTGCAGTATTTCGTACAAGACAGCATAAAGATAATAGGAAATCCTTAAAAAGAGTAGTGTGTAACATTTTGACACTTTCAGCAGGGCTGCGCATGAGGTGAAAGAGCCTTCACACTGATAATTGTTCATTGTGACAGGTTAAAGCCCAGGTGGCAGCTTCTGCTCGTAGACAGGGGTCATTTTGTATTGTTTGTATATGTTTTCACATACTCACAGAAGCACAAAATCAGATTCTGCTAAGTCAAAGTGCCGAGTATTACCTGATGTGATAATGCCAAGTAATAAGTACTTTGGGGAAGACCCAAACTAGCTACTGATGGTGCCTAGGCCTCTACAGGGTCAATGAGGAGAAGTAGGCAGTTGCAAAAAATAAAAATAACGAGAGTCTTCAGACAGGGAACTTGTTGCTGCATCAGGGTTAATGGTCTTGCTTGTTTTCTTCATCTTGGCTCTGCTTTCAAACTGGTGCATTCTTCAGCTACAACTGTACTGTTAAATGAAATAGATTAGTTCCTGGAAACCAGACGCCACTGGACATTTGAGTCTAAATCTTTAAGTTAAGAAGAGATTGTGCTAGCAGGCCATGCAGTTGCAGGAGCATAGTGGGTGAGTTGTCCTATCCCTATTTTGAGGGTAAAATGCAAAGGAAGTCTCAGAAGTACCCACTTACCAAATCTTCTGTACATCTAGTAGAATTGAGAAGGATGAATGTTGATTGTGTCTCTTCTAATATTGGTATTAAAAAATAGTGACACTATATTATCTCATACTGAGCCAATGTATCTTCTGCCCCATTATTTGGGAAAAGCTTCTTTAACAATATTTATCAGCAAGCGAGAAAAGTGATAGATAGCTCAGACAAGCAATAGAGATTGTCGGGGATCATAAGCAACAAAGCAAAGTAGTTCACATACCTCCAAGTGGTTAGCAAGATCTCTCGATGGTTTTGCAGATAAACTATTTCAGGCCTTTCCCTTAGACATATTTATGGGTTTTATTTCTTAACTGTGGCACTTTGAGCTAACTGAATCTTCAGGTTTTGTTCCATTACTAGCTAGTAGAGAGAGAGCCTCAAGGACTGGCAGTGAGATGACTATAAAAATTGGCTGTTGCAACCATCCAGCATATTTAAAGTAGTAGGAAGTGTCCTCTGTTAAATGATGCATTGAATTTCAACACTGATAATTCTAGCTCTGGAAGAGTAGATTGCCATAAAGTGAGAGCTCAATATTAGGATGAAAATGATCTCAACTCGTCACAGCTTTGCTGCTTGTTTCTTTGCCTCAGCCTTTACAAATATTGTTAAATTATAGCTGAGGCACAAAATAGTATTATAGTGGCTGCTTTATCACTGAATATAGCTGCATTTCACTGGTGAATTAATTGATGTGAATAAGCAGAGGTGTTCAGTACTCTGTTGCAAGACCACTTAACAAATAGTAGGTAATGTGTCAGAACTGATAAACAGAATTACAGTATTTTCACATGTGTAACTTGTACTCTCTGCATCTCAGGTAACCCACAGCCTTTCAAAAACACTACAGTTGAATAAATTCTCACCTAACTTATCTCTTCACAGAATCACAGAATAACCAGGTTGGAAGAGACCCACTGGATCGTCGAGTCCAACCATTCCCACCAATCCCTAAATCATGCTCCTAAGTACCTCATCCACCCTCACCTTAAACACCTCCAGGGACGGCGACTCAACCACCTCCCTTGGCAGACCGTTCCAATGCCTAACCATCCTTTCTGTGAAGAATTTTTTCCTAATCTCAAGCCTAAATCTCCCCTGGCGGAGCTTGAGGCCATTCCCTCTCATCCTGTCCCCTGTCACTTGGGAGAAGAGGCTAGCACCCTCTTCTCCACAACCTCCCTTCAGGTAGTTGTAGAGAGTAATAAGGTCTCCCCTCAGCCTCCTCTTCTCCAGGCTGAACAACCCCAGCTCTCTCAGCCGCTCCTCATAAGGCCTGTTCTCCAGTCCCTTCACCAGCTTTGTTGCCCTTCTCTGGACTCGCTCCAGAGCCACAACATCCCTCTTGTGTTGAGGGGCCCAGAACTGAACACAGTACTCGAGGTGCGGTCTCACCAGTGTCGAGTACAGGGGGAGAATAACCTCCCTGGACCTGCTGGTCACGCCGTTTCTGATACAAGCCAAGATGCCATTGGCCTTCTTGGCCACCTGGGCACACTGCTGGCTCATGTTCAGTCGGTTGTCAACCAGCACCCCCAGGTCCTTCTCCTCCTGGCAGCTTTCCAGCCAGGTTTCTCCTAGTCTGTAGCTCTGCTTAGGGTTGTTGTTCCCCAAGTGCAGGACCCGGCATTTGGCCTTGTTAAACCTCATGCCGTTGGTCTCAGCCCAGCAGTCCAGCCTGTTCAGGTCCCTTTGCAGAGCCTCCTTACCCTCCAGCAGATCGACACTTCCACCCAGCTTGGTGTCATCTGCAAGCTTGCTAAGGGAGCACTCAATGCCTTCATCCAGGTCGTTGATAAAGACATTAAACAGGACTGGACCCAGGACTGAGCCTTGGGGAACCCTACTTGTAACTGGCCTCCAGCTGGATTTAACTCCATTTACCACCACTCTCTGGGCCCGGTCATTCAACCAGTTTTCCACCCAGGAGAGTGTGCGCCTGTCCAGGCCAGAGGCCGACAGTTTCCGAAGCAGAATACTGTGAGAAACTGTATCAAAGGCTTTACTAAAGTCCAGGAAGACCACATCCACAGCCTTTCCCTCAGCCAAGAGTTTAGTTACTCGGTCATAGAAGGTGATCAGATTACTCTGGCAAGACCTGCCTTTCATGAACCCGTGTTGACTGGGCCTGATCACCCGGTTCTCTTGCAAGTCCTTCTTGATAGCACTCAAGATCACCCGCTCCATGACTTTCCCTGGTACTGAGGCCAGACTGACAGGCCTCTTCAGATTGTCAACACAAAATCAGAAGAAGGAAACAGTTGGGATCTCAAATGCCCTAGGGAGGCAGATTGAGGGGAGGGAGGGTTTCTGTAGTGCAGGCCATCATCAATGACAGAAACATTGGATTTGGATGCTGCCTGCAAGAATGCCAATATAAATTGAATGCAAGTCACTGTCTGAGTTTGTAACTGGTTTTCTTATGATGCAGATTTAAAACTTCGACACTGATTTTGTGATCATGAATGCTGGACTGCTGTATCATGGACTACCCAGCAGTATTGGGGCTGAAAGACACTGTCAAAAGTAGCAAGATCATGCAATGTGGGGTTTATGTTATCTCTCTGCTTCTCTTAAGGCTTTTGTGGCTGAATGTATGAAAGCTCAATACAACTTCAGTTTCTTCAGGAATGGATTACGGTGTGAAAAAAAAGACTGCATTTTTTTTAATATGTTATTCTTCTAGAAATGCATTTTAATTACAACTTCTGCATCTAGAAGCCTATTGATCCTGTTAATCTTTTATGTTAGTATTCATGAGAGTCCTCAAATATTTTCAGTCTGTGCTGTACTAATACATTTGTAGACAATGTATGAGAAATGAAGAAAAATCCTGACTCCTTAAGCAGCATTTGCACTCAATTTACCCAAAAGTTCTTTAAAATTTCTAATGTCTTAGGGCTGAAATTTGCAATTAATAAAGTAAGAGACGTCTTGCAAAACTCTCTAAGCCATCAGAGGGAATTCATGATGACTCTATTAACTAGTAACTCTAAATGTTGTGGAATACATGAAGTTAATGGGAAGGTCTTCTATTCCTTTTTTCCCCCACACAGAGATGCAGTGAATCTGAGGCAGAAATCTAGGAAGACAATTTGCTAAAGGCCCTACCCAGTTTTGAAGGAGTTTGGGAAAAAGGATTGAATTGGTCTTTAGAAAGTCAGCACATATTTATGTATACCTCTTTTACTGTAGGAAAAAAAAGAACATTGTGCCATGCCAGAATAAGGTACTGCATTGGATCTGGCAACCTGCACTCATTGCTGAACTCCAGAACTCTCTCAGAATGTCTGTAGTTATGTCTCAGCTTTTGGCAGCAGTGATGCTCTGTGCTTGACTTTACTTTCGGCTCTATCTTGTATTGTCATTGTAGAGTACTGTAGTAGGTTTAAGAAACTGAAATTCTTCACGAGCTTATCCAGTCATTCGTATAAGTAGCGTTGCATGGGCAGTAGTGATAGGTAGAGGAAGTTTTTGATTGGGGAGCAGAATAATACAGATGAGGAGTGGTGAGTGCAGTAAAGGTGCAATTGTTTTGCTGGAGTATTTGAAATGAAAAACCCACTAATGGAATATTCAGCTGAAAGACTAGATCTGTCTTCATCCATCAAGTATAATTTACAGCCTTTTAAAATTTACTTCTGTATGTACTGTCCCTGTTGCAAGATGGATATCACAAATACATTTTCTTTTTAATTATATTGCTTGTTCATCTCCAAATCAAGAGCCTAATTCTTCCTGTCACCAATGCATTGATTTACCTACCATTCACCAGTTATTATATTGACTGTTTTTAAAAAACTTGACTTGCACTTTAACTTGTCTGACTGGTGCTAATGGACATATTCTGTTCATTTAAACAATTTCCTTGATAGCATTAATGGAAGCTGATCACTGTTATCTATCCATATTCAAGGATTCAAACAGTACTGGTAAAAATAAAACATGGGAAATAACTGTCATCATTATTTGGCTTTCTATGGAAACTATTCTCAAGCTCTGGAAATGGTTCTGTTATCTTGGAAATGAATACAGATCTATTCTGCCATGTCAGCATCAGTGTGTGCCGTCATTCTTTGCCATATATGTCAGGCATTAACTTACTCCCCCCAAGATCTGCTCACATTAAGCAAATAAATCACCTTGTGTCTGTAAAACCATTGTTAGGTTGGGTAGCAAATAGACACCAAAGAGCTGCGTTGGATCTGACTGAAACTCCTTCATTGGTGTTAACTGCAGTGTTTTCAGACCTTGCTTGAGAGTGGCAGGAATAATGTAAAATCAGATTTACATTTAAGGTGATTGAGATGGTGTGTGAGTACAAATGTGTCAGTTGATTCTAGGTGGCTTTGATTCTGATTTGTGTCTCTGTGAGAGTGAATCTGCAGGAGGTGGCTGTGTAAAATCTCTGTACATGAGAGGAGAATCCTAATGACTTATTAAAGCCAGAGCCAAAACTGATCATACATTGCTTAGCCCAAGAAGACTTAATGTGTTCTCGCTGTCGCATCACTTTTGCTCTTCTCTCCCCTTCCTCCTCTATATTTCTATGGAAGTAATTCATCACGGCGTGTTGATTTTTGGTGTCTGAGAAAATATCAACTACAGCTTTTCCTTTGGCTAAGACATTTTCAGGCTGTGCCTGGTACAGATTCTTCATTATCTACTAAGATGAGATACAATTCTGTGGCTTTTCTCTTAGTGAAGAATTAAGAGGGTCTCTATCTCCTGTCCGCGTGTCTTCCTAATGCAGACATGGTCAATGTATTCCAGAGATCAGGAAACATCAGTCTCCACAAGGCCTCCTTACTGCTGCTCATAACACATGCTATTTTTCCTCAGCATACCAGCAATCTTCAGTAATTCCTTGCATTCAGACTTCCTATGCACAGCTTCCTCTTAGGAATCCACCTGACACGTAAGCCTTTCTTGTAGCAGTGCTAATGCATTTCTGGAAAAAAATAAAAGGTCTGCCCTGCTGGAGCTCAGCCCTCAGAGCTTCCCTGCAGCGTCTTCCAGAAGCCCCTAACTCTAAGAGATTCTTCTAGACCAGACACAGGAGCAGCTGGTTGACCACCTCATCCTTCCAGTTGTGCTCCTCACCGTGAGGCTGTCCCTGGCTCTTAAGGATCAGACAAGGGGACAGCTGATACATGACATGGGTAAGGTAGGATCTGAGACTGTTCCTAGGGCCAGGCATCCTCTGAGAAACAGGTTGTTCCTAATAGTAATATCTTGGCTGTTTTGTTGTGGCCATCTGTGATATCCTTTGTGGAGTATGCTGTGTCATCTATCAGCTCAAGTTGTAAGAGTCATTTTGTACCAAGCAATAGTTGATGTGATATGCAGGGTAATACACTGTGACCAATGGAACATTGTAGTTAATTACTGGTTTTGGCTAATCAGAGAATAGAAATTTAGCTTCTTGTTTGTTATCCGTTCATCCACTGACTGCTGTAGAGCATACAGAAATTTGGGTCCAGTGATATCTTGTAAGATTTTTTTCCTCGCATTTTATATAATTTATGTTACTTGAATTTTGGTTATGGTTTAAGTAAAAATATGAAGTTTTAATCATCAATTAAAATCATTGCGGATTGTTTTATCAGATGTCCTGTTTTCTGCTGTTATACAAATAAGTGAATAATTAATCGTTATACAAAGTCTTTTCCTTGAGTGAGGCTTTAGCCTTGAAACTGTAGCTGGTTTGGTAAATGAGTTTGCACCTATGTTGAAATCTATTTTTTCCTTTGAGAGTTTTGGTATTCAAGTACAAAGAAATCCTCAAATAAAGTCACAAAACCACATCCTTGCAGCCACTGTCAAATATGGTTGACCTCTGGTAGCTGGAGAGGCAATAGTAAACGTAAGTCAGAACATTAAATTTTAAAAACTGCCAGAAATTATATTTTCACTTTGTTACTTGACTGTGAAAAAAAGCCCATTTATTAAACTTTAGTACACTCTGTTACAGTTAGTCTCAGTGTAAGCTTTAGTTTAGGGTCTTTGGATTCCAGCAGGTTCCATGAAGTTCTTGACCAGTCTTGCAGAGTTTGCACTGCTAGTTGTGATTCTAGAAACTTAAATTTTTGTGGGGGAAAACCCACAACCAATGAACAAGGCCACAAAAATATCCTCTGGCCCCAGTGCAAATATACAGCTTAAAGATTTCTGTCTTAGATTGTGAAAGAAAGTGCATGTAGCCAATGCTAACGGCAAAACATAAAGGAATTTGTCTTCAAGGAATGACTGTCAGAAACATGAGAAGTGTTTACAAAGTAACATATTTGGGCTTATAGGACTGAAGTTTTTGTATTCTTGTTTTTCTCTGCAACTATGAGTGTTACACTTCTTTTTTAATGTGAAAGCTTAATTTCTGAGTTAATTTTGTAACACTTAAGTGTTGTGATAATAGGAAAAGTTCCAAATAATGGAAGGCTTTGCAGTAAAAATTGTAATAGTAGCATAAAAAAAAAAAGCCAGCAGACTTAACGAAAAGCACTGCGTTTTAGGAATATCAGTGATGTAGTGTGTGAGTGTGTGTAAGAAGCCACATCAAACTTTCCCCATTCTGAAAAGAATCAACTTTTATCTCTGTTGTGATCTTATATCCTCCTTTTCTGACCCCTCCCTGAGCTGAATAATTAATCACAAGATCACTAAGTGTGAGCCCAAGGGTACTGTAGAATTTATAATTTTTTCTTTTTTTTCTTTTTTCTTTTTAACTTAGATATTGAAGGGCTGTTGTTTTCACAGACTGCTAATTGCTGTGTGACAATTAGCAAATATTAGGCAAGAAAAGAATGTAATTTATTCCAGCAGTAATGTGTATCCACTGTGTTGTGTTAGCTATGTTGAAGAACACTATGAAACACAGGATCCTTTCTCTTGCAGACACAGGATAGTAAAGGCTAAGACTTTGTATAGTATGAATGCAGCTGGTGGTTTGTGGCTAAGATACAGGGGCTGGCAGTCGTCAAAACAAAAAGGTGAAAGAAGAGAGGCGAAAGTAGGATTTGATGGTGATTTGCTTCCATGTCCAAATTAGACAGTCCCATCTTTAAATATCACAAGAACCTACATGTTTTCAAAAGTGAGTGGTGATTTTTTAGACGCATTAATAAGGTTTTGAGTTCTCAGACTCTGTGTTTTGCTGGGATCCATTTTTCAAAGGGCCAGAAGCCCTGGTGTTCTGGTAACATGGATTCCTTTGGGCCTTTCAGTGTGGATGGACTGAGCCTGAGGCACCTGCAGTCAGGGACTGCCTTAGAAAAATCTTGCCCATTAAGGATTAAGCCAGATGAGAGAGACAGCAGGAGCAAGTGCTTAGACAGCGGAAAACTGAATTATGTAAAATTACCACTATTTTACAAGCTGTCTACATACTGATTTCACTGAGTTCACTTTTGATCTCAAACTGCAGTTGTTTCCAAATGGCAAAACCTTTGAGTTCTGCTGGTTTTATGCATCAGAAAAAGCATTTTGGTAACTGATCATGGACCAGAGGCTGGTCCCAGGGTGCACTCATGCATCCCCATATACAACAAGGATGGCAGATGATGAAATCAGAACACAGTTTGATATTAGAAATTGTATAGAATATCCCGGTGTTTGTACATCTGAGCAGCGCAATTGTTAAAGAAGAAAAAGACACTTCCTTTGGTTGATTCCAGCACACCTTGCTCCGTGCATCCATACTCTCTGCTCAAGTGCTGATAATTAATACAGTAATAGTAATACAACTTATTTGTATAAGACAACTTTCAATATCCATGGGGAATTAAAGTTCTCCCCTTTGTTTTGGCTTAAGCTTCTTTGGTAACATTTTGCAAAAGGTGTGGAAGAGAATGAGAAGAAAATAATACTTTAGCTATTATTTGGATTTTATTTCTCTTATTATTTGCATTTTGCAGTGCCCAATTAACAGAATATCCCACTCTCTTTCACTTGAAGCAGTTCAAACTAAGGATTTCTGAAAATTAGATCATGATTCAATAGATCAGAGAATTCAGGGCTTAACTCCAGGCCTTGATAACCCAGAGCTAGAAAGTCCTTTCATCCATCTCAACCTTCACTTACTACAGAAGTTGTCTTCCAGTTCAATGCCAACTTTTCAGTTAGATGGACAGCAGTGTTAGCAGTTTTCCTGGTATTATGCACCACAGCAGAGATGTGGGTTTTTTGATTGATTACATTCTGGGAGTAGCAGATCTGTTTGGAAAAATGATTCATTGACCTATGTTGCCAGCTCCAAGTCTATATTGAATGTAGCCAGTCTAGCAGCAAGCAAGGCCAAGTTATCCAATATTTTTGCTTTTCATTGTTATTCCTACATAGACCTTTACTTTCCTGATGGGGAGATCCTGACTTCTCTGGGTGCCTTAATACTTCCATGCTTGGAATCTGTACACATGGACTTCCTTGTTCCTACAACCTAAAATATTGTCTTGTGTGTTCCTACCTCAGGTTTACATGCACATAGCTTATTGAAAAATTGCTTACAAATAAAAATAGATGTTCTTAAGACCAGATTAGCTGAGGTGATGGTTGCATGTTTCAAAGCACTTGATGACAACAGCAGTTTCAGATGGTGCCATTCCTATCTTTCTCAATGACATTTGTTCTGGTAGCCTGTGCCATGGTTTAGCTCTTTGTGGGCCTATGCTGTGAACCATGTTAGGAGGTTGATCTGTATGAATGGTATTTTCAGAGTTTTTTCTTTTTGAGATAAAGCAGGGATGGTCAAGAGAGGGAGAGATTTCAAAATGTCTCTGAAAACTGTAATCATGTGTCCTTCACATCACTAGATCCTCAGTTGCTGAGGTACACCTCACAGCTGAAGGACCACAAGTAACCAATCAATTGTGCAGAGGACTAATTTCACTTGCAGGGAAGTGCTAACTGAACATCTTTTCAGACTGCCAGTTCAGTTGGACTTACGTACAGCTATTTGAAGTCTTTAGAACTTCGGGGGTGGGGGAGAAGTGGGGCGGGGAAGAGCATAGTCTGTGCAATTACATTTAGATCAATAACCATTGATTAGATTTGTGTAGGTGTACTGTCCTTACCATCGGCAAGCCTTGTTTAGAGCATTTGGATGCTACCACAACATGAAGAAATAAAATTTGTGCATTCCCCAAGCCTAATTCTGCAGCATGCCGCAGTCCCAACAGGGTACTCTCACCTGCCTGATTTGAGGCCAAGCTCTCTATATTTTGTAAGCCTGTGCCTTGGGGTCCAAGGACTATTTCTGTCCTATGAAAAAGCCAGAGACTTACTCAGGTCGTTAAGCCACTGGCAACTGCATGTTGTTGTGGCTCAGCCACAAGTTTCATGTTCTGTGCTTTTCCTTTATTGCAGCAATTCAGCTTTGTCTCCCTGCCCACGGATGTCCTGGAAATAGAAGTTAAAGACAAATTTGCAAAGAGCCGACCTATCATCAAGCGTTTCCTGGGAAAACTATCTATGCCGGTTCAACGCCTCCTGGAAAGACATGCCATAGGGTAAATTCTCTGCTTATGCTACTTTCCATTGTTGTTGCTGGTTTGAAGTCCCTGGTGATATATCATTACAGTGATATAATGATGTTGATGGGGAGTTACTAAACTGACAGTTGTACGATGAATGATGTTGGTCTTAATTAGAAGTTACAGGACTATGGGCCAGACAAAGAATTACTTCTGTAACCTTATCCTTTGCATTTTGAAAAGCGAGAGCTGGCATTTAGGAAAGAAAACTGGTTTCTGTCTCTTGGCTGTGAATCTGGAGAGTGCAATATTTTCAATTTAAATATTCTTCTAATGTTATCCACAGGCTGTTTTCATGTTTCAGGGAATTACATTTGGGCTAAAATCATGCCTGATCTGTTCCTCCCCACTTTAATATCTGGACAGTGGAAATATTAAAAAAAGTATGGCATGTTGTAACTAAATCTTTCTGACCCTACCCTGCTGCCAAGGAACAACCAGTTCACTTGAGCTCACCAGCCCTTCCCAGCTTCCCCTTTGCATGAAAGTCCTGGGAAGGTGTATCCTGCCCAAGTAACACAAACCTATTTAAGGAAGATGGATAGTGTTGAGACAAAGCCAAAAAGCTGGCTTTAAACTTGTAATGATTAGAACTTGAGGAGCAGGGAAAGAAAAAGTCATCTCCCAAGTAGAGCATATGCAATGCAGTTTCCAAGAATGTGTATTTGAAAATTGGATCTCAATTCAGCAGAACAGCAGGAAGCTAAGCTTGTTGGAAGTGTTTTTGAACAGCTGGTTCAGAAACAGCTTGTGATATTGACAGCTGAATCTACCAGAAGGGACTAAGCTACCTCCCTGTTTCTCAAA
This sequence comes from Clamator glandarius, assembly GCA_033459285.1. Lineage (NCBI taxonomy): Eukaryota > Metazoa > Chordata > Aves > Cuculiformes > Cuculidae > Clamator > Clamator glandarius. The sequence continues at coordinate 6,759,600 of JAUNZM010000329.1, read as the reverse complement.
TAGGGAAGAAAGAGTAGCTTTTTTAGAAACCAGATGGAAAAGAACAGCTTGGGGAAGGTAGACCCCTATAACTGATATCACTGGCTTCCCTCTATATGAGAAGGTTTCTTATCATCTTCTGATTATATCTTCCTATTTTACTTCCTTATTGTAAACACTGCCTATATAAGGTTATACTTTGCCAAGAGCAATGCCTCCAACCTGCACCTAGATCTGGCTTAGTTTTAATATAATGGCTTTTAAATCTCAGGCAAGCTCGAAGACAAGTATACACGCAGGTTCAGAAAGGTCAGAAAAATCTTGAGATCATCTCATCATATGAGTTTCTGATGCATGTGAAGCTATCCTAGCAAATATATTGGACCCAACTGAAAGTGAACTATGTTTCTTCAAAAGATGTATAAATATTACTATTTAGTGAACCCTTTATCCTCAAAAAATGCTTTGCAAACAGCCTCATTTGAGGCAACTGGGAAGTTAATCTCTTCTATAGTTTCATTCTGTTCTGAGGGGTGGATGAAGTGTGGCAAAGGGAGGGACCTGCACAAGGACAGAATGGAGTCATTGATCAACCTTGTCAGGAAGGTGTTCTCCTGATATTTCAGCTTCATAGAGGTAAGAGGGGTGGAAAGAGATGAAGAGCAGTCATTCAGCGAGTTTGAAAAGAGAAGGTGGTAAGCGGGGACTGGCCTGTACAGGATTTTGAAAGAAGGGACAGGAAATGTGAATTTTATGCAGATGGTGAAGGGAAGGAAATACAGAAATGTGAAGTTCTACAGAAGGGTAGGTATAGTCAGATCAGCAAGAAAGTGAAGTCTTCTTACAGTAGCTTACAGTAGTGGGAGTTGTTTGCTTCCCATATCAATATTTTCATACCCATACTGCAGAAGTTCCATTCCAACCGTTCTCTTTCTATATATACATATACGTGCTTGTGTACCCCAGAAGCCTGTCTTATTCACTGACTCAGCTGTTCCATTGTAATTGAAGACATTGTCCTCTCCTTCTCTGCCATTCGTTCTCTCGTATGCAAGTCAACATGCCCTCATGGCTGGGTTGAATAGCCTTTGTAAACCATTATGTATTTTTGTAGGACACAGCAGCTTTATCTATGAAGAGTAGACATTAGGTAGGTGATAGTCCATTGTGACAGTATTTTTTTTCTTTCAGTGACAGAGTAGTAAGCTACACTCTGGGTCGCAGGCTTCCTACCGATCATGTCAGTGGCCAGCTGCAGTTCCGATTTGAGATAACTTCTTCCATCCATCCAGGTAATTCTCAGCCTTAACATATCATTTGTCTAGATATTTTTTTTTGCCTTGCATTCTTTCTTCTTTGAAATCTGAATTCAATCCTGGCTGCTTTGGGACTTCAGGTACAGTCATGAGCAAAGGAAAGTGCATGAAGTCCCCCATCACAGGATGCATCATGAGTCACAACTTCTTCCCTGTTCCCCGTAGCTTAGAGCTACTTGTGTCTCATATTCCCCTGTTCTTGGCTGCTTCAAATACTCCACCACATCACTGGGAGAGAAAAGAGTGGAAAATGAAGTCTAATTTGCTTCTTTGTCACCTGTCATGGGTCATCTGCATTTGAGCATATCATAAGTAAAAGAGGAGCGTGTAATAGTAGAGATGGTTAGAAAATTTCTCATTTTGATTATTTTTAATTTAAAAAGTAAACAAAATAATTCGATGTTCCCCTCATTCCCTCCCTTTTGGTTTGGTTTTGGTTCACATTCCCCTGTAGTTATTAGGAAGTCACTGTCATGATGTTCTAAGTTTGAACTTTGTTTTTCATGTCAAAGTCATAGTAGCGTTTCTCAGGAACACATTGCCTCTCTACAGTAGTGGCCTCTCAGGTATACTTCATTAAGCCAACAGTATTGGAAATCGTAACCTGCCCCTTACTGGAAAACCCTGACTTCTGTCTTTTGACTGTTTAGATGGTATGAAAGAGACCAAGTTGTCTGGCATTTGGGAGGAAGTGGTACAGATAAGGATCACATCAAAGGATTTGGAGCGGGGAAAGTTTCTGCCTTTCAGGAGTGTGAAAACTACTTTTTTAAGTTCTCTGTTGTGGAGTCCTGTCAACTTCAGCATGACAGGAAGAATGTCATTAAAACCTTCGGGAAAGCTTCCTTGTCATTCCCATGATATTCCTTCTAATGCCAGTTTGGATTAAAGAGGAGTTGCAAGAAAGTGTTGCCTTCAGATTAGGTGCCACATGCAGACTTACCACCATGGTAAGCCCCACAATTGTTAAATCCACTGTACAAGACTGCTTAGAAAAAAATAAAATGATTTGAGAAAAAGTCATTGTTTCTAGATAGATGTTCAGTTCCCCACTCATTTCACACTCTAATTTACGCTTTTAATTTTCTCAGATTGCTGTGGATGCCTGTGCCCCCACGGCCAAGCTACTGGTTCAGCACACACTTCTTGTTAAAGGAGTAAGTAATTTCATTTCCTGTCTCATACAGATGATGAAGAGGTCTCCATTAGTGCAGATCCTGAGCCAGCTGACCTTCAGGAAAGCCCTGTGAACAACCCCACAGACGAAAGCCTCGGTGAGCCTCCATGCATCAACACAGTGACCTCAGAAAGTACAGCTCCAGAACAGCTAAATGGATACAGTGTGGATAGCCCAGGGTCTGTCAAACCACCTGAGGAAGTCAACGGAAACAGCTTAAATGAAGAGCTAGCAGGAGATGGGGAGGCTGATGCGGTGCCAGTTCCTGAGCCTTTGGAATCCAATCCAGGAGAAGTGCTGCCTTCTTTGAGTGCTATGGACTTCACGGAGCAGTTTGCTCTGCTGGCTTGCATGTCTCCTCCTGAGACTGAAGTTAGGGAAAATAACAAAGTCAATCCTGGCACTCAGGGAGATGGTGGAGTCTTGACCAGCATAGAAACATTAGATATTGATGAGGTGAGTGCAGATGTGCATGCTGGCAAAGACCTAGCGAAAAGTCAGGAAGAAGAAGGGGCTTCAGCCCAGGAAGGGGAAGACAACAGGCTGCAACTGAGGAGCACAGCAAAGAGAAAAAACAGGCCATGTTCCCTGCCTGTGTCTGAACTTGAGACAGTCATAGCTTCAGCCTGCGGTGAGCCAGAGACCCCTCGCACACACTACATACGGATCCACAACCTGCTCCACAGCCTGCCCTCAGCACAGATGGGCAGTGATGGGGAAGAAGAACAAGATGGTGGCATCGGTGGGGAGAACGATGAGGAGTCTACAGTCAAGGAGGCGTTGGATAAGGAGGTAGTCAGTGAGAGTGAGACAGTGGCAGCAGAACCTCCTCTGGAAAATGAAGCTGAAGAGAACTTCAGCCAGAGCACGGTGCCTCCTGGGACCTTGGATGAGCAACTCTCTGATTTAAATAATGGGCTGTTGGATGGGGAACACCCCAGGACAGGAAGTGAGAGCGAGTCGAGCTCTAGGCCCAATGGTGACAACGAATGTGAGGCGTGCGACACCTCTTGCTACAGCCCCTCTTGCTACAGCACCTCCTGCTACAGCACCTCCTGCTACAGTACCTCTTGCTACAGCACCTCCTGTTATGACAGTAACAATCGCTTCTCCAGTCATACTCGCTTCTCCTCCGTCGACAGTGCAAAGATTTCTGAGAGCACAGTCTTTTCCTCACAGGATGATGAGGAGGAGGAGAACAGTGCTTTTGAGTCAGTGCCAGATTCAGTACAGAGCCCTGAGCTGGACAGGGAGCAAGTGGATGGCTCCTCCCAGTGGCCAGATGAACTAGTAGCTCATGGTGGGAATCCACAAAGAGTCACAGAGGGTCTAGACACCCCCATAGCAGGTCCAAGCAGCAGAAGAGAAGGTTAGATCCTGAGAATTGATGCACTGAGCAACCCAGATTATCTGGATGTCACAGAAGGCATCAGATAATCCAGGCTGCAGATAGCTTACGGTTTATCTTGTACAAATTTGGGGGTTGTGAGCTGGGTCAGATATCAGGGAGGGTTGGGTAATTGAGCCTGTCCTTAAAAATCCCAGCAAAACCAAGTAAATCAAATGGGGATCTGTAAATATGGATTTCTGTAGATAATATATGCATCATTATAAAATCAAGATTAGCTACTGCGGTTGTGTGGCAGATCAGCATTATCACATCCACCAACTCATTCCTTATTTACTGGGATTATCCATCACATATCTGATGAGCTGCTGTGTCTCTAATAGTTGGCGAGAGTGCCAGCTTGTGCTTGTCAAAGGGCTGATATGCTGATTTACACCAGCTAAAGAGGTAGGCTAGTTTCTCTGTGCAATTGGTAGTCATGCACAGTCATATGTACAGAGAAATGCAAATATTTGTCTATTACAAAACCAGTTTTCTAGTCCCATTTGTTCCTATTGCCTGAGGATGAAACAAGTCTACCTCAGATTTCACAGACAACAGTGTGACTCAACAGAGATTTGGTTTTGCTTAGGTGCTTTGAAATTTGAGCTGTGTTGAACAAAATTCTAATCTGCTTATCCTTCTCTAGAGAAGGAAAATATTTAAGAAAGTATTTTTTTTGTCTTTATAATTTAGATACTGTTTTTCCCAATCCTGTTACATTAAATACCTCCCTTTGGTAACTCATTTTATGTTGTAAGGAGTTACGTGAATAGTGGTTTCGATCACTCATCTTTTCTTCAGCTGGTATATCATTTTTCTCCAGCTGAAGAAGTAAAGTCCTCAGCAGCAGCTAAGGAGTGAGTGTGCATCAAGGTCAAGAGATAGCCTTGCATTCCCAAATCCTGAATCATCTATCTCCCACTATAATTGGCACCAAATTAAAATGTCACCAAAAGGATAACGTACTTGGGGATCACTGGGAAACCCCAACTGAAGTTCTTCTACCTTTTTCTTCTCATTTCCCTACTTATTTACTCCTGCCTTCCACTGCCCCTGCTCCAGCAAAAAGAAAGATATAAGGATGGCCTTACATGCTGGACTGTGTAAAGACTTTGTAGATAGCTGGACCTAGGCAATTATTCACTCTGCAAAGCAGAATCTAGCCCAAAGAAGTACATCCTCTGAAGTAAACAGAGGTGTAGAAACCCAATTTCCTTCCATGCAGCTGAAGGTCTTTGTGTGTGGGCAGCATTTATGTGCAAGTATACTCAAGGTGGTATGCATGTATGTGTGTGTTTGTGTGACTGTGCTTACAGGTTTGGTGATTATTTTGGACTGTGTGTACTTTTGAGGTGGGAATTGGGGAGAAAAGGTCATCTTCTACATAAGAATTGAGTACAGCTCCAAGTTTGTGCCCCTTGAACCTGTATGAAAGTCCTTGCAGTGTTCACAGTGGCTTTGCTTTGCTTAGCTGAGAGAGAGTATGTCTGAAGGGCATCCTGGCTCCTAACACTCATGATATCACTGGAGATGCTTCAGTAAATGTGCACATTGCTTCATGACTTGGCAGCTGTTACAAATACAGTAGATGTGGTCACCTCCATCCACTCCAGGTGACTGATACTACCATGCTTCCACTGGCTTGCTGTAACTATCTTGAATAGGGGAGAGTCAATTATGGTGAGGTAAGTAAAGAAACGTAGATGGATAATCTGGTAGTTGGTGCTACCACACCTGTAGTAATGGCACAGTCTTTAAGGCTATGAGAGATGGGCTTTTAGCACCGAGTAATAACTTACATAACTCTGCTGTCTCCTCAAAACATGCAACAGATGCAACTGTGAGATACGCCTGTACACAAGTGGTTTAATAAGACTTTTAACAGGCCATATGGTATCATCAGAGCACTTAGAAGAGGCAATATTTTTGTCTAAGCGAAGTTTCTCACTTCTAGATGGTGTGAGTTTTTTTTTACAGTTTTATATAAAATTGCCTTTTGCCTTCTAGTTGTTGGTTGTTTAAAAAACCCATATTTTTTGGTAATTTTTTTTTCTTACATTTGATAGATATATGTTTGGGGTTTTTATGAAACATTTGTTCTTAGGCTATTAAGATTCTGACTTTAAAGACAGCTAAACCAGCCAGCACACAGTGAACATGGCTTAGCTGGATGATCTGTCTTTTAATTTTGAAGTATCATTGTGTAATATTTTGGTGATGTTGGAAACACTAAATATGTTTTTTCCCCTAAGCTGCATCTTTGTGATGCATGTGAATGTTACATTTATGCCATTCAGGTTGTATTAACAGGCTCACATGGAGCTGGAGGCTATAGTGAAAAACCTGTTATCATGCAATAAGAAAATATGACTGTTAGTAGGATAAATAGTCCTAGTTCCAAAGTTTTTAAGGCTAGACCAAGAATAACTCTTAATTCTGGAACCTGTGAAATTTTAACATTACAGATTCCTTATTCTCACAGTTAAGTCTAAGATAAGGAATGCTTTGTCATCCCTACTATAATTTCTTTGTTTCTTAAAGGATGGTATGAACATTGACTGGATCTTAAGATACTTGTTCCTTTCAACAGAACCTGAGTTTGGGCATTTGCTTAGGTTTCATTTATTTCCTATTTGGTTATATAGACATATACACAATGTTAGTGTTTAAAAGCTTCCTCTGCACTGTCTACTGTGTGTCTCTTTTCTTCTTCTTCTTTCCCTCTTCTGTATCTCAGGTCTTCCTTCTTTATCTCAGATCCTGACTATGTCTCACTATCTTTTGTCCACCTCTTCTACCATCTGTCTCCTACCTGTTTCTGGTTCTTCTCTCATTCTCCCCACTTCCACCCAAGATGGACTCTTTGAATTTTGAAAAATACCTTTAGAAGGGGATGATCTGCTTTGCAGGGACTGCAAAATCCTGTCATTCCAGTCCAGTTACACAGCCACTAATCTTTTGGAAACACAGAGAAAGATCCAAGCAACTTCTGTCCTCGTATTCCACTGACGGGATGAATGAAAAGTTGGAACCAGGATTTTGCAAGTTCCTGCCATTTTCTGCAGAAGCTTGAGTTTGATTGTACATGCACAGTATTTCTCAGAGATCAAGCCTGATTCTTCTCTCGCTTACACTTGTGTGTCTATGAGTCAGAATCTGGCCCATAGTAGTTTAGCATTAACTCAAACCTGAGATCAGAGCCTTGACTGCATTATTTTAATAATGCTTTGGTATACGAGTTATTATTAAAATAGTGCCTGAAAATAGGAATAACAGGAGTTTCTAGTATACCAGGCCAACCTATTTGAAAATAATCACTTGTTTTACAGTAGCACATTTTTTGAGCCACATTGTGAAAACAGTGAATGACTGTCAATGTCTTGAATATCTTGTCCATAGGTGATTGTCCTTTACTCCATAATTCTCAGCCAGTCAGCCAGCTTCCTTCTCTGAGGCCTGACCATCATCACTACCCAACTATCGATGAGCCTCTTCCACCAAGTAAGCTCTAGTTTTTTAATTTATTGCATTTTTCAGCTTTTCCTATTAACTCAAACAGTGTAGAGGTCAGTATGTCTTTTCAAATAATCCCATCTGTTCTGTACGTATGTTCTGCAGAACCCTGGCAATATGCAGTTTTGTTTCCCTTATTTGATCCCGACTTCAAGTGTTGTCGTGTTTTTTTGGACAAGCTCTGTAACCTCACTCTGCCTTGATCCATCTTCTTCCTTAGCTACTACAAAAAGAAAATAATATTTCCCTTTTTCCAGTCAGTGTGTTTAGACTGGAATGAGTGGGTCTCTGTTCGATGTTACAGAAACCTTACTATAAAGCTTTCTGAGTGGTGTATCAGCAAAATACTCTTGATATTTCTGTAACATTTGTCTCTGCAACCAACTTCAAAGATGGTTTGGGATGGCAGTCCCTGTGGTTTGTCAGCTATGTTTGCAGGTCCAGCAGGAACTCTTTCACTGTCAGGATGCTGCTGGGACAGACAGGTCCAAATCTCAGTAAAACCAGCAGAAGACTGCTCACATCTTTGTATTTGCTAATCTGTGAATTTTATGTTCATTATGGACAGTCATGATGTCTGCACTTGCACTGGATACAAATTAGAAGGTCCTAAATATCATGATCAATTAGGAGACATGTAATATGGGATTTTTACCACGGATGAACTGCTAGAGGTATTTTCACTTGTCTCTGTGACCTTTCCCTTGTGTGTTCCCGGATTAACTCGCTTTTTGCATTGGCACTAAGTGCCCAGCAGAGTGCACTCCATGCCCTGCAACGCACTGCTGGTCACCTTTCAGCTTCGGCACGACCAAAAGCGTGCAGTGCCTCTGGAAAACAGCCAGGCATGTAAACAAAGCACTGTTTTCTTCAAAGTACAAGAAGGGAATACATGAATTTGGCCTATGGTGCCCTTGAAGAATAAGTCATCATTTACCAACCGTGCTGTCCGTATTCACTAAGCTGAGAAGAGCCCCCGTGCTGGCATCGGTTGCAGGGGAGCATGAATGATTCAAATGCCTTTATCCCAGTGAAATCTTGTTGGAGTCCCCAGTGTGACGTGCCAGCGAGTGATGAAATGGAAATGGTTACTTCTGTAACAGGCAAATATTTCTCTTCCTGCCACTCTTACCTTAACATTGTGAAAAGGACACATTACCCATTAGCTGGATTTTAATGATAGGACACTGACCTCAGCTCAGGTAAAGAACCAGACTGTGAATCTGTTCCAGAATTGGTGTTCCATCACCAATTTAATACATTTTTCCACTTTCTTATAATTATACTTCAAAGTCAAGTATTTTTACCATTGGTTTTCACAGGTCCTTTCACAGCAGTGTTTGAGGACATGAACTGTAATGTGTGATGATACAATATGTAGATGATATCCCTTCGTAGGATTTTATTTTAACATTTTAATATAACATTTTTACAATAAAGGCTAACACCTTAAATATATAAATGGACATAGACTGTGCTAAGTTAATTCTGAGGGCAAGAAAAGTTGCACTGGAGAATATCACCTAGGAAGCCCATTTCCAAAAAATTTCCATGAAATTTTAAGGTAGTTTCAAAATGAAAACTATAGCCTCGATCTAAAAATTTTTCTTCTTCAGTTGTTCACTGTCACTCTTTCAGTGTCTTCCATGCCTCCTGAATCCTAAATAAATAGTTCTTCAATCATGTGAAAGGAAGAAATTTTATGTTTTAAACTTGAGTTATATGATCAAACGTGATTTACTTCTGTCATGCAGTATTAGCTTCTGTCCGTAAGTGGGGTTGAATGTAATTTGCCAGTTCTACAAGATTAGTCATGGAGAATCTTCTGGACAGCCTTCTTTGTCTTTTGAATAGTTTTCTGGATATCTTTGTTTCATCATAATGCCACAACAGCTGGTCTCAGACAGGAAATTTAATTTCAGACAGTTTTATTATAGGAAAGTAAGGTAGAACAGGTTAATTATTTATTTAGGAATGTCAAAATTAGCAGTCTGAATGTTAAGTCATATACAAGATTGACAGAAAATTTATAGAGTTCATACGTCCTCATGAGGGCATTAATAGTCACCCCTTATTACACATGTGTTTGCTACTACTGCTGGAAACCCTACAGATCTGAGCCCGAGGAAAATACATGTGCCCAGCTCAGAGTTGGCTTTGCCGAAGGTGTGACTGAGCTTGGAAAGGGAAAGACAAGTGTATTTACTTTGCCCCACCAGGATTATGGTCCTGTGGGGTAGGGGTTGGGGGGGAAGTGATGTCTTCTGGTATAAATCAGAGCAGTTTCAAAGGTTGCTGTGAAATATGGCTAGACCAATGGACGGGGGGGTCACTGGAGAAGAGAACTAGCACTGTCCCACTCCAGCCTGTGCTCCAGCATGCTCTTATTCTGAAGACTGGATGGAGGTTAAGCTCTATAGTAGTCACGGTCTTATTTTGCCTAAAAAACTAACAGAAGACCCTGAGGAGTTTTGGCTGCTTCCTAGATCACCTATGCTCCTTAAGTTGCATGAAGGGACTTGAACAGAGCTCAGAAGCAGAGTTCTGTCTGTCAGTTCACCTGTCAGCCCCTTCATCTCTCTGTGCAGGTACACATCCATCTGTCCACAAATCTGGTATCATATGCATCTGAAAGTGACCTGTATGACTTACAAGTTGACTTGTGGAAAGGCAGAAAGTGCACCCACCACCTGCATACAACAGAAGTATCAGCACTTGCACCCTCTGACTAACTTCCTGGATGACCAAAAGAATTATTCAGCTTATTAGAAATGCTGCTGCAAGGAGTAGTTCTGCTGCTGGTTTATCAAAAGCCATGTAACACACATTTCCTAGTATTTTAGCATACCAATGCAAGTGTCAGCCCATAGTTCCACATCGAGATACCCATAAAGCAATGAACAGCAGCCCTCAGATATGCATAGTTCATGTCTGTACACACTGCTGCTGGATGCCTGATATATCCAACGGAGATAGCCTTCCTGAAGGTGTAATACCATCTGTGTAATCCTGACCTTATGTTTTCACTGTTACCTCCAAGCTCTGGACAAATGTTATTGCTCCTAGATTTCTAAGTATTATGCTTTGGAACTCTAAGTTGCATTTATTTAGAGAGGCGCTGCAACATAACATCTATAGCCGGTAGTGTACAGGGGTGAATTACGAGAAGCCTTTGTTTGACTGTATAGTTGGGTAGTATTATTCTTTCCAAATGTCTGTTGTTGGCTTCAGACCAATATGACCCGTTGGTGTCTTCTGTAGGCTCCCTAGAGTGGGTCTTCAGCATTGGCTGCAGGCTTCTAATTATCCATCAACCTTTATTATTCTCAGTGTGTTACATGTAAACTGCAGGAGTGTGGGGTTAGGGCTAGGATTTGACTTTTTCAAGACAACAGCAAGAAAAAATAAGATCTTGGTGGTATTAAGACGCATCACATCACCTTTGATCTCACCAAGTTTGTTTCCTTGAGAATACAGCAGATAATGCATAGCTCCAGAAGGACTGTTCCCCACCCACATTGGTACATCTGTCACCAGTGACAGCATACTCGGCAGTGGTCTGGCCTTCAGCCTGCCTTATGTATCAGTCTGATTTCCTTTGATGTGCACCTGTTGTGCTTATTGTGTTATTTCTCACCGTCTTACGTTTTAGAAGGTTTTCACAAAGCTGTGATCTTGTTCTTGAAACAGCTACAACATCCATTGGAACCTTCACCTGGTGGGAGAAAGAGACAGTCTTCTTAAAATTACATAGCGATGTTCACAGTGAGAGACACTGCGTGTGTTTGTACCTTTGGTGTGCCTGTAGGTTTTGTGTCTCTAGGGACTGAAGTACATACAGTCAGCTCTGAAGAAATATTGCATGTGCATATGGCTTTTGGTTTTTTTGAGTCTTACAGAATCTCAATGCCCATCTTTTACGTTTTGTAGGATTAACATGTCAAGGGCAGCCAGCCATATACTTGAGACAGCCTACACTTGGCTTGGACCAGCCAGGATATGGGAACTGAGTTTAGCTAGGACTAGCATTCAGGGAATGAGAACTGGTCATGAAGGATAGATTTCTTGACATAGCATGCAGATTACAACTTCAATCCTACTCTTAGAGAATAAGAGATAAAATACATAAAGTATGAAATCTGTCTGATCCTGAATTTGATCATAGAAAGCTGTAGAAGAAGGAATGGACTCCTCAGGGAGAAGGGTATCATAGTAAGAGGATGGGAATAAAAACAAGTGTTTGACCCAAAGGTAATCACCATATGTGGATTTGTGTGTGAATGTGAGTGAGGTTTCTGTATAAACACATGTAGAAAATACGTGCATGAATTTACATAGATATGCCATCAGCTGATGAATCATGTAGAACTATGAAGCTAGCAAGTCTAATTTATATCCCCACTCTATACATTTAAACCAGCTTGATATGTGACTTTGTTAGCTAACTCACTTCTGAATTTCCCCTGTTCCAAACACATTTTTATCAATGTAACCATTTTCCACAAGCCATCACATACCAAATAACGTTTAGTTCTCAGTCATGGGACAATTTAAACATTACCAGGAAACGGTATAATGGAAGGCTCAATATTATGCTGCAAACTTTCAGTCTAGTTGGTGTTCATCAAAGCAATAAATATATGATACTCATATGTTCGGAGTGATTTCTAAGGATATGTCCAACCAGGCTGTGATCAGTTTTCAGGGGAGTCTTTAATTGCTGTATGATATCATTTAAAGACATGTTATCAAAAAGAGAGAAATGACACATGTTTGTTCTGAAACATAACAAAAAAAGAAAGTGTGCGATTTGCCATATTAACTCAGGTGTAATCCTTTTCTGCTAAGGGTTGGTTCTATGCAGCTACCCCAACCTGCAATGAATCCAGCCAACTTATATTACTAATTGTAAAATTATCCAGCCCTTCAAAAAATGTAGCCACTATGCCGTTTGTTTTTCATTGTATATGGTAGTGAATTCTATAGGCTACCTATATATGCTGTGTATGAAATGTTTATATATATGTATGTAATGTATATACATATATATATATAGACAAGTACATAGTATAGATACACATTTGAATGTATACTTTAAATATATCACATAATATATATTGCACACATGTGGATTCTATATATAGACTCTCTCGTGTGTATATATCCCATCTGTGTATATGTATGTGTGTGTACGTGTATCTCCCGCATTTAGGTTTTCTGGAAGGCATCTCACTGACAGCATCACCCCTTCCTTTTTTTCCAACCCTAGATTGGGAAGCTCGGATAGACAGCCATGGGAGGGTATTCTACGTTGATCACGTCAACCGAACCACCACATGGCAGCGTCCCACAGCCGCAGCAACACCAGATGGAATCCACAGGTCTGGCTCCATCCAGCAAATGGAGCAGCTGAACCGGCGGTGAGCACTTGGCACCTATATTCCATTAAGATCTGTGCTCCCCTTTATTCCACACTGCTCCAGTGGCTTCCTTCCTTCCCCAGTGCATTGCATTGGCTCCCTAAGGATTCTTCTTTCCTTTTCCCCCAAGTTCCAGTGTAGACGTTCCTGTCCTTGCTGCTGACATCTTTTAGCCTGTGGGTTTGCCTGCTATGGGTGTGTCTGGCATCCAAACTTACCCACGTGAGAAGCGTTGTTGAGTGAAAGATGTTGCAAAATGTTCTAAACAGCAAGAAGAGGCTTTTGGAAAACTTTTTTGGAATGACTCCTAGAAAAGAAGGGAGTGTTTTTCCAAAAGATAGAGTCACTTCTGATGTTTAACTGTAAGAGTGGTATCGATGGGTCAGCATCTAGTGCTGTGTTACAGAGATTTCTGATCTGTTATTGAAGTAGTATTGCCATATCAGTGTGGCATTTCTACTCCATCTAATCAGGCCTGTTGAAAGATCTGTCTCCTTTTCAAGGGCAGAGCACTGCTCTAATAGGACTGTACACATCTCTAGACATAGACAGATCTGCTTAGTGTTGCATTGGGCCCTGTAAATCTGTCAATTTATTCTGATCTGTCTAAGATATCCTTTTTTTTGCCTAGCCCGCATGCAGATTTGTGTATCCTTACCTTCTTATGCTTGCTTTACAGACTGGATTTAAGAGGAATGAGAAAAAAATAAACAGTGGGTCAAAAATCCTCTCTTACTTCTGAAGAGGTGGTTTTTTTTGGTTTGTTTTTTTTTTTTTTACAATTCTCTACTTACTGTAATGATATGGTTTCTAGAATAAGATAAGCAAAACAGAAATTATATTCTAATCATAGCATGCAAAATGCCCCAAATGTTTTTTAGTCTTGTTTTCTTTGCTAAGAGAAAGATCTGCAGCTGAGAGAAGAATGCAGAGTTTCAAAGTACTCTTCTCAGAGTGCAGGATATTTTGGGAGTTATTGTATGTAAAAAGAACTAGGCCCTGAATGACAGTTAGAAAATTAATGTAACTTCTGGAGAGCAAACCAGCCTTTTAAAGTAATGTAACCTTTGCAATGTAAGTTGACATCATCAGCACACTTGAAGAAATTCCTGAAGAATTTCTCCTTTTTTTCACCAAAATTAATTAGTATGGCGGGCATTTCATAACATGTTATTTCTTGCAGAGGTGAAAGATCCTGCTCAGTATTCACTTTCATGATAGCTTTTCCTCAGGATGTGTCAAGCTACCACATTAATATTAAAAAAACCCTAAAGAAAGTGGATGTTTGACGTAGATTCTTTCAAGGGATTTACATGACTGCTCTGCCATTTAGCATTTGCCTTTAAGAGGGGTTTGGGCCATGTCAAAGCTCAGCTTATTTGGCAGCCACTTAAGCAAGTCATCTGCCACAAAAATCAGAAAGCTCTATTGTGGACATACATCAGGTTAGTTAGTTCTTTTGGGTTTTTTTTCAAATTGAACTCATGTAAGTGCAGCACAACCAAGAAAGGAATTGGTGCTTGTGAGAATCTGCATAGGAATTATAGGAATTTACCGTTCTGTTAGTTGGCACAGGTTAATCATAAAACCAGCTATCTCAGAAGAATCCAAAGAGTAGACTTCCTTGCCTCAAACTTTTATTCTTCTTTATTTTCATGTAGGCTGCCTGATTACAGCTTGATTATCACTGGTTTGGTTTGGGAATCAACAGTTAATAAGGCTGACATTCTTTGAATCTCTCTCTTTTTAGTATTCACATATCCAATTACTGAGTGAGAAGTGTAGAGTGTTTTCAGCAGTGGCATATCTCTCCTTACCCAAGTCCCATTGGAGACTAATACTCTGCAACTTAATAAACACAAACAGAAGAAGAAAGCTTATGATTCTCTACTCTCTGCCAAAGATCTCTGTTGATTTCAGAAGCTGTATGGAGAGATCTCCTATTACTCCCAAGTTTGGGAACATTTCCTAAGATTCTAGTAAAAGAGATTCATACTGATTCTCTGAGTGTTTGTCCAGCCAAAAGTCATTTCTGTATATTCAACCTGACTGTTATAATTGTTAAACTATTTTTCTCCTAAAGCAAATTTAAAATACATCGTGCCTCCAGATTTCAGAACTGTGAGGGAACCCATTTTTCAGAAATGGTTATTTTCATCACTGTGGAGGATCAGACTTCGTTTTGAGCAGTCATTTTAGGAATACTGTTTTGTTGTATTTCAAACTTCATTATTTGAAATTTTCATCAGCAAATGCACTTGAGAATCATTTTAGGTGAGGCAACACCAAAAATAGACATTGCTGATAGAGTTAGCAGCAGCCTGAACTTCTGCTCTAACCTCAAACAATGTTTGGGCTAAAAATCACTTAGCAGCTTGAAAAAACTTGGTGACTTTTCTTTTTAAGCCAATCTACTTACTTTTCGGCTTCCTGGTTTCATTTGTGGAAAGGAATGGAAAGACCAAAATATAACAAGGAAGCCTAGTATTTCCAGTCCAGCCAAACCACAAAGCTTTGGAAATTCAGCTTACAGAAAAAAACGTAGCTGTGATTGAACCTAGTTCTGCTTGCTTTCTGTGCTCCAAGATTCCTGTTAGCTACAGGGCATGCAAAATTGGAATCCAGGTGTTGGGCAAGCTCCAAAGAGACATCCATACATCGTATTTTAAAGACTATTCCTCATTTTTTACAGCACTCCTGACTTGCTTACTTGTTAGCAAAGCAGATAACAGGCCCGTTTTGTTCAATCTCTGTTGGAAAGATCTTTTGTACCACATATATAGCTAGACTTGTCTTTGCAGTAATTTAAAAGGTAATAAGTAACATAAGAAGTTCTAACTGTAATCATTAAGACAACCACAGCACAGTATTTCTAAACCTCTATTTCTTCGACAAATCACTTTGAAAAGAGACTGAAATTTCCAGAGGCAT
Organism: Clamator glandarius; assembly: GCA_033459285.1. Classification (NCBI taxonomy): domain Eukaryota; kingdom Metazoa; phylum Chordata; class Aves; order Cuculiformes; family Cuculidae; genus Clamator; species Clamator glandarius. Next base: position 6,743,874 of record JAUNZM010000329.1, on the reverse strand, counting down.
TCCCATAACTTTTGCACTTTGAGTGTTTTCTCCAATTACTTTAGCATTTTCTGGTATTTATATATGATGATTTTATAGTATTGAGACTCAAAAGAAAAGTGTAGCCTTTTGTTGGCGTACAACTACTGTTACTTTTTAAGGTTTGCCAATAGGGATTTTTCTACCATCTAATTAAATTGAAGCTGCAAGGGTTTTTTATGTGTGTACTTCTATCCCTTGATTATGTGAACTCCTTTTTTTCCCTTTCTGTTGCATGTGAGCATTGTGAAACTCCTTCAGTACTGGAATGGAAGGTTCATTTAACTGCCTACAGTTAAGTGAATAAAAATACTAAATTGGGGTCTAAAACTAAGGGTTTAAAACTACAGTAAATTCATGCTGTTACAAAACCTGCTATCAGAATTTCCTTGGAAAGATGGAACACAGAACCCTCAATTTTTTAAAAAAAGACTTCTAAAGTTGCTGTTTATTGAGCTGTCAAAATATACACCAAATGTAGTTTCAAATGACTTTGAGTACTAGGGGACACACATAGTACTGTAAAAGTTTAGCATAAATCTATTAAAGCTTTAATTATCTTTCTTAATTATCTCCAGCCCTTCTGCTCAAGATTGGGTTGCAGTTATCTACAGGAGATAATCTCTGTTGAGAGACGTAAAAGCCAAATCCTAACTGCTTGTCTTTAATGATCCTGTGTCACTTTGAGGAACTAGCTCCCGACTAATTTCTAATCCAGAATAAAGTATGCATTAACAAATAAAGTCAGAGAAAGTAAGTAAAATTTGTAAGACAGGCCTAGAGATGAGGAAAGGAAAAAGAGCGTAAGGCAGAAAAATGAGAGACAGACAATGCTGTATGAGATTAAATGCAGGTAGTAAAGCCATCTTGTTTTATACACATCAGAAATGCAATCCAGAACTAAGGATTAAAAATGTTGGGGTTGAGCAGAAGCTAATTAAAATAATTAAGAGAGCCTATTTTTTTTCTTTTCTTTCTCTTTCTGCTTCTTTTTCTCTGTCCTTATGATTTCATTTTCTTTTATCCCTCCATATAAAATGCATTTTTTACTTCAATGTAAAATACTTGAATTCATAGCTTACGAGCAGAACCAAAGAAGTATTCACCCTATTCATCTCTTCATGTGAGTGAACAAGTTACCCAGAATTTATTCTGCGTAGTGCAGATTTGGGACACTCCAGGTTATTCTCGCATCCGAATATATACTTTGTTTCTGAGCTGGGAAAGTACTTAGGACTGGACTCTTCCCTAATACTATGATCAGTCTGATTGACATCAAGTAATTCAGAAATTAGTTCCATGATTAGTATGGCAATGACATTATAGGTTTTTAAAGGCATTCACAGGTTTTTATTTAGATTTTTCTTTTGTCCTCTTTACTGTTATTTGCTTATCTCTGTGATATTTCATCTTCCTTGTTGTGCAACTAGTCACCATCCAAGCTAAATCATAGAATCATAGAATCACTAGGTTGGAAAGGACCCACCAGATCATCGAGTCCAACCATTCCTATCAATCACTAAGCCATGCCCTTCGGCACCTCATCCACCCATCCTTTAAACACCTCCAGGGAAGGTGACTCAACCACCTCCCTGGGCAGCCTGTTCCAGTGCCCAGTGACCCTTTCCATGATTTTTTTTTTCCTGATGTCAAGCCTAAATCTCCCCTGGCGGAGCTTGCGGCCATTTCCTCTCGTCCTGTCCACTATCACTTGGGAGAAGAGGCCAGCACCCTCCTCTCCACAACCTCCTTTCAGGTAGTTGGAGAGAGCAATGAGGTCTCCCCTCAGCCTTCTCTTCTCCAGGCTAAACAACCCCAGCTCTCTCAGACATTCCTCATAAGGCCTGTTCTCCAGCCCCTTCACCAGCTTTGTTGCTCTTCTCTGAACTCGCTGCAGAGCCTCAACATCCTTCTTGTGGTGAGGGGCCCAGAAATGAACACAGTATGCAAGGAGCGGTCTCACCAGTGCCAAGTACAGAGGGAGAATAACCTCCCTGGACCTGCTGGTCACACCGTTTCTGATACAAGCCAGGATGCCATTGGCCTTCTTGGCCCCCTGGGCACACTGCTGGCTCATGTTCAGTCGCTGTCAACCAACACCCCCAGGTCCTTCTCTTCTGGTCAGCTTTCTAGTCCTCTTCCCCTAGTCTGTAGCACTGCACAGGGTTTTTGTGCGCCAGGTACAGGACCCAGCATTTGGCCTTGTTAAACCTCATGCCATTGGACAATGCTCAGTGGTCCAGCCTGTTCAGATCCCTTTGCAGATCCTCCCTACCCTCTAGCAGATCCACACTTTCACCCAGCTTAGTATCGTCCACAAACTTGTTAAGGGTGCACTCAGTGCCTTCATCCAGGTCATTGATAAAGACATTGAATAGGACTGGACCCAGCACTGAGCCCTGTGGGACACCACTTGTAACTGGCCTCCAGCTGGAGTTAACTCCATTTACCACCACTCTCTGGGCTCGCCATCCAACCAGTTTTCCAGCCAGGAGTGTGTGCGCCTGTTCAGTCCAGAGGCTGACAGTTTCCTAAGCAGAATGCGGTGAGAAGCTGTGAGAAACTGTGTCAAAGGCTTTACTGAAGTCCAGGAAGACCACATCCATAGCCTTTCCTTCATCCAATAGGCGAGTTGCTTTGTCGTAGAAGGCGATCAGGTTAGTTTGGCACATTCTGCCTTTCGTGAACCCATGTGGCTAATCCCACTGATCCGATATGGATGTAGCACTTGCATTCCCATGTTGTTCACTCAGGTCATGTATTGTATTCTATTCTAGTTTTCTGTGGCTGTTGTATCAATTAGATTGTAGCTCTTTGATGTCACAGAACCTACTAGTTTATGTTCCGTATGTCCTACCAAAATGGAAGTGTTCCCAACAGCTGACCATGTGGTATCATAATAAACACTTTGTGAACACTCTTAGCAGCCTTTACCTTTTTAGGGTTGAGCATTTGGATCCAGTATTGGAATAAGAAAGACTGGATATTACTTAGTGCATCACAGGAGTGATCCTTACTTCATTGGTTATGCTACTGTAATGAGAGGGGGAAACCCTGATCCACCAGTAGTTTTAGATTCCAGACATCCAGATGGTTTAAAGGGAAGCCTGTTACCAATCTGTAAGCTAAATACCTGTCTAAGTTTGACCTTTGAGTCTTCCTTGCTATGCACACTCTGTAGCTATTTGTTAGTCATTGCTAAATGCTGTATTTGCGTAGTAATGGTTGTCCCAAGTCTGAGTAGCTGCATCAGCTGAAGGAGAAGGGTCAGGCATGATCTCTTACTCTGTCATATACTGAAGACAGAAGTAGTGGAATAATTCAAAAACAGTGCTGATTGTTAAGGCAGAAAGCATAGGAAAGCTCTTCTGTTAACTAAAGCACATTGTTCCTTTCTCTGAATGTAGATACCAAAATATCCAGCGAACTATTGCAACAGAGCGGACTGAAGATGAAGCTGTAGTAAACAACAGGGTGGAGAGAGTTCCCACTGGAGGAGGAAGTGACTCTGAAGCAGAGCCTTCCCAGCCAAGTTCAGGTATTTGGAAAAAAATGCTATTGAGTGCTTTGTTCAGTGCCACTTAGTGATGACATTCGGTTCTGGGGAAATCTGTATTTTCACAGGAGACTGGAAATGGTTGCAGAAGCTAATTAAAAGAAAAGAGGTTTAGACTTGAAGCTACAGGTTTTAGACATTACTTTGCAGGTACAAATCTAGATACAGTTCTCTTTTAGCAACTACTAAGACAGACAAAATATTTTTACCTTAGTAGAGGGCTATTCAAGATGAAAATGGAAAAAAACATCTGTTTTATGTTCAGCTTAGTAATTGCAAAAATGATGCTGTCTTATTATTGCTGCAGTGTGATTTTGATCTTGGGGCACTGTCATTTATTCTCTCTGAGCATGGCTTCTGTGATGCCACATTTGCCCATGTGGTCACACCTGCAGTGACCCTGGCATTGAGGATGAAATAAATGTGTTTTTATAGCTGCTGTTTTGCAATAGCTATGAGCTGATCTAAGTGTGGGCTGCCACTGAAGGAGACACAGCACTCAAACCATTATTCCTTGGTAGGAGGCACTTTTCTGGTAACTGTAAAAGGTCAAGGATTTCCCACTTCTGCGGGGTTTACGTGCTCAGTTCTGCTCCTGTGCTTCATGAGTTGATACAGATTAAAAGTAATCCCTTTGCATCTGTACTATACAAATCCAAAAAAACATGGACTTGCCAAAAATAATGCAATTACAAGTAAAAGGCATGGTTTTGCAACACCAACATGGATGTGAGTGGCTGATTCTTGTCACCAAATGCTTTCTGCTTGTGAACACCTCAGGCTGGACTGGGAAATCAGATACCTCTAAAATCAGCAGTGGAAGGAATCAGTCAGCACTTGGGTGACAGTATTGAGCAAAACCATCAGCTGGTAGAACCTGTTGCGGTCACATTGGTATTTAGAGACAGTAGTAAGTATGACAGAGAGTTTTATAACATACAGTACAGAAAAGCATCCAGCTCATGTCCTGCTACTTTGAGCACTGCAGCACTAACTGTAAAGAGAACATCTACCAGTTTGCCCACAGGTTCATCTTGGAAACATAAAGAAGGCAGGTACATTGGGCAGGATGGTGATTTTTTTTTCTTACCATCACTTTTGCAGCCATTCACTAAAGGTTAAGTAATAAGCTGTGCTTGCTGCTACATTAATACGATTTTGTTGACTTTTTTTTTATATGTCCAGAGATTAGGAGAGAAGGTTCCCTTTCTCCTGTGAATTCTCAAAAAATCACCTTGTTGCTGCAATCTCCAGCCGTGAAGTTCATCACCAATCCTGAGTTCTTCACTGTGCTGCATGCAAACTATGTGAGTAATTATGATTTGCTTTCTCATGCTGCTGAATGTGGATTCCAAACACGGCACTCTAGGCCTTTGGGGAGAATGCACAATGAATTTGGGTTGCATGACTTGGTGTTCAGTTGTCCTTTCTAAGCACCAGACCAGGTTAGGGACAGTACAGGCAGCCACTCTAAGGAGACTCTTACTGGGATTCTGCTTCACAAAAGGAACCTCCTGGTACAGAGAGGCTCGTTAGTGTTCTCCTTCGAGAATAAGGAGGAACCCTTGATTTCAGCTGGGTTGATTGTGTTGTCTGGTTTTGTATGGAGTGAGGTTGTTGCCTTTCAAGCCATATTCCTGAGAAATTTAACTCGGGTACCACCAAGTCTCAGGGAAATAGAAGGTTAGAATTATTAACTACTGCTGTCTGTGTTCCTAAGAAGCAGGTGGACATAATGTGATCAAAGGAGTATTAATTTGAGTCAGTGTAGCTACTTTGGTTAGAAGAAGAATGAAAATTAATTCCCCAAAATCCAAATCTTTTATTTTTTTTTCTCCAATAAGTCAGCGAGTCTGCATTTTTTTGCACACCTTGTATGGAGTGGAAAAATTGTAATGATAGGTCAACCAAGAAAAGCAAATAGGGAAATATAACAAGCAAATGCAGTCCCAGTTTTCTGTATCTTGAATGTAGTTCTGTTAAGCATCTACTCATGACTTCCAAATATTTGGGAAATCATCCTTTCTAAGTGGGCATGACCTTCCTTTTGGAAAGGAAAAGAAATTAAAACACTTCAGGAGTTATCCTAGGACAGGTCTTTAGCTAACTACAGGCATCAAGTTTTGGCTCCAGTGCTTTGTGGGTTGAAGCCAGATGTCTATCTCCAAGCTTCTGAGAAGTTATTACCCATAAAATCCTTTAGAGGAAGAGATATATTAACTCATCTGACATTATCTGAACTCAGTTATGGAGTGCACATAATTTATTACATTGACAAGGTGATAGATGAAGATCTAAATCTGGGAGCAATATCATTTTCCTTTGACATACTGTTTGCAAAATGAGCAACTGATTCCATAGTGGTGTAAGAAACAGCTCACACTTGACTGAATCCCACTGAAATAATAAAAGCTAAGAGAGGCCTTCTGCTTGATCTTATAAAGTTGTCTCTGAGCACCAGAATAATCCATTGAAACACCTCTCAAATGGTAATATAGATTCTACTTGTACAGAAATAATGGCCCACATAACTTTTGGTTTAACGCAGCTATAATATTTTAACTACAAGCTCCTATTAAAATTTCCAGCTATTAATTAGGCCAGTGAAGTTGTGATTGGAAAATACTGTCTGGCAGCTAGAATTAAAAGGGAAAGGCTCTAACTTTTCAGATATTTTATTTCCATGGAGGATAAAACTACATTACATTTTTTGTTTCCCTAGTGCAGCCAAGCGATACTCAGACAGTCATTGATCACACATTGGGTTAAAATAAAACTTCTGTCATGGAGTAGGCTGGGATCTTAGCGATTTGTGACCATGAAGCTTTCCTGGGTTATAACCAGGTAATATCTTCGGGGCAGAGATAATTTCTCTGTGATTTCATAACATTTACCATCTCTTGACATAATTAGGGACCCCATGTTGCAGGGATTAATCTCTTATCAATGGTACCACCACGATAAATCCTTACAGAATGAAAGTAATACTTGTAATGGAGGGGGTTGCATTATAGTGGTTAAAATGCATTAAAATTACACAGAAATTGAGAATTCAAAGCTGTTGGATCAGATTCTCCAGGCAGATTACAGTTGTGCACACTGGGGCTCACTTCACTGGAGACATGAGTCCTCTGGTGATCCTTTATTACTCTAGTGATTAATACACCCTTTGGTCTGACAAGCAGAACTAACACACTCGTTTTCTCTGTAGTGAAATGCTCAGAAATGATGAAGATTTTTGTAAGGTTTCCTACCTTGTCAGGGGGAACTTTTTTCCTGACGTAAAAGATGCCAAGAGTAGCCTGTAGGTGAGAAAGTGTTGTCACCACAAGTGTTCTTTGTGGTGCTCTCTCATTGAATACTCTGTGGCAACAAATATAATTCATTTTGGTCGCTCTTCTGCAACCAGATCAGCACTAACTTCCTCAGATCTGCATCAGGGCATGTTCCTCTAAGAGGTGCATTTAATGCCCATCGTGAGATACAGCTAGCTGCCTGCAGGATGGCATTCTTTTGACTCATGAAAACATCTTTATCTGGCATGTTTGTGGTCATTGCAGAAACAACTTTCCAGTTCCACAAAAGGATTCATACCTTCCAAAAATAGACAATTGAAACTGTCTGTTTCTGACCTCTGGCTACAATTGACCACAGCAAGCTTAGATGTGGACATCTGCACTGTAGTTCATGAATCCTATCACAAGCATCTTGATTTGAATTACAGCATAAATACATGTTCGCTGCTGTCTTTGCATCTCTCTGACATCACACAATCACACAAGCAGTGTTTTGGTTGGCCAATGAAAGCAATGAAATACGCACAACTACTTGCATCTTGAGTATATGGTATTTTAGCTGAACAGATCTTTTTGGAGTGCATTAGAAAGGCAGTTTGTGCACAAACTAACTGTGCATAATGTGTGGGATGGTTTCACTTCCCAGATTTTATTTCTTCTAAATGTTTATATAAAGTAGTTAATCAAATCAAAGCAGAGAGATGGAAATGGTTCTTGACTCTAACAGGATTTATTTCCATTCTTTGGGCATATGTCCCATGAGATTAACAAATATGTTGTTTTAACATAAGAACTGGTTTCCTCACTTCTGTTTTCCATCTCATAGAGTGCCTATCGAGTCTTCACTAATAGTACCTGCTTGAAGCATATGATTCTGAAGATCCGTAGAGATGCTCGTAATTTTGAGCGCTATCAGCACAACAGAGACCTGGTAAATTTTATCAACATGTTTGCTGATACCCGACTGGAGCTTCCTCGTGGCTGGGAGATAAAAACTGACCAGCAAGGCAAGGTAAGTATGCCAACAAAAACAATCACTTGTTTAACACAGCACATCAGGCTACTTGATCACTAAAGATTCCTTCCTTCTTGACTTAAAGTCAGTGAAGGTTTGGTTTAAACAATACAAACAGAAAGCAGGTTTATTTTAGAAGCAGAAAAAGCTTCAAGAGCAAATGTTTCAAAGCATAGTCATGATCCTCTGACTTTCAGTGGAGTATCCCATTACAGCCAAGGCAGGATTGGACTAACAAAAAAGGTTGAAGCCGATGTTTAGACTTGCCATGACTGCAAAATTTAGCTTAGTGTCTTTGCCTTCAGAAGGGCTTTGCTGAGTGACTTCTGGAGTCACCTAATAGGCTAAAGTGATGTTATTTGGTAATTTTATTCTATTCTGTCTTGTTTATTTCATGGCTATTAGACATTATTTTGACCTGCGTAACTTCAGGTATTTTACAAGAGCTATTCTAGCTTTGCCTAAGAAAGTCTGTCATTTGCAGATATGTTCCGGGAACTGTGTCTAAACAGGGTATTTCACAATTGCCAGTAGTTTTCACTTTCTGATCCCACAATGCCATCACAGTGTTAGTAATCTTCTTACAAAAAAAAAAAAAAACAACCAAAACAACATTGTTCATTTGTGTTTCAGTCTTTCTTCGTTGACCACAACAGCCGTGCTACCACTTTCATAGATCCCAGGATCCCGCTGCAGAATGGTCGTCTCCCTAACCACCTGACCCACAGGCAACATCTTCAGCGACTTCGTAGCTATAGTGCTGGAGAGGTAACAGTGCTAGTATCAATACAGTTACTTTTGACAGTAATCTCTAGAGTTAAAAGCATTTCTTAGCTTTGAAATGTGTTTAAGCATACTGTGTTGTGGATTTTTATCTTCTAAAGGAAATAAGGATTTTTTTCTTTCCAGAGAGTTATTCTCAGAGCTTTCTAGTAATAAAGGTTTATATTTTGACTGCTTTCAGAATAAAATAATGAACAAGTAAAAATAAATAACCAAAATTAAACGATGGCAAAATAGATTTTAAAAGCAGAATCCATTATTGACATCCTAATCTTGCTTTAGTAAAGTCCAGTCATTCATTATTTTTATAGCCTGATCCTTCAGCGGCATCATATCTTTCTTCATTCTTCTCTGTGGCACTGTGCTTTGTAGAGATATACTCCCTTATAATACGTAGTAATGTATGTGGAGGTTTGCTTCCCTAGTTTTCAGTAACATTAGAGATTTTTTCTGTCTATCATGGGGATGATTTTTATCACTGAAGGATATGGGCAGGATTGACAGAAGCATAAATCCTGTCTTTGTATCATGGATTTAAAGAGGAAAAAGCACCAACAATCAAATTCTTCGTATAGCAAATCCATATAGTTGAAGATAGGAGTGGTTGGACTCGATGATCCGGTGGGTCTCTTCCAACCTGGTTATTCTATGATTCTAAGAGCTGTAAAGATTGAAGGTGGATAGTATAGATGAGTTATGGCTCATCTTCCTCTTCCAGAAAATCATCCAAAGAAATGCTTGTGAAATTAACATTAAAATTTATTGCAACAGGATCAGTCTGAATGCCTTTCAAGGATGAACATACAAGGTATTTTCTGAAGACAGACTTGTATCAATGTATCTGTTTCAATCATATCTTCCCACCAACTTAGCAACTTTTCACTGCCAAATGCCTGCAGTTTAGTGTTGCTATTGTGACTGAGTTATTGATATGAATGTGGAAGTCACCTGTTGATGATTCATATTTGAGCCCGGGCTTGCCTGGAGCTTGCTTACAAATTCACTGTGTCAGGGACAGAAACATCCCTGGGCAACTTGAATGACATAACCCCGGAAATACACTTGGTTTTGCAAGTGCTCACAAGGTTGGCAAAGAACTGTTTGTAATAAACCGGAAATATCAAGTACAGGGAAGGGAATGAAAACCACTGAATACTTCTGAAAAATTATTCTCTGGGGATATTGTGAACTGTTCATTGGGGCTACTGATTTGCATGATCAGCCAATGAAGCAGGGCCTGTTGTCTAGGGAGCCATCAGCTCTGGGACCTTCATCTTGCTGGCTAGGTGGTCCTGGTGCCACAATGTTTCTGCACCTTTGTCATAGTCAGTAGCTTCCCCTCTGGAAGTATCTGCTGCTCCACTGGAAGGACTCCCGTTGATTTCCAAGGACTTTTGATCAGTGCCTAAAAGCCTACCATTTGCAAGGAAAAGATTCAACTGTTTGCAACTCAGCTCATTTTTAAAAAAAAAACCTGCATGTGCCATGCCATTTCTTCCAAGTGTATTTGAATATGCTTTTGTCCTATAAATCGTGTCTGTAGGGATACATTTGAGGCTTTGTCCTGGCTGTGTGTCAGCTGTCTGCAGTGCAGCTGTTTTCTTTGCTGAGCAGGTTGTGTGGCCTCTGGAATCTGTCACCAGGATGGTATGAAGGACCAAGAAAGTCAACCACCAGTTTTGAACATTATATAGAGATGTCAGACAAGCCTGAAGGAGAGCAGAACAGAGCACCTTGAATTATAATTGCTTGCATGTGCCAGAGAGGGTACAGAAAAGAGACAGGGTGATGAAAGGAAAAACTTCACCCCCTGCCTTGGCACACACAGCTGACATCTTGCCCAAGTGCCCAAATACATTGCCGGAATGTCGTGTGGACTTCCCAGGGACTTTGAGACAGAGTGATCAGCTGAGGCAAGAGCACACAAAAATCACAGGCAGATGAGCCCAAAGTGGGAAGAAAAAATACCCCAGCTTCACACACTCTTAGCCGAGGTGTAGAAGAAATTATTATGTTTCTAGGAAATTGTGATCTCAGTACTAAACAGTGGACAAAAAAGCAAATGTAATGTCTGGGGTTCTTAGAATAATTAGTAGGAAGATCTATTTCATCTAGGAGAGGACAGGCATTACAAGAACTAAGCTTTGGTAATGAAAGCTAAACCAATTAAATCAGAATAAAGCAGGGTTGAAATTCACTGAGAATAGTTAACCATAGGGACTAATGATTTACATGGGTATCAGATCTCTGTTTCTTCATACTTTCAGGCCGAAATGTAGCACAAAAGCCAGTTTTGTCTTAGTCACCAACGAGTTTCTTAGCTTTGTGGCCAAAGGCAATCCAGTGAACAGTTGTAGTGCTGAAGTAAAAATGGTGATCTCCTGCACTCCCTTCCATGACATCAATGGATCTTGTAAATCCTTTTGGTCTGTCAAAATATGGCCCTGATTCCTGCCTAATAATCTGTAGTGTTGAATAGTATACCTTACAATAATAAAAATTCTTTTCAGTATTTCAAATGGACTCTCTTATGAAACCGGAATATAAAAATATGCTTTGTCAAACATGACAGTTTTCTTTGGTTTATGATATTTAACATTCATTCTCAGTAGATAATAATAATAGCAATTTCACAGCTTCTGCAGAAGGCTGGCTATTGCTTCCAAGTACTTTTTTTTCAGGACCTATCCCAACAGGCCAAGCAGAGATTAAGACGGCCCTTTTTCTCTTAACCTGTGTACAGTGCACTGTTGGAAAAAATATCTGTGCGCCTAAAAGGATTCTATTTCCCTCTCCCAAGAAAGAAAGCATCCGTTTCATAATTTATTCATAATTTGTGCTTTTTTCATTTTGAAATATTCTCCTAAATGAAGGACTTCGGTAAAACATTTGATATCCATCTGAGTATATTCTTGGTATTAAATGGTATTATATATTAACTTGACAAAAATGCTAGAGATTCTTTAAGGGTATCAGTCTTTTTACAGGAAAAAGGTGGTTGATGCTACTCTTGGTTACCTGATTTTTGAAAGAAAGTTCAAGTACCTATACTAGTTATCACTAACTAAAAGAACGTAGGTCACTAAGTGCTTAATTTCCTTCTGCCACTGCTATAAACAGAACAACTCAGAAGCGCCTTCAATTCCCTAATTAACACTTAAGGACTTTCCATCTGTAATGGAAACCAACACATATGATTACAGGGTGGAGATTTTAAAGACAAAAAGAAGAAAGAAGCAGATATCATAATGGTGTGGCAAGACCTTCTGGTTAGCAAGAAAAGCGGAGGAGGTACTGCGATATAGCAGTATATAGATCTCCTTACTGATCCAGACCACAAGCAAGCAAGCAGCAGGACTCAAACAGGCAGGAGCTTCTCAAATCCAGCAGTGATATAAAACCTGGGAAAGAGTATTATATCACTGGAAGGCTACTGTGATAGTTTGGACTCTCCACTGCGGTTGCAATAGCCCAGGATCAATTGCAAAGCTGTTAAATCCTGCCATAAACCTGTCAGATTACCCTGCACTGGATTAAACAGTTCATTATATCATTAGAGGGGTCACTCTTTTTTTTAATTAGTGAATAATGTGCTAATCTAAATTAAATTATTCAATTAGAAAGTCAAAGCAGACAAGGCAATGGTGATTAAACACTGAATCGACGCAATCAATTTTACTGTAATAACTAAAAGATTAGAAAGAGGAGTGTTAGCAAAACAGAAGTTAATTAGACAGCTGGGAGTTTTCCTTTTCTGTTGCCAGAGAAAAACTGTTTAGAGGTGTAAATGTGTAAAGACCATGATCCAAACACAGCATTAGTGATGCCTAGTGATAGTGATAGGTACAGCACCACAAGCATGTGCAGTTTATTGTTTTAAGGTGTGTACATATCTAGGTACTTACAATCTACAGGAGTTTATCAGTTAAACTTGAATTGGGAAGATGGGTAAGGAGAAGCAAAGGTTTCTCTTCACAAGCTCTGGATAAATTTCCTTTCAGAATTCTTGCTTCAGGAGAAATATGTTCAGGCACACAACTCAGCAGCACAGGAGAGCTAGCCAAAAGAAAAGAAAAAAACCAACAAATCCAAATCAGGTGATAGGTGCCAAGGGGAAAATCTCGTCACAGGCTGAGCAAAAGTACTATGAAGTCCCCAAGAGACAAGCAAACACCAGCTGGTGTTAATTTTTGTGGGAGACAGGTGTTTGACTCCTGTTACACCTCCCTTTCCCCCTTCCTGCCTTCTATTCAGTAAATCTATGTAGCAGCAAGGCCACAGGATTTGTCTTTGCCAAACATGGGTCAGAGACCACCCATAAGAACAGGCTCACCCACTATCTGCACTCAAAGGTGAGAAGGGTTGGACCAAGGTCAGCACATCAGTCTGTTAAGTACTGTGGGTTTGCCAGTTCTCCCTGACACTAAGATAATGCTTGTAGTCAGCAGACATATACCAAGATAAAAAGTGTTCAAGTGAAATCATAACTGAATGATAGAGCAAAACATTTATCATGCACTTTCACAGCAGTTTTGTGTTTTCAATTACAGCATGTTTTATTAGAATCATTAAGATTTTTCATTGTTTAATGTATGTATTGACACATATCAAGTGCATTGATGGATATCTTGTTACATATAAACGGTTTATGCTTGATGTGCTCCAAAGGCAATTTGCCAGTCACATTTTGCTTCTTGGTTTTCATTTATATCCAGTTGGATGACCTGGTATTTGGCCATACCACTGAAAATGGGTTGGCCTCATTTGCTTGGATGCAGAGCTAAGCATTTAATATATTGCGGTAGGGGCAATTTCTTCCTGTAGTAGTTGCCAAGTACTACAATTCATGCACTGAGAAAGGAGTAGCTGTTAGCCCAGTAGAATTCCTAATGCATCTTGTTCTGATGCATCTTGTCTTGATGCAGAGTGTCTTCACACTGATTTTGTAGCAGTATTCCACAGTTGGCTTCACTGTGGCCACATTTTGGAGGAACACGTATGAGAGAGAGGTGGGCTCCCCTCAGCTTGCACAAGTCCCCAAAGAGTTACGCAGCAAGTAGTGACTTACTGAAGACAGCTTGCCAGACCTGACCGTATGGCTTTTAATATTCTCATACCTAAATGTTTTCCCATCTGCCTTCCTGACATGATTCCATTCACTAAGTACTGTGGTTCAGACCATGGCATTCTCTAAGTGCCTTAGTTTAGCAGTAGTGATAAAGCCTCTTCTTACTACTCTTTATCAGCTCTTCTGATTATGTTCTTTTTTTTGGTGTATACAATTCAGTCTCTGTTTCTGGTGATGCAAGTTAGGCAGCCCCTTTTGTGATATAGCCCTTTTTGTCCTGTGATGTCGAGAAATATATCTTCCTTGTGTTATTTCCAGTATTACATTTCCCTCAAACAGTGGTGAGTGAATGTGTTGCAGTGTTGTGAGGTTTTCTTTTTTCAGATTAACACCACTCTAAAAACCTCGATGTAAATGCAGTTGTACTAGGGTAAGAGACTGTATGATGTTACAGAGATTTTGTTTTCCTTGAACCAGAGAACTCCATCATTGCAATACCTTTATGAACTTGAATTTGTTTCTGGATTCTGGTGCCTTCACTGTAGCAGTGACAGCTGTGAATAGTGGTGATTATTTGGAAGCACAAAATTTCCTGCCTTTTTTATGTTGGCTGAACTATAAAGCTGTAATTTGCATCCAAGCTTCCTGTCCTTCAGTCAGTCAGCACCATAGACAATTCCAAAGGTCACAGAAGTAAAGATGAGAAACATTTGTACTGAGCTGCATGTTACAGATGGTCAGTTTTGATCATTCTATCCTCTTCCTCTGATGTTGTAGGCCTCTGAAGTCTCTAGAAACAGAGGAGTTACTCTGTTGGCCAGACCAAGCAATAGTCTTGTAACAGCAATTCGAAACCAGCACCATCACGAGACTTTACCTCTGGGTAAGCCAAGTTTCTCTCTTCTTTTCAAAGCAGTGCTCACCGAGATGGTTTTTAGAACTTCTCATCAACCATATGCGCTACTTCATGTTCGATCAAGTACTCAGCTTGCTCTGGCTTAGGCTAAACTTCCCAAGTGCAATTCAAGTTGCACATTAAGACCTACAAATGATGTTTGCACCAGACACCCAAGAAACAGGATTCTCTCTCCAGGGCTTTTTAAGTTTAATTCACCCGATGTTGTTTGACAGTCCGACTTTAGATGTAGCTCTTACACTTGTGGCACTGGGAAACGGCACCAAGCCCCTTTGCTTTAAAGCTTGTAACACTTTATGATTTAAACTTTCTCTCCCAGCTTCTGTGGATTAAATGGAAAGTTGGGTATTTTTTTCCATTTTGGAGGAGCAGCAGAGAAAGCTTACAGAAACTCTTGACGCAAACGAACTTTTTGGTAGGTAAATGTTGCTAATTCGATTTTTGGACAGCATAAGTGTCAGGATCCAGAGCAGATTTAAAAGATCACTGAAAATGAAAGAAAATTATTGTTCCAAGATGCTTTCAGCATCAAGTTGTCTTGGGAAAAGATTCTGCTATCACCCACCACAGATTTTTCCTATTATTGAAATCCATGGGAATTTTCCCATTGATTTACTTTCCTTGACTCCATGCGAAACCTGGCCTGTTAAATGTTTTTAAACTAAAAGATGGTAGATTCAGACTAGAGACAAGGAAGACATTTTTACAGTAAGGGTGGTGAAACACTGGAACAGGTTTCCCAGAGAGGTGGTAGAAGCCCCATCTCTGGAAACATTCCAGGTCAGACTGTACAGGGCTCTGAGCAACCTGATCAAGCTGACAACATCCTTGCTCACTGCAGAAGGCTTGGACCAGATAACCTTTAAAGGTCACTTCCAACCCAAACTGTTCTATGATTCTGTGTTACCCTGTGCCTCACTGGCAGTGCAGTCATCATGTCCATGGGCAGTCACAATGATGTGACCAGACTCCTCAACAGTAAGTAAACACTCTATTTTTTTTCTTTCCCTTTTCCAGCTTACAATGACAAGATTGTTGCATTTTTACGCCAACCCAACATTTTTGAGATGCTGCAGGAGCGTCAGCCCAGCTTGGCCAGAAACCATGCACTCAGGTATGGCTTTTTTTCAAACTACTGAAACCAAGTTCCAGGAAGGGCTTCTTGTAGTGGGGGAAAAACAAATTCTAGTAAATGAAGTGCAAAAGATGAACTTGGGCCCCATTTGGAACTGTCACCATTAAACAGTAGGTGTGGACCAGCAGACTCTATATAGTTACTGTAGTTATTTTCCACAGGCATGCTGGGAATAAGAAGAACTGAAATAATAATGGATAATTGTTACATATCTAATTTCCACTCTTAAGTATTACTGAACTCTGTCTTCACTTGCAGTTACCACTTTGCTTTTCAGAAGGTAGGGTTAAAAGTGTGTTTGGATTCAAATTAGCAGCAAAGCCCCAGTAACTTCAGCAAAACCAAGATTATACCTCATTGTTGGAATTATGGCCATGCCATGGACATGTCACCCTAGATTTTGTAAAGAAACAGGAACACTGTGAGGTAGATTGTACTCTGGTCTTTACTCTTTCTCACTTATGACTTAATGATAGTCCTTTCCAAAGTAATAACTAGTATCTTTCTTTTTCTTATGCCCATTCTTTTCCTATTAGGGATGAAAAAAAAATAGAAAGAAAAAACAGAACCAAAAGCCAGTATAATTTGAACTCCTTCTAATTCTAAAGATTAAATTAATTGTTTTGGTGAAGAACCTAAGCTGGCTTTAGTCACTCTCAGCAACATTGGTGTGCATCAGCTAAGAGTTTGACCAAGAATTTAGTTTGTAGTAAAACTGCAGCTGCAGGACTGGTGAAGGAAAGAAGGAAGAGCAAGGAAAGGACCTTCAAGTTCCTGCAGTGCAGTTTCTGCTAAGAGTCTTACTGACTCGTTTTTTATCTGTAGGGGCCAGACAAAAAGTTCTTTGGGTGTAAGGATTAGGCTTCCTTCCTGGAGGAATTAATACTTTCAAATAGATAAGGGAGACAGCATGAAAAATGTTCCCACTATTCAAGATGTATGTCTCTGTAACTGAGAAATTTTTATCTTCACCATCAAATTATTCCAGACTATTTTTTTTTTTCAGCTGTAATTGGTATTCTCATTTCTCAGAGAATAGATGGTGCTTTTATGTCCTTTTGAGCAGAGAACACAATTGTCTCCTGATAGGGACTAGACAGCTTAGCCAGTGTGTAATGAGATTTATAACAGGATATCGAGCCCTTTGCCTCCAGGTCATTACTTTGACTGTATAATGCTCATGTAGCAGGTCTTAAGCAAACTCCTAGGAGATAAATTTCAGTCTTTTACAAGGCTTGATTCTGCAATATATTGCAGGCCCACCTAGCAACGTACTAAAGTACATCCTTGACTTGAGGTAGAATGCTTTGACTTGATGCTGGGATAAATATTCTTGGGCACTGCAATGCTTTAGAAACACGCTGACAAATTGGAGTTTAAATCTGTATCTTCTATCATCCTAATCATCTGATTAGCATTCATTTAAACAACAAAATATATGATTGTATATAAGTATTGTATAACTTATGTGTGATCAATTAATATTATCAATATTATCAATATCAATTATATGGAACTGGAGTTGTTTAGCCTAGAGAAGAGGAGGCTGAGGGGAGACCTTATCACTCTCTACAGCTACCTTAAAGGAAGTTGTAGAGAGGTGGGTGCTGGTCTGCCAAGTGATTAAGTGATAGTACAAGAGAGAATGGCCTCAAGCTGCACCAGGGGAGGTTCAGATTAGACATTATGAAAAAATTCTTCACTGAAAGGGTTCTCAGGCACTGGAACAGCTGCCCAGGGAGGTGATTGAGTCACCATCCCTGGATGTATTTAAAAGACGGGTGAATGAAGTGCTTAGGGATGTGATTTAGTAGTCGACAGATATGGCTGGACTCAATGGTCTCAAAAGTCTTTTCCAACGTAGTGATTCTATGATTCTATGGTACGTTACAGTGTTATTTGCCAGATAGAAATTACAGAGGTAAAGGAAGTGGTAATACGTGAAATTCTGTTAACAGAAGGTGGTAGATGAGTAGTAGCCTTAAACGAAAAGTTTGGCTGTCAGTGACCTTAGCTGTAGTGCTATGCATGAGCTTGGAAACTGTTTTCTAAAGTGTGGTATAAATTCTGTTACTTTTGGATCGGGAAACTGAGTGATATACGTAGATTCTTTTTTTTGCAAGTTTGTTTGTGAGATCAGAAAATTAATCAGGCAGTTAGGGTGCTTGACATTTTTATAAGGAGAGAAACAGGAACTGGCAAAATACCAGGGAATAATAAGGCTATGTGTAGTTCATGCCTTGATAATGGCATGTTTTCTTTCTTCTTCATTCTTCTCTTATTGATAATATCCCTTATGTTTCAGGGAGAAGATCCATTACATTCGGACAGAGGGTACACATGGGCTTGAAAAGTTGTCCTGTGATGCAGATTTAGTAATTCTGCTGAGGTAATCAATTTGATCAAAAGCATAATGTCATTACTTATGGTACCAGTGAAGCTGGCTGGCTCTTAGCATTGAAAAGATTTTGTTAGATCTTCTACATTATTTGGAATTAGAATAGGATTCATTGTTACTGATGGTCACCCAAAATAATTCTGCCACAGTTTATACTCTTCTTTCCTGGAAGGCAGCCTCCATAAGTGTAGTCCATCCCCAGCCAGCTCAGTCAATATAGCTGTTCCTGTCAAATAGCAGATAAGAAAGAATCAGGTCAAAGTAATAATAAATGATAATTTTAATGGATAAATTCTTGTTTCTTGTGTTGTTTTTTTTTTTTTAAAAAAAAAAAAACCCTTGTCTTTCTAAGTGTAAACCAATAATGTCACTGCTTGTTAAGTTGCTAGTTTTATCGCAGCAGTGCTCCCTGCACATGCAGGGCCACGTCACACTAATGAAACCTCAATGTACAGTGCAGCATGCATAGTTTGGGAAAAGTAGATATGGCTTTGATTTTCACTGAGGCCAGAGAGCTTGAGCTTTAGGTTCTAGCTACTTTTGTTTAGCACAGATAAGGACTTAGTTTATTGTCTTGGTCCTACATGGAAAACACTGCATTACACAGGTGCCTGGGTAGCTGTCTAATGCAAGAAGTTTACAACTTATTTCCATCAAGTTTTCCACTGCATTAAGATGAAATGTCTAGTAAAATTAATTTTGTTCTCCTTTGTTCCTGGTGACCATACCTGATTTGGGAAACTTGTGGATTTTATGAATCCATGAGTTCAGGGATGTACCCAAACTTATAACCACTGCAGACTGGCACCATACTGCATATTTACATTCCTTCACGTGATGAACGTGAACCAAACCTCTCCCTATAACGTTTTCCATGCAGCCTTTTTGAAGAGGATATCATGTCCTACATACCACTGCAGGCTGCCTTCCATCCTGGTTACAGTTTCTCTCCTCGCTGCTCACCCTGTTCATCACCCCAAAATTCACCAGGTAAGGTGGTAGGGAAGGTAATAGAAAATCTTGCATTTGTGGTACTTCTCCTAACAAATACAAAGGGCCAGATTCAGAGCCAGCCTCAGTTGCCAGCCTGCTAATATCAGGGCCCACTCTGAATCTGACTCCAGCTGGTTTTTGCTGGCTTGGTTGCCATTGCTGTTAGGTATCTGTTGAAATGTTAGCACTAGATGAAGCACATAGATCTGAAATTGCCCATATGGAAGAAGGTACTTTCCTGCTTTTTATATAGTTGGGAAGGATTGGAATAAGAAAATGGTGCACTGCAAACATAACTCAATGACCTGGAAGCACATTCATGTCAGGAGCAAAGAGCGGCTTCCAAATCAAAGGTGTATTCCAGTACTTCAGTATTTCTGTGAAGGTCAGTCCCCTCTGCTTGGTGTTCCAAAGCCTTCACTTCTTCTTAAGGCTCATCTATTTTGAAACCTGAGGGGGATCATCTTGATAATCTAATCTGACCTCTTGTCTTGAGGCTATTGACTTAGGTTTGACAGGAAATGTATTTTCCAGAAAGACATGCTGTCTGAGAAGGTTATTTCCAGCTGTGGTATGTCTCTGTAGTTACTGTTTATGCTATAGAAATTTGAGGAGCTAATGTCTCCCTTTTGCCAAGATATACAACCCTCACCACAGTCTCACTGCCTGACTGCATCCAGTGGCCATTTTAAGGGAATCATCAGAAATGTGATCTGAAGAAAGCTGGTTTTGGCTGAGCTTTTTAAACATTGACTTAAATTATCTGATTCCAAACAAAATTTATGGACAAGATTTCAGAGGTGGCTGTGGAAAATTAGAATGTTTTTAATGTGAAGAAGTTAAATGCTGAACCCTTGTCTATAGGAGGGCAGTGTTTCGTCAGCATGTCCTGTTTTCATTAATGAGTTTTAATACCATTGTTAATACAGTTCCCATCCTCTGCATCAGGACAGGTCATAAACAAGTCTCCTGCAAAAAAATCTTAGTATTTGGCAAGAACATGGCTTAGGAGAATGTTAAAAGAATTGCACTGGTCTTGTGAAAACGCAAGAAGAGCAAGTATCCATTTCCAGCAACATACTTTCTGCTTGCTTATTTCTGCCACTGGTTATATAGCCCACGAGAACACCTGTTCTCTTATGTCCTGGGGGGAAAAGAAATCTTAGGAGAAGTGTTGCAAAGGATTCTCTTTGCACCATCAGAGAAAATTAATGATATCCATCCCTCCTGGCAGCCATGATACTTTGTGCTTCTACTAAATGTGATTTTTTTTTTCTTCCTGTGGAGGATTTTTTGCTGAATTTCCCATAAAAGGGCTTGTTTTTATTGTCTTCTGTAATAAGATAGGGAAATGGGATTTCATGGATCCATTTTTTGGCCCTTTATGGCATGGCATTTGTTCATACAAAAGGACAAATTTGCTATATGTGTGAATCATAAGAGGAAAATGTAGCATTTCTTGCTGACAGAAATCCTTGATGCCACAAAGGGGTTTTGTGTTGATAGCTGGAAGTGTTTAATACACAGTCAGATTAACATGGGGAAGCCCAATTCCCAGCTTGGCTAGGGTTCTAGGTTCCAGTGAGAAGCCTTTTTTGAGCACCAGAGGTTCAATCCTGTCAATAAGGAGATCTCTCTTACCATGCGGAGGAGAGAGATATCTCTTAGAAGTGTAAAAGGGGAAGAAAAACCTAAATACCAGTGATTGTGAGTAGGAATTATGCATGTCAGTTTTTCTCATGCCTTTCTGATCCTTGAATTTCCATTCAGATCAATAACAGTTAAAGACTGAGGCAATACAAAAGCACAGACAAGGCAAGGTGAACAGCTGTTCCAGTGAAGAAGGTACAGATCCTGAAAGTCATTGCAATCACTGAATTATAGGAACATACAATTCAGTTAATGCCAGGTAGAACAAAAATATTGGTGGGTGCACTGTATGCCTATAAAAAGTTCCTTACGCGTTTGTTCACCAGTTCTGTCTGTAAATGTCAGTTGCATGATTTGGAAACACTTAAAGCCCCTTACACTTTAGGATGATGTTCATTTTCCCTCCAGGACTGCAGCGAGCAAGTGCAAGAGCACCTTCTCCATACAGGAGAGACTTTGAAGCCAAGCTGCGCAATTTCTATCGCAAACTTGAAGCCAAAGGGTATGGGCAAGGTCCAGGTAAAATTAAGTGAGTATTATAACAAGTCACTCAAATAGTCTAATGTGTTATATCTTTGTCTTTTATCATTATCAATGAATGAAGACATTGATTGGCAGTGCGAAATACACCAGGGGTTGAATTTTGTACATGAACCATCAAGGCAAGATAAGATCATAGTATAGCCTGCAAAAGAATGACCTTCAAGAGGCTCTTGTGTGGAAATTTTATTTCTTATAGATTTATATTCTCTTACGCTTTCATTCCCTGCTTATTTAATAGGGATGATGATATTTCTACCTAGAATTTGCTAGTAGGAAAGTCATCCATTCAGACAAACATCCACCACAGATTATTGACAGCTACATCATTGTAATTATGGAGTGACTCCGAATCCTTTGGGTCTACATATCAGTGTAAGTCAGGACAGAGCATGACCCTACAAACACCAGCCTGTACGTGCAGGTTTAACTTTCAGTAGTTCTTTGTGTTGGTAGCCCTCCTGGACTTGAACTAGAAATATTTATGGCTCTCTTTGTGTTTTGGGGGGGATCTCCTTCCAAACATCTTGTTAGTTGGATTTTGAGTCTGTTCCTTCTTGTGCTCAAGCCTAGTTATCCAGTTTGGCGTAAGGACTCTATGTTTCTAAGGTATTTCCTGGGCATCTGGTTGAATTTATGCATCAGGTTGGCTTCTTACCAAAATCACATCTGTTGTGGGGAAAAAAGAAAAGTATGAAGTCAAGCAATTTATTCCAGGCAAACATCATTATCAAAATATTTTTACAGAGCTGCAGTGTCCTAGATGTTGGTTATCCCTTTTGGTGTCCTGCTAAGTGGGTCCAAGGCAGACATGAAATATATTTTAGAAGATTTTCTTAAAATGTCCATGAATACAGGAACAAGAAAGATTTTTTGCACAGATGATGTTTAAATGTACTATTCATTAAGTTCTTTAAGAGCAGAGGAGTGAGAGACGTTTTGTATGAGCAGAGGCTGATACTTACCCTGTTACAGAAGCAGTAATTCCACAGACATTAAATCCAAGAGGAGTCTGGGGCTAATCCCAGAGAGCTGTGACCTCATATACACAGGTAATTCACAGCCCCCTCTACTATACAAATTGTATGTGGAGGACATTGTAGAGAGTCTTAAATAGAGCAATACTTTGAACCAACTCCCAACATCGTGAAGAAATTTGCCTTTGAGAAACATAGAAAAACATGATGAAACAACTCACTCAAAACCCATAACGATGAAGTAGCTTGTGCTCCAGTGGACGCAACTTAATTAACTTCTCTGAGAATACATGTCTCTCTTTACAAGCTCTTGATTACCTTCAGCCTCAAAGGCTCACACAAGACTCAATCATTAGATCTCTGTTTCTGCCTCTGTTTGCAGGTTAATTATACGACGTGACCACTTGCTGGAAGGCACCTTCAACCAGGTAATGGCATATTCACGCAAGGAGCTCCAGCGGAACAAACTCTACGTCACATTTGTTGGCGAGGAAGGGTAGGGAACCACTAAATGCTATCAGTTTTGAAGTAGCTGTTATGTTGCAAAGCACTTACAGAGTTGGCCAAGGCTGAGCCTCTCTTGTTGTGTGATGTTTGTTTGGTTTTGTTTTACCTCTGAATAAGTGATTCATCTTAATCAGCTTGAACATTGTTAAAAGTTAACAATAGCAATAATGTTTCATTTCCTTGTAGCACCTTCCTAGATGTCTGGAAGTGACAATTTAAGTGGTTAAACCTAATGTCATCTTGTTATCATAGGTATTTTGACTGGCTGGAAGGCAAAACCAAACTATTAGCCGATGTTTACATACTGAATCAGTCTCAGGGCTATAATTAGAGACCAGACCTTTATCCCCTTTGTTACTCTAACTTTTCAAGATTGATCTGGTTTCACTTCGAAGATTTTTGCTTTGCATAACACCTAATGATCATTTGTTATCCGTATGTGGACTTTAGTTTCTGTTTGAAGTGAGAAACATGAATGCTGTTTGGTTCTTACTGTTCACTCAGTTGGAAGCTGAACGTATTAGAAGTTTCTTGAGAAGGCCTTTTCTCTGGAGATTTCTGAAAGCCTTACAAATCCATGATCCATTCTTGTGTGATTAAAGCTAGCCCCTGACCTTTTTTATTTCCAAATCTAAACAGAACTTTTCAAAACCACCCTGGCTCATCTCAAGAGCTACCTTGTAACTGAGGCTTGATCCACATGCTTTTATGATGGCAAGACCATTGTGCCTATAGCCAGTGTTCCATCTAACAAAGGCTTGGAATCATATTTCAATAGCTTTGTATATAAGGTTTCTTTTAAAAAAAATTGTATACACATGGATAGGAATTCAGTTGCAAAGGCCATGGAACAATAAGGCTCTGGGGCAGCTCACAGCCTGTCCAGCAACTGCTGACACCATCAGCTCTGAGGTGGCACATCCAGTGAAGAGCTTCTGCCAAGCTGATATTGTCTGGGGACATGTTAGGTCCTGTAGAAAATAGAAGTCACCAGTCTCAGAGAGAGTGACACAGTGACCTCAGTATCAGGGTTTTCTTAACTCTTTATACTCCATGGATTCAGTATTATTTAACAGTTTTTCAGATCCAGTTTTGCCCCTGGCTTGCAAGTGAAGCATAAACATGCAGCATACCTCAGTTTCCATTTTTGGAATGTGTTCTAGTATGCTAAAACTGGACAAAGTCATGTTGTTTTCCCCACATCCCTAATAACTTTTGCTCTGTGTGGCAAGTATCCTCAGGAGAAACTGCAAATAAATTTGATTTGCAAATACATTCATTCTTCACTGATTAATTTGCATCTGAAGGTACATTCCCCCAGGGTTTCTGCTGTTTAATGCTAATAAAGGTTCTTCTGGAGGGATTCCAAGATACCAATTCCCTGCTGAAAAGAAGAGTTGATGCTGCATGGCCACATGATGCTGTATGGGCACAGCTTCCCATGTGTTTCACAGATAAACTGACATTGAAAATGAACTATGAAGGCTTTATGATGAGTTAATGTGTTGCCCAGAAATGTAATACCTAGTCTCTCCTAGGAGGTTTTTGAATATAGACAGGTGGTTTTTGTAGTTCTTTACTCCAGCCGTCGCCAGGCTTAGCCCAGTATTTTAATGTCCATTGAACCCAATCTGTTACGTGGTTAGCACTAGTGGTTCATGTGGGTTTATTACTGTCCTCTTTTGCTGTTGTAACTTTAGTCTCACCTCATGATCCAAGAGCTAAACTGCTCAAAGGGTAAAGTACTGGATCTCCAGATGTAAAACAGACGAGGATGGGACAGTCTGCCCTTTATTGTCTTTCTAGTTGCACAGATAAATTATTCAACTCCATGTGGTTATGCTTCCATGACTTCAAAAATAATGCAGAACATTCTGATTTAGCTACAGTTTTCTACTTACTTTACATTTGTTCAGTAGAAGGAATTACCTCAGAAAATCTTTCGGCACACATGATACAAGGCTACAAATAATTTGTACATTTTGCTACGTGTAGATTTATTTTAGATTGAAAAACCTGCCTACCATTATTCGAGGGCGATCTGTTTTTACTAAATCTATCACAGTTGGGTTTAATGCATTCATAAAGCTTTTTGGAGTTGCATTTTTCAAGTTGAGATAATTGGAAACAGCTTGATTTAAAAGTTGAGTTAAAAAAAAGGAAAAAAGATGACTCTACAGAGCAAAACCATGCAACAGCAAAGCACAGCTTAAGGTGTGTCACATGTATTTGAAACTGTTGCAAAAGTGTAAAAGTAGAAGAACCAGGATGGAACAACTGAGGAATCACCATTCTTTTTAAGAGATCCAATTCTGTTAGAGCCGGGTGTTGTTCAGCATTGACCTTCAGGTTATAGATATAGCTAAGTAACCATCCCTGGGGCTAGATTGTATGTTTGGTTACATCTCAACCTAGGAGAAAAAGAGCAATTTCTGCTTCTGTCTGCACTGTCTGGTCTGTGAACCCAGGTGTTCATAGGCAGCTGAAAGCCATTCACTAAAGAGTTAGCCCTCTGCTAGCCAGCCAGCTAAGGCAAGGCTGAGCTTTGTACCTCCTGTTTACTAAGCTTGTAGAACAAAGGAAAAGAAGCTACTTAAAGGATGTTTCTGAGTTATGATTCCTCCCAGATCAACCTGGATGCTGGTGAAGTTTTAACATTCTGACTTGTCTAGGGCTCAGAATCAAGTTTTAAGCGGGGAAATAGACCATGTTAGAAACACTTCACTGCACGGAAGTAGGTGTTAGCAGCCAGTGTAGCCAAAACCCAGGAAATTCCCTCAAATGGGAATGAGCCTCATTTTATCTTTCTTACCTTTTCCTTTCCAGGTTGGACTACAGCGGCCCCTCCCGAGAATTCTTCTTCCTTCTGTCTCAGGAGCTCTTCAATCCGTATTATGGGCTGTTCGAGTATTCAGCCAACGACACTTACACTGTACAGATCAGCCCCATGTCTGCCTTTGTTGAAAATCACCTGGAATGGTAAGGAAGTTCCATGCAGAATTGAACAATCCTTTTAGAGCAATACAGAAATGGAAATGCAAAACACTAAAGCTGCCGGTTTAGACTAGACTGCGTACAAATATCATTAATTCTGCTGGAAAGAAGTGGGAAGTATTTTGGGAGAAGGAAGAGAGGGAGTAAGTGTAAATACAACAGCAAGCTCTGAAAAATGGGTTGTGATGAGGTACTACTATTAAAATGTCCTGCTCACATTGCTTGGGGCTTAAAGTTTGTACAGTTCTTGTGAATGGGAAAAGGAGAGGAAGAAGAGTTCTGCTTAATCCAGGCCTCCTCTCCTTGGTCTCTTTCTAAGAATAGCAAGTGTCTTTCTGTACATCAAGCAGTATTGTGCTTGGAAGCCATGCAGTGTTCTCCAAGAGCCATGTTGCTGCTCTGTACCTACTACAGGCCTTAAAAAAGGGCCAGGGAAAACAGTTTCTCTTGCTGTGCCTGACAGTGTCCCTGCTTTTGTGTGACAAAGTCAGCAGAGCAAGCAGGTACTTCACCTTAACAAATATGTGTGCAAACAGAAAAAAAATGGCTGATCTTGTTTCTTTATCAAAAATTCTGAATACATATTGTGATCTCATTTATCTGTATGCCTCTAGATCTGTCCATCTTTGGGAGTTGTTTTCCCTTTGATAGTTTCAGATGTGGTTCAGTGAAGCATAGGCCGCCAGCCCTGGGTGTGGTTTGATCCCTTGTGGGATTTCATTGTCAAAGACATACTGCCACATAGGTTTGTTCCTATGTTTTTCTTTGTCTAAGCAATCTCACTGGCTCCTCTCAAACATCCTTTTTTAAAATGGAAGGCAGTTCAGGCCCCTTTCAAATTGAACATGCCCTTCTATTCTGCACTTGGGGCACAACAACCCTAAGCAGAGCTACAGACTAGGAGACGTCTGTCTAGAAAGCTGCCTGGAGGAGAATGACCTGGGGGTGTTGGTTGACAGCGACTGAACATGAGCCAGCAGTGTGCCCAGGTGGCCAAGAAGGCCAGTGGCATCCTGGCTTGTATCAGAAAAGGCGTCACCAGCAGGTCCAGGGAGGTTATTCTCCCTCTGTACTCGGCACTGGTGAGACCGCACCTCGAGTACTGTGTTCAGTTCTGGGCCCCTCACCACAAGAAGGATGTTGAGACTCTGGAGCGAGTCCAGAGAAGAGCAACAAAGCTGGTGAAGGGGCTGGAGAACAGGCCTTATGAGGAGCGACTGGGAGAGCTGGGGTTGTTTAGCCTGGAGAAGAGGAGGCTGAGGGGAGACCTTATTACTCTCTACAACTACCTGAAGGGAGGTTGTGGAGGGGAGGGAGCTGGCCTCTTCTCCCAAGTGACAGGGGACGGGACGAGAGGGAATGGCCTCAAGCTCTGCCAGGGGAGATTTAGGCTTGAGATTAGGAAAAAATTCTTCACGGAGAGGGTGGTTAGGCATTGGATCGGTCTGCCCAGGGAGGTGGTTGAGTCACCGTCCCTGAAGGTGTTTAAGGTGAGGGTGGATGAGGTACTTAGGGGCATGATTTAGGGATTGGTGGGAATGGTTGGACTCGATGATCCAGTGGGTCTCTTCCAGCCTGATTATTCTGTGTGATTCTGTGTTATTCTGTGTGAAACTCAGAGTATGATTCTCCCATAAAGCCTTTCTAGGCTAACTTCTTTGAGGGTACTGTACTACTTGTCATTATCTGTTTATGAGGAATGTTTTTTTTCTGAAGCTCTCAGTTTTTCTCCAACCTTGTTCTCACCAAAATCAATGCTACAACTTCTGTTTCTCAGACTCAGTTATTCGTATGATTCCAGCAGAAACTCCTCCGTCTAGCAAGCAAAAAATAAAATTGTTTTCCTGTTACCAAATATATTACGAGACATCAGTTAACATACGTGGATGAATCAGTTTTGAGAGTCCCAGGGACACAGATGACTAATATTCATAGTCTTGTCAAAGCTTGAAGTTTGATGTCAGTCATGACAACCACACAACTACAATTGGTTTGGATTTGCAGATTTCTTGAACTGTATGCCTTTTGGTGCTATGGGGTTTATTGTGTATGTGAAATCTACCCTTGATGTGTTTTCTGCATTATAACTGTGCAAGACCTGTTCAGACCAGCTCTATTATGAAACTGGGCTAGCAAAAGAATCCCTCAAAAATCTTTTACATTTTCTCTTCCTTAAGTGAACAGTGGCAAGTTTGAGATAAACACAACAATATGCAAAGATAGGAAGTTTTATTCATATTGGCGGAATTGAGAAACATACTATTCTTTTTCCCCTAAAGTTACAGTGCTGCCCCTGTTAATGGCTTATTTCATGCCTTGCTCTTTGTACAAACAGCATTCTGAGTCCAAAACGAGCACATCAAAGCACAGAGTAGTTGTCTGTGTGCCAAGTTAAGAAAGAGACATAATGACTGGAAAATATTTCTCATTTATGGAGAAACTGAGATTTAACACCTTTCCTGCAAGCTTCCATTGAATAAGACTTTTTTCCTTCAGTTAACATATGTGCCTGCTGAACACACAAAATACAAGGTATCACACATTTTGAAACTTTAAAAAATTGTTTTAAATCCTCCTCTGTCTGAAAGGACACAGTTGTAGCTCTCTACACCTAAGAATTTTGATGATACATATTTTTATCTGCATGCTACGGGATGTGTCTGAAACACAGAGCTGTAAAAGCTGCTTCTAATCCATTGAGCCATTCTATCTGATCTAGGTAACGTGTCTAGCTCTTTGGCGACTATTTGAAAACATTTTGTTTACATCCCCACTTAAGGCAGTTTGCCCTTTTCCAAGTGGGTGAAGTGTGGTGGCAGCTGCTTTGTGTTATTCTAGTGAAAAGAATATAATTGAGCACAGGAAGAACATTGTCTTTGCCTTCGGTCAGGTGTTTTGGGCAACTGAATTAGGTGAGTCACTGGATAAACCCTCTCGCATTTTGCTCCATGTGCTTCGAGACAAAGTACTGGGGAATACTAAATATTTCTATCACAACCACATGCAAATTTAGAGGTGTAATACTCAGTATAGCTGAATGCTTAGTTCTTACATACTAATAAATAGCTCCCAACAGCTTGCCACATTAGCTTCTCACTTTCCTCCCCACTAAAGGTCCCATAAAAGATTTTAGACTGACTTTGAGTTTCCTGCAGTGTTGAAACACTGGGGTCAAAAATGTCAAAGATTAGAGGATACCCAAGAATACTTTTCCACTGGGGTATAAAAAGGTTCCTGTCTCTGATTTGAATGACCAAAGTTTGATTGAATATTGTAGTTCTTTTCACCAAAAACAACTAAATAATACAAAATTGAATGGGTAAATCAACCTTGAGACAAAAAAAAAAAATTGATGGAGAAAATTTGTTTATCAATTCTGGCAACAAAATATCTAGTTCCAGAGTTTGCACAGGCCCAAATCCTCCTGTGGGTCACTGGTTTTCTTCATGGTGTATTTTCAAGAGGTCTAGAAAATTGCTGACATCCGTTCAGTGCATCTCGTTGGTTCTGTACCGTAACAAAATTATGTGTCTAATCATGGTATTGATACACTGTGGTTTTCCTCAGATCTTTATTTTGCTTTCTATTTTCCACACTATTCCCCTATTCAGCTTCAGCTGGGCAAAATGGTGAAATGGACGTTTGTTTCTGTGATGATTTCTCTATCATTTTCACCAAACCTGAAGAGCATTATCTCTGTGCTGTTTCATTATTCTTGTGGCTACCATTTTCAGATGTTTATGATTTCACTGTCATTGTAATACCATGTAAGAAGTTATACTTCTTAGAATAAAGCAATTCTCACTCTTTTCTTGTGAACTTCCCCTCCCTTCTATGAGTACTTAATCTAATAGCGACAATAAAAGTAGCATTGCCTTTTCAGTTCACAAAACACTCTGTTCACAAACTGCTGTCAGGTAGAAATCCAGATGCTTTTTTTTACTTCTTCTCAGTGGGCCAGAGTTTTCCTTCACAGCAGTCCTGCCCCAAGCAGTAGTCCAGTAAGATAATGTGATGCACCCTTTATCAAGAGACAGCACTGTACTCTTGGCACAGTCATCTACACTAGACTTTTTGTCCCCAGATCATGCGCCTGATCTTTTATTTGATTCATCCCAGAAATCCTTTTCACATCGATCTACTTTAGAATTATTAGTTCATTGCATGTTTGCGAATGTCGAACCACAGCCATAGGTGTGAAAAGAAGCCCAGTCTCTGCATAGAAGAATAGATGGTCTAGACAGACAAAACCGTTCACAGACATTCATTTGGAGGTCTGAGGGATGCTAGCTTGAAACATCATCTTCTGTCTTTTCATAGCAGATTAATGACAGCATGTTTTTTTTAACAATTAGGCACTAGTGGACCTTGCTGTGACATTTATGCAGCCAGAGAGCAGTACCCAGTGTCACAGTTATCTTAGAGGTATTTACAGCTTGCTAATCATATTGTATCCATCTCAGAAAAATCCTGCTGTGTTTTATTTGTTAGTTTTTCTTCAAATGAAATTTCATACATTTATTTAGCAAAAACTTATTAGAAAGTTGAAAACTTGTAAGTTAAATATTTTCATGCAGAACCCTGCTGAAGACTACCCAGTGATCCTGGTCCCCAGTAGCTGTAGATTGATTCATGGCTACAGTGCCCCAACAAACAGTAACTTGATGCTCATTTAGAACTGCTTTGGGCAGGAGTTTCCTTATACAGTTCTGATAGTTAGCCTTTCTTTCTGCCTTCCAGTACCTCTTATATTCTAGTCTGTGCTGCTGAACAGACCCAGACAGAAAATTTTGTATGTATTTCTACATCATATTCTGCAGGCAGATGCAAGCCCGTTGCGCCCATTCTCCATGCAGACATAAACATGCTTTCCCTGTGCTCCAAGCCAGTTGGTGTGGTTACTGAATGTTGAGCTGAGAAAATATATGCTGCCCACCATCAGAGCTGATTACTTCAGGCTTGGCACTGCCTCGATGGCTTTTACGTGCTCTAGCAATCTTGGCACATGGGTAGAGCAAGCTCCTTTTGCCTGCTTAGTGCTGTGTGAGTATACCCCCAGTCAAATTCTGACCTTCTCTTTTATTTACTTCATGTAAACAAGAAACCACATAGCCATCATTGTCCATCTAAAACATGCCAAAGAATGCAGGGTGGTTTTTTTCCCATGTTTTGTTTTAATAAACCCAAGAAGAACCAAGGATGTTGCAACCTCATCTGTCTTTCTCCTTAGAGAGCTTGGATGGTTTTCTGAACCCAATTTCCTTAGGAGTTGTGCCTTGTGCAACTGCCCTGCCTGTCTGAAAGACAGTTTCCTAAGGTTTCCTAAGCAGTTTGAGACCTATTTGGCAGGAAGATAAATGTCTCAAAGGCACTAATTTCCTAAAAGTGTTGCAAAACTTATTGCTGAATAGAGGAGAGATACACAGAAGAGTGCATCAGCAAGGGTGGGCTGGTGAGCTCAACAGTTACCTGTTCTGTTTGGCCAGTTACCACAAGTGAGCTGACGAGTTTATCGCAGGCTCAGGCTGCAAACCAGCCATATCATCTTCCTCAGTAGCTTGGGGATGTGAGGGGGAGCTGTGAAAGCTTAGGAGAGGCAGAACGGAGAAGCTGGAGGTACTCCAAAGTGTGGGAAGTGCTAGCAGAGATCCATAGGAGCCGGAGCTATGGCAGTGCAGTGTAAAGTAGGTCCATCAGAGGCAGATCTATAGGAAACAAAGCTCCATTAATCCTTCTAAATGGAGAATGACTTATTTCAATTGAAGTCTTTTTAATGTAAGTGACAAATCACCTCATGACCTAATGGGTTGTATTCCAATGCTGACCAGCTCACAGAATGGATTTAGGCACATTCCATGCCTCTTTACAGAAACAGTGGAGACATGTAGTCGCAGGTGGTGTGCAAATAGCCATCACCCCTCTCTACTGACTGAGAGCAGCTCTGGGGTGTATGTGGCCCAGATTACTCATTTATCTCTTTAACTTCAATATTTCAGCTGTTGTGTCAGGCAAAATACAGCCAAATACCTGTTTTATTAAGAGAGTCAGAAACACTGAGTTTGGGTTTGGGCTCAGATGGGCCAGTTGTGTGGGTCTGCATTTGTGGGAGGAATTAATTTAGAAGGCAATTTTTGCAGCCATCTTGAAGCAGCATGGTTTTGCTAAGTGCTGAAAAATCATCCTCTTAAAAATCAGATCAGATATGGTACCTCAGAGTGGGCATACAGCAACATCCAGTTGTTTTTGAAATCAGGTGATTACCTCTTTGCCTCAGTTTCCAGCTGAAAAGATTTCCTAGTATGTAATCAAATTGAAATATATTTGATTCACATTAATGCTCTGAACTGCTTTGAAATTCTCAGATGAAAGGCACCATAGAAAACCAAAGCATTCAATGTAATAGTAAACTATAAATTTTAATTACTAGCAATATCTTATTTTAAATAAATTACGTTTGCATGAGAAATTTTCAAGCACTATTGTAAATCTTCTGGACAAAAATTATATTAAAATAAATATGCAGCTGAAATAATTTTATAAGACTAAATGAAGAGTATGTTACTGAAATGCCCTCTTACTTCTGCACTGTGATCTCTCTCAATGCCTTCTCTTCTTAAGTAAACTTTGATGTTCCTATTAAGTTTGATATATGACTATAGCACATAAAGTCTGCCTCGAAAGCTGGTTAATTATTTATTAAGGGTCATGAGGAATTGGGAGATTAAAGACAAACCAAAGTGAAGGAGAAGAAAACCACTCTCTCTAACTGTGCTTCTACAGCAACCATTTTAATAAAAAGGTTCTGCTTTATATTTACCCTATGCTTTATTTTCTCTTGTTGCTGGAGGATTTTTTCAAGTTCTTTTGAGGATCTACTACACAGGTTGAAAGAAGAGATGTATCTCAGTCTTTCCTTCTTTTCCCTTCTCTGAGTCTAATATTGTCTAGCATTTCTTCCATAATTAAAGTTTTGTTTGAGGGAAAGGCGGGGGTTCTGTTTTGTTGTGTTTTTACAGAAGTTGTCTTTATATTTTTTTCCCATGCTTAAGGCCATTTAGTCTTTTGCAACACTGTGGGTTAAATTTGCCCAGTGATGGGAGGCATCACAAGAAAATCTCTGTAGTCTCCCCCTTGCAAGTGGTGGAGGAGAGAAGGGTAAAATCCACACTGTCCCTGAGCCTGTGGGCCTGCAGGGAAGCATCAGGGTGGGCAGTGATTGTTTGTTTATTAGTGGTGGCGTAAAACTCCCAGGGAGTGATGAATGTCCTCATATCGCTTGTTCCAGCCACACGGAAAGGCAAGGCTGAGCTGTCCCTATGAAGTATTGCTCAGTCATCTTTGTCCTTCCTTTCTTCTCACTACATTTTATTCAGACTTTGGTAAGGTAAAGAAAATTCAATTAGAGCAGGTGCAGAAATTCCCAAGCTAACCTGTTTTATTAGTAAATGCAATTCATACATCAAGACTGCTTGCAGAGCAGGATTGTTTTCAGTAAATTTTTTACCAGCAGGTCCAGGGAGGTTATTCTCCCCCTGTACTCGGCACTGGTGAGACCGCACCTCGAGTACTGTGTTCAGTTCTGGGCCCCTCACCACAAGAAGGATGTTGTGGCTCTGGAGCGAGTTCAGAGAAGAGCAACAAAGCTGGTGAAGGGGCTGGAGAACAGGCCTTATGAGGAGCGACTGGGAGAGCTGGGGTTGTTTAGCCTGGAGAAGAGGAGGCTGAGGGGAGACGTTATTACTCTCTACAACTACCTGAAGGGAGGTTGTGGAGAGGAGGGAGCTGGCCTCTTCTCCCAAGTGACAGGGGACGGGACGAGAGGGAATGGCCTCAAGCTCTGCCAGGGGAGATTTAGGCTTGAGATTAGGAAAAAATTCTTCACGGAGAGGGTGGTTAGGCATTGGAACGGTCTGCCCAGGGAGGTGGTTGAGTCACCGTCCCTGAAGGTATTTAAGGTGAGGGTGGATGAGGTACTTAGGGGCATGATTTAGGGATTGGTGGGAATGGTTGGACTCGACAATCCAGTGGGTCTCTTCCAACCTGGTTATTCTGTGATTCTGTGTGATATCAAATTTGTCAGTTTTCTCAAACTTGGGACAGGTATATTTTCAGAATGTCAATAAAATTATAGAGGATGAGAAAAATCCTGACCTGTCCACCCTCTGTGAAAAAAGATGTATTTAGTAACAGGAAGACAGACTGTGAATTCAGTGTCTTGTATCTGATTGAAGGAAGCTTTTTTACATTGTGACTTATGACTTGCATTCTGGAAAAGACGGACTAGAAACTGGAATTGCTTAATTGTATGGGAAAGATTCATAAATAAAAAGTCTAAAGTTTTCTTGAACTTCAGAACAGCAATTCCAGGTCTACTGTATTGTGCATGTTCCATGGAGAGGATGGGGTTTGTCAGTTTGCAGTGGTTTGCAAAACAGGACCTAAAATAGACTGTCAAACAATTAATAGCATGCCTGAATTTTAGCATACATATTTTTTACTTTATTCAGTCAAGGAGCCCCATCCTGAGGGACAGGGAACATTTGCTAAGTTGTGGCACAGTGCAAACAGCTTTTGGACTGGGGGTGGCAAGTCCACCTGGATCTGCACTGCAAACAACCTGTTTGCAGTTAGCTCAGTGTCTGCATCATGCCTCATCACACGGTATAAACATTCCTGGGTGCTTACCAGTGAGTTTATGATGAGTAGTCTTTCTTGTGCTTAAATACCCCAGATAGGCTGGAAAGGATGTGCCTCCTTCAACTGCGAATAAGTCAGTTCTTGTGGCTTCAGCATTCATAGTTAGCCACTGAAGGAAAATGTGCAGTCATTTGGCTTGTGTTTTTATGGCCGTCTTGTCTTGTAGATGACTAAATCTATGGATTTTCCTCTGTAGCTTGACTAGTTCGTTTCAACATATTGCAAAGCTGTGGAAAGCAAACATAAATCATGCAATGTATAAAATTTCACCAATTCATATGTTTGCAAAGTGCCCACCAGTAGCTTTTCCAAAAGACTTAACTGAGAAATAAAAATGTCTTGATTAAAGTGCTCTTTTGCTGGCTTGAAAAAAACAACCCATACATATCAGACTGAGTTGATCCATAAGGAGCTGATCAGAAATCAGAGCCGATTCACAAAATTACATGTTTTTTTATAGAAAGTAAGAAAGTAAAATATGTCAAATAGATTAAACAACTAAAAAAACAACTCTGAGCTTTGGCTCAGAGCCTTGTGATTCCTTTGCGGTCTCTGCTACTTTTCTTTTTGATAACATTAGGGAAGTCATTTTACTTCTGGACTTACATTTTCTCATTTGTCAAATGAAATATTGAGACTGGTCTCCTCTCTAAGCTGCTTTGAGATCTGCCAGTCAAAAATTCAGTCTGGGATCTGGGAATCAAAAAAGGTAGAGGTTTATAATTTTCCATCCAATAGTTCATACCTCAGTCTGCACCTTCTCTTTAGTTACTGGGCAGAATTGAAGGAGAGGTTACCAGCAGTCTTACAGACCAGTATGTTTTATCCATTTTACCAGCAAAAGAAGCTAAAACCTGCAAGCATCCCAGTTTCTGATGATGGTTAGTCACGTTTGTGCCGCCATATTTTGCCAGGGGTTCTTCCAGAGGAGGATAATTGTGTAATACCTTATGGTCGATGGGTTGATAGGTCTGCAAGTAGATCCAGCCACTCCAGCACTCGACTGCACTCCTCCTCCCTTCTTTCAAACACTACATTCCTGGAACTTCTTCATATGGGTAAAATGACACATATTACAGATTTGTTGTCGTAGAGAGGCTCTCTGCTTTATTAATCTTCTTTTCAAGGGTAGAACTTGAATTCACATCTCCGTTTCCTGTGCCTGGAGTCTCTGGTGCTCAGACAACCCATGACACTGAGGCTGGCTTGCCTACAATGATGGAAGTGATGGAAGTCCTAAAGCCAGATTTGCTCAGATCTGTGTCTGCAGCAATAACCTCTTGCACAGTTCAGCTGAGGTGCGGAGTGCCAGTGCTGCTGCCTTGGTGTGGGCCATGTTAACTTGGATGCAGTGCTGTGCAAATGCAGCTGTAGGTGTTCCTCTGTTTGAGCATTTACCTGGAGCTACCGTGTGCTTAAACTAAGGAGTTCTTCTGAAAGTAGCCGCTTGATAGATTGTGTTTAGAGCAACCTGAGGGGATGCTGTGAATTTCCCTGATATACGTTATCTTTGGCCCTCATTTTTCGGGATAAAACAGAACAGCCTGCAGCTTTCCTGATAAAAGCATGCCTTTTTCTCTGTGGCATAATTAGTCTTTTACCCTTACCTGACATTTCTGTCACAGTGGGGATAGCCAGACTGTAAGTAAAATGAAAGGACATTTTGAGTGAAAATGTAACATAGCTAAGTTAGACACAAGGAAAAGACTTGAAGGATTTTATTAGGTTAAACAAAGAATCAGTAAGGTTTGCATTATCTCATTGTTTTTCAGTTACTGGTAAATTAAGCTTCAGGAATGGTTTGAGGCTTAGTTGCTAATTCAGGGTACAAGAGCAGAGATTTAGAAGGACATGGATAGTTCACATTTCCATCATGCGAAAGCAGTAGCTCTTTTTCATGTGGTTACTCTTTAGTACTGAGAAACAGAACTGTTGTGTTCAAATTGCAGATAGATCCAGAGAATAAAAGTAGGGCAGGTACTAACTGGAGGGTCACTATTGCACTAGCCTTCTGCAGCCGAAAATTTATGCACAGTTCAGCAATAAACTGAGAGGTTGACTCACATAAACATGTTCATCATAGGAAACTCAGGTGCACAGCAGAAGTAAAAATATCTGAAGGAAGGCTGGCAAGAGGAGGCTCACTCCTGGAGATCTTCACCTGCAGAGAGTTACTAGTTCAGAATTTGAAACCTAGTGAAAGTTATTTGTACCAGGTCATTTTTCTCCCTGGAAATGAGTTTTCATCCTTTTTTTGTTTGTTTAATTTCAGTCTTTGGGTAATGCACATATATTTCATACATCTCTGAACACCCTCTGCATTTCATGACAACCTGCAAGCAGGCCTGATGGATTGTTCCACTTCACAATCGGGGCTACATAAGTAAGGCTAGTGCTTTCTGAAGTGAGTGTTATAGATAATTAAATGTCATCAGTTTTACTGGAATAATAAGCAGAGTATTATCAAAGAGGAATGTGCTCCTTTGTCTTTTGATGCTTGAACAAAATGTCTTGGCTCCGAGTAGAATGTATCCTCTATTAAGTCCCAATAACATTTGCGGGGTAAATCCCTGTAGTCCGTAACTATATAACATCCATCATTTTCCAGGCTGGAAATCTGCACAAACAGTTGTTCCAGGTAAGCATTCCTAAATGTTTCCTTTTGGTTTTACTTTGGAAAATGAACTGAAAATGAACCTTATCTGACAGAATTTTCTATGGTTTCCTAGTGGAAGCATGGAGATTACACTTAAAAACTCAGTCTGAAAAACTGGAATGAATTTTGACCATGTATGAGATAAGATTTGTTGCAGTATTTAGGACATATCTCAAAGGAGATTGAAAAGAAAACAAGAACAAAACTTGTTTGGGTGGGTCATTACCATTCCTTTAGAAGTGTGTGGAGATCCCCAGTAAGTTCTTGGGTGGGATGCCCAGTGTAACCACATATCAGAAGTGGTGGGATAAATCCTCAGCACAACATTGGAAGATGCCACATGTAAATGACCCAACATTGTATCTTTGTCTCTCTCAGAATTCCTCATATTCAGGATGGGTACAAGAAAAGAAAATGTGCGAACAATAATCTTACTATTCCTTATACTGGAATTCTCCTCCAGGACTAATTTAGGAACTATTTTACCTTTTCCCTTTAATCCTCCAGGGCTGATTTAGTAATTATTTTAACTATTCTCTTTAACGTGCTGGGACTTTGTGGACTTCTGCCTCCTGGCCTTCATAATAGCTATTCCTTTCCGATTAATGACTCACGAGCTCATCAGATTCCTGAACTGAAGAGGCATCATGCTGGAATGCCACAGCATCCACCTCTGAGCCTGCAGATACGCAGAGCAAATTTGCCATAACACCAAATGACACAGTGGCAAAGAGGCGGCCTGCAAAGTTTGCAAATGCAACTCAGATAAGCAGAACGGTGTCAGCTATCCCCACCTGCATGACTAACCTTTCTGACAATAGATCACTTCACTTCATCACATTAGTCCATTCAAATGTTTTGCCATTTGTGGGAGTAGGAGTGAAATATGTACCCCAAACAAGAGAAAGGTATTTGTAAACAAAGGCAGATAGAGGTGAGGATTTAATCCACTGCCAAGGTTTCGTAAAGATGATCTGATCTCTTGCTGGAATATTGCTCTGTAGATGTAACTCATTAAAGGACATGTTGATTATGTCTTGCAAGGAGCCAACGCAAGGTTGTGTGCTACTAGCATATAGGCATACACCTCTGGTGCACATACCTGACACACTACAAGTTTTGCTTAAAATTGATAGTGTATGAGGCCAGGCAGAGTTTCTGTAACAAACTGGTCAGCTTTTTTTTCAAAATAAACATTCTTAGAACTTTCTTGCATTAAAAATAGATAAATAAATAAATAGTTCTTCATTTTAAAAGTGCTAGTGATTCCACCAAAATTCAGAAATCACAAATCAGTGCATTTTCCTCTGCATGTTGTCCCCCCTCCAAATCACAAGATGCTAAATCACTATTTTAGGCTATAAGAACAGATTTTTAGTTCCTTTAATCAGTAGTTTCTGTATTTTAGGATGTTAACGACTGTCTTCATAACAATGGAGGTTTTAACTGTCCTTTAAAACAAGCTGTACTACAACCTCTGGAACCCATGATGCCTGGTTTCTTTCTTACAAATTTGGGTTTCATGACTGAAATCTGTTGTCTAATAAGGTGCGTGTTCAGAGTGAAGCCTTTCCCATGACTGGGCCCTTTTAAATACCTTCCCCCTTTTGAAGTCTCTGGTATCTAATGAATGAGATTAAGTCCAATTTCTCCTACTGTGGAAGGACTAATAGCATCTCCAGCTATATCCACCTGTTAAATACCGTTCTCCCTTAGAAGAGCTGCCAAGGACAGAAGTCCTGTAGCACAGTGCTGCCTCATTTGTTCAGCTTGTCTTTCAGGTGGCCAAAAGTTCATCTGCATGATTACACAGTCAAAAGCTTTGAAGGTGATGCAACAGTATGTATAAATTTGTCTTACAGATGAAAGCATGTTTTTAGTAGTCTTGTGAAAGGAAAATGCGATTTTCAAATTTGATGTGAACCATATTGTATTAATCTTTCTGAAGCTCTTCTTTGAATATTTTTTCATGAGCTACTGCATCAAGAAGGGCACTCCTAAACCCAGCTGACGTGTTTGAGTGAGATAAGGTTTTGCAAGATTTTTAATCTTTATAATTCCATCAGGTGTATCATTTATTTAGGATTTAAAGTTTCACATACCATAGCAAATGTAGCCCAAAAGGCATGGTTACCAAAGCATCCCTATACAATGATAAAAACTATTCTTCCCTGTATG
Organism: Clamator glandarius; assembly: GCA_033459285.1. Taxonomy (NCBI): domain Eukaryota; kingdom Metazoa; phylum Chordata; class Aves; order Cuculiformes; family Cuculidae; genus Clamator; species Clamator glandarius. The sequence continues at coordinate 6,704,497 of JAUNZM010000329.1, read as the reverse complement.
CATAGATTACAATTTTGTCAAGGCACATCATTCTCCATTTAAATCTAAGGAAGGACTGTCATATAAAGTAGAGCTGTGTTCATTCAACTGCTTAAGAGTGAGCCTGGTAACAAAGGGTCGTTGTGGGTCCTGTCACACTCTGCTGCTGTATGATAAGGACCAGAGTAAATTAAATTTCCTGTGACTCACCTGCAATTGGAGGGGAATTTATTGCTTAGTCGCTGCTACAGCATATGGATTTGTCTTTCCCTGTGTACACAGACATGCAGTAAGTATGCAGAGGCCCACTAAGGAGAACGTGCCTGTTATTTTGCAACAGGCTGTTGTGAAAACAGGCTGTTTCAGGGGGACCTGCAGCAGAAGGAAAGGTAGTGTGGAAACTTCTGCAAATGAGTCAAGGAGTGGTGTTGTTAAAAGCCAGAAAGCAGGTGTACACAATGTCCTTTTTGAGTGGATGAATGGTGTCAGCAGGCAGGAAAACCAGAGCAGCTCTCCTGCTCATTAATTCTCTCTGTCATCCCACCATTTCCTGTTCATTAACTCCCTCACATGTTTCCCCTCACTGCCAGAGCCTGTTACTCAGACTCAAACACTGTCTCAGAAAGGGAAGGGTGTTGAAAGAAAGGGCTGGAGCAAGATCTTGCATTCCCCACGTCTCCCAAGCTATCTTTCCTGCTAGAAAGAAATCAAACCGAGCATTTTACACATCCTTGGAGAGATAAATATAAGTCAGGTTTAAGGAAGGAATTTGCCCTCCAGCCAGGATTTACCCTTGTGCTGCTTATTCTGTCAGAAAACTTGTTTTTTCTGAAGGGACTGTCTCACCCACCTCTGAATCTCACCCATGTTCTAAATCCTTCAGGAAGAAATAAACATGAACACCTGGTTTTGTTTTAACTGGTATTTGTAAGAAGGGCAGTTTGTTTCTTGTTGCTTTTTTTGGTAAGTTTTGGTATATTTTATTTGCAGTTGTTATACCTGGCTGATGTGGTGGCAACGTGATGGACTGTGTGGACACACACACAGATAGACTGTATAGCTGTCCTCTGAGGACAGTATAAAATACCTCCCTTCTGATAGTATCTTTTGACTTATCATGGTCCATGGTTCTCGATGCACTGCTGGACCACAGGAGTGTTGCCCATGGTCCCAGGTTCTTATCCAGAATGGAAAGGGACCAGACGACCTTCTCTTACATTCTTCTTCAGATCAGAGTCAGTCGTAGGAAGTCTCTGCTGGGATACGAAAGCTTTGTGCAGGGGAAGAAGGGTTTGTGGGCTGGAGAGCTCACATGCTTTGGCTATGAAGCACGGTGTCTTCTGGGATGATATGGAGTCTTCGACATAAGCTTTTTTTTATCCATTGTATTGACAGGCACTACAAGTGGCAATGTCTTGTTGGTTATTTCATTTCCTTTATCCAGGCCAGTTAGTACTGGACTTGTTTTCCTACACAGTACAATTAGAAGTGCTAGGACTGTGGAACCCCAGTTAGACCTTTGAGTGAGCCTTGGTGTGTCCCCAAGGCTACAAGTGCAAGGCCAGACCAATAGGCCACCCAAACTAGAGTTGCTCTGCCCGTATTTGCTCACACTGACCCAGCAGACTTAGTCCTTTCACACAGACACACTATCTGTGGCTTTTTGCATGATTTAATTCAGTTCTGCCAAAAGGCACTGCTTCAAATTAAACTCAGAGTTAATGGCTACTATCACGTGCGCTCATTACTGTGAACACCTTCATCTAGGTGCACTGCCTTTTCATGTCAGCTTTGCACTAATGCCTTCAAAGCCATGTAGAGGTACAGAAGCAATAAAAGCAGCAAGGGGAAAAATGATGCTGTTCACACATTCAAGCAATTTCTTAGCAGAATCAGTCCTTCCAAATCAATGAGGCTTTTCTTGGCTATTTACTTTCAGTGTTGTTTTATTTCAAACAACTCTTGCCTGCCCAACCCTGCACAGTCGAGTAGCCATGGGGTGAACATTGTGGTGAGGAACACCCAGTGCTCATACGATTTCCATTCAGTGCTTCACTTTCAAAATGGGTAGGGATGGACGGGAGTGGTGAAGAACAAAACCAAAAGAGCCGACATGCATTATTTAGGACAAACGGACTTGATTATGGATCCTGGAGGTGCTAATAGACTGATGGATTATGGGCTCAGCATTTCTGGGATTTGAGCTGTCTGGCTTCCACTGTGCTTTCATTGTGGCAGCTCTCTCTCTTTTCATTGCTTTTTGCTGGAAACATTGCACCAGAGCACAAGTGAAGTGAAGCAGGTCCTAACTAGACCCAACAGCTGCCTTTTGTTGCTGTTGTGGAACCAGCTGTGAGGAGGTAATATAATCACTCTTCTGTACCAGTCAGCTGCACATCATAAGCATCTTTTTTGGATGCAGGGGACCTGGAGGCAGCTCCTGTGGTGATGTAAATGCTAATTGGGCCCACAGCATGCTATTTTATGCCCCATTTGACGTACTAAGCATTTGTTGTTCTGTCTCATGAGCATAAAGTTGACTGAATGGATATTCTGCACTGCTTTTATTACAGTGAAACTCGTGTTTCATTCATATGCAGGAGGGGTCTTTGTGCTGATTCCTCTAGTGGAAGGAATGGTTTCTTGGCTTTCTGATCCGTTTCTCTTTTCTACAATAAAACTTTACTGTGATGTCAGTCAGCTCAGGCTCGGAGTGCTCACATTTGAGATGCTGTATTTTTTTTCCTTTCCTTTCTTTTTACAAATAAGCACGTTTTGGATGGATGACTGGGGCTTGTTTTTACAAAAAGTCAACTCACCTGGACTTACATCAGCTCTGTATTTTTCTGTCTGAGATTTCTGATATGAAATCAGGTTTGATGGAAGAATACCTAATAAGCCACAGAAGAAATCATAGAAAGAATAATTTAACAGCTTATCATCGCAGGTCATGGTTTGTTATGAGCAGGGCAGTATTTGAGTGTACTTGGAGTGGGACTAGGAGCTGTCGTTCTTAGAAACAAACACAATATTATGTAAATACTGAAGACAGCTGAGCATCCGCTTTAAGGAAGTGGCCTGTGGACAGCTAGCCTGAGCTTTAGGTACTGATTTTAACTGAAATTAATTTTAATATGTCATTAAGGACAAGTTATGTTATTTGAACTTCAATTTCCCATGTATATATTCGACTTATTGCCTTTTTAAAGTATGCTAAAGCCCTACCTTAGAAAGAGTTTTAACCAGTCAGAAAATGTACACATTGGTTCACCAAGTATCCTTTGCAGCTGTTTCAGTAGTATGTTTTCTGCTGAGATGAGGTGGAATATTATGATATTTCACTGGCTAAATATTGTGCTTGATGGGGTCAGTCTGTATCAGCACATTCAACTAAAGATGACAGAATGTGAGTTTTCAGAGTGGTTATTGGTTTGGCAGAGGAGAATATACATTACAGCAGCTCCATTATGGGTACTGTAGGAGATGGATCAAGAAGAGATCCGTTACTGGTCAGCAATGCAAAGGGTTGGTGTTAGGTACCTGCTCAGAAAAAGAAAAATTAATAAATGCAAGAAATTAAGTCAGAAACAAAGAACACTTGCTACTTGTGTAAGTTTCTGTGCTGAATGTCTTGAGTTATACTTCATTTACTCTGCATTTTTATGTCCCAGGTTCAGGTTCAGTGGTCGTATCCTTGGCCTTGCTCTCATTCATCAGTACCTTCTTGATGCTTTCTTCACAAGGCCGTTCTACAAAGCGCTACTAAGGCTGTAAGTATAAGCATGCAGCCATGCAGAAGCCATGCATGAACCATGCAGAAACAGTAATACTACAGCAAGTTCTGCAGAGACAGAGACCCTCGCGGAGTTGCTTCAAGCGCTCTGACCTTCAAGTCCTTTCTGCTGTTGGTTGATTGGGTTTTGATACAAAAGAAACTTGCCCTTTGTAAATACTGACTACGTTAATAAAAATGCATAGTACATATGACAGTTAGGAACACACCTTTGAAAGTGCTGATCCATAATTCCAAAGTCTACTACTGTTGAAATGTTATCAAAGCAACTAAAATTATATGTGGAAGACTGCAAAGCATCTTTGATGGAACAAAACAAAACAACAACAAAAATGGGAGGCAGCTCATCTTAAGAAAAATACAAAATTTCTCACACCTCACTGGTGGAGTATGTTTTCATTCTAAACAACTTTGATAATTGGGTTTACTAATGTAGATATAAACAGTGAGTGTTTCATATTGGTCTTCTGCTGTCTTTTACAGTAGTAAGCAGAAGCTACTAGTGATATATTATTTTCAATGTCAAGTTTACAAGGTTAACATTAATTGACAATCTGTCTATCTTTAATTAATAGACTGCAATAAGACAAGGTACATAAAATTTGTAACAATGAGAAAACCCATTAGTAGTAAGTCAAGATTGCAATTAAATGACGAAGAGCAGCATAAAGCTTAACTAAAATAGTTTAGCTGTAAGGGTGGTTCCAAATTAGCAAATATAATTGTCCTAACAGTCCTTCAAGTTTTTTAATTGTATTTAATCTTATTTTTTTAACAATGAGCATTGCTGAGGACTCAACACTCGTATCTATATTGTGTCTGTGCTAGTCTGGAAACAAACTGAAACCTAGAGTGCTCGCTGCATCATTATTGCCCCTTTAGGAGATTTGAAAGCAGACTTGTAACGTCCCTCTGCCCTCTCAGCAAACAAGGCTGATTCCTTAGCAGAAATTTAGGCTGCCTGGCTTACCTTTTGTCAGTCTTGTGTGATCGCTTCAAGAATGATACGTACATGGAAGCAGCCAGGAACAACATGGCTGGGCCCACCTGGTAAGTGTGTATTCTGAAGTGCAGAGCATCCTGAAGATGCACATAAAATCAAGCCCCAGAGGCGCCTTCTGACAGCAAATAGTGTAGGCAGACAGCAGGTTTGGCTTTGATCCCAGCCATGCAAAGCAGTTTCAAAACTGCATTGAGGGTCTGTGTAACAGGCTTTGATGCAAACAAAACCAAATCAACACCAGCTTTATGTTGGATTGTCAGCATAAATGTTCTTAGTAGTAAGTGAGCCTGCCAGTAGTCATAGGGTCATGTATTGAGCTACATATTTTTTTCTTGCCTCTTGATCAGGCCGTGTGATTTAAGTGACTTAGAGTACCTTGATGAAGAGTTCCATCAGAGCTTGCAGTGGATGAAGGATAATAACATCACAGACATCCTGGATCTCACCTTCACAGTGAATGAGGAGGTGTTTGGACAGGTGAGCACAAGTATGCAAAATATCTGGAAAGCGAATTTGAAGCTGAGAGAGTTGGGCATGATGAACATCTTTCTGTCAGAACAGATCCTTCAACCTTTCAATAACATATTCTTCCTTCTTTTTCTTTCAAGCCACCTGTTTCAATGCAGATGTTTATTCTTAGTGTGTATAATACAAAATACCAGCCCCCCTACAGACCTGTTGAGCTACACACTGATGAGCATGAGGAATTCTCTCAAGTGGAGTGCAGCTCAACTCTCCAGAGAGTCATTCACACAGATGTGGCATTCGGTGAATGCAAGCAGTTTAGCTTAAAGCTGATGTGGCTGAAAGGAGGAGGTTGGGGATAAGGTAGTAAAAAAATAATACATTTAGCGGGTGGTGTAAGACCTGGCAACTCTCACCATTATTTTCTCTGATTAGAATCTGTTAGATTCTGTGTTTCTTACTTACCTTGCACCTACTTAACGATCTGGTATGTACATCCATTTATTATGCTTTCTACCACGCAACTCTACCTTAGCCTGACAGTTCTTTTCAACCTAGCTATCTGGATAACTGCAGCCTTAAACAGAGTGCAACTGTGTCTCAAAAGCAGACTAGCAAAACATCTCCTGTGGGATCCTTTGGGTTGTGCTAAGGACTTGGTGCTCTCTACTGTTGTAATTTATGCAAGATCATAACTGTCTCTGGAAGGTCTTGAAGGGACACAAAGCAATATTCAGACCAAGATTAAGGACCTCCAAGGAGATACTGAAAACTAGAGACTGAAGAACCAAGCTCACAAAATACTGCAGAAGCTCAGGGGGTGGAAGTTAACTTGTGTAGGGAGCAGATCCACAGTTTCAAAGGGAGTGGAGAGGTCAGGTGGAATTTATAGAGAGTGGCTCTTAGCCCTTGAAAATAAAGTTGACAAGAAGAGTTTGCACAGAGCTAGGATAGCTCTGCAAGCTAGGGAAGAGTTAGCCTGAATCCTGAGGGGAGAAATCGTGGCCCTAAGAGTAAAGGCTGCTCCACTGTGAGGTCAAAGGTAACAGAAAGGAAGCAAAACTGCAGGGGATATTTTCAAAACTGAATTCAGTCTGCTTATAGTATAAGCTTGTGAGAGATGAGCAGAATCAAGAGTGGATGAAATTAGATGGAAGGACAGAAGGATCGAAGTAAGAAGCCGCTATGGGAAAGGTAACACTGGTTTTGCACAGACTTAAATGCAAAGGTTTTTCATGGTCTTTGAGCAGAGAGATTGCGTGACATTCAGTTGACAGTATGGTGGTTTCCCCGGAAGGTATGGCTATGTAAGACTAATACTCAAAGACAGGCGAACATACAGACATATCCACAAAGACAGATAAGACAAGTTTGTATTTACATTGGAAGACTACAAAGATGAATAAGAATTTCAGCTTGAATTGCCTTGATGCATCTGAATGTAACATTTGGCACACTAATTACTTGTTATGCTCTACCCAAAGAAAAGAGCATATAGATTACATAGAAAAGATTACATAGGAGTTTGTTGTGGAAGACAAGAGATGACTCCAAAGAGAACAGAAAAAAAAAATCACAATCTGTTGTAGAAAAAAAAAATCACAATCTGTTGTAGATACTGTGATATGAAAGCAAAAGAACATTAAAAGCCAGATTTTTATGCCAGTTCACATGTTGTCTAGTACTTTATGTCATATGTACTAGACACTAACCTTGCTAGATGTAGTGATGGGGGGGAAAAATGCTTCTCGCTGTGAATTATAACTGTCAAAATCCAAGAGTCCTAACTGAAAGTGAGATTGTTTTCCCCTTCTGAAATTTGCCAAGTGCTGACAGCAAAATAACAAACAAATCACAGTCACATGTTATGCTCCCAGATGGATCCAAATTGGAAATTCTTGCATGCCAAGAGTGTCTGACCACTTACATGCCATCTGAACATTGCTTTGCTGGATACATGTGCAAGTGTAGATCACAGTGGTAGTCCTGCTAGTATTTGAGAGGCTGGATCTCAAGGGAGAAATAGTGGCTCTCTGAGAAAAGCCATCTGGTAGATGGGTTGCAGCCCTTTTGTCCTGCTTCCACTATGACTTTATTATGTACCAGTCACTGCTACTTTCATTTTTTCTTTCTTGTCTCATCTCTGACATGAATTTAGCTTTTAAACCTTTCAGGCCAAGTCCTCTTTCTTGGTCTCTTTTTTTTCAAATTTACCACTGAGGAGCTCTGGCCTTCTTGCACACTGGTGCCGGCAGCGCTGCCATCATAGCAAAGATACAATGTCAAACCAAGCATCACACATTTTTACTGGTGGGAACTGGATGCCAGTTTGAGAATTTCACTTACAATACTGAGAGGTGTCAGTTGCTTGTGACCTTTGGTACTTACTTTCTTATTCTTTTACCCAGTAGAAGGTGCTCTTTGAGAACTCTCTGTATGTCTGGGTGCAGATAGGGCCTATCTCCAAGCCCTGGTAATTGCTCCAGCCAGGTAAAAATAGTGAGCTAAACTGGTTGAAATGTCTCCTTGCTACTCTGAAACATGATTGTGAGTTCTAGCTCACAGCTGTGGTTAATGCCCTGTGAACAAGAAAGAAAAAGTAGAGACACATTGTTATTGATTGCCTGCCTCCAGTCCTAGACAACTAATTGTATTTGAAATTATATGGATAACGAGAAGTCAGAGAAATCACTAGCATGTCTACATGTTTGTGGGAAATCTTGCAGGAGATTTAGAACATCTGGGCTTAGCAATTGTGCTTGAAGCTAGACTAGTCATTGGTTTTAACACATGTATCTGACTGCCACACAGTCTTGAAAAATATGGCATGAGAGCTGGGCCAGAGTCTTACCCTCTGGATGATCAGCACTGCTTATGTAATGGTGATGCAGTGACTTACATTTGGGAATTTAACCTGAACCAGCTGAGAATTCCTAACTCATTACATCCAACCTTTCTCGTTCTTGCTGTTTCTCAACAAAGCTACAGATTAGATGACTCATGGAATGTTTCCATAATTCATAATATTACAACAGGTCCCTCAAGCAAAGTGACCTAAATACTATATATGCTGTGTGCTGTCTGTTTGGCTAATATATAGATAATAATATAAATAGCATGTAAATACTATGAATAATGAATATGTATTCCTGCAGCACATTTACTGTCTGTGCTAGACATCAGTATTGTAGCAGCAGAAAACAGAAGAGGAGAGCAAAACAATCTTCCTTTCAAATCCACTAGATTAAATGTGAAAATAATTGCAAAATAAATATTATTTTCTGTCACATGTGAGAAGGAGTATGTACTTGCTGGGTAGAATCTGGATGGATTCCTTAAATCCCTTCACAATCTTAAGCCTTAGTAACCCAAGCCAACTAAATTAACCATTAAATGCAATGAAATGCTGTTGTTCTTAGATTTAAAAAAAAAAGAAGTTATTTACAGTATGAATACTTCTCGGGTTTGGGTGGCTCATACAAAACTCTGCATACCACAGTGACTATGTTTGTCATTTGTGCAGGGTGCTGTGCAGGTCTTATTTAGAAAGCGTATTGAGAGTATTCGTTTTGTGATAATTTCTTTGGCTATCAGCATTTCCAAGTAAACACATTTATTAACACTTGAGGAAGGATAACACTTGTTGCCTATGAAATAAGTAGATATCCTTTCCAGCTGGTGAAACAGTCTGCCTATTGCAATACCGTAATTTCCTCTCCATCCTGTTGTTTCCTATACTGTTGCTTGGTAAATATACAGCAGGTAGCAAGCTGGTACAGTTGCCAACCTCTGTACAGCTCCTAGGAAGGGAAAGGAAGAGGAGAAGGATGAAAAGATGGGCCAGAGTGGCATGTATTATGTGGCTTACAGATGTTGATCTGAATCAGTCTTTGTTGGTACAGTTTGAAGTAACCTAAAGGTCAGTCCAAAGGGGGAGTCTCTCATTATCTTCTTTGTTTCCACTGCAAATGAACAAGAGGCCAGAACAAGAAATGTGGCTGTTATATTTCTCACTCACATTTTCAAAGTACTATTTAGATTTGAAACATATTGTGATCCATATATTGCTACATCACTGTTTATCTTTGTTCTGTAGGTGACAGAGAGAGAGTTGAAATCTGGAGGGGCAAATACAGCAGTGACAGAAAAGAACAAAAAAGAGTACATCGAGAGAATGGTTAAGTGGCGAGTGGAACGAGGAGTGGTTCAGCAAACAGAGGCCCTGGTCCGTGGCTTCTACGAAGTAAGTAATGAAACGATGGTCCCACCGCCTTCCATTCCTCAGCTGAATGAGATGACCCCATGGCTGCCCAGGGAGGTGGTTGAGTCACGAGGAGCTGAGGGGCATGGTTTAGTGTTTGATAGGAATGGTTGGACTCGATGATCCGATGGGTCTCTTCCGACCTGGTGATTCTATGATTCTATGATTCTATGGCTAAACTTTGCTTGATCAGTACCCTAGGAAATAGCTCAACGGACATAGATGGCTAGGAATTGGAGTGCCTGGAACTGTAGATACAGGGACTGTTGGTATAGTATGTTTAGCGTTAAGGGAGAAAGGAAAGAAAAGTATGCTCTGAATGTAATAAAGCAGGCAGGGATGAGGTTAGGAAAGCGAAAGCCCTGATAGAGTTAAATCTGGCCAGGGATGTTAAGGGCAACAGAAAAGCTTCTATAGGTATGTCAGGGATAAAAGGAAGACTAAGTCAAAGTGGACCCTCTCCCAAAGGAAACAGGAGACCTGCTTACCCAGGAATCACTTTTCCACCACAGTCTTCACTGGCAAGGGTTCAAGCCACACTGTCCAAATTTCAGAAGGCAAAGGCAGGGACTGGGAGGCCAGGGAACTGCCCACTGTAGGAGAGGATCGGGTGCGAGACCTCTTAAGGAATGTCAAGGTGCACAAGTCCATGGGACCTGATAGATGCATCCATGGGTCCTGAGGGAACTGGTGTATTAAGTTGCTAAAACACTATCCATCGTATTGGAAAAGCTGTGGCAATCTGGTAAAGTTCCCACTGACTGGAAAACCCCGATGTTTAAAATAAGAAAAGGAAGAGCCAGGGAACTACAGGCCAATCAGTCTCACCTCTGTGCCCAGCAAGATCATGGAGCAGATCCTCCTAGAAATTGAAAATACGGAAATATGGAAAATGAGGGGGTGATCAGTGACAGCCAACATGTCTTCACTAAGGGCAGAGGGGAGATTTAGCTTAGATACTAGGAAGAAATTTTTTACTGTGAGGGTGATGAGGAACTGGCACAGGTTGCCCAGAGAAGTCGTGGATGCCCCATCCCTGGAGGTGTGCAAGGCCAGGCTGGATGGGGATTTGAGCAGTGTGATCCAGTGGGAGGTGTCCCTGCCCATGGAAGAACTGGATTATCATAGAATCATGGAATAGTTTGGGTTGGAAGGCACCTTAAAGATCATTTAGTTCCAACCCCCCTGCAATGGGCCCTTCCAACCCAAACCATTCTATAATTCTATAATAATCAAGAGTATCAAGAAAAGTATTGCTTTCTATTTGCATAGTAAGAGATGTTTACAAATTTTGTTATATGCTGCTGTGATACAAAAGAAAATTGTGAAGAATTGTACACTTCAGAGAGGAGCTGGTAGCCAGGGACATTTTAGGGACTCTTTAGGAACTCATTGCAGTGAAGTTGGTCCTAGGATGAAGTCAGCTATGATCTTATGGTATTCATGGATGCTGCTCCATTGTTGTCCCTTGATTTTGCTAATTTATCTTTGCTGAAGACCAGGATCTGAGAACATCCTTTGGGCAGATCTGCTACAAAGTCTACAGTCTTTGACTATCAAAATCACTTGTCAGAATGAAAGGAACAACAAACAATGTTCTGCCCAGATTACGTCCTGTCACTTGTACTGTTTCATTCTAGTTAAATCTCACATGTAATCATTGTTTGCATTCAAAATATCAGCAGGCTCCCTGAAGAAGTGCACAGATTTATCAGTAGAAGAGTGGAAGTTAGCTGTCAGCATGCATACTTCATCAGGATAAACAGCTGGCCATCAAGGCCATAGGTTTATGAGACATTATGCTGCTTCTGTGCTTACAAGTGTTTTTTTGTTCCAGGTTGTGGACTCCAGGCTTGTCTCTGTTTTTGATGCCAGAGAACTGGAGCTGGTTATAGCTGGCACTGCAGAAATAGATCTCAATGACTGGCGTAACAACACAGAATATCGCGGAGGTAAACTGCTGATGCATACTAACATCTTGACTATTTTCAGTCTAAAACGTGAAGACTTGGTTCATCTTTTCCTTCTGTCTTTCTGGAGGGAAACGCCCTATTTTGTTCAGGAAGTTTTTGTTAGAATAACTCATGAAATAAAACAAACAAGATCTCGAGATTGGATCAACAGATGTAATAATACTAAAATTGTCTCTGCTTCTTCTATCCAGATTTTATTCACTGAATTCCTACCAGCTTAACAGGACTTTTGACTATAGAGGACTGAAAAGGATTTTCAGTGTTAGATCTAAAAGTTTCTTACTCAGATGACTGAATGAACTCCTGGCCTTGCTGAAAGTAATATCACAAGTCCTCTTGGCTTCCGCAGGGACATGAATTCAAGAGATGAATTTAATGGTTCCCAATTACACTTCAACAAAATACAGATCTTGCTTAACCATCCCCTCAGTCTAAACTATGTCAAGTCGGACTTTTTCTCCCCTTCTTTTCTAATGCTTGGCCTGGTTTTGCTTTAAACACTGAGCATGATTTATCCAGACTGTCTTGGGTGATGGATAAATGTGAAATCCCTCAGTTCTGCACTACAAAAGGAAAGTCCCTGAGGTTCACATATCCTCCCCTGAAATACAAGCCTTAAGTCTTTGCTGCTCACTGCTCAGCCTTTGTTACCTTGAAATATACAGCTTACCACAAGCACAGCTGGTCCCTCAAGTTATTCTCCTCCTCCTTTTTTCTCTTTAGCTATTGAAACAGATTCAGCCTGGGTTTATGCTGGCTTTCACTAGAACAAACCAAGGCACAGAGCCCCTCAGATGGGAAGTTTGCCAGGGAAGGGCATACCAACTCCTCTCCATATGTTGGACACTATTGTAATTCAAAACAGAATTTATTTGGGAATTACAAATCGTTAAGTTGTTAGGACTCACAGTGTGTAGCATATTGCAATTGGTCTTCTATATCTCATGCAGGTAACCTCAGTTCTTGCCAAGGGATCTGTGAGAGGCCAATGTGCCTTAAATAAATATTTGAGTTTCAGGGTTTTAAATGATTTAATAATATTAGAGTTTCTACAGCCAGGACAAGATGGGGGATGGGACCTACTGCTCATCAAGAACAAGATACGTTGTTAGATCAGGATCTTTTCAGTCGGAGATCTACTACCCCTTGCTAGTGGGAACACTTTGACTGTTACTACTTCCCACTCATGGGGTGCAAGTTTAATTTCCCTCTCTTGCTTCTTGGTTTAGGTTACCATGATGGTCACATAGTAATACGATGGTTCTGGGCAGCAGTGGAGAGATTTAACAATGAGCAGAGACTCCGGTTGCTGCAGTTCGTCACTGGAACATCTAGTGTGCCGTATGAAGGCTTTGCAGCTCTTCGAGGGAGCAATGGGCTGCGCCGCTTCTGTATAGAGAAATGGGGGAAAATAACCTCCCTCCCAAGGTATGTTCCATCTAGGATACGGAACTAGAAGTGCTGTGAGAAAGGTAACCCTGGTGCTTTTTTGCATCTCTTTGACAGCAAAAGATAATGAATACAAGTAAGGACATCTTAAAGCAGCAAAGAGACACTTAACGGTTTGTTCTATAACTAAATTCAGAGAAAAGTGTTTTCTTTTGCTGCTTTTTGGATTTGCAGGATCAGTTTAAAACACTTTGAATCCTGGGAAGTGATTAAGATAAATATTACCATAGGACCAAACATAGTTCTCTTATTTTGATTCTGGAACAGATCCAGACCAGCAGGAGCCTGTCAGCTGATTGTTCCCTTTACTTCCAAAATACTGGTAAAAATACTTGTGAGCTTACAGAGCCATGAAAGCCAGAATTTGTCTCTGAATTTTGGCCAGAGACCTGAGTGTAATCCCTTCATTTGCTCTGATGGTTCCACATTTTATTACGAGGAAGTTTAGTGAAAGGACTTCAGTCCATGTGGTGATAATACCCAATTTGTTACATCTAGTACAGTCAGCCAGCTAGGAATAAATGAGCCATAATGTCATACAGAGTCAACAGACTTCACATTGCTTCCCAGAGGAGAGGTCATCTTCCTTTGCAGAACAAAAGGGCTGGGGCACAGGGGGTGATCTGACTTTTATAAGGCTACCCAAGAGAGCCACGGCCCAGCTAGTAATACATCCTGCTTTGAGTTCTGCTGTAGCGTTTTAACCATGACAAGCACCCTCTCTTCCTTACTAAAGTAAATCACCTTTTCTTAAATGTCCTTGCACTTGCCGGAGGCTCTCCCCCATTTTGATTACAGAGCACTTTTCAGAGCATCCCAGCACCTCTCAGTTAGTTTCGCTATGTGACCCTTTTAGGTAGCATCTTTTGGAAGGCAAATGGTTTTTTCCCATCCTTACTCATTTGCTTTCACTTCCAGTCCAAAGGAGGCTACTTTCATGGCACAGAGCAAAAATCTCTTCTCACAGGCCTCGCAGATATATTTAGGCAATCACGTTACAATGGATCCAGTCCAGTTTTCTAGTTACTTGCCATCCGTGTTGTTTACCCAGAAGCATGCTATAAAACATGGACTTGAGCAGACCTCCAGAGTCCTCTGGAAAGTACCCTCTTAGAGCAAGCCTGCTCAAGTCCAGGCTTATGCAGTGGGAAGACAAGGAAACTGGACCAGGGCACTATATCAATCAGCACACATTATGAGCTAACATCTTGTGTGGACTCCCTCTTAAGTCAGGAAAAGGGAAGTGTTTTTAAGGCAGAACTCATCCCAGCTGTACACAGACTTTTACAAAAGTTTAATTGAATCACACCTGGTATATTCTGATTTATGTTTATAAAGGCTCCACAAAGACTATATGGAGCGCTAGAGCCTACATGAAACCTAGACTCTGAGATTAGTAGGCTCTGAGATTTATGAACAGGTGAAAACACGGAAGGTCAGTGAGATGACTCATGCCCTCTGAGCTTCAGCCAGCAATGTGGAAAGAAAGCCTGAGAACTACATCTTGCTGTGCATAGGCCAGATCCTCGTTTTGCAGCATATGTATAGTCTGGCTTTATGTGAGGTTTTCAGAGCTGACCAAGGGGATTCCTGCCTGTAGGCAGACAGCAACTAGAAGTCACAGACTTGTGCAGCATTTCTCCAGAGCAATATTTGCGCTCCTTCAGGATGGGAAGGGGTGAGAGGGGAGGATAGACCTTGTTGTACACACAGAAAATGCCCTGGGCTGACCCATCAAGTTCTGAAAAGGTAATTGGCCTCTTTCTGCTCTGCTTAACTTTATTTGTGAACTTAGGCATTACTTATGACCTAGATTCAGTTAGCCCCGAGATATTCACATTAACATTTTATTCTTGTCTGGTGATCACCCTGCCTGAAAGAGGCCTCTTTTCCAGGTGAAAGTTGTTAGCACCTTTAAGAAGTCTTAGAGTTCTGCATTCGTTTTAGCCAGGGGAAAGAGAAACAACACTTGCTTATGGGGAATAAACACAGCTTAATCACCATGAATTATTACCTGCATTTTTATAAAATTATGGGGTGCTGCCAAGTATACACAGTGTTAAGAAATACATAAAACACACAGGCTAAACCTGGAGGCTCTCTGAATCCTTAGTTAAGCAACAAATAAATGTTATTTTAAACTCTTTGCAAATACCCGATTGTGGATGGCTTGTGTTTATTTAGATTTACTTGCATATTTACTTAGACTTAGAGGCTAAAAAAGTCATATGTCATGTCCTGTAGGCCTTTTGGCCTCTGTGATATGGTATGAGTGTAACTAACTTTAGCTGTTTAAAATAAACCAGAACAAATTCGCTTCTCCCTCTTAACAATTCCTACAGTTGCACAGTGAGAGTTACCGTTGCTCCGTGTTTTCAAAGTCTTAGAGAAAAACCCCACAGCTTTCTCTTTTCTCAGCTGTCTGAATATTTAGTCATTTATGTGATTAGGTATGGTTTGTACCTCTTAATTACCAGCCTTAGTACTTAGGTCCTGACCAAATAAATGTGATACAGTGAGAGGTGTTATAGAAGCTTGCACTAAGCTGATGCATTTGGTTTTCTTGACAGCCAGGTAGATGGTGGGTCACAGGTTAGTCTGGTCTTTGGGTTTTCAGCTACTTTGCAAAGTATCGAGATAACTCTGTCAGGAGAGTCTAGTACTCTTTCTATAATCTCTCGCTTCTGCTCCAGATGGCTGAGTAGTTGGGTGGCTCTCCCTTACATCTTGCCCTTTTTGACAAGGGAGCTGTTTGCTTATAGTGAGCAAAGACGTGATGACACCTAAACCAGCCATGCTTTTGTACTTCCTATCTATATTTACTTTGAGATCACACACATTAGAAAGTTAAAGTACTATGCAGCTCAGAGATGCTTCTCTTAATCCCAGATCTCTAGATGATAACCCTAAAGCAGCTTCCAAAGGGACTGCCAGATTTGCAAGTCTGTCAGTGTAAATCTGCAGCATGGTTTCTTCCCGGCTGATGTGGCTTGTCGAATGAAATAATAATGAAGAGGCAACAGGACCAACCACTTGTTCATCAAGGTTGAGATTTACTTTCCCTATCTAATATACAAAACTCTCCCAAAATAAAGGAGTTAACATACATTCTTGTAACTGCTTGTGTGCATAGGAATGGATGGAGAATTCTTCCAGCTATAGCCTGTGCTGAAGCAGGAAGCTTCTCTTCACCTTTCCTGGGTCATGCAGATATTTAGCACAGAACCAGTTTTAGCAGTAGTTTCACAAGAACTTATTCTTGGCTTTGTAGCTAGAATAACAGATTCATCTGATATTCTGGGAGCAGAACTCCTGGCCCAAAACAAACCTATACAAAGAACCAGCAGTGTTTCCTACCATATCTGTAAGAGACAGCAGCTCACTTCTTAAAACCTCAGCCTGCATGAGTGTTCAGTGCCTAGCAATGCCACTGTGCTGTCTTCTGGTTGCGTTCCTCGCCTGGCCAAAACTCTTTGAGCTCCAAGGTTGTTTCTGTCTGAGTATCAATTAAGTAAGGACCTCAGCATGTATCCCAGTGATTCAAATAATCACATTTGACACAATGGGGTCACTTTCCACATCAGTGCTGAGCTGCAACTACCCTTTCATCAGATGAGATTTTCATTCAGCAGAGTAATATTAGTGATTACCACCATACTATCTGTGGTTTATGTATGATAATTGCCTGTGCTAGTAAACATCTGATCTTCTATAAGAGATTTCTGTCCCTTGCTGTTAGATGATCAAGTATTTAATCACCTCAGAGTCCTATATAGCAATTTAAAAAAGATTATGTATGACTATAAAGAACTTTGTTTTCATCATTTCCTTCTTTCCCAGTGGACTGGGTGGTGTGTGCTTTTCTATCTTTTATCATTCCTTATCTCCTATCCCTGTTCTCTTTCCACTTTTCTCACAACAGGAATACTGTGTACGAATCCACATTCATCTATTAAGCAGTGGTTCTCAGACAGCATATAAGTGTTCTTTCTTAGAGCCAAGATGAATAAAAGTTGATACCTGTGGGTCCTGAGATTGATCAAAGAAGGGTTGGTGGGTTCATCTACAGAAAGCAAGATGAAAAGGAGAAAGGCATGGTTATGTTAGAATGCAAGTCTTATTTGAGTTGATAGGTTCAAGTTATAAATAAGACAGGAGTATGTGCACACATACTGCCTTTGGACTCTCATCATTATGAGGATTAAAGGAAATGACAAAGAAAAGAAGAATGCAAAAATCTTATAAGCTTATAATTTTTAGAGAGACAAAAAAATAGCACAACAGTGTGAACAGTGAGCAAGATCAAAGATTCAGACCCACCAAAACTACTCTGAGCAATAAAGACAGACTGCCAGGAAGAATGAAATTTTAAGTGATCCATTTACTGCTTTACTTACTGGAGGATTAGGGCACATGAGGGTCAGAGTTGGTTTACACAAGTTGATCTTGAATTTTCTTCTAGAGAAGCCAGAATCCTTTCCATAAAAACTCTTACCAATCTAATTCTTATTCCAGACTTCTCACTCCCTGAACACCCTCTCAAATGTCAGCAGGCTAATGTGGTAGGAGACTTAATCAAGGGAAGAAGGACTTTCCTGGTTTTTTGCACTGCTGATGTAATGTTTTCATCCCAATGTGTGCAGCAAGCCCAGCACTACAAACAGCAAGTGTCCCCTGGGTTATGCTTGCCGTAGTCACTCTCACTGGGATCAGTAGTAGAAGGTCAACACTATTTGGGAGGAACTTACCCCTTTGGGTGACATGGCACAGAGTTAGGCTACACTGGATGCTATGAAAAATATCCTTGCCTTTTAATCGTCCTAGGTACTGCAGTATCACACAGCAATATGATATAAAAAACCAGAGGCTGAGCCATTTGGCTTTAGTCTGATTAGGAAAATAAAGGTTTCAGCTTTAGTTGCACAAAGCAAAGGCAATATGCTCAGAAATACTGAGGAGAGAGGGAACACTGAATGAGGAGGAGTCCAAATCAACCCTTTCTTTTCTTTCAGCTGGGACATAATACGTTGTCTAGTTACAGAAGTAGACACCATATCTGACTTTAGCAGCAAAGAATGAATTAAACCTACTGCTGAATATATATCAGACAATTTTGCACGTAATTACCTTACTGGGCTTCACTGACTTAATTGAAGTTGCAATAGATTCACATTGGTTTCACAGACCAGAATTTGAACTCTGGTTTTGCCCTTAGCAATATATTCTGTTTTGCACCTTAAGAAGGTAGAAGTGTAAAACTAACCAGCACAGGACTCGTGAAAATTTGTTTTCATTTTTGATTTGGTGGCATTTTTTTTTTTTGAGTGAAAGGACTGTTTTTCTATAAAGTTGTTGAACTGGAAAGCACAAGAGTGTTGCTTCACAAAATACTTCGGTTTTTCTAGACATGTTAACTTTTTCTTCCTTTCTTTGTCATAGTTTCTCCCTACAATAAATTCTTTGAGACCTTCTACAGAAGAGTCCACTTCTGTAAAGCTCATGATAGGAAAAGGAATGGGTCTTTTTTCTGGATGACTAAAAGTCAACAGCATTGCAAGGACGTTTCATAACCTGTATGAAATGTGATGGATGATGATCAGTCAAGATGAATGTGTGCAAGAAAGTAAACACCAGTGTCAGTGGCTGTGGATACATCCGCTCCACACAATAGGATGCATAACAGTGATATCTGAGATGCGATGGCTTCATACAGTTAAATGTGCCATGGTTAAGTACCAGATATAGTTATTACTTTAGGTTCAGCAAAGCCATATTGGCAGAATGAACACCTGAGACACTATGACAATGCTGCTTCCAATTCTGGAACCAGGCAGCTGAGCTCCTCCAGAACAGCTGTCTCGAATGGGTCATTCTTGCCTATGAATGGACTGCAAGAATCCTTCAGTTGATTAACTCCAGTGGTTGATACGTATTGGCAATGGATTGTAGCAACAACTTATGCTGCCAAAGATTGCCGAGATAACAATAAACAGTGCAGGGCTACTCATGGATTATACACGAGTTGCCACGTTTAATTTCAAGAGATGTATTAAATAAAGGCTCTATTAATGTTCCTATTTCCCTAACTCACATGTGTTCCCAGCTCACTTCTGCAAATTCCATGCTTATTGTACATTATCTCTGAGAGTGACCAGCTAACAACTCTTGATTCACAAGGGAAAAAAGGATGGTAAAAGTTCTGATTGAAATTGTGTGATGCAGTGAGGATTAGGTGCCTCTGGCTATTTCAGTTCCCTGATTGCTTTTAATGATTCACCATTGGTGCTTGATAAAACTCTCCCTCTGAATCTGCAAGTCCCAAGCCAGCCCATTTACCACTATCATCTTTTTCTCACTTCGTGAGTGGCCTAAATGATGACTAGCACAGTTTCAAATAGTTTCTCCAATATAGCTCTTCTGCTTCAGTCTTGAAAAAGTAACATTTATTTAAAGAATGAGATAGAACTAAAACTGAAACAACTTCATGGCTTCTAAAAATACTAGGGGCCGGGAGCTTAGACGTTGTTAGTCATTGAGGCTACGTATCCTTCTGTAGGTTTTTGTCAATTTACATTTATTGTAGGGAGCCAGAGGAAACAACTCTTTATAGTGTCATGTAAAACTCCAAGCTGACTGAAAAAAAAAAAGAATTTTAATGAAAATGTGTCTCCTCCATTTGTTGAATGAGCTCTACATTTTTTCAGTCAGTTGAAATGCATGAACTGTTGGGGCAGCAACTGTTTTTTTGCTCCACATTTGTATGGCACCTCACACAGTGAAGTGCAGTTTACATATGTGTCTAATTGCTGCTACCAGAAACGCTGCAACAAGATGGAGGCTTGTGTGGAACCCATCCCATGGCTTCTTCTGAAGGTGCTGACAACTGGGGTAATAGAAGATGCTAGAACTGGGAGAATAGAGGGTCATCAAGTTGGCAGCTTGCTCTGCACAAAGTATTTTGCTTTTGCCTTGTTTAAAATAAATAAATAGCATTTAAAGGCCAGACCTGCAGCAGACGGCCAACAGCTCATTTGCAGGAACATTTTCAGCAACCTTACTTTTTCAGTTAACAGATCCCTGAATTCACCATTCAGTCCTGCCTTGCTATAAACAGACACCAACACTGATATCCTGTCAGTGTTGTTCATCACATTATGCTTGTCCACTGGTGCAAAACTTACTGGCTGCTCATGTTGAATGTACAACTGAGTTGTATTTTTTTTTTCTAAAAACTCAAAGCAACTAAAGTTGTAGTTCTAGAGTTTTCTCTCTATTGAGGTCTAGGCACCAGCTCCTCATTTACCTCCACTGTTCTTCTCCATGAATATCCCTGCAAGATCCCTGCAGCAGCTAATGCAGGGATAGCAGAGAATGATACTATGTTGATGATTACATTGTCTTCTATGTGAAACATTCATGTGTATGTGCATATATATATGTCACTATCTCAGATTTTGGCGGAGTTTGAGAGTTTTACTTTAACAAATTTCTTTTTATCTCTTGAGTGAATCTGAATGTCTTGAGCCTCAAGAGGAACTCATTTTCTCAGTTCTTTTCTCAAGTTATTTAAATGAAACTTAACATGTAGCATGTTTTCCTTTTGCAGGGCACACACATGTTTCAACCGTTTGGATCTTCCACCTTACCCCTCATATTCTATGCTATATGAAAAGCTGCTGACAGCTGTTGAAGAAACTAGTACCTTTGGACTTGAATGAGGGGTTTCAGGCACTTCTGATGTTTTTCTGGCTGATGATGTCACCTTTCCTGTCCACCGTCATTTGATCTTGGTTTCCCATGTTTTTATTTTTGAAAACAAAACAAACAAACAAAAAATCAAGATTGACAAAAGCTGTGCATGAAGAACTGCCTCCCTCTAAGATCTAACCTTCATGCTTTCATCCTCTGTTTCCAATGGACTGCTAGTCTGTATGCAATAGAAAAACTGTCTCAAGGTTTCTGTATATCTCTACATACCTCCATTAATAACAATGAAAATACAAATGCAAGTTACACTACACTTGACCAAATGTTAATAAATGTTTACTTCCACCTTCGTTGATTAAAAAATAAAAAAAACCTCATCAAGCATTCCAAGCTTTTATATGCCCACATCTTCTAAATCAATTTGCAGCCCATTTTACTTCTTAGCCATTGAATCCAGTAGTAGCAGCTGGTCAAATACGTCTTCATCGATCCTTGTTTTCCCTGTATGTGTTGTCTATCTGAGAGACATCTGTGAGCAAAACTGAAATTTTTATATACGAACTCATGATCCACATCAGTTGCATCAGCTGGAACTGGTCCAGATACATAGTGCAGATAAGATCTTTGAAAACTAAAAAAAAAAAAAAACCAACCTGTAATGCAATGCAAAGCATAACAACAATTTTTATGATTGTTACTTGCCAGTACTGGAGAGATCTTGCATTTCAGAGATATTGGGAGGGGCATCTCCAATTGTAACGTTTACCACACAAGAAGCACAAGGTTGTGCATCTCAAGAAGGACGTCTTATGTAGCATGAAGGACAAGGCTCCCTTACCTTAGTATTGTATATGACAAGGAAAAGGGGAAATAAGAAGAATGTTCTCCTCTTACGAATACCCTTGGATTCTGCTTACCAGATTTTTGTTTTCTGCTGTTTAAAATGCTCCTTTCCAAATGAAAAGTCCAGACAATCCCATCACCTGTGTCAGAAGCCATTTATTGTCTGTCAGGCTAGGTGAATCTCTGGTTGCTGGGGGCAGTTTTCCATTCTGTTGGTTTTTTCTTTCTTGTTCAGTGCAAATTTCCATAACCTTCAAGAGTGGTTGTAGACAGAACATCTTAGCTAAGGTCTAGAAAATGAGAAGCTGCAGTGAATGAGGGTGGATGTCAGGGATGAAGGGGACTGTAACTCTCATTTTGTTAAGAATTTCTTGTAATTCCTCTTGGAGTAAGCACAAAGGCCCTCCAGTCATGTTAGGTACCACTAAAGATCTAGTTCTTGCACATGTAACCCTCTTCTGTTTGGTGTATTTCACATTCTGAATCCAGAGTCTAGGAATGAAAGGAAAGCAGTAAGGTTGTCTTCGGATGCATTTTGCTGAGGTTGTTACAATCAACCACACTGCTCTGATTGTTTCCTATTTATTAATCATTGCTGCCCTTGTTTTCAAGACTAATCTCTGCTTGAAAGTGTTTGTCTTAACTGGGAAAAGGAAATGGAAAGGATCATTACTGCTGACACTAAATATGTTAAAGTATGCATGAAATATAAAGTGAGAGACTTGTAAAGGGTGAGTGAAGGTAAGTGAGGAGGTAACATCATAGTGTTTGGCAGCTCACATGAAATACCACACCCCCTCGGGGGCTTGTTACTGGCAGTTTTGTGTTAGCTATGCTTCAGAAACTAAAATCAGGAGATCACTTCAATGTCAGACAAATCTAATTCTCATAAGTTTTCTCTCCAGAGAAAAGAACTGGACCCTGCTTTCCCACTTATTTTTATGGTGGCTATGCAGAAACTCATCACACTTGAAAAACTGCTTTAGATCATTTTCCTGCTTTAATTCTTAGGTCAATAGGTACTTGAAAGGTGATGGACCCCAAAACGTGTTTCTAAGCAGAAATAGTAGCTTTTCTTAATGATATATAACATACTTAGGATATTTAAATTGCCCCATTCATTCCATTTCTGTGACATTTCAGCCACTTTTATAGTAATTTACTGTATGGCTTTTACTGAGAATCTATTTTATAGTACATATGATTATTCTTATCGCATACTCATGTTACAATGCATGCGGAGGCTACAGGCCAGTTTAATTGTACCAGACACTGAAAATGATCCTTATTTCCACAATCGAGCTCTCAGGCATCTATGCCACGTGACCAGCCCTGCTGCACAGCAGAGACGGAAATCTTAACATTTTTTCCTGAGAGGACACGAATTACGTCAGAGCAAGACACACCAGGAGAGACTAAATAACAAAAACTTCCAATGTATATAGTTTCTGCCTCTTCACTGCTGGGCCCCAAAATCCAGTGATTCCCATATGCTTCCTGTTTTATTCCTGCTGATGTTACAAAGTTACCTGCACTATTTCAAATGTTGGATGTCTTCTAACAATGGAAGTAAAGAAAGAGAAATATCCAACTGGTTGAACCATGTTTGGCCAAGGAAAATGGTGCATCAAGAGCTGTCTCATGAACACAGTAAAAAAGTAAAAAATTAAAAATAATAATCTCCAATCTTTACAATACTGTATAGTTCAATTTTTTAACTACTTAAAAAACTATATTTTATTAACAAAAAGTGAAACTATTTTTTGTAGTGTAACAGAAGTTATTTGTATTTTGGAGACGGCATCAAACAACACTGACTGAAACAAGGAAGGCTTTCTCCTGAAATTCTTCTTCACAACATATTCTGGCACTTGTCACATGCCAAGCTAGGTTAACGCATCTCCAGGTCTGGTCAGGCAGATGCCATCTCAAGCAGCTTGTGTGTTCCTGCTCTGGGAAACAGACAGCTTAGCCAGCTACTACCCGTCCAAATCCTTGGTCCAAGCTGACTTTCCAGTGCACAGCTTAGTATAAAGGTTGCTTTTGCAGATGACCGTCATGACATCAAAGTAACAAGGCTGTGCAGATTTGCTTGCAGGTTCTTTTGGATCTAAAGCCAGGAATAAAGGAAAACAGTTGAATATTTTCATAAAACAAAAAGAAAGAAAATGCCATACTCTGCTTTTCTTACATTCTGTCATTCCAGTCCTATCCCTCTCTCTTACCAAATGCCCTACCCCAATAGGTTTTCAAACACTGACATCATCTCTAGGATACCTGGATCGACGCTTCACAATTAATTTCTCCATTCATTGCATCATACCATGGCTGAATCTGGTCCCAGTCTGGAGTGAAGGGGAAGCTGTGCATCTAGGTAGTGCCATAATGTTAGAGTAAGTGAGACAGTGATTGGTGTTAACAGGAGAGAAGGAAGAACCTCTCTACCTTGCCCTGCTGTTTAACCTGCCCATTATGCAATTAATTGACTTTGTTGTTGTAGCGATGCATATGCAAGGCACATACCCTTCACCTTTCACTTCAGATGCTGTTACTCACTCATATAATCATCTGTGCTCTCCCCAGGTCTGCATTTTCATTTGCAAAACACTGACTGTTAATTACAATATCTCTGGTTTCATTGTTTTCCCCCAGGAAAAAAAATAGAAAGTATTCCATAGGGCAGATCTGCAGTGAAGTAATCCGCTCAGCTCCTTCACCTAAGTTCCCTTTAAATGTGGTGGCTAAGCTAAGACATGACATCAACAGCAATAGGTTTTAAAATTAAATTGAAAGATGGAATAGGCAATCTGACAGCTTTTATGAACTGAATTTTTCAATAAGAGCAATGACTACTGGTAATTTGTGTTTGGTTTCAGACGGCCCATATCTTTCTCAAAGTAACTGTTGTAAGGGTATTTCTCTTTATGAAATCCTGTTGCCATACTAGCATTCAGCTGAAGGTATGAGAATGAAATGGGTATTTTAAATTATCAGTTGGTCTTCCACCTTGAAGTAGTCTCACCGACTGTTCAACAACATAAGCTATGCAGGATCTGATCCAGTACAAACAACCGTACTTTACTGTTAAATGCGTCGGGTCTAAACCTTACAAATGCTGCCACTTCAGTCTGCAGTACATTACGTGAGCATTCGGGTTCAATTATGTGTCTGTGCATATTCAGCACTTAACTTTTATATTCTAGGGAGATCCATGGCTATCACAAGGCAAGAAGGGAGTGATCCAAACTACATGTAACATCTAATGGAAAAATCATGAACTTTGTACAGGTCTGACACAATGGACTTTTTTCACCCAGTTTGCTCATGTGCCAATGAACTTTTCAGTGAACTGTAGCTAAGGGGGTAGAGTCGCAGCCTGTGTGGTGGGGAGGGTGGGGAGAGTGTTTGATGGGGTTTGTGTTTTGTTGTTCTAGCTTCACTGTAACAGATAGTTGACATACTTCTAGCTGAAAACAGTAGGATACTGAATTTGGACATGAAAATCAAATAAGAAAGAAGCTAAAATGTACACGCACAGAGGACGAGTTATACTACCCTTTGCTATTAATCCTGTGACAGTTTGTGGGATTCCAGAAGGACAAATTTGACTGGAGATTTGTTTAATTTCTGTTGAAATAATTACCTGCCCTGTCTCCATAATAGTATTAATAGGGCTTCCCAGTCAAGATTAAACACTTTCAGTCAAATGCAGACCAACAGATCTTTCTACAGCAAATGCGGTGCTTTTTTAATATTACTGCTGTACCTCAGTGTTCATTATTAAAAGAAAGAAAATGTCTACAATACTGAATCTGGGATAGTTTTTCTCAGTTATAACAAGGTCCAAAAAATTGGATTGTTATTTTCTCTCTAGTGAGTCATGTAGTTCCTTTGTTCTAGTATAAAAACAGATGCCTGTAGGTAGTAGATACTAGGTATAGTAAATATTGTGCCATTAGCCAAATTCCCTGCAGCTTCCAATTTATCTAACAGAAATGTCTGTTACGGTTTTTGTTAAAGACTACATAAAGTCAATGGCAGGAAAGGTCCTCATTATTGGACTGATTTTGCTTATATTGACAGAAAAATGTCACATGATACTCAGGCTGTGCTTTCTATTCAACCATATCACTATAGAGGAATGTCAATAAAATCACTTTGTTATGGCATTGTGTGGACTGTCTATTACAAATCATGTATTTCCTAGAGGATGTATTTTACTAGAGTGAGTGGAAATTGGCACTAGTGGAAGTCCACTGATTTAAGGAATTACTCCTCCAGGATCTTCTCCTTTCTGACCATCGCATTCAGGCCCTTCCACCACTTTTGTTCACTTTCTCAGGGTACACGTCTAAAACTTGAGGTTCTCCACATAAGCGTCCATAAGCAAAGCCCCACGCTCTCCTAGACTGCCTTAAGACTGGCCCTGCCTTGAAAGCATGAGAGCTTCTTCCTTCTATAGAAAACATCTGTACAAACAGGACAAAAGAGATGTCTATACTACTTATGCATACCTCACTTCTAGGTATAATTACTGCATTACAGGTATGAAATGCAAGTGTGAAGATGATTTCTTAATAGCGTATGCTGGGTCTGCATTAAGTGTTGACAGCAAATACATAGCAAGATGCTCTGGCATCCTCAGTATGTCACACCCATTTCTCTGCTGCTCGTCACTGTAATATCTCAGGCACGTTTCATTAGCACATTCCAGGATAAATTGACACGCCTCAGATACGCAATCAGCAGACACCTTGCTGACCATACCTGTTTTATTACCTAAACAAGAGGCATTGTGGGACACTATGAAGGATGGGAAAGCTTAAATATGAGGGGCAGTTCTTCTAAGGAAAAACAGAAACCTGTGGAAGGCAGTCCAACAGAAATGGTAAGCATAGCTTGCACAAGACAAATCAGTTACAAATGTGAAACTGTTGCTGTGACATTGTTAAGAGACCTGCAGTGGGCACTGCATTTCATCATGTGGAGGAGCACAGGTCCACAAGCCGGAGGCCAGTGCTGGCTTTCCTGCAGCAGAGATTTTGGTGGTGGCAAGGGCAGCAGCCACCCATGCACATCCTCAAGAAATCTGGGTCTCACACTGCGGACTTTATTCAAAACTTGTTTGTGTGATTGTGCGTGTGTGCGACGAGGACGTGGGGGGAGAAGGCATTTATGACACTAAGCTATATTACTCTGAATTTTTCATATATAAAGGAAGGAAAAAATCAATATTTTCTAAAAAGCAAATGAGCTGCTGATCATAAGAGTACAAAAGAGATGTCCGTTTCTGCAGCAGTGATCCATTTATCTGGCTGGAAATACACCTTTAACCAGAACCGGTTGCATCATATGTGTTACTGAATTTCTGTTAAAATCTATCAGCAGTCCGCCTGAAGCCTCCATACTTACATCAGATGTCTTTCTTGGCATGCTAGAAAAACTCCATAATCCTATAGGGTATTACTAATCCCTTCCCACCCCATGGTAGCAAAGTCATAGTTTTTTGCTACAATGGACAATAAAACCAGTTGTGGCCTGACATTCATTCTCGTATAAGAGACAGAATGACAGAGAACTAAGCCATGAAAGACCCACTCTTTTTCCTCTAATGATAAACCCTCCTTGAGCCACAAAGCCACACTCTTTTATTATCTTTTAATTTAATTCTGGTAACCTTCAAAATCAATTTTGCCTGAAAATACCTTTAATGGATATGTTGAAATGAAGACTCTGTGGCTTTGTTTACTTAGTTCCTACCCTTTTCAATTTACATTTTGAAGAAAAAAAAATTGATACACTATTCTGTCTGAAACACAAGGCTGATTCTCATTTTCATCAGGCTTTGGTGTAAAGCACATTTATATTGTTTTAACTCTAGTGTAAATGAAGCTCATCCCCAAAGTGCTATGTAATAGCTCTTTGAGGTTGACTAGAACAGAAGTCACTGGAGAACAAAAACCCGGCAACTGATGATAAGTTTTTCCTGGCATGTAGGATTTCATATAATTAACTCCTATCATATACTGCATGGGAAAGCTTTCTGTGTGAATGATACACAATAATAATACTAAAGTCACTTGTCTTTCCTTCTGTGTCAAGTAATAAACTTTAGGGGACATACCTTCACCTTTTAAATTTTTCAGTATGAAAATAAAAGGCTGGTTTGGATTGTTTTCTTTCCTAGTTACAAAATTAATCAGTTATAAGAAAAAACTGCTATAAATACTCTGTGGTGTGCTACTGAAAATCTGTTCAGTCAGTTTCAAAATGAACCACAGACAGCAGTTGAAGAACTCTTGCTGGCTGTGATTTCCTAATGTTGGTTTTCCAGAATCAAAACAGCATACAGAAATAAATTGCACATGCTCCTGTTTTTCTGTTTCCAGCACTTAAAATGCTTCAGCCTGCAGGGAAGGCAGTGTAGGTACCTAAACAGCACACCACATGGAGTCAATGTATTTAGAGAACAGCTTTTCAGGAATGAAGCTGGGGCAGCACTGGAATCTGCTTAGGAACTTTGTAACAAGCTGTGATTTGACTTCAGTATCTCTTAGGTATGTCTTAGTATTAAATCCGATCAGTGACCTTTTAAGAATGACTGAGATTAGTGCTATAGATTACTATAAAAGGTTATAATGAGTGAGGGTATGTTTACTGACAGCTTTGGTTTATTGGCAATTGAATATAAACTTCCCTGCTTTTAGGAATACAGTAGTGTATTGATTAATAGAACTGGGACCTTAGAGTTTAGCCCCTACTACTACGGTGTGTAAAGCAAACAACACGGCTTTTGAACATCATAATTGTGCTGCAATGACATAGTTCAGTCCTCCTAATGTACGAACAGAAAGAGGTTATCATTATGCTTTGGACAGACATAAAATAAGTAAGGAAGTACCCCAGATTTTGTACAATGTAGTCTACTCAGTTTGTGAAAGGTGAATCGGTCTTTGGGAGTGCCTGGGGACTGCACAGAAGCTATGAAAGTGATCTGAGGGCCACCCAAAAGAAAATATGGGGACCCATATAATGCATTTTCCAACTGTTAAATTGCTGTCATTATAATGTATGCAAAACTCATATTAAAGTGGAAATGTCTGCAAAATAGGAACCTGTGAAAGCATTTGGAAAGGCTACTCCTAGGTTCTCCAAGCACAGGTTAATTCATCTGTCCTGGAAATGATGAGATCAAACATTATGAGCAAAAAAAGAGGCATATATGTTATTGCCACATGAGCAGCAGTTTATATTAAATCTCTTGCAAATATAATTCAGCAAAGATGGCATTAAGGATGCCTAGTGCTGCCACTTAGTGGAGCTGTACTTCCTAAAACTGGAAGAGTGAAGATTACTTTTCATTGTAGCTGGTATGAAGTGGTGCTTGGTACTTGGAGCTCTTGTGTAAGTGCCTTTTTGGGATGTCAAGAAGCATTTGAGGAATACAGGAGTGAAGCATGAAGCACCTCAGGTGAGGAATGTTTACTCTTTTTTTTTTCCTGCTGCATCATATATAATACAATCTCATCAAGAAATAAGTAGCTCATCAATACAAAAAAGATAGCTTTGTATGGATCTGAAACAAACAGCAGAAATTTCACCCTGCAGAAGATCACATTTTTATATCATTATGGAAGTTAAAAGGATGAATTTAGCACCTGAAAACCAGTCCTAAGTCATGCTTGCTGCACTACAGATGGACATGTGATATTTCTGTTATAAATGGACCGTGATGATGATGATTGTTTAGGCTAAGTCTTCCACCATATACAAGTTGCCTGAATGCATTTGTATTGGGAAGAGGAACATCCTGTGCAGATCAAGCTAGAGTCAGGCTGATATAACTGAGCAAAGCTTATGTCCCTATGCAACAAGTTTGATCCATGTCTTCAGGGCAGAACTGAAATTGCTCCTTCACTCTGATGTATGCAGACATAAATTGAAAAGGATATTCTTTGAAATAGAATACTTGTGGTAGTGTCTTGCCCCTCATCTCCTGCTTCTCAGCTGGCAGGCCAAACACAGCTTATGAGAATGAATTCCTTGGATGCTGCCAGCAGAAAAGAAAAGAATATATACTGAAATATGAAACAGTTAATATTATCTGTACAATCAGGAAACAGTGTTTGTCATGCCACCTGAGTGCAGTTGGGCATAGAACAGCTAAAAATATTTCAGTGACTGAAGCCAAATATTCAAACAGCAGAGAAAAAAATCATATATATTTTTTCAGAGAGTAGCTGGCTTAGCTGTGACTGTTAGCTTATCTCTAAATAAATCAAGCATTGTTCGTGTACACATATGTTTCTCCCTGTGTGAATAGCACGTATGAGCTTATGCTGCAGTGTTTAAGATCACTGCTGGTTTAATATACAGGGGATTCATAAAACTCATGTTTATTCTTTCTATAAGGAAAATTTAAATTAACACGGGATGTATCATCTCCGTAATATTCTGGTACAACGGAGCAAACCATAGTCTGTGCTACAGCTGGTACATAGTAAAGTGGGAAAAGATTTTATTTCAGCCAGTTTTCAAGACAGTAAAGCACAATTTTTTTTTGTCATTGTCTTCCTATTCTATGGATAATTCTTTTTAAGAATGCAATAAATCCATCTTCCTGTTATAGTGAGATACAGAACTTCCAATGTCTTTGGTGGTATTTTCTACCCCATGGGAGAAAATAGATAAACTTTACATACCATCTGGAGTAAAAGTCCATTCAGATAGTAAGAAGTTATATATTCAAAAGCCTCCATAAGTTAGATTAAAATGTACCTTAAATTTATCTCAATAAAATAACCATACATGGGAAAAATGTAAGCTCATTCTTTGTTTTATAGAGAACCAATTGCTAGATTTTTAAAGGCATTTAAGAATCTAAAACTTATAATTTATATGAAAATATGGCCAGGGGTCCTTAAATATCCCCAAGGTCTGCTCATATTCCAGAAACAGTAATTGCACTCCTTTCCATAAATTTTTTGCAGATCTTTCTTCGTCTTCCTTTTGGGAAAATGTGTTAATGGAAGTAAGTAAAGTAGTGGAAAATATCACAAGGGTTAAGTATCTGAAACCTTAATTTAGGATTAACATGCTTTTAAGATATGATCTATTTTCCAGGCAACAATCTTTTCGCTGTAGTAGATTCCTCTGATACATACTATTGGATGTAACCATTCCTTAACCCTTGTTTAATCCAGTTTTTATTGTTCAGCAGTAACAGCTTGGCCCTGCTGCAGCATAAACAGTGTGCTGAGTGAAAAAGCTCACCAATACTGTAAGTCTGGAACTGTCCATTATTCTGTATGTTGGTTTGAGAATTTATTCCTGAACTATTTATTTCAGCAAATTGGATAGGGTGTTGAGTGAGCAAGGGAATTCTAGAAAAATGTTTCATCAACAAATGTCCTCCCATCCCAGATCAATGGCAGGGGTTTGAATCCTTTTCTGTGTGTTTCCTTGTTAGACCCTTCTCCCTTGTGCTCTGGATATTGGCAGGCAATAGCAGACAGGTTCTGTGCCCTTAATGGAGACAAAGGTGACAGCACTACCTCAATAAATGACCGATGTGCAGAACGGGTCTCAACATGTATGGTAAGTAAGCTGGATGGCAAAGGGCTTGAGAACTGAGATAAGTCAGCCGTTTGAACCTGATATAGCTGAAGATGTCCCTGCTCCTGCAGGAAGGTTGGACTAGATGACCTGTAAAGGTCTCTTCCAACTCAAACCATTCTATGATTTCATGATCCATGAGACCATTTCCACCAGCCTGGACAACTGGATGTTTGAGAGGCATTTCCTACACCCCTCATAGAAATACGCGGAGTTTGGGCACACGTGGAGGAGATAAGCCCAGCACACCCCAGCTATGGGCTCGGGTGTCCCCTTCAGAGCTGCCACTGCCCCTTTTGCCCCTCCCAACCTTTGAACTTGCATCCTGATGTCCCCATGCTGGGCCTGAGCCCCGTTCCCCACACTCATTCCCTTTGGGGCCAGCTCTTGCAGGTTCCCCCTTCTGTCCTGGGGCTCCCTCAGGGTGCACCTGAGCTCCCACAAAGGGAGCTCCTGGGTCAGAGGAGCAGCCCAGCTGGCAGTGCCCCACCAGCAAACAGCACTCTGTTCCGACAATCATCTCTGCTTTACTAATATTTAAATAGAATGGCATACTTTATTATTCCTGGTGGATGAAAAGCTCAGCACAAGCAGGCAACCCAGAGAGCCAATGCTGTCCTGGGTTGCATCAGGAGCAGTGTGAGCAGCAGGGCAAAGGAGGGGATTCATAGAATCACTAGGTTGGAAAGGCCCCACTGGATCACTGAGTCCAACCATTCCCATCAGTCACTAAACCATGCCCCTCATGCACCTCATCCACACGTCTTTTAAACACCTCCAGTGATGGTGACTCAACCACCCCCCTGGGCAGCCTGTTCCAGTGCTCGATGACCCTTTCCGTGAAATATTTTTTCCTGATGTCAAGCCTGAACCTCCCCTGGTGGAGCTTGAGGCCATTTCCTCTTGTCCTGTCCCCTGTCTGCCCCTTCCCCAGCTTTGTCACTCTTCTCTGGACTCGCTCCAGAGCCTCAACATCTTTCTTGTGGTGAGGGGCCCAGAGCTGAACACAGTATTCAAGGAGTGGCCTCACCAGATGCCTTTGGCCTTCTTGGCCACCTGGGCACACTGCTGGCTTAGGGTCAATCGCTGTCAACCAATACCCCCAGGTCTTTCTCCTCCAGGCAGCTTTCTAGCCACTCTTCCCCTAGTCTGTAGCACTGCACAGGGTTGTTGTGCCACAAGTGCAGGACCCGGCATTTGGCCTTGTTAAACCCCAGCCCATTGGTCTCAGCCCAGCGGTCCAGCCTGTTCAGATCCCTTTGGAGCCTCCCTACCCTCCAGCAGATCCATACTTCCACCCAGGGATTCTGCCCCTCTCCCTCTCTCTTGCCAGATCTCATCGGGAGCGCTGCACCCTGCTCTGGAGTCCTCGGTGCACAAAGCTGTTGGAGCGAGCCCAGAGGAGGCCACGAAGAGGATCCGAGGGCTTGGAGCATCTCTGCCCTGAAGACAGGCTGGGAGGGCCGGGGTTGTTCAGCCTGGGGAAGAGAAGGCGCTGGGGAGACCTCAGAGCAGCTTCCAGCACGGAAAGGGGCTGCAGGACAGGTAGGGGGTGGGATCTCGGCCAGGGAGTGCAGGGGCAGAACGAGGGGGAGAGGTTTGAAGCAGCAAGAGGGAAGATTCAGATTAGATATTAGGAAGAGGTCGCGGAGGCCCCGCCGCGGGCTGCCCGGAGAGGCTGTGGGCTCCCTCGGGCCGGGCGGGGCTCGGCGGGAGGCCGGCGCGGGGCGGGCTCACGGTGCCCCAGCGCGGGGCCGCCAGCAGGGGGCGCTGCGCACGCCGGCTCCGCCCCGTCCGCCCGCCCTCCCGCCCGCCCTCCCTCCTTCCCTCCCTCCCTCCTTCCCCCGCCGCCGCAGGCCGAGCATTCGCGGAGCGGAGCGGGCGCGGAGGAGGCGTTGCGATTCCTCGGGGAGCGAGCCCCGCGCCGAGACATGAGCCCCGAGGAGAAGCCGGCGCCGCCCGGCGGGCACCGACAGCCGCCCCAGCCCGGTCGGCGGCGAGGGGGCTTCCTGGCGGAGATCCGCACGCCCATCCGCACCGAGCCCTTCCAGCAGCGCTACAGCCTCAGCCCCGGCAGGGAGCTCGGCAGGTGAGCGGGGCAGGCACCGAGCTGCCGCCCTGGGCCGCCCCGTTCTGCCCGGGGACGGCGGGGATGGGTTGTCCCTCTCCCCCACCTGCCCAGGGACAGCGGGGATGGGGTGTCCTCGTCTCCCCTCCTTTTGGGGACAGCGGGGGTGGGGTCTCCCTGTACCCCCTCTGCCTTGGTGACAACGGGGATGGGGTGTCCTCGTCTTCCCTCCTTTTGGGGACAGCGGGGATGGGGTCTCCCTGTCCCCTCTCTGCCTTGGGGACAGCGGGAATGGGGTGTCCTTGTCCTGCCCTCATCCAGAGAACAGCATGGATGGGGTGTTCCTCTCCCCCCTCTGTTCGAGGAGGAGCAGGGATGGGGTGTCCCTGTCCCCCCCTTTGCTCTGCCCAGGGGACAGCAGGGATGGGGTGTCCCTGTCCTGCCCCCACCCAGAGAGCAGCATGGATGGGGGTTCTCCCCCCTCTGTTCGAGGAACAGCAGGGATGGGGTGTCCCTCTCCCCTCTCTGCCTTGGGGACAGTGGGGATGGGGTGTCCTTGTCTGCCCTCTGCCTTGGGGACAGCAGGGATGGGTGTCCCTGTCCTCCCCCCTCCCGAGTCACAGCATGAATGGGGTGTCCCTGTGTGCGTGTCCCCTTGGAGGGCCTTGAGGGTAGTGGGGATGGGGTGTTCCTCTCCCCCCTACCCCACCGGCTCAGATCGTGGAGGAAAATCGGTGCCTTCTCTTTGCTCAGAGGAGCTGGTGGGCAGGCACCAGGCATGTCTGTGTCCCTGTACCACCCCAGTGTACGTGTCCCCTCCTAGGTGCTCCCCTCCAGCGTCTGATGTGTGTTGCCCTCCCACCCCTCAGTCTTTGGGCTGCCTCATTTGAGCAGAACTATAGAAGAGCAGGCAAGGGAGTGCTGGGCATCACCACCCTGTCTGTGCCAGCGCCTCCCTTCTGGCACCCTTACAGCCTCGCCCCGCTGCAGATCAGATCCCAGGATGTGCCCATTGCTCTGTCTGGGCTGTGGTGGCAGGCAGCTGTGCCCCACTGCTGGCCGCAGCTGGCTGTCCCTCCTGCTTGCAACCAAGTCCTCTGCAGCCTTGAGAAGTCTGCACCAATCCTGTGCTCTTCCCTAGGAACTGATGTGGAGTAGAACATTGCTCTAGGCTCCTGTTGGAGTTGGAAACCCACCTGGATTTTTCTTCTTCGGCTTTGTAAGGTGTGACACAGGGGAAAAACAAGTCTAGAGAAGCGTAGTTTGTGGTCACTTCTGCTTGAGAATAATCTAATGGTGTAACTCTCTGAAGGATTAAAAAACTTGGTTTTGAAAGTAACTCCATATGTAAGGTTTAATCAATGTGTGATTTCAACACCTGGCTGATAGCAAACAAGGCTGGAGGCAGAAAGTCTCATTAAAAGGGTTTTGCATCTCATGAACTATATATATGGAATTTTAGCACCGCTAAACTAGTGTTTTTGTCTGAAATTGTCACTTATGGAAAGAATGACAGCGTTCTTACAATCGTATGTGTTTTATCTTAAGAGTATTCAGATAGAAAAGATTAGACGAAATACCACAGGCTACGCTGCAAGATACACCTCTTAACATATGTGTGCAAGTTAAGTTAGCTACATAGCTCAGTTTATAGAGTAGCAAAAACAGCCCCTTCGGAGATAAGAAGGAATTTCAAAGTAGATGTAGCTGCTCTAAGTACATTCGATAAATTTTTTAGCTTGCCTAGGTGTCAGCTTAATGCTCATTTAGTACCTCTGAGATACTAATGGAATAATTCCTCTTTAAACATAGTGGTCTAAAGCATCCACATGGGAAGTAGGTGGGAGAAACGTCCCATGAAGTGAGAAAGCTTTTTTTTTAGCATGATGTGACCACAATGTCCAGGGCTTGGAAACCAAAGCTGTCTAAATGCAGGCTAAAAACCAGCCTGAATTCTAAGCAGCAGTCAAGGAGTCGTAAGAGCAGTGCGGCACAGGATGTTCTCATATCATTGCTGCTTGTTTTTTTATTTATTTGAAGATAAAATAACTTTTTAGAAAATATTTTGCAGTTCTGCCATGGTGTGAGAGCTTCTCTTTGAGCTGGGTGATATTCACCTGATCTGAAACTGGACAAGATGAAGCTTCCTCCTGGCGCACAGATACAACTGGAATGACTAGGAACAAGAAATAAGTAGAGCAGCAAATCTTAGACTGCAGCTCAAACAAGTGGATCTCAGCAAGGCTGAGTGTGGAGTCATTTTTTACTAGAACAACATTTAAGGATGACATTCGCATGAAGGTTGTGATTTTGCACCTGCAGTTATGTTAAAATTAGTTAAGTGGCTGTTTTAAGTGCTGGTCTTGGTTTTGTGCAACAGTCGCACATATTTTGGTTCAGACTACCTTGATCTCTCCTCAACTTCACTAATGTTTTCACTGTCTTCTGTCTTGGAACATAGGAATGTACACATTTGAATATATGTGTTTGGGTTTTTATTCAACAATTTTGAATGCTTTCTTTTTTACTTCATTGGGATAATAAAAAGTGGACACCAGCTCAAGCACTTCCATTAAAAACAAGCTTTTGCTATCTCACTGTGACAAAGCATAGGTGGTAAATGGAAAGCCTGCCACTTTGTACCTGTCACTTTATTGATAACGCATGCTTAGCAGAAACTGTTGGTAAAGCCTGTATGTCTCTCCTTATGGGAGGAGTTTATATTTACAAAGGACTTGAACAAATTAGCACTCAGATATCACAGGCTCTAGCCTCAGAGGAAAAGCAGTCCTTACACACACAACATAGTCCATTCTAATTCTAATTTGGTAACTGAATTTGCTAATGAAAAATGTTTATACACTCTGGATTCATCCATCCCACTTACCAGAATTAGGGAAATAGTTTAAAAGCTGAACTTTAGATAGAAGTTTTGAGAATAACAGCATTCCTATAAATTTGAGTTTATAACTGACAGCGGGGAGGGAAAAGAAAGCAGATTTAGCACCATTATTGAGAGTAAGGCCGCTGCGTGAACTCACCAGGTTTGTGTGCTCTTTAGCCTCTGATCTACTCAACGTATATGTTGAACTTGTTATGGCACTTGGGGCCTCTGTCTTCTGTTCCTTTGTCACCTCTGTGTCGGGGAGGTGGGAAGGGGAGGGAATGTGGGAAAATGTTGAGGCAGTGTAGCTCTACCAGTGCAGGGGAGGCAGATACTGGGGCTGCTGGCCACTGGTGGCATGTGCGAGGTGAAAGTCCTGGAGAAGTATTGCTGGAAATTGTAGATGAGCCTGGGAGGAACCTCCACCCTAGTCACTAGAGGGACTGGGGCACAAAGCTGTAGGAAATTAGACTTCATTAGTTCTGCTTACAGGGAAAACACTGCTTTGAGAATGCGAAGCTTATGTGCCACAAAAGGCTGTTGCCTTATTCAGTACCTGTAAAGGCATTTGCGGGTATATGGAAATACAGCTGCTAGGAAAACCAAGTTAATTTAGGAAAAGTACCTCAAACTTGCTTATAATGGCTACCCTGGAAAGTAAATAATATTTTAACTTGCTTAAGATGACATGGAAAATGGGGGGAGGTGTGTGTGAAATGTTTTAATAAACAAAATTCTGGGGTGGTCTTCACAGCCCTATTAGTTTTACTGTCTCAAAATCAGAACGTTCTCATACAAATCTTCATCTGCATGATATTTAAAATTAAACTTACCTTTGATGAATATTTTAAGGGCACCACTTAAAATCAACTCTCTCGGACCTACTTGTGTTCAGTCTGTGCTAGCTTGACTTAGGTGAGTTTGAAGTAGGACAAGACCAATTGCTTAACTCTTCTTCCTCTTACCATCTGTGCTTAAGCCATAATTGTATTGTGACGTGGGAAAGAATATATTTTGCATTGCCTAGAGGGTTTTTTTTCAGTCTTGTGTCATTGTATTTAGTTGCTTTGCACTTCTTCCTCAACAAAGAACTCCGAACTAATAGCACGCAAAATATTACTAGACTGTTAGTCAATTCTTCAGCTCAGCATTGCAGGGGTTATTTTATGTAAACCAAGCTATATATGTATTGGAAATTGTAATTTCTGTATAGAAAGTAATAGTCTTGATGCTAGAGCTGGGTTGGAGGAAGGCATAAATTGACTGGTCTTGCTTTTCTCTCCCTGGAAGATAACAGTCACCTTGAATGACTGCTCTAAAATAAGCAATCTTCTACTAGTGAAATGTATGCAGTACATACATGTAAATGTATGTCAAGAGCAATTCAGTTGATTCTCCTCATTCCTGGGTTTTTTTTAAGCAGATGAGCTCATTCTTCACCCAGAGCTAAGAATAAAAGTATTTTGGTCTTCAGAAGAGGCTGAATAGAACAAGGAATAGTCGTTATTTCTAACTAGTGTCCTGGCTGTAGTTTCATGTGGAGATAACCCACATCTTAAATTTTGGGGTTTTTTTTCCTCAAACTCTAGCATGAACTTGTTTATTTCTCAGGTTGCTTTCAGTAACATGCATCTTAGTGGCACATGACACTTGCACTATTTTGTGCATTAGTAAGAATGTGTGTGCTGTCATGCTTCTGTCCTCTGCTGCTCTCTGCAGTAGCACAGCTACGGTGAAACAGTTGTGGGACTAAGTGAAAATGGAGAAGAGGTGAAAATGGAGAGTTGCAAG
The DNA here is from genome assembly GCA_033459285.1 of Clamator glandarius. Lineage (NCBI taxonomy): Eukaryota > Metazoa > Chordata > Aves > Cuculiformes > Cuculidae > Clamator > Clamator glandarius. Next base: position 6,666,666 of record JAUNZM010000329.1, on the reverse strand, counting down.
TAGTTGACTCCACATGAAGTTTAACAAGGACAAGTGTTGTGTTTTGCACCTGGGACATGGCAACCCTGGATGCACATACAGACTGGGGAGCGAAAAGCTGGAGAGCAGCCCTGCGGAAAGGGTTCCAGGTGTTCTGGTTGCTGGCAAGTTGGACATAAGCCAACAGGGCGCCCTGGCAGCCAGGAGGGCCAACTGTGTCTGGGGGTGCATCAAGCATGGCATTACTAGCCAGCTGAGGGAGGCAATTATCCCACTCAACTCTGCACTGCTGTTTTGGGTGCTGCAGTACTGAAATAAGGATGTCAAGCTACTGGAGAGCATCCAGAGGAGGGTCACAAAGTTGGTGAAGGATCTAGAGGGGAAGTCATATGAGGAGCAGCTGGAGTCACTTGGTCTGTTCAGCCTGGAGAATAGGAGACTGAGTAAGGACCTCATCACAGTTTACTGCTCATTCATGAGGGAAGGAAGAGGAGCAGGTGCTGATCTTTCCTCTGGTGATCAATGATAGGACCTGAGGAAATGGCAGGAAGATGTGCCAGGACAGATTTAGGTTGGATATTAGGAAAAGCCAGCACCCAGAGGGCGTTGGAGCACTGGAACGGGCTCTCCAGGGAAGTAGCTGTGGTGCCATGCCTGAAAATATTCAAAAAACGTTTGGACAACGCACATGGGACACATGGCATGAATTTGGGGTTTGTCCTGTGCAGGGACTTAATGATCCTTGTGGATCTTAATGATCCTTGTGGATCTTTTCTAGCTCGGGTCATTCTGTGACTCAACCATTTCAGAATAAATTCATGTGAGTAAACTATTCATGAACATCAGAAATAGAATCCCCACACCTTGCTGCGTGGAAATCAAAAATTGTAGGGAAAAACCACACACTTTAGAAAACACTGTTTGATGCAAGTTACTTAATAATTTGCATATATAGATCTCAAAAGCTTTCTGAACTTTATAAAAAGTAAATACCTTCACAGGAATTGCTGTTGTTCCTCCATTTGTTACAGTGACGGATTTATAGGTCACGTTAAAAAAAACTTATCAAAGGAAGGTTAGTTCTTTGTTCTTCTGAGACTATGACAACCAAATTTAACTGGTGTGACATCGATGTTCCTGCTTATCTGATTTGACATTTGGTTTGTGATTTGAGGCTTTTGCTTTAAGCCATAGTGTATGCCAGCTGAAACAATGCTAATGCTGTTTGCAGTCTGAAAAGATGACATTGAGCTTCTTTGTAATCAGATATGATTTATCTTAAATCATAATTCTTGAAAGAGTCTCTTGTGAATACCGGGAACTACTTCTAGTTTCTTATTCATGTCTCCAAACACAAACAAAAATGAATATTATTGGTAGTCAGTTTTTAACTTTGGAAATACACATTAAGTATTTGCTTGCAAAATTGTTCTTCCTTCATTGCAATGTTCTCACTGCTGGCTCTTCGCAATACAGCTGAACTTGCAAAGCTCTGATCTAATATTATTTTCACTCTGTAATAGATTTTTTTTTTTCTGAGTTCTGAGCAGGATTTTAAGAAAAGTGAAGATGAGGTGTATACAATGTGTACTTCATGGAAAAGCTTGTGTTTATATCTTTCTTATTGCTGTTTTCTATCTATCAGAAATATACTCTTTACAAATCTATTTTTTGTCTTGACCATACAGTAGATGTTTTCTTTGGATCTTGGCTCCAAAATTGTCTCAGGCATGAGCCTAGATTGCTGCACGGACATTAGTTCTATTAGTCATAAACATGGGGTTTGTTGAGTTCGGTCTTTTCTGGGATTACGTTCAGAAAAGATGGGTTCTGTGAACTGTAGTTAGAATGGCTGTAATTGCAGGTATAACTGTAAAGAATGTGGGCAGGATTGTTGGTCTTAAACAACTAAGAATCAGTACTCATCAGCCAGCTAAACTCTCCTGTAACCTGTCCTTTTAATTACATCACCGATCAGGCATCCGGCCAGCTCAGCTGAACAGGACATGTGTGGCCACACACAGCGGTGGCTCTTGCTGTTTCTTGCTGCCCCGTGAATGCTGTTTTATTTCCATAGTGACTAATCTGCCGTGAATTGGCAACATTGGTACTCATTAGGCTAATTAACTTGCTTCCAGATAGATTTTGTATGTAATGCAAAACAACACCCAGCTTCTTGAAGGTGTATTATGGAGATTTCAACTTTTCTAAACTACTTTCTCTAGGTCCTTCAGTGGTGATAGAATTAAAAGCTTTTGACTGTGCCTCCGGAAGGAAGCTGAGCATTCAGAGGCTGTTACAAAAAACAGAGAAGGCTGAACCCTAGGGTTGGGATATAAAGGCTTAGTATGTACCAGGTATTAAAAAAACTTGCTGTTGAAGGGCTTATCTGTTAGTCTCTCAATTTGTTTTTAATCTTCTAGGTTTTTTGTTATCAGCATAATTGCTAGGGCGTTCTCCTCTGCTGTTTTTGGTTTTGGTGTTGAAAACTTCTGCAAGTATTTTAGCAGTTCTGACAAATGATTTATATTGTACAAAAGTTTTACAGATGCATGTCAGCATTTGGGATAACTGAAAATCCTTTTCATTGGGTATATAAGGAAGGCTGCTCTCAGTCTGCGTTAGGATGGGATTACTGGACGGTTATATCTGACTGTATCTAACCTGATCGCTTTCTATGACCAAGTGACTCGACTACTGGATGAGGGAAAGGCTGTGGATGTGGTCTTTCTGGACCTCAGTAAAGCCTCAGACACAGTTTCTCACAGCATTCTGCTTAGGAAACTGTCGGCCTCTGGCCTGGACAGGCGCACATTCTCCTGGGTGGAAAACTGGTTGGATGGCCGGGCCCAGAGAGTGGTGGTAAATGGAGTTAAATCCAGCTGGAGGCCAGTGACAAGTGGGGTTCCCCAGGGCTCAGTCCTGGGTCCAGCCCTGTTCAATGTCTTTATCAATGACCTGGATGAAGGCATCGAGTGCAAGTTTGCAGACGACACTAAGCTGAGTGGAAGTGTTGATCTGCTGGTGGGTAGGGAGGCTCTGCAAAGGGATCTGAACAGGCTGGATCGCTGGGCTGAGACCAATGGGATGAGGTTTAACGCGGCCAAATACCGGGTCCTACACTTGGGGCACAACAACCCTATGCAGAGCTACAGACTAGGAGAAGCCTGGCTGGAAAGCTGCCAGGAGGAGAAGGACCTGGGGGTGCTGGTTGACAGCGACTGAACATGAGCCAGCAGCGTGCCCAGGTGGCCAAGAAGGCCAATGGCATCTTGGCTTGTATCAGAAACGGCGTGACCAGCAGGTCCAGGGAGGTTCTTCTCCCCCTGTACTTGGCACTGGTGAGACCGCATCTCGAGTACTGTGTTCAGTTCTGGGCCCCTCAACACAAGAAGGATGTTGAGGCTCTGGAGCGAGTCCAGAGAAGAGCAACGAAGCTGGTGAAGGGGCTGGAGAACAGGCCTTATGAGGAGCGACTGGGAGAGCTGGGGTTGTTTAGCCTGGAGGAGGCTGAGGGGAGACCTCATTGCTCTCTACAACTACCTGAAAGGAGGTTGTGGAGAGGAGGGAGCTGGCCTCTTCTCCCAAGTGACAGGGGACAGGATGAGAGGGAATGGCCACAAACTCCGCCAGGGGAGATTTGGGCTGGACATTAGGAAAAAATTTTTTACGGAAAGGGTAATTGGGCACTGGTACAGGCTGCCCAGGGAGGGGGTTGATTCACCTTCCCTGGAGGTGTTTAAAGGACGGTTTAGTATTTGATAGGAGTGGTTGGACTCTATGATCCGGTGGGTCTCTTCCAACCTGGTTATTCCATGATTCTGTGATCTGCAATGCTAAAGCCACAAACTTTCTAGAAATCTACCTAAAGGAAACACTGTCTTTGAAATATTCTGGGGATCGGGAACATTGTTAGCGTGTTCCTATGTTTCCTGATGAGCAGTCTATACTGTAAACATTTATTGTTTCTTCCAGGGTGTTTTTTGATAGATGTTACCAGGCACCTAGCAGGTTGTTAGGCTTTATTGGAAGCTTCAGGTGTCTCTTCCTCCTGTGGTGTTCTGTGGTAACTCTCTGGCAATTAACCCTTTTAAGAATGACCTTTTGACCACAGCTTCCTAGTGCTACAAAGTCCTATAATATTATTTTCTTGTATTTGCAAAGCAAAATTTGTCTTAATGTATATCTTGGTAATTAAGAACTTTCTTCAAAAAAATTGGATTCAACTCATTGAAAGGATGTTCTAAGTGTTTGTCTGCTTTCACAGCCATCTGGGCCATGCTCTCATCTAGTCTTAATACCTGTTGTGCTGTAGATGATGTGTGCTTATGCAGAATATTATTCCTAGAGGAATAACTGTGGCTGTATCAACACTTAGAAGTCAGATTATTTTAGTGAGATTGCCTAGCAAGTACCTGCTTTGTGGGTGAGTATTTGATCCAACTCATTTAGACTGGGTAATTTTGCAACAAATGCTTTTCAAAAGCAAACTAACCACAACTTGGTTTAGCACTTATATTTCACAGAAATGTAAGCCTGCCCATAGGTTAGGAGTTGTGAGAGTAGAAGCATCAACATGAAATGCATTAGTTAATTCCAGCAACCCTGCAGTAAGTTAAGAATCAAAATAAAGATCTCTAAGTTATTCTTGCACCTTTATAAGAAGATTTTTCCATATAAATAAAGAAGCTAGTTTTAATGAACACCATACCTGAACTGAAAAAAAAATTATATACTTTGAAGTATGAGAATTCATCACTGCGTTGGGTGAGAGAGTTGAGGTTGTTCAGCCTGGAGAAGAGAAGGCTCTGAAGAGATCTTATAGTGACACTCCACTATCTAAAGGGGGTAACAGGAAGGCTGGGGAGGGACTTTTTACAGAGGCTTGCAGCGATGGGACTAGGGGCAATGGCTATAAACTGGAGAGGGGCAGATTTAGACTAGACATAAGGAGGAATTCCTTCATGATGAGAGCAGTGAAGCACTGGCACAGGTTGCCCAGGGAAGCTGTGGCTGCCCCATCCCTGGAGGTGTTCAAGGCCAGATTGGATGGGGCCTTGGGCAGCCTGATCTAGTGGGACACGTCTCTGCCCATCTTTAAGGTCCCTTCCACCCCGAACGATTCTATGATTAGATGACAGATACTAGTTAATAAACCTTTTCTGTCTAAAAATCCATGTTATATAAATGGAACAAAGTGGAGCAGGTGGCATGAAACTCTACTGCAAGTAAATTTAGAGCAGACATTTCAGTCCAAAACGCTGTGGGGGAAGTTGTCTGATGTAAGTACTGCAGCGTGGTTTTAGCTGGCCTACTGGCTTGGTGTAACTTGGATTGTGCGTTTTGTCAGAAATGACGCTCATTAAAGTGAATTACACACTATGCTTTGCTCTGTTTGTGTTTGTATGTGCATAACCAGCATTGCAAAAACTTTGTTAAAAAGCTTTATGTTGGTCAAGCTGCTTATTTTTTTAAAAATTATCTATGTGCCTTATTTACAATTTAAGCCTGAGACTAAGGGATTTGAGAAGTATTAAACAGTCAAAAAACCCTTCCTGTTATCATTTAAGACATATCATGGTGAAAATACAAAGTGGCATCTTTGAAAATGCAGAGTCGAGTCTGAATGTTGCATGGTAAATGGAGCAGGATTTTAAGCATTTCTTCCATAAGAGTTCTTGCCTTGAACATGGTGGGACACTTCAGAACACAGTGACTGGGCAAGTACTTAGGTTATTGTGACGTGATCACAGAAAGCATAAATTGCCTCTTTGTACATTTCAGTTTCTGCCAGCTTTTTTAATGAAAGGTTTGAGGATACCTTGGTCTTTCAAACAAACACAGCTTGTTTATTCTGTATTATTTGAAATTATTTTACTTGAATTGATAAGTTTTTTAAGTCCTAATTTTTTTGGCTTGTGATATTCCTAACTTAAGGGTAGGGATTATCATTCAGGAAGGCATCTTTCTAAATTTAGAACATATTTTAAATGTATTCATTAACAAATAATTAGTTCCAATATGCTATCATGTTAATTTTTAAGGCCATACTCATCTTGTCACACAGGGACTTAATTTTAACTTATTTGTTTCATTTCAGAGGAAAATTTGCAGTGGTGAAGAAGTGTATCCAGAAAGACACTGAAAAAGAATTTGCAGCAAAATTCATGAGAAAAAGAAGAAAGGGCCAAGACTGTCGGATGGAAATAATCCACGAAATTGCAGTCCTTGAGCTGGCACAATGCAACCTTTGGGTTATTAACTTGCATGAAGTTTATGAAACTGCAACAGAGATGATTTTAGTTCTGGAATAGTAAGTACTCATAATAACTCCCAAATAATCTCTTGCAGTATGTGCTTAACACTAACAATGTAAAAACACCATGTGTCAAAATGAAAAATGTGAAAAGATTTTTATTGCTTGCCTGATACACTTGTTTGAATTCAAAAATAATTCCTATCAAACACTAAATCATGCCCCTTAGCACCTCATCCACCTGTGCCTTAAACGCCTCCAGTGAAGGTGAATCAACCACATCCCTGGGTAGTCTGTTCCAGTGCCCAATGACCCTTTCTGTGAAAAATTTTTTCCTAATGTCCAGCCTAAATCTCCCCTGGCAGAGCTTGCGGCCATTCCCTCTCATCCTGTCCCCTGTCACTTGGGATAAGAGGCCAGCATCCTCCTCTCCACAACCTCCTTTCAGGTAGTTGTAGAGAGCAATGAGGTTTCCCCTAAAGAAATGGTGAGAAATCTTGTGTCCAAATCTGATCTTGGTTAGAAGTCAAAAGAAACTGTATCTTAAAAATTCCGTGAAATTGAAAGAGATAGTGTCTGCTGAGGCAAACTTCCTTCTAGAATACATTTTTTCTCAACTTCATTATAACCTTATGGAATTCATGGTTCATGAAATATTCAAGTATCTCTTAGAATGCAGAGGTGTGACAGAGCTTCTTGAGTTTTATCTGCTGTTACTGCAGACTCAAATAGATGCTTTCAGGAGTAACAGCACAGATCTAACTAGAATACAGTTTACATTTCTGGGTCCCAGAGGGATATAACAGGAGCAGTAGAATCTAAGGCTTAATGAGGGCAGTGAGGTTTGTGCTAATTTTAATATGAAATTAGAAATCAATTCTCTTGCTTTGTATTAAATGTTTTGCAACTGCATTAACCAGGTGGTTCAGTAGTCACTGGGTTGTTTGGTAATTAGCAATATTATTGTTTCTTTATGCATCAAGCAGTCATACCTTGTTTCAGATAAATAGCTGTGAGTTAGGGTTGTAAATTACAAAAACGATCTTTCCCTGACTTCGAGAAATATGTCTGGATGCTTCTTTGTTAGCATGTTCCAGAGGCATGTTTCAACAAAACAGGTATGAGTGTTAGTGAATTTCTGACATTCTGTATGCAAAGGATTAACGAACACATCTCGACTGCAAACTTCTTATGGCATTTCAGTTTCTGCTAAGCTTGATGGTCTGTGTGGCAGATCTTTATCTTGGGAAGGAGAAAAACAAATGCTTAATTACTGGCCACAAACCTTATCTGCTGAGGGTTTATAGTTTGTATTCATGTTGAATCTGTGGTAAAGGGTGAAGAGGACACCTAGTGCTTTGCCTCATGAAGAGAAATACTTATTTTACATGCAGGGTTTTTTTTCAAGCAGTATCAATTTTTGAGAGAAAACAAACTTAAAACTGGCTGTTAACTGGTTAATATTAATTGTGGAGCACTGGGAAGCAATGAGGCATTAGAGCAGCTGTAAGATAGCAACTGACAGCAGTCTCTGACTCCTGTTTGTTGGCACAAGACCTCAGAGAGAGGATTTAAGTAGTGGAGAGGGTAAGTCAATCTAAAGGGATAGTATGTAAAGCCTGGAATTAACCTATGGGGCAGTGATGTCTCTGCATTTCAGTGAAGATGGAATGAATGAAAAAGAAAACTCACCTTTTACTTCAAAGGGCAGCAATACAGTCTGGGAAACTTGACATGTCAGATATCAAATTTGCATTTATCCTTGTATAACTTTGGGCCTCGTTATTTGTAACCTGCTTGGATTTTCCCGATTTATTTTGGAAGAGCAACAGAGCACCTGATGCTTAAGCACTGTTTATAAGCGTTCATCACCATATGGTTATGCATCTATGTAAGGGTTAGAGGATGTTAATGGGTCAGCTATCACAGAAACCTGAACATGCAAGTTTAAAATCTTAGCCCTTAAAATTTTTTGTGAAGAGCTTCTGAACAGAGTAATTACCTGACAGGGTCTCGCATGGAGACATAGTAGACTTTTTGTTTACTTTAAGAAAGAAAAAAGTTGTCTTTATCATCTTGAAGACATATGCTGGATAGAGTGCTTTTTTGACCTATAGTTATTTGGACCTGGATAATGCTACTACTTGATTGTCTTTGACATTACTTAGTGGCAGTGTGTATGGTTATAGTAAGAATCTGCTGCCAGGAAACAATTCATTTGGCATAGGGTTCAACAGATAGAACTTGAAGCAAAACCACTGTAAGTACCTGTAGTGTTCCAATATTTGCATTGTGTCTATTCGAGCAATTAGAACTGTTCTAGATGGCAGTCTCAAATCAAGATTGGAGCCCTTCAAAAAAATTTAGGGGAAAACTTCTCAAATGGTTTTAGTTACCTTTTGTTTGCATTTCGGTTCTTGAGCTGCCACATTGGAAAAGGTACAGAAAGAAAAAGAAAAAAAAAAGGGGATTCACCTGAGAATCAAGAACTTAGAAGAACAGTGTCTACAACTTAATGCATTTCATGGAATGATTTGGGTTGGGAGGGATCTCAAAGATCATCCAGTTCCTACATCCCTGACATGGGCAGGGACGCCTCCCACCATATCAGGTTGCTCAAAGCCTCACTCAACCTGGCCTTGAACACCTCCAGGGATAGGGCGTCCACAACATCTCTGGGCAGCCTGTTTCAGGGCCTCACCGCCTGCACAGTAAAACATTTCTCCCTAATATCTAATCTAAATCTCTCCTCTTTTAGCTTCAAACCTCATCCTATCACTGCACTCCCTGATAGAAAGTCCTTCCTCGGCCCCTTTAAGTACTGGAAGGCTGCTGTGAGGTCTCCCCAGAGCATATGGATGTTTCTCTTCCCATATGTCCTTTCATCAGATATGTGTTTACAGTTTTCTTAGGCTCTGGGGACACTGGGTTGTTACGGTAGCTTTACACTGGAAAACTTCACAGTAAATATACTTCCTTGCTGACTACGTAAGGGTGCGCCTAGCTGAGGAATGGAGGGCGTGACTGTCAGCAGTAGTGAAGTAGTGAAGGTAAACCTCTGCTGATACTGTTAGAACCACCTTGTGTGATCAACTTGTAATACAAGTTTTGTGTACGGAAAGTGGATGAGTTTCCATTTATCTTCCAAGGATAACCATTTCAAAAAAGGCTTTTGACAGAGTGTAAGATTGAGGAAGTAAAATCTTGGCTATTAGAGACTGTATATGGTCTCATTCGGCATTTGAAATCAAGTGTATTCTAGGAACTTGTTATCTACATATCTGTACTTCTGAGTCGTTCGAAGACTTGTTTTAATGTTGGATCCATTAAACCTGAAAGAATGCGGCTTTTTTCATGCACTGAAACAGATTTTTTTCTATCTATTTTGTAGTGATGTGCTAAATGAGTGTGAGCGTATTTTAAGTGCAATTGAAAGACGTAGGATGCTGAATTCCGTACAGTGGATTGTTAAGATAAGCTTAAGGAAGATAAGCAATCTCCACTGAATTTAAAGTCACTACAGTTGTAACACAGATTAATGCTTCATATTTCCAAATGACTTCTGGCCCATTTATGCTGATAAGCAGTAATAAAAATGTTACCATGGTTTTGACTGATGAAGAGCAGTTGGATTTCAGTCAAAACTATAGAGAAGCTAATAGCACAATAGTACACTCATAAACAATTTAAATTGGCTAAAGAATTGTGGTCACTGTAGCTTTTAAGTTTGGGAAGAATTTGTCTCGCATTTTTTGTGCACCTAGCTGAGGGAGTGTGTACTAGAGAAATAACGCAATCTAACTAACAGTGAATTTCAAAATGTTGTGTTCCTAAATATTTCCTTATCCATTTTTCCAGATTAAGATGGCTAAAGTCTTTCCTGTCCCAAGGACAATTCTTTGCTTTTATCCCCTAGGAGCTTTTTCTGTGGAAGTGGGTGGGAGTGCTCAGTTGTTTGCAAAGTTATTTCATAATGGCCACTACAGCTTAATGGAAAATGTGTTCTTAGAGAGGAAAACTGGTAAATGTTATAAACACCAGGACTCCTGGTTTGCACATATACAGAAATCATAGCAATGTTGTGCCTGTGATACTTTTCTAGCATGTATTTTAATCCCATCTGTGTTTTGATTAATTTGTTTAACAAAATAACTGAGTTGAAAGTTAAGGAGCTTGGCAAAATTTGGCATACATGTGCAGAAGAATCTTTTTGGAGTTCATTTTGACATTGAATTTCCAACCACTCATGACTGGGTTGGCTCACAGCTGGCTGACTGTTTTGCTTAAGGGAATCAATTAAGCTCACTCCCCAGTAAAAATACACAAAACATTCTTGCAGTAACAGATTTCCCCCTGTTCTTGCAAAGGGTTGCTAGCGATTGATTGCATGTGGTAATTTTGAGAGAGAATGAATTGTTTTGAAGAAATTGTTCTATCTGCATCCTAAGTAGCCAGGTTGATTTAAAAAAAATGAAGCATTGCATGCAAAACCACCTTTCCATGTGAAACCTTTACATAAGCTAATTATATTTGTCTATAGAAGCTGGGAATGACTGTTTCATAAGTCATGGAGTGGGTGTGCACGTGTAAGGGCTGTATTTGCTAGTCTCACTCTTAAAAATGCTGATGAACTTTGGCACCTTCAGAGGGACTGGGAGGTACATAAATACCTTTTCCCAAAAGAAGTTTTCTGGACCAAGCGTTTTCTACTGTTATATGGTAATGCTACCTTGATTTCAGTGATGGGCCATTGTCTACTTTACTTCTGTGCCTTTTAACACACTTGAAGTTTTTTAAGTGTAGTATTAAAGTTCTAGGTTGCTTATACTTCAGCTTGGTGCCTAGTTCAATGTTAATTTATTTATTAGTGTAACTTAATTGTAATGGATGTCTACCAAGTAGACATTAGCAATCAAGGCTTTGTAAGGCCTCTTTGATTTTTCAGGCGAGTCTATTAAAATCAAAGTGTGATCCCTGGTTGACCACAGCAGTCTTTGAATATAAATCCTATTTCAGAAACTTAAAAAGCAGAAGTATTGTTTTGCTTATTTTAAGTGGTAGAGCTCTACCAGCCAAATACTGAGGTTGTTGCTTTAAAACACAAAGGTGTGCTATTTTTGGTAGATCTAATTCACTGCTACAAGATATTAAATCATTCTTCCAAGTAATATATTATGGCATTTTTTCAGTAGAAAGTTTAATTTATTTATTACAGTAGATATTTTTCTATCCCTGTCTTGATCCAATTGATGTTGCTCTTTAAGGGCATTTGTTTTAGAATATGGGAATATGTTAGCCATGTCCACTATAGAAATTTCTTTAATATCTGAATCATGTTCAAAGTTAAAATATTACCAACTTTTCCTTGATTAAATAAAAGTGTGCTGAAGAAAGATGTGACAGTATCAGTCACTTGAAATTTTTCTAGCAGAATTTAAGTATTAATAGCCCCTTGAAAACCTCACTTTATTCTAGAGCTTTGTCGTCTTTGGTGCAGGATCAAAAAAAATAATTATTCAATGGAATTTTCTTGTTTAAAAGAAAATCTTAGTTTAGTAAATCTAATTGTACTGCTGTACCAGCTAGCCAGCACATAGATCAGAAATATAAATAACTTTAGAAAAAGTTAAGACCTAATCCTCTCTTAAGTTCTTTTTTTTTTTTTCTTGTAAGACAATCTGCAGAGAGAATTTTTAATATCAGTAATGAGGATATCTGAAAACGCAAAAAACTTTTTTTATAAATCATGAGGCATTTTAAGGTACCAGGACTCTAGTAGAAAAGTTACTATAGGCAAAATGAAAATCTGAGTATACCTAAGTGTTCTTTTTCTGGGAATATGTAATCCAAATGCACCATTTTTATAGAATTCGCATTTGCTGTTACATTCATGTTGAATATAACTCTGTCTGGGTTGCCTAGGTAATACAATTTACTAGCAAAGAGAAAGCAAAGCCAGAATAGATGGCCATGCATTAGTAAAGATTAGCACTTGTGCAAAGTCATGTTTGGGGTAACCACAGAAGACACTGCCCTCAGAAGTTTCACCATCTTTCACTAAGGGTTCATTATAGAATTCCATGCAGAACAAAATGTGTATCTATTGATTTCATGATAGTAATTCAACTATCCATGTGCTAAATTAGCCAATTCTTATGTTCTTATTTGCATTCTTGCTTTCAGATGGAGCCTTTACTCTGCTTATTTTACTTTTGGTGCTACGTGATTATTTTATAAAGCAATTCTAGTTCTCTAGAGTCATTGCTACTCAGAGGTGATACTGCATGTGGCTTCAGACTACTTTAAAAACATCTATTCATCTCTAGTTATTTTTATATTTTTCTTACTATGTTATCTTAACATATATAAACAAGAGATAAGGCAGGAAGCTGAGAGTTGAAATTTTCAAAATTATTTTTAGATGAAGGCCATTTGGAAAATTAATGCACCCCTGTATACCAGGGACTTCTGAAACAATTATGTTATAGACTTCACAATTAGTACTTTGAGTATGAGCAAAGTGTTTTGAGGAGGATTGGTGCTGGTTTGCTTTGTGTTTAGAAAGGCTTGCCTTGGCCAAATTTGTATGTAGTTTCATAGGAATGGCAAAATGCACATCTTTTATGTAAAGACTGCCCTTCAACAAATGTGGCATTCATCTTAATGCAGTCAGTAGTGTTTCCAAAATAGTACCCAATTTTAATTCTCTTTGCTTCTCTCCAAAGCTACCATATGGCAGAGAAGCCTTCCTAGGCTGTAAAATATTGTGAAATCCTTAATAACTGAAAATATCACTATTGGATGATGGTGCCTGCTGACCTTGCTTATGCTAAATAAAATAGTACAAGTAGAACAAAACGGGTGCTATAACTTAGTCTTTGAAATTATATTTCTATTGTGCCATAGTGCTGCTGGAGGTGAAATCTTTGACCAGTGTGTAGCTGAAAGAGAGGAAGCCTTCAAAGAAAAAGATGTTAAACGACTTATGAAGCAAATCTTAGAAGGAGTTTCCTTCTTGCACAGAAACAATGTGGTTCATCTTGACTTAAAGGTAAGGTTGTTGCTACATTTTTCTCATTACTTGCTTATCTGCTGACTTTCTTGCTGGTCGTATGTCATATTAAGTCTAATTTGGGATTAACACAATTATTCCTCAAAAGATAAAATTCAGCTTTTGGGATGGAGTAAGCACCAGCGTTGCAAGCCTTTTGCAAAGATTCTATGATTATGTTAAATATAAATTTCATTCAATTAAGTGAAATGTAATGAATTCAAAATTTGATTTGTGTTGCACCTTAAACTGTAAATGAGTTCTTTGAGTAAGAACTGATTAGTTTTTAAAAGTCCAATAAAATGTCTGGGTATTATATGGCCATTGAAAAATAGGTTTGTTTATTGACAAGAGTTTTAATGAAGCAGAAGGATGGCAGACACACTGGTAGTATAAAGTGTAATGTTTCACAATGAAGTGTTCCTACAGGACTGGTAAGTTCTATACTAATATATTAAATACATTTAAAACACGTAAGTATTTTTTTTAATACTGTAAACGTGATTTAAATGCTTGTCATTCACTGCCAAAAAGTTGGTCAGCACCTTAATGGCATATAAATTATCATCATTTATTGGAGTAAATATTCTTTTTCTTACTGAAAAATAGTTTTGACCCAAATCAAGAGAAAAGTACAGTTGCCATCAGAAGAAATCCAGGGTGTTGCTTATGCTTAAGAAAGCAATTCTAACAGGAATCCAGAAAACTATTCTCTCCCATTGGCAGTGAGCTGCAGTTAACTTTTTTCAGCTTCCATTCATACGCTATTATGGAAGATGTAATTTTATCTCATTGTGAGGTTGAAATATTTTATTACTAAGCAAGACAATATAAAAAGTAACTTGCATTAAAATTTTCAAATTCTTTTTACATGTTCAATTCCCATATGTACTAAGTATATAGTAAGCTGCTACATGCTTGTTAGGTTGCCAAGATCCTTACTTGTACTGAATTGTATTTTGGCAGTATTACAAAGCTACCAGTAGTCTCCAGTATCAAGCTGTACATACTTAATATATAAGCTGGCACATCATGAGCCATTCATCAACTAAAGCAGATGATGAGTATATTTGCACACAAATATGTTGCCTGCCTGGTTTTCCAACTATTTATTCAAATTATCTGTGGAATCCTTTAAAACTTTCTGTAGCCCATTGATTTAGTCATACAGACAGAATATTAATAATAATATTGAAATAATTAATGGAAATGGTTTAGGAAGTGATGTGAGAATAAGTGTTCAGAAGGACTAAAAATGAGCAGTTAAAATACCTCAAGTTTCCAGTGCGATTACGTAAGATTCTTGTCTCTGCTGTGGTTGGCCATTGAAGCAAAGTCTAAAATTAAAGCGTCTTTTGTGGACATGGTATATTCACACACATTTGCAGTTAAAGATACAGTGTTCCTTAGTGCTATCATTTGGATATCTATAATCAGAAACGTCTTGTGCTTTATTTGACTACAGTACTTAATGGCACAAGTAGACTGGGGTGTTAATTACAGCTTGCGGACAGAGGGCTTTGTCAAAGTTCAGAAGAAGCTTACTTAAATATTTCCCAGCCAATCAGGAAACTTATGTTTTAAAATTGAGTGTCTCCAGTTCTCACTGAAAGATCCAGCACTGCTTTACGGGCTTATAAAACTTAATTAGCAGAGCAAATTGTGTAGTGTTGAGTTTACTATGTTTATAGGTTACTGCAGCGCACAATATGTTTTTGAAACAGGGATCTTAATAGGAGTCCTAATTGCAGTGTGATTTATTTTCATGATATACAAGAGTTGATCTCTTGTGAAATAAGGTTTAGAGACTTCAGAATATTGGCAAAAAAGATGTTGGAAATGTAAGATGAAAACCTGACTTGCGAATTGACCCACATTCAAGACTTAAAGATTCAAAAAAAAAAAAAAAAGGGGCCATTTAACAAGAAACCTAGAAATTGCAGTTGAGTGGTGGTTTTGGCTGCGTGTTTATTAAAACACTGACCTTAAACCACCTTCTGTTGTGTAGTGTGGCTCGTGCCGCTTTACCTAGCCACTTACAGCACCATGGGATTTACTAAATACTTGGGTTTGTGAGGTCACATTTGGAAGACTTGTGCAAAGCTCACTGCTGTTAAGCAATATGTTTGTCAATACCAAGAAAGGTGACAAGTTCTTGCTAAACTGTTTTCCTTGTGCTGTTACTTCCACATTTGGGTCCTAAAGGTTTCCCTTTTGTTTGTATGGTACAAATACCTTTGGAAAGGTTGGTCCAATTTTCTGTATTTTGCACCTTCAAAAAAGTAATAGTCCATGCGCAGAAGAATTTAAGACAAAATGCTTGTCAGTATGTGATTGTCACCTTGTTCTTGTAGTTTTATGCTCTAAATCCGACGCTGGCAGCTAGCTTGCTTTAGCTTCTACCTGTTCTCTTAATAGGTGCAAGTTTTCTCTTACAAAACTAAACGCTGCAGAAAAAATAGGGTATTTTGCTGTGGCCTAGCAAGGTTGCCACTGGATCATTTCTTTCCAACAGCGTGGTTCTCCTGAAAAGTGGTTTGAACATGACTTGTTTTTAATAGCAAAATACAGTCATGTAACACCTCTCCTCAGTCTCAGTCTTGACTTAGGGAAAGAGCAAATAATGCTACTGAGTGCAAATTAAGTATCGCTTGGCAGTATTGTGTTGATGCTATTTAATTTGCAGGGTGTGCATAGATTGTAGTCAGGAGTCTTTCATCTCCTCTTAATGGTGCATAAAAGCTGCAGAGTAAGGGAAGACTCCTTTCTCTGTGTTTTCATTTGCTGTGTGACTTGATCTTGAATTGATATGTGGTGAAAGCTTAAAGTAGGTGGGAATGGAAGAGAATTTTAAAAGGTGTGGGGGTTGAGGAAGGAGTAGCTGCCTCCTGTCTGCAGTAGGGAGAGGTGAAGAGCTTTACGTAGCTCTGGGGTCTGGAAGGAAGACTGCTCCAAGCACCATTCTCCTGTAGTATCTATTACTCTGGTTATCCAACAGAAAACTTTTTTCCTAATTCCTTCTGTATTGTTTTCAAGATGTGTTCAGTGGGGACAACACACCAAATAATTATTTGAAATTGGTTTGAGTGTCATTTCAAACCAATATTCAGAACATAAACTAATGCAGTTACAAAAGAAGCGGCCTGTTACAAGAATATTACAGAATAATTTTCTCAACTGAGGTTTCCAGGTGGATAAATGTGGAATATTTATTTCACAGAGGTGTATTAATAGCAGTGTAGTGTTCCTTGTCTAAAGGAGCACCTGGGGAACTAAGAAATAAGTTTAAAAAAACAAAATAAAACAAATTTTCAAGGCAAAAGAACAGTTTGAACAAAAGAGTTCAAACCTTTCTAGCAATTAGAGCAAAGTTGTCTGTTAATAGGCAGGTACAGAGTATGTGGATTCTACAGAGCCTATTTTGGTTATAGCCTTATTTCTTTAATTATGGGACTTGCATTGCAGATTTTTGGGAGTAAAGTGTGATGCCAGTCTACTCTCTCAGCGCCTGTTGCATTTTTTCCACTTGTACACCTTAATAAAAAAATCTCCAACCCTCAAGTAAGTTCTGGTCTTGCATTTCTGTTGCTTAAATATATGGGAGTCCTTTAACTATTTCAGGGCATGCTGATGAGCCTAGTTTGCTGTCTTTATATGCAATGTAGCTGAGGTATACACACAGTTAGTGTGGATTTCATTTCTGCCCATTATTCCTTGAATAATTCTGGTCGTCTTTTTTTGAGGGATCTGACTTTTTTTACAATAGTATAAAATTAGATACCAACTTCTTTAATGTTGCAGGTTAGGGTGAAGCATTGATTATTTTAAAACCATGACCTTTGTTGTGTCCTTAGACATACTCAGCTTGAAACCAACTAAAGATACAAGAAATATTAGGGCGTGAGGCTCATAGAAACTTCTGGAATAATGGCAGATTTGCAGTGTGTGGGTTTTCCCATTAAACAGTAAGTTTACAGGATTCCAAAACCTGCTGGTAAGGTAGGGTTGAGGGGCATCCTGTTTTACTAAGTACACTTATTCTGAACAATTTGTGTGACTTGCAGAATAAGCTTCCAGATGAGATCAGGTCTTTGTTACATTGCCTTAGTTTGGCCTTTGCGCTGGTGTCTGTAGCATCAGGAAAGCATGTGACAGCTGCATAGTTCAATTTAAGTGAAAAAT
This sequence comes from Clamator glandarius, assembly GCA_033459285.1. Taxonomy (NCBI): domain Eukaryota; kingdom Metazoa; phylum Chordata; class Aves; order Cuculiformes; family Cuculidae; genus Clamator; species Clamator glandarius. The sequence goes on along the minus strand of JAUNZM010000329.1, from coordinate 6,649,198 downwards.
GTTATACTGATTAATTATTGCAATAATAAATTATGCTTTTCACTGCTATTTCTCTTAACCTGATCTTACAAGTATAACCAACATATTGAATTGTAAAGCCCAAGTTTCTAGTTGTTGACAGTATGGCTGGAAAACGCAACTTCTTGTCTTGTTTTACTAATTTTTACCAGAATGCTTGTTTCTGACTGTGCCAACTATGGCACTGGGCTAGACTCATGTGGCCATGGGATGTGGTTTCTGTGCACATACTGATCTTGTAGTAAAGTGCATCCCTTCAGATTGTCTGGTTAGCTAGGGATTTTTTCTTTTTATGTTTTTGTTCAGTGCACAACATAAAAGGATCTAAATTGGAATCCATAAGTCTTACTACAATAGAGAGGGAGGCGTTTAAATGGTGACCTTTGACAGTTTTCATTATTGCTTGACAGTAACAGTGAAAGGGCATTTTTGGAGTCTCTGGCCTGCATGTGTCTTGCCTCTGGGCTAATCAGTGTTGGGCAAACCTAGAGACATTGTAGCAGAGGAAAACTGAAAGAGGAACAGCATCACATATGTAGGGAAAGGGTCTTCCTTTTCATAGTTCTAGAGTAATTGTGCTGAGCTGAAAACTGTGTTGAGTTCAAAGCCATGGCTTCTGTAAGTGTTCATGCTGGTGTTTGGACTGTCACTTCACATGAACCCCATAATGATTCTTTAAAAGAAGAAAGCAACTGCTATTTTGTTATGAATTGATTTAGGGTTATGACTCAAATCATACTGTAGGCAGGTTTTTTTCTGCATAGGTGTGTTTTGAGTAATAAGATTGCATTTTTAAAAAGATGAGCATCTGGCAACTACATTATCTACTAAAATATTGTAATACAGGCCTTAAGGGTTTCACAAAATGTTTACATGAAAAAAAAATCTTCATTTAAATATAAAGAACAAATGCTTTTCTTATGCTTTCTATTTGCCTCTTCAGAAAGTAGCTACATTTCCCACTGCAAAAAAAATCTGAGAGACTAATTAGGGAGGCATAGTCAGCTTTTTTGGATGTTTGCTTTTCTAATACAAATACACAATAACAAATGTGAAACTGTAGAATGTGTGGTAACTTACAGCTCCAAAAGCCTTTGTACAGCCACGAGGTCTCTGTTTGTAAGCAAAACAAAAAGTTATTCTTAATACATAGATTCACAAACAGAAAATAGATTGACAAGATCATGGAGTTAGTTTGAAATACCATGGTTTAACTTTGCAGGAATGAAAGTACTTGACTATATTTAGGTCCTGCCACAAAGAGAACTGCCCAAGGTTTTGAAACCATTCCTGCACAGTTTTATTTCTGTGTTTAAAAGCAAGGCTATTCAAGTGAAGGCATGCTTTCATGAATGACATGGTGATGAGGAAAGAGTGGATTTGTGATTAGGGGGAAAAAGTATAAATGTTGGAGTTAATCCAGTTGGATTTTTAGTCCATGATTGCTTCAGTTTTCCTCTCTTGCCCTCCTTGCTTTCAGTTACCCCTAATGCAAGATGATCCCAATTCCCAATAAATAAATGCTACTTCACTTCTATGGAACTTGCCCTCACCAAAGGCATGAATGCAATGTCGCCGGCCAGTGTTACATTCAGAGAAATTAATGATAAAGCCCAATGTGATCACTGGCCTGAGGGCAAGGAGGGTCATGCTTTTTTTTTTTTTGCAAAGATATGCTTCAGTTGCAAAAAATCTCTAAGACCTTTTGTCTAAAGTTAGCTTTCAGAGCTTTCAGTTTGCTTTTTTTTTTTTTTTTTTAACTAAGCTAGCATTTAAAATAGATGGTAAAGAACTTCTTAATGACCACAAAGTCACTTTGAAGGGTGACAGCCAAGATTTAGTGACGTCAGAGCAAACAAGTTTATCCAAAGGTGATGCTCTTAAAAACCTGTTTTTCAGGCTGCTGTATTTTTTTTAAACTGTTCTTCAATTAATGTTCTGTAATACAATTGTTTGTACTTTGAAAAAAAGATTGAGGTTGGTTGCAACAGACTTTCTTTAAACAGGTATAGTCCAAGTAGTTTTATGTGTTCCATTTCTTTTAAAACGATCGGGTGTTTTTGGACACCCCTCAGCAGGAGGTATTTTGCACTAACTAGTGGAAGGAAGCAAGGAGGGAAGAATTTAAAAGGTACTATAAAGGACTGAAGGTAAAAATGTAGAGGTATTTATATGCTATTGTTAAATGATAGCTACTGGCGTGTCTTTTGTATGTGTTCTGAGTTAATAAAGGTAGATGTTTGATCCTCAGTCATAAACAGAAAATCCTGCCACTCCTTTTACACATGTCTCTTCAAGTTCACCTTGCGGGAGGGGAGCAGGGGGAACAAAGCAAATTATCCTGGGTTTCATACTTTTTATGGAATGCATCACTGCTACTCATGACCTAAAGTAATTATACAATGTTATGTTGTCATAGACATTAAATTTGGGTGATCTTGAAAGTCTCCTCCTTTTGTTTTTCAGCCCCAAAATATTCTACTAACCAGTAAGTCTCCTCTGGGAGACATTAAGATAGTAGATTTTGGCCTTTCTAGAATAATGAAGAACAGCGAGGAACTAAGGGAAATTATGGGAACTCCAGAATACGTAGGTAAGTTGTTACTATACGAGGTGGGAACTATCCAGACTCTGGGGGAGTGTAAAAGAGAAACTGCCTCAACTTGGTGAATGCCAGCCTGGCTGTTACTGTGTTGAAAGGTCAGGTTATTACTTTGACATGGTACTGCTGTAAAAGCTGGAACTTGTAAGCGTTGTCAGTCTAATGAGTGATAATTTTGTGCTTGTGTTGAAGACAAGTACGTGCTTTAGGTGATTCTTACCAGCAGTGATAACAAGTATTACTTGGATTAAAAGTTCAGAATTATATATTCAGTCTCTTGACTGTACTATTTTAGCTTGTGTAGGTTTGTATCCATTTCATATTTTCAAAAGCAGATCATTCTGAGCCTTGAAAGTGTCCTACTTTGAGTTGCATAGTATAACTTTATAAGTATGAGTTCCATAAGAAATCTCTGTACAGCTTGCTTAATTGGGAATGAGACTGGTCTGGCTTCTGAAGGTGACAATAAAACAGTTTGTTTTATTTAAAACCACTGAATGATAGTAATCACTTAAGTAACTTGGATAGAAATATCTCTGTTTCAAGGCTGTCATATTTTAAATCTTCTATTAAATTTTACCACGTGCCCGTTATTGCACTCAATGACTACAATATGTCTACATATGACAAAAAACAGAACTTGTTTTTTTCTTCCCTGAATAGCTCCTGAAATTCTGAGTTATGACCCGATCAGTACAGCAACTGACATGTGGTAAGTAGAACAAATTAATGGTCACCTTAATTTACTTTACTGACAAACAGACCCCTAAAAAACTGCTTTTCTGTTTGTTTTTTTTTCTTTTCATTTAGGAGTATTGGAGTGCTGGCATATGTTATGTTAACAGGGATATCTCCTTTCTTAGGGGATGATAAACAAGAAACGTTCTTAAATATATCTCAAATGAATGTAAGTTACTCTGGAGAAGACTTTGACCTCATATCAGAGTCTGCTGTGGATTTCATCAAAACTCTGCTGGTTAAAAAACCTGAGTAAGTAAAATACACAATTATATATGCAAATATGTCTGACTGGATTAATTTTAAATGTAGCAAGTGCTGGCACTCTCATTTTTAACGTATAAGGGAACTTTGATTATTTGTATTTCATTGTGCTATTACTTTTCATGTTTTTGAAAAGAAGTTCTCCACTTCCTTACAAATTTGTGTATTCTGCAGGTATCGAAGTGTTAATAGAACTCAAATTCATTTAATGTCCCATATATGCATTGTAGCATATAGTACAATATTCTGACTTTCTTTATAGGTACCTTACTGATGTCCTGTAAATGAACTGTGCTTTTGAGCCTTTTATTCTTGATGAGTTGGCAGAGTACCTTACTCTTTCCTGGTTCCTTAGTACGCTTCTCTCAATGGGCAGCAAATTGGAAATTCTGGGTCTTAAAACACGTATTTTCTGTGGAACTTCACCAGGTCTTCACAAGGCATGCTGAATGCTGAAATTGCCTAATGGTTCTTAATGGGAATTCTTTAAAAATCTAAGAATTGGATAATTTTCCTATATAAAAAAAGAACATCTCTAGAAACTTTGAAAGTTGGTTGGAAACATAGGCGTGATACTTAAGGATCTATGAACTCCATTATTTTAAATGTTTGCAGTTCACCTCCTTGGGCTGCTGTTGGTAAAAGTGCTGTCTGCACTTTTCATATCCTTGGAATAATTTGCATGGATCTCTTCTGCAAGGTGCTGGATTTCAAATTCATATACAGACTTATTTTAACACTCCTTTTCCTCTGCAGGGACCGTGCAACTGCTGAAGAATGTCTTCAACATCCGTGGTTAGAACAAAGCGATGATCCTCCTTGTAGAGCCTTGTACCCAGGAGGGGAGATCAGTGATGTCACCCAGAAAGATGCAGATTCTGCCTCTGAAAAATCAGTAGATGCTGAGAAGACTGAAGAGGAAGAATCAATAGTGACAGAAGAACTAATCTTAGTGGCTTCATATACGCTAGGACAATGTAGGCAGTCAGAAAAAGAAAAAGTAACTGAGCAGAAAGCCATTTCCAAACGATTTAAATTTGAGGAACCATTGCTGCAAGAAATACCAGGAGAATTCATTTACTGAACTGTGTGGAGCTTCATAGCTATAACTGGAAGGCAGTGTTTTCTAAACAAAAATATCCTAGCCAAGTGAATTTCTGATATGCAATAAATGTTCTAGATAAAAGGAATTGTTGATAAATGGCATCCAAGACAAATGTGCCAAGTTTCTAATTTCATGGAACAGATAAACAAGATTTCAAGTGGCTGACAGGGATTTAACAAAGATGAAAGCTTATTTTTGTTTGTCATTTTTATTTCTGTTTTTTTTTTGTTGTTGTTACTTAATAGCAGAGTTTATATTAATTGTTCAGTGTTCTGGAGAAGTTGCTATTGGAAATGTTTCAGTGACGGATGTCAAGAGGAGTATTTTATGTTTTGGCATTTAATGCAAATATTTAATGCTGGGTTTTTTTCTCAAAAACCTTTTAGCACTCCTGACTTCAATGGAACTATCTACTGATCTAAAAATTGTATGAGAGGAGAATGTGATCAGCTGGTTTGACATACAGATTTCAAAGCTATGCTATGGATATATTTCTTTAAGCTTACATCAAGTCAAGGACCCAGACTCACCTATTGGGTAGCCAAAGTGAGTGTCTCTAGCAACTGATGCATGTGTCCTGCAAGTGGAGGAATCTGTATCAGCAAAGTTTCCCTCATCAGTGGTGATAGTCCTTAATAGGGAGCGCAGTAAAATCCTGCTCCAGAGGATCATGAATTTTCTTAATTCAGTCATTCCTGAGAGGCAGCAGAGATCACTCCCCTCCCTTCCTCTGGGTGAGGTGTGCTTACAGCTCCATATGACTGCTCAGTGTTGATGAGTGGAAAAAAGAAAATGACAGAAGTTCTGATGTAGCTCAATTTAAGTTTAGGTTTCTCCACTGACTTCACCATGGTAGATGAGATATTTTGTCCAACTAATGATAAATCAGCCCTAGATTCCATCTCCCCCAGAACCCAGCTGGGGTTTTACTGTAAGCACGAGGTAATTGCTGCCTTCTTTCTCTTCCTCTAACTGCTGCTTTAAGGAAGCAAGAAGCATCCTTAGGTTAAATTGTGTAATCTTGTTCAATATAGCTATGAGATGAGGAAGGAGGTACTCCTTCCTCTGAAACAATGAAGCACAACTCATACCTCGTGCTTCCCAATCACTCTTCTTTAGACACATGGATAAATAGGATGTGCATGGTGGGGCAGAGTGGGATTAGGAAGCTGTGTGGGTGGGTCACAGTTCTCAGTAGACATGGCCCCTCAGAGGACAAAGCTGGGACCAACAGGGCATCAAAACTGACTGGGTTTTTTGCAATGTACAGATCTGAGGATCTTGGAGTGAGTCCTAGTTTTTTAAGAAATCTTTCATATTGATGCTGTTCCAAAGTTTAATTTTTATGTAATTGAAGTTTAGTGCTATTACATTGCGTACTGTTAACTATTCAACTATTTATTTGGTTTCCTTATGCTGTTCCTTTATAATAAACCCTGACAAAAATGTTCTTGCTAAAAAACAATGAATAGAGGCTCTTAAGCTAGTTTTTCCTTTTTCCCGTGTTGCTACAGACTTTTCTAATTTCAAATGTACCAAAAATGTTCTTAGCGAACAGGAGTTGAGTGCCCTGCTAATACTGCGGTTCCTCCTCCATACAAAGGGTAAATGGCTTATAAGACAAGCAGTACTGGGGTGATCTGACTAGCATTGCTGTAAGAGTGGGAGAAAAAGCTCGAGTAAAGAGGGAAGTTAAAAAGCAGCAGTGTGATACTGAGGGGGGAAATGAAGATTTTTGCCTAAGACTTCATCGCCAGTGGTCTTGGTTGCCTTTACTTGAAGCCACGTCAGAAAAATTGCACTTAAATTTAACTGTTATTTAACTGTTCAGCTTCTTCTGCTATGGAACTACATATTGAATATTGATGTACGTAAGGTGACTTCTCACTCTTTGAAGACCTTGATATAAGAAAACATCAAATATTACTTGAACAATTCTGGATGTGTGTTACATTGTAATGCCTTTCATGCTCTGGAGAAATGCGTCCTTTGTTGTTTTTTCCCCTCCTGTAGACAGTAACTACAGAGTCCTGCTGAGGAGCTACCATGCAGGATTTTCTTGGATAGTTCTGGCTGGCCATTAGTAGAAGTTAAACAAAAATCTTTGAGCCTACAGAGTAGTTGTGTTACATAAGCATTTCTGGAGGTGGACGGTAGCTGCATTACTGCGTGCTTGCTGACCCTAGCTGCAATGCTAACCTGTTTCAGAGGGTTTAAGCATGACAGTACTCTTTGTGGGCATCTTTGTTTTACTGTTCACTCATTGGCCAAGACAATTTGCTTGAGGAAGAGACATGAACTCATGAAATTCATTTCTGCAAGGGTAAAATTTTCCCAGCTTCTACTACTGCCATTTTCACTTCTTTTCATATCCATGCTGCCTTGTTTATACGAAGCTGAGCAAAGCGCTGAGGTTGAAGTACGTTCACATCCCACCTTTACAAAACAAATTTGTGTTGCCATATCTGCACACCTGAATTTTTAATAGCTCAGGGTTGCTCAAAGCAAATAATTTGAGGGACCTATTTCTCAGCTCCTATTTCTAATCACAGATCACATCCCAGATGGGGCCTGGTATTAATGAAACAGCATAAATGCTGAGCAGCATATATTTTGTCCTATATTTACTGGTTTTAATGTATGACAATGAAGTTTAACACATATAAATGAACTATGTACTCATTACAAGGCCAGTTTCTCTTGAATTGGCTGCTTTGAGACTTCAAGTGGGCTGCGTTTCTGTTTAACTTTTAACTTTTTGTGCCTTACAGTGGTTTTATACAGTGCTTAACATAATTAAGAACTTAGTTAAACTTTTACAACTTTATACATGTTATAAAAAAGGCATCTTAGATTGGCCTTATAAGAGGAAAAATCTAGTGTAAGGTTTAACTGTGGACTATCAGCCAGTCCCACACACATGAAACTATTTCTGCAAGTGTGTTTGACTGGAAGTGTGGGTAAAGCTGTAAATGAGGTATTCTTACCCTATGCTGTAGGAAGGCTCTATTGAGGTTAATGTTTTTGAGAGGTGTAGTTACTAGGGAAGTAACGTATTCAGGCTGGGAATAAATCACTGGCTGGTGAAGAGCTGTTTTCTTGCAGCTCCATGAATACAGAAGACTGCACGTACATACACAGTTTATCTGAAAAAAACCCCAAACCTTGCTTAAGCCTTAAAGTGTTTGTGGGGAAAGGAGTGGTTGCAGAGAAGGCATCATCAGCTCCTTGGATCTTGTGGGCAATGCTATCTCAGTCCCCACTCTCCAGACTGGGCGCCTGCTGGCTGCCTTTGTAATGCTGGAAGTACAGCTGCTGTTTGCCTGAATCCAGGAAGCTGAAGGGAATGGAAGTGCAGGTGTTCGTAGGAGTTGCTGGAGATTTGTTGTTTCTGTGGTTCTGATGCAGGAGATGTGACCTGTATCTGTTGGCAGGGTAGGTTCAGGCCTTGAGAGCTGTGAGGTAGGAAACGCAAATACAAATCTACTGTCTGTTCTCCCCTGTGGATGCTGCCAAGGGACAGGGAGGAAGGTGAGCCTTGCACCAAGTTATTCCATGGCTTAAGAGGTCCTGAATATTCCAGGTGCTGCTCCTGGAAGACAGTTCAACAGTTGAAAGAAATAGTGCCAGTTCATTGTACTTCTGATAAGGTGTTTACTGTTTCAGGAACTTTACAATAAAGGAAATACTGTTTTCTGAACAGGTGATGGGTCTTTTGTTCTTCATGTATTGGGAAACACTTTAAACCATTTTTTTTCTTTTAATAAGAAGAAAAGAAATCTTTCTTCAAGACAGCATGACTGGTTTAAAAACAGAATTCCAAGTTATGCTAGTTTGTCTGGCAAAGGACAGCTTGCAAACTGCTACACCTCAACCTCTTTGGTGACCGTATGCCTTCACACTTGGCTTTGATTCCTAGCTAGAAAAATACATTGCTGGAAGTGGTTGTAATATGTGAGATGGAGTCTTCTATGCAAATCCACTTGCTTTTCTCCAAGGACTTCTGCAAAGTTATTTTTCTCACCTCCATAGTGGGGTTACTGATAACATAGTTTTCTGATTTACACATTTGTTCAATTTGTGCAGTGAATACAAGATGCAATCATCTTTTCCACTCTAAAAAAATACGCTTGCACTGCAGAGATCTCCACAATCAAGCATTTATAGAAATTGAATTAAGCTGTTGTTGGGATTAATGAATACAGTCACATTATCCATATAAATCTTCCTGAGCTCTTTATCGTGAAACTGAGGACTTAGTTTAGATGTCTGACAGATGGCAAATGACCTGTCTGAAGATGCACAGTTGGAAATACAGTATTTAAATGCCTCTGCATGGTGTGCAGTTTAGGATGGCTGTGTATCCAGAACAGGGTGGAGCAGATGTGAATTAGCATTAATCCACCTTTAATAAAGCATGCTGACATGTGTGCTCCAAAGCAGTGAAACTGTAACACCCCCTTCCAGGTGCACTGTGTCCAGAACTGTTAGGTGCCTGATGTAACTTATTGTGGGGAAAGTCGGAGCTGATGCTGGGTTAGAAAAGCATTTCCTCTTCTACAGGAAGACGTTTCTTATTCTGACACTGCTCAGTTTCATAATTATTCCTGTTATAAGATAGCCAACAACTGTACAGCTCTATAAAACTAAACTGTTTTGGTTCTGTAAAAATACAACCTAGAAGCTTTATAAAAAAGGAAAAATAAGTCCATATGGGTGTGATATAAAACTCTCTTAATTAATAAAAGGTTAGGATTTGTCAAAGTGAGGCAGGGTATTAGGACCACAACAGTTGCTGCAAAATTAGGAGGGGAAAGGGAGCTTAACTACTTGAAGGGATTACCTTTTTTTCTTGCAAAAACGGAGAAATTGATTGCCCTGAGTCTTTGCTTGCTCATGCAATCGGAACCACAGCTAAGCTGTTGATATGTTGAAGCCAGTGTACCCTATCTCTCCTATTAATTTGTAATCCCAGCATACAGACTGAATTACACAGGTGCCTTTGAACTAGTCCTTACAGGAAAATCTCCTGAGCTGTTGCAGTATCACCTTACTGACTACCACTTTCCCTGTGGAGTCTAGCTGGTCCTGTTGCTGGATGGAAGTTCTTGTCATGGGCCTTACCAAGCAGAGAGAGGCAAGGGCTGTCTCAGGAGTCATTGACTTAAGGTGCTTAAATGTTCTTGAAGAAGCCAGTTAACAGAAACTGCATTGGATTGGTCAAAAAAAAATTACTTTATTCTAGTATTTGTATATTCTTAGGCTCTTAGAATGGTTTGTGTTGGCAAGGACCTTAAGGATCACCCAGTTCCACCATCCCCATCGTGGACAGGGACACCTTCCACTGGATCAGGTTGCTTAAAGCCACATCCAACCTGGCCCTGAACACCTCCAGGGATGGGACAGCCACAGCTTCTCTGGGCAACACAGCAGCCTGCTCAACCTCTATGTGGCTAGTGCTTTTAAAACATCTGGTTTTATATAGCCGCTGTGCACTAGTCCATTCGAATGGGTCCAAGCATTGCGACAGTCTGGTAAGCAATATTTGTTGCTCCTCAGTTGTAAATTAAATTCTTGCCCTGAAGACCTTGTTGCCCTGATAGTTTCCTTGAGGGTGATGACTGTGTGGCAGAAGCTATTAAAATCAAACTAGAGAGTTAGAAACAAACATGCAATCCAGCAAAGGTCATGAAGATGATGGTTGTTTTAACCACACCAACATCTGGAAATGCAAATTTTCAAGCCAACTTAAAAGAAATTATTTAGCATGCTGAAAATAATTAAGATGATTAAAGGATTGCAGCACCTGTCCACAAGGCTGTGAGACCTGGAACTGTCAGCCTGGAGAACAGAAGGTTTGGGAGTGATCTTATCATAAACACTTGTTAGGGAAGAGTAAAGAGGATGGAGCCACGTTCTTCTCAGCGCTGCCCAGTGGCAGGACATGAGGCAATGGGCAGGCACTGAAACACAGGAAATTCTGTTTAAATGTAAAATAAGCTTTTTTTTTTTTTTTTTGCTATGAAAATGGTTGAACACTGGTACAGCTTGTCCAGAGGCTCCATCCTTGGTGATGATGATTCCACTGAAGAGGAGGCTCTGTCCTTGGTTATCTTCAAAACCTGACTGCAGTCGAAGGCTTTAGTTGACCCTGTTAAGAGTGAGGCAGAGACTAGACAATCTCCAGAGGTTCCTCCTGACCTCCTCGTGCTGTGATAAGAAAGGAATGGCTTTCTAAAGGAGTATAAGTGGTTCTGTAGGGTCTTCTAGCAAATGATGAATAATAGAATTACACAATAGAATTACAATTAATTAGTTCTTCAATAACATCATGAAGTTAAGCACAACATAATCTGTTCCAGCATACCTTAGTGGAAAAGACTGTAGGGAGGAGAGGGTGCCCAGGTGCTTTCTTGAAGTTGTTTGGGCTTTCAGCAGCTGCTGGGGGGTTTGGGACCTTTGCATTCCCCCATTTCCCTTGCATACTCTGGCTCTTGGCTGCTGGCTCTCTGAAAGCAGCCACTGTGGGCTGTGGTGTATTTAACAGGAGCCACATGGCCAAAGCAGCTCAGTACCAAATGCACCAGCTTACTTCTTTTTTCTCCTTTTCAATGTGTGCATCTTATAAGAGCTCAAACATAGAGAGGAAGTGGCCTCTGAGGCTCTTCAAGGGCAGAGGTAAGAAACTCTGTTTACTGACTATTAAGTAGTAAAGCAAAAGTAGGGATTTACACATGATTTTTCTCATTTCACTCCAGTGATCTGCTGGCTTCCAGCTCCAAGCTTGTTTCTTCCTTTTCCAGGCTTAAAGATATGACTTAGAAAAACATCAGCGCAATATGATGACAATGCCCATTCTCACAGCTTTGGTGAACCCATGGGTTGGTTAGGATGATCTGGAGTGCCTTAAGTGAAAGGGGTGCTCTGCTAGGTCTCAGGGGGACTGTGAGAGACAGAACCTCTTCACGAGCGCCGCTTCCCCCAGGCAAGGTAATGAAATCTCCAGTGTTACTGGGAAGGTTTGCTTGGAGGAATTTCCCTCAGGCCAGGGCTAACCAGGGTTAGAGCCAGGCCAGGTAGAGGCATCGTGCTGCAGCAGCTTGTGAGGCTGCACCAGGGATACTGCGCATACTGGATCGAGAGGCAAGAAGGTGGTGAACCAGCTTTGAGTTGCAGGCTGAGCTGTGTCTGGCCAGCTTTCCTGGACATTCGTACATCTTCCAGCTCCTGCAGGTCCCAGGTGACTAAGTGCACGGTGGTGACAAAAGGCAGCTTGTTAATGGTAACTGTGAGGCTGCAAATCTACTTGATATGCAACTTATTCATTAGCAACTTATTCATTAGCAGTGGAGGGGGCTGCTGCTGAGCTTCACCTTTGCCTCTCCCTCCTTCCTCCTTTAAGTAACATCTTGCTGAAGAATGGGGGGAAATGAAGCAGCAAGGGAATAACCTTGAGAAGCTGACTTAGTCTTCTGGGCATGACAAAGCAGCCCAACTGTCATGACTTTAGTCTGCAGTTGTGGAAAAGCTCAGTTTCCTGGCAGTTTGTTTATTTATTTCAAGTTCATAACAGCACACACAAGGCATAACACATGACTTCTCTGGACCAGCAAGTCTTTTGCAAGATATTTATTATAGGCTTCTGCTGAACACATGAACAAACTAGCAAAAGAAAGGAATTACAATTATGACAATGATGAGGTCAATCTTAGAGAGAAAATTGCCTTAAGAGCACCCACTTAACTGAAACTGTCACTTGTGACAACACTGTACAATCACAGACACAGTGGGATATAATCGATTAATGGCTCCTTCAGCTCAATGGGAGGTATGGAAGCAGATGCCTTTGATTTTTACCCTTCTGATACACTGATGCTTTCCACCGGGGAGTGATAAACTGGAATATTCTGACCATCCTGCAGTTTCAAGGTGACATCCTGGAGGCACCAGCTGACACAAACAAAAAGTGATTTTTAACTTGTTTCAATCTATTTTAATATAGTGGTAAAGTTGATGTAGAAACAGCTGGCATGGGGAAACAAATCATTCCAGGCATTCATTGCTCTTAAAAGTTCTCTCAAGTGTTTTAAAATCTGGTTTGAGTACCAGCTTCTGAAAGCTGTAACAATGCAGCAGAGCCCAGATTTAAAGGTCTGGGATGTGTGTTCCTATTTGTTGCAACATGAATAAAATTCTGCCAGCTATTTTTTATTCCTCCCCCTGCCCCAGACTGGTGCCTTTCTTCCTCTCCATCCTGTGGGTGCATTCCTTGCCCTGTTCCTCTCCAGCCTTGGAGCTGCGCTGTGTTGCTAAGGAATTATCCTGGTTTGGCAGAATTGGAACACTGTGTGATCACTCAGTGTGACTGCTGAAACCCTGATGAGGTACGAAGGTGGTTACTCAAAGGAAGAAGGAAACTGTGCTTGTTGAAGGCTGAGGGGGAGCCTTTTCCTTCTTCTAAGCCCTGCTCCAAACTCACTTGTGTGAGGCTGCTTGCGCTGCTTTTCCAGCTGGGAAGGACTATTATTTTGAGGTAGGAAGACAGGATTTTTTTTCAGAAGCTCCTGGCACTTGCCCACCTCTGCTTTTGCGGGAGTCAGCGCCGAGTACATACAATTAGGTAAATAAGCTGCCCCACCTCTGTGCAATCGGTCTGCAGCAGGGCTATTCCCTCGCCAGTCCTCCACCTCCTTCTGACCCAGGACAAGTAACTACCTCGTTTAAAATAAGGCTTGAAAGAGCAACCAGTTGCTCCCCTCAGCATGGCGTGGGGACTTGGCCCTTCCCTCTGCTCGCTTTGGGGCAGCAGAGTGTCACTTCGTAGTACTCATGCCTTGGCTGCCCTCACCTCCAGATGCCCTCTCCATCCTTGCACCTGAGCAAATGGTCCTTCCCAGATCAAAACCAGCTCTCACACTCTGAATTTCCTTTCTTTTCAGTTGCCCTCTTTTTTTTTTCTAATAACTACATAAATAAATGACCCCTTCAGACAGACTGCTCGCTTGCAGTCTGGGGTATTTCAGTGGCTTGGGAGCCTCAATGTCTTTGGCAGAGTTTCCCTCCTGGTGCCACTTTCCTGTGTCTGTATGGTTCTGGTTGCCTTTTGGGTCTCCACTGCAAGCACCCACATGCACACCATGCAGAGCCTTACTAGGATGGCCTGCTTACACATTCATTATTTCTCCGGAGGATTTCAGGAACTTTTCTTTGTGAAGAAGATGGGAATGAACAATTTTACTTTCAATTCCTCAGCTGGGTGTAAGGACACTAAGTCACAAGGACACACAGAGTTGTGTGCAGGATCCCATATGTAAGATGATTGGGTCCAACAGATCTGTCTGCTATAAATACTTTCACAGAAGATGCATTTTTATTTTTTTCCCTCTTGAGCTTGCAGATAGAAATGCATGGAGAGCTCATTTTACAAGAAAACTCAGAGAGATGTATGCACTTCAATTACTGCAGTCTTCAGGTACGCTCACAGTAACCTAGTGAAACAGAGATGTTATTTCCCTCCATCTGCGAGGAAGGGATGAGGAGGAGTAAGGATATCGGAGCCCAAGGAAACATAATAACATGTCCAAGAATGATAGCTGGAGACCTCTGAGTGTATCACAAGGCCAAATCTCTCTCTCCCTGAGCCTCTCAAGTCCTGGCCTAGTGTCTTCCTCCCATCCATCTACACTTTACTTCCCATAGCTATTCAAAAGAGAAATACAGTATGCTGTGCTTATCTAACTATGAAAACAAAATATTACCATATGGCTGGTGGCAGCTGAGCAAAATTGTTGTAGTTCTGGGTTTCTAAGTACAGCTAACAGGAGTGCCTAACAAACTCTGAGAACAAATATATGTGAGGAGGTTTGCAGCTAATGAAATTTCCTCTTTTGCAATGGAAGATGGACATCGAACTCATGCAGTAATTCTTGCTGAGGTCTAGGAATCAGTTTACCCTTGACAAGACAGGCTTTCAGGCTTTGGTATGACAAAAACGTAAAGCCACTATTACATGCTGTGGAGTCAGAGCATCCTTCCACTCCAATATAGCTGTTCTAATAATTTTTAAGCTATAAATACTGTGATTATTGGATAGCTTGAAAAAAAACCTGCATGATTTTTTAGCTCACCTGGATAGGCTCTGATGCAATGTGTAAGATAATTCCCCTATTACAATGCATGATACTAGAGCGCAGTTAGTACGGCTGTTCAATGGCCTAGCACCTGCTTGAGAAGGAGGGGTGGGAGGGGACAATATGTTACTTTGGCTCTCAGTATTTGTCCAGATCCTGAGATATAGTTTGTAGAACACATTTCACTCAAATTAATGGCTCATGCTGTTTGTTTATAGTCACAGGGATGAATTCAATATGTTTCTCAACTAATTTACTTTTTTGCTGTAATGATGGTAATAACCTTTCACAAGACCTTCAGACATGAATTTCCTCTCCCTTTACATGCAACACAGATGACTAAAGCAAATACCGTGCTCCACTCTTTTCTCCTACCACTTCTCTCCCTGCATCTCTGTTTCTCCCAGTACGCACCGTTGATGGGCATGATCCATTTCCGAGTTAATATACAGGTATCCAGCTGATTTCGTTCCAGATACTGGTAACTTTATCTGCAGATGTAAAAGTACATTAAAGATTCAGTGAAGCATGTTACTAAAGTGGACATTTACTCCTACAGCCAAAGACTCAACACCTCCCTTGTAACGTAAGCCCTAATTTTATTCTTTTTTAATGTATTTCAGAGTTTCATGGAGCTTTTCAAATGGCCAGCATGTGCATGGCTATCCAAGTATGCCTGTTCTGCCATACATTAATCTTCCTCTGCTGAAAGAACGTACTGTGTTACAGCTGCAACGCCCAGGGAAAACCACTCACTCTCTGAAATATTTACGAACAAACATCTTTCTTTACCAGAATGCATGGTGCTCTAGAGGTGACTGGCACTATGCTAGAGCTTCCCATAACCGTAACAAGCTTATAGGCTGGATCCTCTGCAGCTCAGCCCATTAAGATGAACCAAGGCATCAATGATTCTACCGGGCAATTTTTTAACAAAGGTAGGAGCCGCAGCACCAACCACAGCTAATTCAACTTGGTCTAATGATTAAAAGAAATGTTTCAATTGTAGCGTTTGCTGGTGGCCCTGCAATCACAAAGAGAAAATGCAAGGGGTTCTCCAACTGGCCCAATAGGCAGGAGCTGGGGATGTTGCGGAGCCAGTAAATTGACCTGTGCTATAATCATGAATGATGGTTAACTAGTTTATTTTATGAGAACATGAATGCTCATGAGCATGAAAAAGCAGAGAAGAAAGTTGGTGGTTTGTGTCCTGGGTAGGTTGGCAGAATGCAGGGTTTGACCTCACCCTGTGTCACTTGAACAGCCAGCATTCCCCAAAAGGTGATGCAAGAATATCAGTGGGACACATTCTCTTTTCCTTTTCAATCAACATAAGAAGTTGCAGGTTTTTTCCCCACATTTTTAGCCTTACGTATGTTGCCTTGTAAAATCTCTAAAACCTGGGAAACTGGGAAATGGTTTGGCCCAGGGTATCACATGGGTGAAGCCTGGCTGGAGCGTGATGGAAAGTGGAATCTTACGAGAGTTGGCTAAAAGTTGTTTTTCTTGCCCTGCCAACTGCCTCTCTTTTACTGCAGCATCGGCCCCATCCCTTACAGCCCTGGTTTCATCCCCTCCCTTACAGCCCTGGTTTCATCTCCAGGACTCAAAACTAGTCACCAGAGGAATAAAATTATTCAAATGTGACGAGATCCTTCAGTGAACTGCCCAGAGAGATCACTCGAGACAAAACCAGGGAAGAGCAGACTGGATTAAGATGCGAAACCACTGATGGGAAATCTTCAGGTAGCAACCCAGAGTGTAAGTGGACTTGTTTTTGCAAGGTTTGCCTCGCCCCAACTGATGCAAGACAGCCTTGTGCAATACTTTAGCACCTAGTGCAGCATTTTCCAGTCACTATGTAACCACAGCACTCAGCCCTGTGCTGGGCAGCCATCCTTCATGTCACAGATTTACAAGTGCTTTTAAAACACACACCATTTTTACTGTACCACAGCGTGGCTGGTGAGCAGCTACAAATCTCTGTTCTGAATAAAACTTTAAAAACTATCGTGGGTCGCATCCGGGGAAAACAGGGAGGCAAGTGCCATTTTAAAGATGGATCTCAATAAGTTTCTGAAAATAACTTTGTGGTTTACAGTAGCAGGAAGGGGATTGACTAACCTGGGAGGTCCCTTGGCATTCTGTCATGTGCCCATATAGCACATGACAAGAAGACCCTGTTCTTGCTGTTTCTAGTCCCTCATATCAGAGCATAGGTTTATGCTCTGGAAATCCATTTCTCTTCCAAATCAACTGGCATCTCACCCTACTGCCTTCCAGTGCCTCCAAGTCACTTGTGACTTGCTGAAAATCCCTGAGCTGATCTCATCACCCCACACTTTGTTAAGCCACCCTGTGACACCACTGCCCCAGTGTTACCTGTGCTCTTTCTGTGTCCACGCGGTTACTTCCATCTGTCAGTCGGATGTTGTGAACCTTAAGAGGGGGAGCACCCAGGGCTTCCAGGGCATCGGAACTGTGGTTCAATTGCTCCAAAGCCTGCTGATAATACTGGGTCCTGGCAAAACTCTCTAGGTGAAAGAAACAGGGTAGAGAGGAGAGTTACCACTTAAAATCAAAACATAAGTAAAAAAAGAAAAGAAAAAGACATTTCCTCCAGACTACCACGCCCTCCCTGAAAACAGTCCAAAACTATTAATTAGGAGAAATCTGGCTAAAGGAGGAAACACACCCTTACATCAGAGTAGCAGTGTTTTTCAGCTCACTTAAGTGAAAAGGGCTCTGAATACAGCTTGTTCCATACTGATACACAGTTCAGTTTACGTCTGGGTCTCCCCACTTTTCATACATTTGTGCATCATCTAAAAGGAACAAAAAAAAAAAAAAAAGGAAATAAAAAGCATAAGGATGAGTATCTGGAAAAGTTTGGAATGCAATTAAAGGACATACAGAAAATACTTTAAAAATAAAGTAATACTTTAAGAACAGAGAGAGTTCCTGTCTGTCTCTCAGACACTGGCACGAGACAGGAGCTGACGCTGCTGTGAAACCCTTGCTGTGGCACCCAAGAAGATACAGCTCCACTGATGGATGCATAAAAAGGGAGGCACAAAGAAGCACCATTAGAGTTAATGGTCAAGCAGCAACAATGGCACAGTGGCCTGGATGCTGCAGTGCTGGCATATCGAGGACAACTGCGGTAAACTGCTATTTGTCAATGTCAGGTGTAGCTGGGAAATGCTGTGTATTGGTGACCATTGCACAGTGCAGAGCTGTGAGGCTGGAAACGTGCCAACACTGCCTTATGGAGGCAGAGATTTGCTTATAAACAGTTAAAAGGCTTGCCTGCAGAGATCTCTAGACGTACTTCACACCAGCCTGACTTCACTTTCTTAACATCAGGAAGACCAAAGTTAGGCTAAGAGTGTGCAGGTGTGGAAATCCTGATCTTGCGAACTTTGCTCTTGGCTTCCTAAGAGTTTAAAACAAGGCGTAAGGTTTGTTTCCCAGTTTCTTGCCTGTTAGTATTACTCTTGGATCCTAAGGCAAAAGGATGCTGCCCACTTTCCGTAATTAGAGGCATCCCCTGTAAGCAAGCAGCATTCAGTTGGCATAGAAACAGCTTTGCTAGGCTGCAGCGTGCACTGGTCCTCCCTGTACCCGCCAAGGTGCTCCAGCAAAAGGAGTTACAGCACGACAGCCCTTTAGTGCCTACAGATCATGGTAGGCAGCCACCCAGACCATGTTAGAAGTATGTTGTTCTCATCCTGCAGAGTGGAGGTAAAATGGGTTTGAGTTTCCTGGTGCTTCATCTCAGTTCTTCCTTGTCAGCATCTCACATATAGGACACAACATGCCTGATTAATCCATTTGTCCACATGTTTTCAGTAGGAGAGCTGAAAGGATTCTGGGGTTGGCTGGGGAGACTGCTCCCACGAGCAGGGTGTGGAGGTGAAGAGAGTGAGTAGAAATAGGATTACCTGAGTGTTTGTACAAGCTTTCACAGAGACCGGTTTGTGCACGCTAACTTCCCTTCAGCCTGCAGGAAAGGGAGGGAAGCACCCCTCTCCCTTGCTCTCACCACTATGAAAGCCACTTGCTCCTCACAGGTCCCAGTATGGGACAGTTCTGTGACCAGGGATAGCAGAAGGAAATGTGACAACCCTGAGTGTGTGCCAAGGGAAGAAGGGTCCCAGTGCAGCTTCCCTGTCTGTTGAAAGATACAGATGGGCACATTCTGCAGTAGGAAGTGTCCTTTCAGCAGTGGGGCTGGCTTGTCACTGAGTTATCAGACAACTACTTGGTGGCCACCGACATAGCAACAGAGCAAGAAGTAGCCATTGCATTGCGCCACTTCATTGCACAGCTAAATTACTCGGGGAATGAATCCTCTGACTTTCTGTATTGTGGAGGGGGGTGACTTTTTTCTCAAGAGATTTCTAGATAACATTGCTGAAGCTGAAAATAAAAAAATGCTAATGTCTTTGTTAAAGGCAGATTCAATATTTTAAAGCATAAGAGAATCACATATCTGTCATCTACTCCAGAGCTCGAGGGCATGAGCTGCCTAAAATTAAAGCCCTGTTGATTTGTTATTAATATGTATAAAATGAAAGGGAGATTTCGGAGCTTATCTGAGGGCTTGAGGAACAGGCTTGGCTACACTTTTCTGGCAACATCCTCTAAAATAAGGGTAGATGAAAAGCAGTATCAGTTGATAGCACCAGAAAGGGAGAGGCATAGGGCCAAGAGGCCTGTAACACCCCCACACCCCCCAAGAGAGAGGCAAAGCCTCTTCCTCTTTAGATGCTAAAAACCTAGAAACAAATTTAGAAAAATAAACACCTATTGTTTGGGGGCTGGAACTAGATTATCTTTAAGGTCCCTTCCAATCTAAACCATTTTATGATTCTATGATCATTTGGACTAATGATTCGGATTCTTGGCCAAAGACATGAAGCAAATAGACCTGTTCCTGAACACCAATGGCACCTGTCTAGCTTTCCTCTCAATGTTCTTCTCAATGTTGAGGGCTCTTATCAGCCCTTCATTCAGGAGAAACTAACGATATCTTAGCACTTCACAGGTGTATGGTGTTCAAGGGCCAGCACCACAGAGAGATTTATAGGTAAAACCACTAGATATTAATACGTTCTCACAGATGGTCCCCTTTTCCTGCCCAGTTGCAAAATCTAAGAAATGAAACCTTCATTATTTCCTAAGCTTTCTCTTCGCCCTTGCTCTCAGGAAGCCCCACAGAAACCAAACTTTCTCCTGACCACGGCAGCCTGATTCCTGCGCAATACGCACCTCTGGAAATGGATGCACTGGCATTTGGGACAGCAGCATCCCTGAGGCAGAACAAAGCAGAGCCTATGGAGGCAGAACCCAGAGACTCAACCACACTTCCCTTAACTTCATCTGCTTTTAACATCTTGCATGCTGCTATTTTCCCCGCTACACAAAAGCAAGTGAAAAGGGCAGAGGAGAAGTAAGGTTGCCAACAGCACCAAGACTTACTTTGCATAAGATTATACATCACAATGCATCCCCCAGTGCTGAACAGTCCCATGAAAACAGCCATTTGCTTCAGTCTTCTTAGAGAAGCTGGCATTTTTCCTCCCTGGAAAGAAAAAGGGAAAACATTTGCTGTTAAAAAAAAAGAAAGAAAGCTAAAGGGCTATTTCCCCCCTCCTCCTCTTTCCTAAAAGCACTTTCCAACCAGGTCTGAATGAAAGCACAGTGCACAGGCATTGGGCTCTTGCTTGCCAGGGCCCCACCGTGTGCCCAGGAGGAAGGGTGGTGAGAACAGAGCAAAACAGGGACCCAGTTGGGTTGAATGTGTTTATTCAACTTCTTTTAGCGATGCCACCACTTCACTAATTGCTGAGACGAAAATGACCTCCCCGGTGTGGCCAGGGGCCAGTGCCGCAGCTCATTGTCATGGGGGGCTCCTGGTGCCTGTGTTCTCGCTTGCACACTGCGAGCATTCAGGCTCCAGGGGCCAGATTTCTCTCTCGAGTAAACTCCTCTAAAGTAAACAAGCTCACGGCATGGCTGGATTTGGCCTGGAGTGGTAAGGGGCAGAGCCAAGCCAGCGCTGTGCCAGCAAAGATAATGGAGCCAGAATGTGTGTACTCTGTTGGTTTTTTTTCCCAAGCCGTGGATAAACAGGAAGGCTCTTGCAGGCTATTCTTCTTCCTTCCTGCACCCCACCCCAGCCCAAGCTTGCCATTTTAATGAGTCACAATTTTGGCATTTGAATGAATGATCCAGCAGAATAAGAAACACTTCTGAGAAAGTCAGTCTACTAAACACTTCCATGGTTTGGGTAAGAAGGAGCCATGTGGCTTGAAAAGCCTGAGCTAATGGTCCTGCCCACAGCAGGTTAGCAGGGGCCAAGCTGAGTCCTCAGAGAGAGAGAGCAGCACGTTGCTTCAGGCTGTGGCAGGATGGGACTTGACTGAGCATCTGAGTATTGATTTATGCTCTTGCTTCTCTCGCAGCTGGGATGACAGGGAGGAAAGTTCTTGACAGCAATTTAAAAAAAAAAAAGGTTAAAAAAATTTAAAATAAGATTAAAAATAGCAAAAGGATGCCCTTTCTGATGCAGGCACATAGACATCTGAATGCTTGTGGAAGCTGTATGGGATTTCTAATTGTAAAGGCTTCACATGTCGATCCTTTGTGCCACGATGGTGGGACTTTGGTGTCACACTTGGCAGAGCTGGTTAATAAACCAAGGCCCAAACCAGTCACAGAAATGTGACGTGGGCAAGGCTGCTTGAGTCCTGTTGTGAAAAACCACTTGTAGCATCCCTCAGTTATGTGTTAGTCAGGGATTGCACACCCAGCAACCAGAGTTTAGAGATGGCGGAGAGGCAAATGTTAGGACTCCTTCCTGTCGTGGCCGGGTCAGGGTGACACGAGCAGCCTCCCTCCGCTCACTGCTCTGTTGACATGCCCATACACCATCTCTTATATTCTCTAGCCCAAGGGAAACCATGAACACAACCCAGGTACAGCCTTTATCTACTGCCCTGTTGGCATTCAATTGTAATACGTGCTATCCCTTAGCTTTCCTTGTTAAGTAGTTCCCTTATTTTTAAGAGCTCTTAATATTTAGGTGTACTGTTTTATTTACTTATTTATGGATGGCTAGTAATGGTAGCAACCCAGAGAAGCACATTGGTATTATGTCTATTTTATGTCCAAAAATCCCCAAATTGTGTCATTGGTATAGTAAGTCATCGTCTCTCACTCCTGATATGTTTCTCTGATGAGTTTTCTTCTTCACTTCCCCCGGGGAACCTGAGTGGCGTGAGAAGTTGCAGCGGAGGAAATACAAGCATGTTTTTACAGAGACACAGCAGCGTTCATTTCACAAGGACAGTGAGAGCTTTCTGCTCGCCTGCTTCTGTTTGCAACTTTCCTTTAACTGCAATTTATAGCATGATTCCCCCCCCACCCAGCAAAATCTAACTAATAACTGAGTTTCCTGTAAGACACATCTGGCCGGGAGGAGGATCCAACACCACATAACAGGGAAGGGGAAAAATAAAAACCAAAACAGTGGTAAATCTGAAGAGTGGATCAGATATAACAGGCTGTGACCCGCAGCATTTGGGTTTGCCCCTTTCTAAGTTGTGGCCAGGCAAAATTTGCTTTCTGTGATGAAATTCAGGGTAATTGAACGTAAATGTCTGGGAGTAGGGGGTACTGCTGGTAGTTTGCTGAGTAAACGTGGGAAGATGTAGAGCTCTTGCACCAGTGAGGAGGCTCAGGGGACCTGCCTAGCAAAGGGTGGAAATTAGAGGCTCTGCAACTTGCTGTCAGCAGGTCTGAGGTTTGTTAGGTCTCACGGTATGCTCACATCCAAACAAGGGGGATCAAAAGTAAGAGGAGCTTCATATTTATCCCTCACATACTCATGCACACCTTCCTTACCATCTCAGGCTAAGCCCTCAAACCCTTACCCATAGTCAGACCATGCTCCTTGACCTCCCACTTTGCATGTCCCCATCGCTTCTCCTTGAGCTTCCTTGTGTTAAGCCCAGAGCCTCGCTTGGGACAAGAGGATCTGTACAAGAAAGATATCCAGGATTTCTTTTGCAACAGTAGAACCCACCTGGTCCCTATTCTTTCCGTTCTGCTCCACCCTCCATTGGTGAATCATTTAAAAGAGTAATTGCCCCAGTTTTAAACACTTACACGTTTTTCTCCTTTTGCTGTGGGTGCCAGCTGCATGGATCTAATTACACTCTTGCTTGCTGAATAACAGAGCTCTCTGCTCTTAGAAATCACTTTCCTGCATCCTCAAAGGGACTTGTAGAGAGGAATGCAGAGACATTTTAAGCCATTCTGCACTGGTTAGACTGAACTCTTTAACAAAGCACAAGATTTCTGTGCTTGTGGGGCCTTGATGGGGTCTTGGGCAGCTTGATGTAGTGGGATGTCCCTGCCCATGGCAGGAGGGTTGGAACTAAATGATCTTTAAGGTCCCTTCCAACCCAAACTATTCTATGATTCTATCTCCACTCACAGCAGGTCAGCAGACACAAGCACCCCACTGGTGCTGTGCCCAGATGGTGTCATCTGGTAAGGGAGCTTGGAAGCTGAGAAATGGTGATCCCAGCAAGCACTGCTGCCCCATGCAGCACTCCTGCCTGCTTCTGATGTCCTGCACCTGCCTGCAGTCATCGCCAATTGCTGGCCTTGCTGAGGTAGGGATGTGGGGGGCTGAGGGGCACCCAAGCTGCACTGGCTCTGCCAAGGTCCTCATTGGTGTGATAGGGAGACTATCATGTCTGTTTTTTGGTCACACTGGAAAGCATGAGACTGGAATGCTCCACCCCCAGGCTAGACCTTGACACTCTCCTCCCACTTGTTTCTCAGCTGTTTTCCCAAGCCAGTCCTATGACAGCACATTGTGGGAAAAGGTTCACAGCTACACATTTTAATAATCCTCTCAAGACCTTGCAAACCTTCTCTTTCATCCCACAATTCTCTGTTGGCTTCCAAAAGTAAGGAAAGAGGTATCCTTGGAGCTCAGTGCGTCCCTTACAGGGAGGCTGCTGCTCCTCTTCCCTGCCATCACGGTCCCTTGCAGAATACACAGCCAGATATTGCATCTAAATCCTTGAGCACCTCTTGGCATGCAGCTGCTGATGACTTCTGAACAATGACATTAGTGATACTAATGTTGTCAGGTTGTGGAAGGCCGAAACATAGTAAGGAGATTTTGTCTGCAAGGACTCACCACTAGGATTTCTGCCCTCTGGCCAACCAGGTTTGCTGCTCCCATCTGCTGTTCTGCTGAAGTGACATAGAGGTGGCTCACTAGGGAAGGGAAGCAGAGACATGCCCAGAGGCATTCCTCCTGTCCCCAGCTTTCCTGAGCATTACTTAACAGCCTCCAAAGCCTAGAGGATGTTAAAGGGAAGGACCAATCCCCCCTCCCTTGACTTCATTTGCCACAAAATGAGTTACTGTAAGGCAATGCATTTAAGAAAATCTTATAGATACAAGTTACAATTGCTTCCTAAGGAGGGAAGTTCATGTTGCTATCTGTGGCAGGGATCTCCTCTCAGAACCTGTTATACCACTAAAAAGTATGCAAGTCAACTGGTGGAAAAACAGATTTCTTCACAGCTGGTAATTAAAAAAGCACAATTTCCAAGCTACACTCTTCTGCAAAATCATCTTTTCCCCGGTGCTATTTGCAGTGGTAAAAAAGATTAAGTAGAAATTAGCACACAAAAAACCACTGAGACTACAGTTACCAAAAGTCGTCAAATCATTATAAGTAGTGCTCTCTAAAAATAAACTTGAAAGAACAGAGCTTCCTAATAAGGTCAATGTTACTTTTGTGCCTTGAAAATACTGAGATATGTTGGAGAAGGTAGCATTCAGGTTTGACTTTGAAACTAAGCAGGACTCAGACAGTTAACAACAAGATTTAACAAAACCAAGAGAGGTAGAAGACTCCCAGGGTCACATGTGAAATAGCGGGTTACTGCAACAATAATGTCTGTTTTTAATTAGACTCTGTTTTCTACACAGACAATCTAAAAATAGCCTAGGTTTAAGAAACTCTCCCTTGTTTCAGCAAATTCAGATTTTCTGTTTTGGTCTCTAAAATTCCTGTGGCATCTGTGGCACCTCCACCAAAGACAGGTAGTGGTGAAGGAAGGGCATTTTCACCAAGCCACAAACATTCATTTTATTTGCCCCAGACCTGAGGAAGGGATCTGGGGCCGCAGGTTCTTTGGGGAAGGCATTTCCTCCTCCCTCTCCTCTTCTTTCTGGTCCCCCTGGCAGTACCAAGCTGCACCAGCACCTTCAGCTCTGAAATCAGAGAGAAACAACTTGATACATGCAAACTCACTGTGATCATCCCTGGCTATTTCAATTTGGGACACTGCCTAATTACCTGGCTAAGATGGTATCATGGAATGGTTCAGGTTGGAAGTGACCTTAAAGATCATCCAATTCCAACCCTGCCACAGGCAGGTACATCTTCCATTAGATCAAGTTGCACACAGCCTTATCCACCCTGGCCCTGAACATCCCAGGGATGGGGTACCCACGTCTTCTCTGGGCAACCGGTTCCAGTGCCTCCTCACCCACATAGTAAAAAACTTTTTCCTAATATCTACTCTAAATCTGCCATAGTGGTTACCCATACAAGCAGCTGGGAACCTTTAAACCACTTAGAACCGCTGCAGTCCTGAGGTGTGACACACTAAACGCGTCACAAGACTACTATTAAATTAAATTAAAACTTATCAACAGGCCTGAACACGGACCTGACCATCTAACTTCAAGACTGGAACTGTTGCTTAACCCTACTGCCACAAAGTTCTCCCATGGGCTAGTGGCTCCAGGTATAGCTTTTCTGCAAGCCACCCAGTTAGTCATAGCAGTCACAGGAGATGAAGGTAATGTCAGGCAAGCCACACACAAGCACAAGCAGACACTTGTATTTCACATTCTTGCTCTCTTGCCCATTGATTGACCTTCTAACACCCATAGGTATCAAGGTGTGAGCCAATTTCTACACTAATAACATGCCAGGACAACATTTTAGAGACAGCTCCTTGACACTCACTGTCTACAAAATACCTTCATCGTCAGTATTGCCACCAAATAAAGGACACTGCAGCAGAAGTGTTTTGACAGAATCACCATTTCAGCATACAGTTTTCACCTTTTTCATGGAAATGGTCTCAACATACTATTTACCTCTCTTCTGAGAAGCAACAGCACAAATCATGTCCCCTGCCAGAATGCTCAGAAATAACAAAGACTTTGCATCTATGACCCGCCTTCACCAAAACCACAGCAACTTGTAGGAAAGAAGTTAGCTTAATTCACAGTCAGACCAAAAGTACAAGTAATATGTTGGTTTTGTTTCATTTTGGGGTTTTTTCCCCTCATAGTTCCTCTCCAGATGCACTGAAAAGGCTTATTTTGGCATTTAGGGAGGTAAAACATCTTTTCAGCCAACTTTCAAATGCTCTCTTCCCAGGTCTCCTTGTGGATTGGTTCCTAAAAATATCTAACTTACTCTGGTTAAAACGCTTCCTCATATGAGGAAGATCACTGGCAAGCCAAGAAACTGTGTAAAGTTTATTTTCTGCCTTACTTAGCTAAGGAGGAGGGTGAAAGTAGCCAATGAAGTGATTAAGGACTCCGAACAGCCACACCATTCTTGTAGCTGTATCGCATCTCCTGGGGCACACGCTACAATGCAGGTGGCTTGATCAGTTAGTAACAAAGCCTGAAATGGTTCTTACAGATATTTTAGTTTCATTTCCTTTTCCTCTTCTCTTCGGTGCTCCCACTTGCTCATTTCTATATATTTATGTATCTTCATACATCTTCTGTACTCCACTGTCACAGATTACTTCCCCATATGCTCTTAAGCTACAATCTCATCCAGCAGGCCTTCCTCTACTGCATTTCTTTTCCTCCTAGCTGTGTACCTTCACCTCTCTACATGTCCTTTCGTCCTGCAGAGCACTGCACCACCCCAGCACTGGGCAGACAGAAACGGTGGGGCCACTGTTCCTGTTACCTGAGGAACCTTCTCCTGCCTCAGTCTGTCCCTCTGTGAAATGGGGGATATCCCTCTGTCTGTATTCCTAACTGCGGGTAAAGTAGGCAGGTGCCTAAATCCTTTTTTGCTTTTCTCCTAAGTTACAGAGATGCTACAAATCTAGTTTGTTCAGTCTTTTTGAAGGCCAGGCTCATGTGCCAGCCAGTTCAAGAACCCACTTCAGATGACCCTCAGAGACAACTAGAGCTGCCCATGCTTTGTACTGTACAAGAGGAATACTGCAGAACACGACTAGGGTGTGTTATTGGAGAAGCTGGAGAAGCTACAGTGTGACCCATTTTTGCTATTATTGGAGCATGGCATTGTAGGTTAATGTCTAATAATGTATCATTAACATCGCTAATTGCATGTTTCTGTAATTGGACATGGAGTCAGTACGAAAGCGTGAATGTTCACCTTTTGTGTTTTAGAGGTGAATTGCAAAGGATTTAAGAGTAAGAATCCTTAAGTAGGGTAAATGAAAAAGTTGCATCCAAAGCACAGAAAGAAAAGATCAGTGGTGTTTATGGTTTTAACAGTGAGTGATTTACCTGAGAAAACTACAGGGCAGTTTCTTGGCTTCCCTGGTGCTGGGAATAAGATCATGAGCGCTGCAATCCAAGATTCAAAAGAATTGCTCTATGCTGTACCCGTACCTCCACACAGCATGCATCACAGCCCAGCTTCCTAGGCACATTAAAACAAAAGAATCACATTAAAAACCAGCAAATATAGTAATTTAACTGTCTTGTGCTGTCAGGATGACAGCGCTTAGCAGGAGTTTAGCACAAGTGGACTGCCAATACAGGGAAATTTTCATAGTGTGATGTGTATTTTCTGTATGTAGCTTCCTAGAACAGGTTCACTGAACCCGCAAGTTAAGTGATCAGTGAAGCTTTCCAAACCATTTCTTCCAGAGAGATCAAAGAGTTTGCAGTGCTTTCTATCCAGTAATAACTACTTAGCTCTTTTGCCAGAGTAGGGGAATTTATTTGTGTCCAATACATTAATTATGTTGATGACACTGACAAGTTCTCAAAGCCAAAACCAATTAATTACTTATCCAGCTTTAGGTCAACTTACTAAATCCTAAGACAGAGCAAAACTATCAAGAAAAACAAGGAGTCTGCAACAACCTTCTTGGCTATCAGATCACATCTTGCCTTGTAAAGAGAAAAGGAAATAGTCACAGAAGTCCATAGAAGTAGTGCAGACATCATTGGGCTAAGAACTCTATGCGGCTATGTCAAAAGTTAGCACCTGCTTGGAAGTTTACAGTTACTAACGCCAATCCTGATGAGGCTTATGCCTGTGTTATTAAGTTCAAAAATATGATCCACATGCATGTATTAAGTAGGCACACAGCAGACAGTGACCTAGAGGAACTGAATGCCAGGGGAGGCAGTCAGAGGGAAAAAATGTCTAAGGCCTGAACATAGTGTAAATCATATGATGCCTGTACCCTTGTAAAGTGCCTGCTTCCAGAAATAATGGGATAAAAGATGGAATCACTTCTGCTGTGATCAACATGGAGGCTGATTTACAAAGCCTTTAAAAATATCATCAGATATGGTAAAGTCTGCAGGCCTAAGGCCAAACATCTTTCTGCTATAATGCCTTTTATTGTACAGTATCATAGCAGTACAAACCTTTGGCACTTCACAAACACCTTGCTCTTATTCATACTTCCTACTAACCACCAAAAATAAATAAAACACTACCCTAAATCCCCCCCAGATTCTCAGAGGCAGTAAATTTATTTCAACTTTACATCATCCCATACTTCAGAAAATACTGACCTTAGCCCTCTTCTTAAAGTCAGGTCCCTTTGAAATGCATCAGATGAATCCTTAAAGCTGAAGGCTTAGTGGAAAACTAATTACTTTCGAACACCTTGGGCACCTGGATTGTTTCCAGAAGGTGGTCCTTGCCCATTATGAGCAGAACTGGTTCAGTATCAGCTAAATCTGTTAACACAAATTAAGGCCTGGGAAAAAAAATACCCTCAAGGACATTTTAATAAGCACTGAGCATCTAAACCAGCACAAGGCCAGCAGGGATGCTGACCTAGAAACATTATGTTCCCAGAAAGGCAAAAAGAAGGGGGAAAAGTTACAATGGCAACCACCAAGAAAACAAAAATAAGAGACTATGTCACTGGTATCAGGAAAAGAAACTTCTTAACACCAACTGGAGGTCTTAGGAAGCAGACATTCTTTTTAATACAGCACCAGATACACAGGGGGATCAATCCTTTTACTGTACATGCCAGCAACTACAAGTAGCAGGTTTTTTATCCCTACATATACCCATACCATACACAGCTACATCAAAAGTTAGCGCACACTTGCGAGGTTAGTTTCTAACTCCAACCATATATATGGTATGTACATTCACACAATACTTGCGTATATAATCCATGTATTATTTTTCTCATAAAAACCATGCATTTTAACCACATTTCCCATCAGTCGGTGTGACGGGCGCCCTCTCTGCATCCCTTTATGGGTCTGAGGTCTGCAAAGCAGCCTCGAGCCTGTGCTGCTGGCACCCCCTTTCAAGTCATAGAATCATAGAATCACAGAGTCACTAGGCTGGAAAGGACCCAGAGGACCATTGAGTACAACCATTCCCATCAACCACTAAGCCATGCCCCTCAGCACCTTATCCACACGTCCCTTGAACACCTCCAGGGAAGGTGACCTCCCTGGGCAGCCTGTTTCAGTGCCCAATTACCCTTTCCATGAAAAATATTTTCGTGATGTCAAGTCTGAACTTCCCCTGGCGGAGCTTGAGGCCATTCCCCCTCGTCCTGTCCCCTGTCACTTGGGAGAAGAGGCCAGCACCCTCCTCTCCATAATCTCCTTTCAGGGAGTTATAGAGAGCCTCCCCTCAGCCTCCTCTTCTCCAGGTTAAACAACCTCAACTCTCTCAGCCACTCCTCGTAAGGCTTTTTCTCCAGCCCCTCCAACAGCTTCGCTGCTCTTCTCTGGACTCGCTCCAGAGTCTCCCCACAGAAGGTTCGAAACAAGGGGTTGTCCTGACCCATCACGTTCTTTTTTTTATTTGGATCCCGAAGTACCGCCCTGACGACGGCCTCTTCCAGCCCGCGCTGTTTTACTCCTCAAATCTCACAGAAGGAGGGGGGTGTTTTTAACCTGCGTGGTGCCCAGCGCCGCGGGGCTGGGGCGAGGGACGGGGCGGGGGGGGGGGGGGGGGGGGGGGGGGGGGGGGGGAGGGGACACTTACAAGCTGCGTGGGAACAGCCCGCGGACAGGCACCGGGGGTTCCCGAGACCGAGAAGCTCGGTCTCGCGAGGAGGGTGACGCGGGAGGCGGCCCCGCTCGGGGCAGCCCTATTGGCCGGGCTGGAGCGTCTCTGGTTTAAACTAAAGCGGGGTTTTCTGTCATAGAATCATAGAATCGCCAGGTTGGAAAAGACCCACTGGATCATCGAGTCCAACCATTCCTATCGAACACTAAACCATGCCCCTCAGCACCTCATTCACCCGTCCTTTAAACCCCTCCAGGGAAGGTGACTCAACCACCTTCCTGGGCAGCCTCTGCCAGTCCCAATGACCCTTTCCGTGTAAAATGTTTTCCTAATGTCCAGCCTGAACCTCCCCTGGCAGAGCTTGAGGCCATTTCCTCTTGTCCTGTCCCCTGTCCCTTGGGAGAAGATGCCAGCTTTCACCTCAAGTAGTCATGTTTTTCTGGAGGTTACAGGCAGAATGTCCCCCTCACACCTTTCCTTCTTTGGAGACGATAACGTCTCATGTCATGTCATAGACTCGTTAGAATCACCGGCTTGAAAAAGACTTTTGAGGTCATCAAGCCCGATCATACCTGTCCACTGTGAAATTTTCCCTAGTGTCCAACCAGACCCTCCCCTGGCACAACTTGAGGCCATTGCCCTGCATCCTATCACCTATCACTTGGGAAAAGAGACCAACACCGACCTCCCTACACTCTCCTTTCAGGTAGCTGTAGACAGGGATAATGTCTCCCCTCAGCCTCTTCATCTGTGCTGAACACGTCTCTTCTTCTGCAGTCGCCTCTGTTTGCAGTCTCTTCCCATCTCAAATCCAAGGTTGGGCTGAGCTGGCTCCAAATCTCCAATTTAGCAAGAGTTTTGCCTGTTGTGAAGTTCATAATAATATTAAAATTAATCCTTGTAAAGTAATAAAATATGCATAAGATTTCTTGGAAATTATGCATGTAAGTGGGAAATACCTTCTGTTCCCAGCTCTTGCTGCACACAATTGATGGAGATCACTTCTTCACATTGCTCAGGCCTGATAAAGGGTGCTTGCTTTCTAAAACTCCAAAATGAGTCTTAGAGGGTTTATTTGCCAGCATTTTGGTATCACTGTGCCCATGTGCATAGGCTAAGGGTACTCATCCTACCTGGCCCTCAGGCGGAATGGCCAGGCATTAGTCTCAGAGCAAAGGCTGCAGCTCCAGCTGGGAGGTCTGCATCGTCTGCTGGAGTGTGTCCAGAGAGTGTCACCATCATGAGCTGCTGGAGCATACAGGGAGGAGGGCAACGAGGCTGGTTAAAGGTCTGGAGCAAAAGTCTTATAAGGAGCAGCTGAAAGAACTGGAGTTGCTTAATCTGGAGAAGAGGAAATCTAAGGGGAGACCTTGTTGCTCTTCACAGCTACCTGAAAGGAGGTTGTAGTGAGATGGGTGTTGGTCTCTTCTCCCAAGTAATAAGTGATAGGATGAGAAGAAATGGTCACAAGTTGTGCCAGGGGAGATTTAGATTGGATATTTGTAAATATTTATTTACTGAAAGAGTGGTGAAGCACTGGAACAGGCTGCCCAGGGAGCTGGTAAAGTCTCCATCCCTGGAGGTTTTCAAAGACCATATAGATGTGGCACTTGGGGACATAGTTTAGGAGGCATGGTGATGTTGGGCTGACAGTTGGACTGGGTGATGTTAGAGGTTTTTTTCCAACCTTAACGATTCTATGATTCTATGATCTACCCCAGCAGTGGCCAATGCCTCCATGCAGATGGAGCTGTTGAAAGGAGAGACTGTGGTGCAGACCTTAGACTGCAGGAAGCGCCTGGACCTTTCTCCTGGGGCACGGACAGGAAGCAGAGCTGTGTGCAGGTGGAGGAGCTCCTGCAGCAAGTGGCTGAGCTGCAGAAGGCAGTGAGAAGGCTGCACAGCATCAAGGAGGCTGAGAAGGAGCTGGACGGGTGGTTCCTGGTACAGTCTCCAGTAGACCAACAGCCCACAGCCAATAACTCCCCCAACAGCACACATGAAGGAAGTATGGACAATAGTGCAGAAGAATGGTAGCTTGCAAGGGCAAGGACCAGCAGGAGAAAGAAGCTAACTAATCCTCAACTAAGAAAAGGCAGCAGATGACACTACTGGGAGATTCTCTTCTGAGGTGTATAGAGGCACCCATTTGCCAACCTGACCCACTCTCTAGGAACATGTGCTACTTATTGGGGGGTCATATTAGTGATGTCACCCAGAGATTACCAAGCCCTCTACAGCCCACTGACTACTCTCCGCTGCTGTTGTTTCACATGGGCACCAGTAATGTAGCCAGGAGCAGTCTGAGGGATATCAAGAAAGATTACAGAGCCCTGGGAGCAGTGATAATGGACTCTGAAGCACAGGTAGTTTTTTCATCAGTCCTTTTGGTCAACGAGATGGAATTTGAAAGGGCTAGTCAATTCTGGCAACTCCACAAATGGCTTCAGGACCGTTGCCACAGCCAGGTGCTCGGCTAGTGAGATCATGGGACTTGCTTTGAGAAACCTGGTCTGCTGGGGCATCCATCTGTCAGAGAAGAGGAAGAACATGGTCATAGGCTGGCCAACCTGGTGAAAAGGGCTTTAAACCAAAGTTGTCAGGAGAGGGGAACCTCAATCCTTTCTGCTCCTACCAGTTTGGTGCTAGTGCCAGCAATAGATGCCCAAAGCCTGGAGAAGGATCACAGGGCAGCAGGAGAGCACCTGAAGAGTGACACAAAGGATCTCCTAACAGCCAGACAGCTTCATCTGGGGCCCTCTTTAAGTGCTTCTATGCAAACACAGGAAGTATGGGTAATAAACAACAGGAGTTAGAGACCTGCGTGTGCCAGCAAGGCTATGATCTCATTGACATCACGGAGACGTGGTGGGATCCTACGATTGGAGTGTTGGAATGGAGGGATATAGGCTCTTCAGGAAGGACAGGCAGGGGGAATGAGGAAGGGATGTTGCTGGGGCACCTCCCATAAGAGGACAGACTGAGATAGCTGAGGTTGTTCAGCCTGGAGAAGGCTCCAGGGAGACCTTATAGCAGCCTTCTAGTACTTAAAGGGAGTATTCTGGAAAGCTGGCAAGGGGCTCTTCATCAAGGAGTGCAGGGATAGGACAAGGGGTAATGGTTTTAAGCTGAAAGAGGGGAGATTTAGAAGAGATTTGGGGAAGAAATTTTTTACTGTGAGGGTGGTGAGACACTGGCACAGGTTGCCCAGTGAGCCACTGCCTGGATGCCCCATCCCTGGAGGTGTTCAAGGCCAGTTTGTATGGGGCTTTGAGCAACTTCATCCGGTGGGAGGGGTCCCTGCCCATGGCAGGGAGGGTTGGATCTGGATGAGCTTTAAGGTCCCTTCCAACCCAAACCATTCTATCACTCTGTGACCCTGACACACTGTTAGCATGTATAGCATCTGGAGTCAGACCTTTAACTTGGTTTAAAGAATAGCTGCGTGTTTAACCATCCACCTTTGAAAAAAGGAAAGGAAATGCTGGGTGCTGTCAAGACAGTTGGACGTTAATCAGCTTGTCTTCCAAATGTGAGTCATAGCAAGAGGAATATCAGAGAACAGCTGACTGCAATCTATATTTTCCTCCTCAGAACATTTGTGGGAAAAGATCTGAGGGAAAAAATCTCTCTGCTTTAAATGATGTCTCTATTTTATTCACTAAATCTTAGGCCCTATAGCTTCCATTAGGGAAAGCGGGTATTTGGGTTTTTTCATTTTGCAGAGCCGTGGCAGAGGAGCACTCTGTAACTTCACAGGAAACCTGCATCAGGTGGGGCATACCAGCCTAGACAGGTCCAACACAGCTCCGGGGCTGTTTCCTACAGAAAATCTACCGTTAGGGTTACAGGCACAAGCTTTTCTAGTGGTGCTACAGCACAGAGTTTTGCGCAGCAAGGGGGTGTGACAGTCCAAGTGTGGGACAAAAGCACAAATCATAATTTTTCATATTGTTGATGGGTGAGATTTTTCAAAACATTGAGTACTTTGTGTGTGCTCAACAGGCGATAACTTTACAGGATTGTTGTTTCTTAAAGTGCTGGGATCTTTGAAACTTAGGTTGCTTTATAGCATTTTCAGGACACACCCTCACTAGTAGCTTTCAAACAGGCTGTGAACCATGTAATTTCCTCATAAACTTATTGCAACTGTAACCTTCAAATACTTGCTTGTGGGGTTCGCTCATCAAACGCTGGATTACCAAGGGCTAAATACAATGAAATTTGACAAATGGGGCATAGATGAGACACATAGATGTGCTATGATCCATTAGAAAAGGAAACAGGACCAGTTAGTGGGGAATCACTACTGCTAATGACATTGGCAGGGAACCATGCCCACAGACTTATTTGAAGGCTCTAGAGGAAAGATTTTGCCTTTGACCACAACACACACATTTTTCCATTTGTTTTTGTCTTTGTCTTCTTAGTGCATGCTACTCAGCTGTCTCTTTGTGAGAATTAGGAAGACTGAGAAAGAGATACCATCCCCTTTATATGATGTTACTCCCAGGGACTTCTGGTTAAATGGAAAAAGTTCCTACTCCCTGTTACTTGCAGTTTAGCTGTGGCTTTTGCAGTTCATATGACACCAGTGCGGGTGAAGCAGAAGATGAAGCTCCTAGGTTTCACAAGCAGCTCAGGGAGTGACTCACTGCATCACTGTGGCTAAAACCATAATCTTTGGGTGTCTCAATTCACACATGTGAAAATAAGTGACTAAACACTTCCTGGTTCCCACTTCGCTGGAAGACAGCAACGTTAAATGGCAGCAAAATGCTCTGACAGCCTAAGATGTAATTTTACTTAGGTATGAAATTACCCGTGCGTAGCAAATGCATGTTAAGAGGCAATGCAGTGTGATCCAGGAAAATAAAAAGTATTTTGCAGCCTAGCACAGGGTGTGTTGTGGGACCAAGGGAATAATTACAGCAGCTGCAGTTGGCACTTATTAGAAAATTAAAGAAGTTAATTGGTCATAAATGATCTGTGACTAGGTGCCTTAATGGTACTCTTCAGTTGACAAGCATGAGAGTGAGGGGGTGGAGGAAATAGTCACCTTCTAAGTCATTGTGGAAGGATGATACCTTTATTTTTCATCACTTTGTAATCTTCTTGTTTACTTCCCTCCCGGTGTCTCTTCCAGCTGGCTCTTCTTTTGTTGCTAGCTCTCACTCTGAAGGATGGCACGGCTCTTGGCCAGGAAAACCAGCAGCTGCACCTGCAACAGCCAGTCCCAGGGGATAGCCAGCCCTCTCGGCTGTGTCCCAGCCTGGTAGCTGTCTCCTTGCTGTTCAGAGATACCTCTAAGCACCTCTCCTGACCATGTGCTCTTACTTTAGAAGATTATTTTATTTGCAAGGCATCCATGTCCATTTACAACAGACTTCCTATCTTACACCTTAAAACTTGCCTTCCACGTGGTGGCAGATGGTTAGAGGAGGAGAGAAAAGTAACATGTTTCCCTGCTTCTTCAGACAAACACACATTCTTCTGAGCAGACAGATGTCTTAAAGTCAGATTCAGGGCATCAGTTCATGTTTTGGGTTTAGCTGTAGTGCATAAAGCATTTGCCAGCTCTGGTCTAAGGCTTTTTGACGCTGTCAGGCCCCCTTCAGTGAACTACTGCCTTGTAACCAACTTGACAGCAAGTATTGTTCTACATTTATTAATACCGTACATGCTATCTTCAAACCAACATGTTTCAAGGCCAACTGTCGTCTGTGCTCAGCTTTGGCTTCAAAAAAAAAATATTCAGACAACAGCACAGGCCTCCTGCTGCTAATAAGTAAATACATAAATAAAAACATGCATTTTACCATGCTGCTGGCACTCCTTTTTACCCTTTCAATCTTGATTTCACTATATTTTTTTTTTGTTTTCCTTAGCGTCTTAAAATTTGAAGCACACACATCCCTGCATGCTCCTTTTTTTGGCTTCATAGAATCATAGAATCACCAGGTTGGAAAAGACCTACAGGATCATCAAGTCCAACCATTCCTATCAAACACTAAACCCTGTCCCTCAGAGCCTCATCCACCTGTCCCTTAAACACCTCCAGGGAAGGTGACTCAACCACCTCCCTGGGCAGCCTGTTCCAGTGCCCAATGACCCTTTCCATGAAATTTTTTTTCCTAATGTTCAGCCTGAACCTCCCCTGGCGGAACTTGAGGCCATTCCTTCTTGTCCTGTTCCCCGTCACTTGGCAGAAGAGGCCAGCTCCCTCCTCTCCACAACCTCCTTTCAGGTAGTTGTAAAGAGCAATGAGGTCTCCCCTCAGCCTCCTCTTCTCCAGGCTAAACAACCCCTCTAGTCTTCTTTAGGAAAGGTTCTGGGTTTTTTTAATGTATCCCCTTCTCTTTCTTTTAGATGCAAACCTAAATTCCAGGAATTTGAATCTACGGAAAAGTTAATTAGCTTCAGGAATAAACAGTTTTTCCTCTCCTTTATATTTTTTTGGAAGGCAGATTTTTTTTTTTAACTATAGCTACTGTAACTTTCTATTATTTTTAAAATGTTCAGCTTAATAGGGTATGTTTACTTAGTCAATAAGCTGATGATGCCCATGACAGGACCATAAGTGTTTGGTTAGCAGCAGGGAGGGGAAAAAAAATCAATAACTCCAAGCATTTGGCAATTTTGTGGGCAGGAAATCATTTGTATTCTCTGGTTTAAATCAATGACCTTCTTTTCTTTGCTGTTCCAACAGGAAATTATAAACTCTGTGAACACTATTTGCATAGTGCCTTCTGCAATACACTCACAGATGCTGGGGCAAAATAATATGTTAACCCCAGCAGTGCTTCTCTGAGGTCTATATTGGAGAAACCCACTTCAGCTTAAAGCTTTTCAGCTGCAAGCATTTGTATTTATTAGAAGTGGAGGCAGAATAGAACAAGATGTGAAAAGAGCTACTGACTTCCAACAAAAGAGGAAAGCGTTATTATTTGATAACAGGGTTGTCTATTGCAGAGTGGTAACCTGGTGTGATGTTGTATTTTCAATATGACAGATAGGAACTTGCTACTTCTGCATTAAAGCTGTAATTGCACTTTTGTGTCTTGCTTAGTAGGGTCACCCTAATGTTGCAGGTATGGTTTGAAAGTGCTGCACCTTTGCTTGAACTCATCTTAGCAGTACAGAGTTGATGTTCATGAAAGTTTCAGCCTCCTCTACCATGACCATTTGCCAAATGGGCTTAAGGGAGAAAAACAAATTGCCACTTTGCCTCCCTGTACTAGTGGGAAGCTGTTTCAGGAAGGTGACATTCTGAGAAAAGGCAGTGTTGAGCCTGGCACTGAACTTGCCTTCTAACTTCTGCTGCCTCTCACTGTATTAAGTCCAGTTCAGCTATTTCTTAGGATGTAGGAGAGCTGGCATTCAAGAAGACATACTGGTCATGGGACATGGAGGAGGCGTGTGACCTGTTTTCTGTTTCCCCCAGTATGATCACAGTGCAGCCACAAAGTTTCGGATTCTTGTCTGTGGCCAGAGCTGCAGCTTGCAGCACCAGCAATTGCCACTGAAAAGCTCCTGGACCGAAGTACCCCTTGATTATCTTTAGCCTGTGCAGTAGAATGACATGGTACATCAATCTGAAAAGCATGATTATAGCATCAAAAACCACCAAGGCCTCAGCAGTCTGCACTGAAATTGAATGACATAAAACTCAGGCACATAGATTTCTCAACTTTGCTTTTGCACATGGAAGTCCTTTCACAGTAGTTCTCATCATCCCTCCTGTACTCCCAATGCCACTGGCACAAAGCTGTAGTCACCACGTGATACTTGAAGTATATTTATTAGTTACATCACAGCTCTTCCTCCCTGAAACAAAAGGAACAAGAATGCTACTGGAGGGACTGAAGTGGAAGTAACATGTAAGCCTTGCATTCTGGCTCTGTTTCTATGAATTTGCCAGATATAAGGTGGCCCATCCTGACCCTATGAACATTTAATTCCTTTCCACTGCAAATTCTATGTGCTTTTTGAGTGTCTCTTCCAGAGATCCTTGCTTCACATTTCCAAAGCATCCTTTGCATTTCTAAAATTTGACGATTGGTTCCTGATTGAAGGGAGACACAACAAAAATGATATGTCTTGCAGCCAGTTGCCCAGGATGATGTCCAAATGGCTTTTGATTATCTCCAAGAATGGAGACTCCGTAACTTCCCTAGGCAACCTGTGCCAGCACTTAGTCACGCTCTGTCCTGGTTGTAGTTGAGATAGAGTTAATTTTTTCCCTAGTATCTATCATAGTGCTGTGCTTTGGACTTAGGATGAGAACACACTGTTTTAGTTATTGCTGAGCAATGCTTACAGTAAGTCAAGGACTTGTCAGTCTCTCACACTGCCCTGCCAGCAAGGAGGCCAGAGGTGCACAAGAAGCCAGGAGGGCACACACCCAGGACAGCTGATGACCCAAACTGGCCAACGGGATATCCCATACCATATGATGTCATGCTGATAAAAAAAAACCTGAGGGAAGTTGGCCAAAGGGAGGTGGCTGCTACCTGGAGGACTGGCTGAGCATTGCTCAG
This sequence comes from Clamator glandarius, assembly GCA_033459285.1. Lineage (NCBI taxonomy): Eukaryota > Metazoa > Chordata > Aves > Cuculiformes > Cuculidae > Clamator > Clamator glandarius. The sequence goes on along the minus strand of JAUNZM010000329.1, from coordinate 6,610,464 downwards.
CTGGGGGTAAGCAATTGCACTGTGCATCACTTGTTTTGTACATTCTTTTAGCATTATTATTGTTATTATTGTTAGTATAATCCCTTACTTTTCTGTCCTATTAAACTGTCTTTATCTCAATCCATGAGTTTTACCTTTTTTTCGTGATTCCGTTCCCCATCCCACTGGCACAGGGGTTAAACCATAGCACTCTCAGAGTGAAAAAGTGTTTCCTGATGTTCAGACTAAACCTCCCATGTTTCAATTTGTGCTCATTGCCTCTGGTTATACCACTCGGCACTGCTAGAAAGAGCCTGGCTCCCTCTGTTTCACAGTCTTCCTTCAGGTATTTACATACATTTACATTGATGAGATCCCCCTCAAGCCTTCTCTACAGTCCCAGAAAGCAAAGTGCTAAAGCAAAGGATTAATTGTGTAGCTATTGCTCAGCTGACTTTCTTATACTGAGTGAGTCAAAGGCAAACGTTCCTTTCTTTCCTTGCTGCTTTTCCTGCCTTCCTCACACATACGTCTCCTAAGTATCATGCTGTCATCTTTTCCTATTGACCATGTACCTGGAATCTTTCCATATGACAACAAGAAATATTTTCATCTGGACAGGTATGCAAATAGAATAGCTCATGCCAGAAATGTGGACTGGTGTGGTAAGTTTTAGGCTTTGAACTGATTTGTGAGTGATTTACAGTTACATGTGAATAAAACATAATCAGAAACTGTGGAGTGATAGTGGTGTGTGTACAAAGAGGAGAACTGCTCCTGCTACACATGGGAATGTGCGGGCCACAACCTAATTCTTCTGAGGTTGTGAAAGGTGTGCTATGTGACTAATTCATTAATATATGACAAGCCAGTTTCATAATGGAAAAAACTACTTTCCTAGATGATTTGTTTTTTAACAACTTATAGTTTTTATCCTCCTATGGGTGTATATTTTCCACTATGCAGAAAATGGGTTTGGAATAAAAAATGCTGATAGGCTCAAAAGCTGTGTTTAGCTTCAAAACAGCAGTTTGTGGGCTGTTGTCTTTTTAGTATATGTATGCTACAGTCTTTGAGGTTTTTGCTGAGAAGACAACCATGTGCTTCATGTGGTCTCTATTTACAAAAGGGAAAATGTAATTCTTTCTTGGGAAAAGAAACTAGATCACACCGCAGGAAAAGGAGATTTAGTGCTGTGGTGTTCAATAATACTCAGATAGAAATTCAGCTCAAGAATTCTGTACTGAAATTAGGGCACAGATTTATTAACTGGCTTTTGCACTTAAATGTACTGCTGTATTCATACTGAATTGAATGGGATTTACTCTAGAGGCAGAAAGCAAGACTCACTTTCTTGTGTTCAATACAGTGTAATGACTTTGCTGACTTCAGTAATTATTGATTTATACCACCATAAGAAGGAGCAAAGCCAGATTAGGAACATACCTCAATCTGACAGTGTTCAGATGTGTATTTAAGCTTTGTTAAATTAAATATTTTGCATACAACACACTCTTCACTCCTCTTCCCATTCTATCCATAAAGGCACTGTGAAATGGCTTGTGGTACATATTTTTTTAACTTTTATCACATTAGTAATGAAGACCTATAGTCTCCAAATATCATTCCCCTGATGTGATGCTTCTTCAGTATAAATCAAATCACTTTAAATGAGGTACAACTTGATAGCAAAGAAGAAAGATTTGGCTAGATCACTGTGTATATGTACAGACAAGAAGATACAGAGTTGGCTGATAAATATCACAGAACCCAGAGTTGCTTGGGTTGGAAGGGACCTTAAAGATCATCACAACTCCCCTGCCATGAGCAGGGACGCATCCCAATAGACCAGGCTTGAAAAACAGATCTAAAATTTACCAGAAGAGGAGCAAAACTTCCTCCTTTCCTGCTCTCAATACACACCCTCAAGTGTCTTATTTGTTCTTCTCCATTTGTGTTGGCCATTCCTTTCTAACAGGCTGTTCTCCTCCACCCAAGGCAAGCAGCTAGGCAAGCAAATGGTGCCACATGCTGTCTTGGAAATTCCGATAAGCATGGGATTTTACCCTTGGGATGTTTTAACTGGGCTGTTTTATGATGCAGAGGTCTTACTGGAAGAAAGAACTGGCCCTACAAGGTCTGGATGCCTTGGTGAGAGATGAACACAAGTTAGCATATATAATATCCAGTACTGGTAGGGAAAGTAAGAAAAAAATAACCATTCATTTAGCAACAATCTGCACTCCTTTGACTGTGGTTTTCCCCAATTCTGGTTGTTAACAATGATTCAGTATATGCCATTTGTGCTCTGTGGGACTAAGAGTCTAAGCCAGTTTACTGGTGAAAGTAACAACTTTCTCATTAAACTTTCACGTCAATGTTTTAATTAGTCCCAGGGTTATGGTAGAAACCTAAGTCCTTCCTTCAATAACCAGCAGTTACAGATGCATTAAGTGTTAATAACCTAATAAGAAGGAAACTAGGAGGGCACACATTGCATCACCCAGAAAATAGATTTCATGTAGCTTTTTGATGGACTGTTCACACTTTAAACCAAAAAAATTGGTTGGTTTTTAATATGGAGAGTTGGGCTGTTTGCAGCACCAAAAGTGGCAGCCCCATCATGTTCCCATTTCTCTCAGACCTGACATTTAACGTGCTCCCTGTTATATAATTTGAAGCTCAAAATGTCACCTTCTTTAGGAATGGGGAGGGGAAGAAATCCAGACAAGAGCAGCTACCATTCTCAGACTTACAGCAACTGTGCTCAGATGCCGAAAGAATAAACATAGGAAATCACAAGAGATTTAAAGAGCTTTGTTTCTGATATAAGTTTTTTCATCCACAAATGGACTTTTATAAAGAAGAGGGTGTGTGGGGTTTATGGGGGAATGGGAAAGGGCTGCATATGTCAGTAGGACACCAGAAAGGATTTAGTGGACACAGCAAAAGAACAAATTTCTACTGAACATTTGCCTAAAGACCAAATAGAGCAACCAGCTGGGTTTCACCTCTGTGCAGACAGAGAAAAAACAGTTACACTGCCCTTCCACTCCCACCTCTTTAGCCACCAAGGTTTTAGTTGAGGGAAACTTTCTCTCAAACAGAGCCCAGTAACTTGTAAAGGAAACCCAAGGTGAGGTTTTTGAAAGGCTGCGCTATCTTTAGGGATACAATAACTTAAGGGGGATTTTAGGGTTAGTGTATCCTGGATAGAAAGGTTTTTGGAATAAAGATTTTTAGGGATGCTGCATCTGAAGGGATAGCGAGTTGTCACTTTGATCAGTAACATCACTTCCTGATCCTTGTTTTCCTACCCTAGTGGGAAAAGCAGACCACCACTTTATTCTCATAAGTAACTGGTCTGCTTAATGTCTTATGCACTTTCCACTTTAGGAAGTAAACTGCAGGTGCCATGCCTTTAAAATGGCAGCTCAAGATCACTATCCCTTGGTATCCTCAATCCAGCGAAAAAGCTCTCCTGAGAACTCTTATCCAGATTCCACCGAAAGCAAAAGAGAAAATGCAAAAGAGTGAGCATGTAGGGAATAATATTCAGCCATTCCTAACGACTCAACAGGGTCTGCCAGTCTTCTACTCCAAGACAACGTACAAGGACAGGCTGAAAGAGTTGAGCTTGTTCAGTTTAGAGAAGAGTGGCTCCAGGGAAACTTTGTAGAGGCTTTCCAGTACTTCAAGGGGACCTACAGGAAAGCTGAGGAGGGGCTTTTATCAGGGAGTGCAGGGATAGGACAAGGGGTAATGTTTTTAAACTGAAAGAGGGGAGATGTAGATGAGATATTAGGAAGAATTTTTTTCCTGTGAGGGTGGTGAGGCCCTGGCAGAGGCTACCCAGAGAAGTTGTGGCTGTCCCATCCCTGGAGGTGTTTAAGGCCAGGCTGGATGAGGCTTTGAGCAACCTGATCTGATGAAAGCTGTCCCTGCCCATAGTAGAGGGGTTGGAACTGGGTGATCTGTAAGGTCCCTTCCGACCTAAACTATTCCTGCTGCCTGGGTTTTCCTTATAACCAATTTACAGTAAAACAAGAAGTTAGCATGTGACATTTTGACATGATGGTAATTCCACCAAAGCCATTGGGGATCTCCTGCAGCTTTGTCTGGCCTTAGTCACAAAAGCCTGATGAAAATAACTACACATACCTTTGCAGGGAACCATGCCTGCTGGCCTTCAGAACAGTGCTAGCAGCATTTCTACAAAGGAGGCAACAGACCGTGTATTTCAGTCCTACAACTGAATATAATTTTCATAATTGACATACTTCCTGTACAGCTCCTCCTCTGTTGGTAATAATGAATATGTTCATAACAGTCCACGTGTTGAGACCCTTTTTTTTCCAGTTTATCGTACTTTTATGAACTAGCCTACCTGAACATGGATACATTCATTCTTCCAATGGCATTTCGTGTTTACCACTCTCTGCACATACAGCATTTTGCTCTGTACATGTACCAGGAAGAACAAAGTAGGGGAGCTAGTGTTTTTAAAGATGAAACATTTCAGGCTACAGCCAAGATCTTTAAACCAAGCTCTATGAGAAGTGGAATAAGAAAACCTGAGATCCTACAGATTATGGCCTCTTGGAGTCTCTAGGCTGAATGAGAGCATAATTCCCTGTAGCCTGTCCCCTGAAGAGAAGATCTAGACCCCCTTCAGTATCTAGCCACCTGCTTCCACAAAATTCTAACATCTTCAGTCTCTCAAAGAGCCTGTGCCTCTGTCAGGTCTGTAAACAGGAAGGGAGGTTCCCAAAGTGCATATACACAAATGTGGATACATGCACAGCACACATGCTGAGGACAGTCATTTCCGTAGGAAACCAGGCTGAAATATGTGCAAGTCACTCAATACAAAGTCAGTCAATTTTTGAGACAGCTGTTAAAGAGCTTGTTCAACATTTGCTAAACTCAAGGAACAGGACTGCATGCCGTAGCATCGCAACAGCAGCTTCTTGAGTATTCCCAGCACGCAGGAGTCATTTTTACAGTATCACCACCAACAGCCCCAACAGAAAAGACTTTCACTATGGGTCGCTCAGGCTTAATTAATAGGATACTTTCCAATTAAACTGCAATGACATCTTTTGAAAACAAGTTTTACACCTACTGTATTTCCTTTGTGCAAAACCACCTGCTCAGCTGTATTCCCAGTTGTACATTTTGTGTCTCCCAGCCTGCTGGCAGCCACAGTTACTTAGAAAGACAGTAAGTTATGTCAACCGCTAGGATTTTCTACAGTACATATTACATCAATTTTCCTGAGAAACTTGTCTGAACAGATCCCTTTTCTTGCTTGCTTTTTTCATAATGTCCTTCACATTTGTCTTTCAGTATTTTTTTTTCTCTCCGTGGAAGTTCAGTTGCTAGTATTTTAAGGAAAGGTTACATAGCAAAAAGGTCACTAACAGAGCTTTTTTCCCCCTATCTCATGCACTTAGAGAGAAAACTGTAGCATGTGACACCTTTAGAGAAAGATTATCCTTCAGAAAACCCTAGAGTATTCATTGCTGTTTTCAGAATAAGAAAAGGAATTTGGAGCATGAATTACCTTGGCCATTTGAATTCTAACAGTGAAGAAGTAAGGATGAGAAAGAGCAAAAGACAAAACAAAACAAAGACAGCAAATTATACTCTGGTGTATGTACAAAGCCAGATACCTAAATTTTACCCTCATCCCTGGTATTTAGGTGACTGTGCCCCTGATCAAACAGTTCTGTGCCTCTGCTTGCTTCTTTACGAGTCCTGGTCCTTATGAAATGGCCTTGAAAGTTAACAGTCATCCGTCATTCAAAAAGTCCTCTAGATAAAATGAACCAATTGAAGTTTAGTTCAGAGTCAACTGAAGGTGCTGAGAACCTCCCTAGTTTAGGTCCATAGGCAATGTAGACCATGTAAGAACAAGGTATGTTAAGTCTAGGGACATGATTTGGAATAAGCTGGGAATGGAGCCTAGGGTAAAAAAAAAGGTAAACATTTCCAGTCTTAGGTATATAAACTTGGATGGCTTAGTATACATGCTCAGCAGTGCGAACACATGCATACACGTGTGTGAGCTGGCACATGAGACAGCTGCTCAGCTGCTTGCTGTTTGTTTATGCAAACTCTTACAGTCCCTCATTCCAGCAGGGCAGCATATGCCGTAGACTGGTACAATTTGTTGTAGGGCATCAGCTCAAAAGCATGGTAAGGATGCTTATTTTAACTAAAGCTAAATGGTTGAACATGAATTTAGGAGGTGTCTTCTACCCAAATGCAGCTCCTTCTTTTAAGCAAGGTGACTCCCACATCATCTTGAGTAGTTTGAGTCTTTCTATATAAACAATGGAGAATAAAATCTAATTCCCAGTCTAGGAAAGAAAACACAGCTAAATGAACACTGTTAGCAAGGGCAGGCATATTATCTCCGCCTATTTGAGAGTCCACTGATGTTGAATAAAATCTTTTCATTAGCTGTAATAGAGTCTTTATTGCACTCCATTTGAATGATCTGTTTAGGATTAAGCCTTTCTTGAAAAGCACACTGTTTTTACTCCCAAAGCGTTTTCCATTCCATGGAACTTGATAATGCTTCAATTTAGTAAAATGCTGAACAATTCACATCATGTTTAACATAAAGTGTAACTGAAGCACCCTGTACCCTGCTGTAGTGTTCTCTGGACCTCTGTTTTTTTAAGGGAGCTGTGAAAAATCCACATTAAGAATGCAAGCAGGCTACTTTGAGCAGGCTTAAATTTAGTACAAATTAAGTCTTCATCTTCACTGGAAAACTTTTAAAGGAGCCAAACCAAACAAACAAGAAAACCACTGCGCTTCAACAGCGAAACAATCTGAAAATTTGCTTAATCCTTTTATGATCAGCAATCTGGGCAGATAACTAAAGCAATGAAAAATAAAATAGCCAAGCACTGGCTATTACTTACTTACTTGCTCAGTAAACATATCAGCATACGGTTGATGGTTTAAAAACAAAGCTAAAAGAACAGGAAATTATGAAAGCAGAGGTCTCTTCCAACCTGGTTATTCTATGATTCTATGATTTACTGTTCAGCTGGGATGACTTATTAGGAAGTCAGACATACACATTCATAATGAATACTAGAAGTCAGCACTGGCAGAAACTTGCCTGTTTTCTAATGAGTGTGACTAGTGCTGAATGTTTCACTGACTAATCTTTCATAGAGCCTGAACTTCCTTTCCACAAAGACAAGATTATTTGGGAGGTTCCATTTTCACACTTAATTGCAGAATCAGGCACATGAAGTTCTTCCAGGAGCTCTTTGGGTTTTGATTTCTTCTGAGCTGAAAGAACATCAAAGACTAACAAAGCTCAAAGCGCCTGCTCTCAACTTCATTTGCCAACCTGCCAGTTGTGTGTTAATCTTATTCTATTCTTGCTCCGCGTTGATCTGTTTAGGATTTTTGTCACCGGTCTCTCCCTAACAAAAAAAGGCCTCAGTGTATGAGAAACAGTACTAAAAGATCAGATCGGAAGGGGATGTACCAAAGGGTCCCTGGCATGGTCAGGCTCCTTCCATGGTACAGTGTGATCCCACAGAAATCACTCATGAGACCATAAGTACTTTCCCACTTTTCCTGTCTTATGAGTCTCAGGTGAAGAGACAGCTGCCTTGTGCCAACCAATTGGGAAATGTTAGGCATGAGGTGTGTCTTTCAAAAGGCCTGAATCAGGATTGCAGTGCTCAAGTCAGATGCCCAAAGTAAGGAGGCGGACTCAATCCAAACTACCCTTTCTTCATCCTGAAATGCTGAAGTTGCTGATTTTCCTGCTTGCCTTTCCAGTTGCTACAGATGTCTGTTAGAAAGGGATGGTAGAGTAACTTAATTTCTAAAACACCCCAAATGCATTAAGAGATTCAGGTAACACTACTGAGGAGCTCTTACTGTCACATACAGAAGCCCCGTGTAGATTGAGCTGCTATCACAGGTAAAACCAACTGGGCTGGTAACAGACTGGAACCTGTGGCTTCTACAGAGAAAAGCAAGACTTGGGACAAACACGGGATATGAAATAGTGTGAGAACATCTGACCAGACTTTACCCTCCATCTTCCATTTTTACCCATTCCTCACCTCCCACTTCATCCCTTGTCTTCCTCCTCTTTTGCAGCAATCCAGAATGGCACTGGTTGTGCTACGACTACAGGTAGTTTGTCAAAGACTTGTCTCCTCCCTCGCTGTATGAGCTCATCGTTGCCAGTAAGCTTTCCTCGGTGATGAGTCAATGGCACAAGGAACTGACAGATTAGATGTCGTATTTATTTTCTTCTGCTCTTTTTATGCATGGAGGTCTCCCCCATCCACAAGCAGAGAGGAAGGGGTAAGCAAACATACTGCAGCTGGGAGCTCCAGAGATGATGTCTCCAAAACCTGTAGCTGCCAGTAAAACTCTTGTGGCTTTTTGTATTCTTTGTGGGTACCAGGCATTGCTGGATGTTTACTCAGTGACACACTATGTTAAAAGTTGCAACATTCATCTTTAAACATTAATTATCAAGGCATGATTGCTCCAAAAATCCACTGCCTGAGGCCAGGGCCTAGGAAGAAGAAAATGTAATTTCAGAAAGCGATGAGAACAAATGCTGAGACTTCTAATTGCAGGTTAGAACAAATTACTAACAGTAAAACAAAAATTATTTGGGTACATTTGTTGTTCCAAATGTTGAATTCAAACTTAGCAGTGAGTTGCCTAGGGTTTGGATTTTTTACCCCTGCTCTTATTTTGTAAAAGCCAGAGAAGCTGGTGAATTTTGGAAAGAAGCAGGAGATAAATTTCTAAATATTCAGTTAAAATAATTTACTAGATTGGAATTAAAAAAGAAACTAAGAAAAGGCTAAATGATGCTTGCAATGTCAGGCAATAGTTGCAATAGTTACTGTGCTCATTTCAGGTTTCACTTCTGGATGAAGGCTGCAGTGATTCTCAGCATTTATCTCCTTCTCCCTCAGTTCTGCTTAAAGCTACCTGGAATTACCAGCAGTATAGCAACAGATTGGGCTTGTTTCGTCACGTGTGACAACACCAGATAAAATGCTGCTGTGACTCCAGTTACCAGGCAATTGGGAACAAATTCTGTTCCTTCTAAGAGGGCTGAAGGATCGGCAGCTCAGCTGAAGTGCATTTACACCAATGCACGCAGCATGGGGAATAAGAAGGAAGAGCTGGAAGCTGTTGTAGGGCAAGGAGCCTATGATGTCGTTGCCATCACAGAAATGTGGTGGGATGACTCATATAACTGGAGTGCAGCTATGGTGGGTACAAACACTTCAGGAGGGATAGGAAGGGAAGGAGAGGAGGTGGGGTAGCCCTCTTTGTAAGGGAGGACTTGGACACTGTTGAGATGGATTGTGGTGATGAGGAGATTGAGTGCCTGTGGGTTAAAATCGGAGGAGCCCATAAGAAGGTAGATTTTGTGATGGGAGTCTGTTACAGGCCACCCAGCCAAGGAGAAGCAGCTGATGAGCTCTTCTATAAATAGATGGGGTTAATCTTTAGATCAATGCCTGGTTCTTGTGGGAGACTTCAATCTTCCTGATATCTGCTGGAAGTACAATAGAGCAGAAAGGAAGCAGTCTAGGAGGTTTCTGGAGTGTGTGGAAGACAACTTCCTTGCACAGCTGGTGAATGAACCAACAAGGGAAGGTGCCCTCCTGGACCTGCTGTTTGTGAACAGAGAAGGCCTTGTGGGGGATGTGGCAGTAGGAGGACGCCTAGGACTAAGTGATCATGAGATGATAGGGTTTTCTGTTCCAGGTGAAGTGAAGAGGGTGGTTAGCAAGACAGTGGCATTAAATTTCCAGAGGGCAGACTTTGAACTCTTCAGTAGGCTGGTTGGCAAAGTCTCATGGGAGACAGTGCTTAAGGGCAAGGGAGCCCACAGGGGCTAGGAGCTCTTCAAAAAGGAGATCCTAGTGACTCAGGAGAAAGCCATCCCCATGTTCTGGAAAAAAAAGCCAGCAGGGGAAAAAACCAGCTTGGTTGAACAGGGAGATCTTGAGTGATATCAAAGAAGAGGAGGAATGTTTATGAGCTCTGGAAGAGGGGACAGGCCTCTTGGGTGGACTACAGGAGGGAAGTGAGATTGTGTAGAGAAAAAATCAGAAGGGCAAAGGCTCAACTAGAAATCAGATTGGCAAAGGCAGTGAAAGATAATAAAAAATCTTTCTATAAATATATAAATAATAAAAGGAGGACTAGGGAGACCATACAGTCCCTGTTGGACGCAGAAGGAGCAACAGTGACAGGGAATGAGGAAAAGGCTGAGGTACTTAATGCCTTCTTTGCCTCATTCTTTAATTGTAAAGATAGTTGTTCCCTTTCTTTACAAACCCAGGAGCTAGAGGAGCAAAATGAGGCTCTCATGGTCCAAGAGGAGGTGGTCAGAGCCCTGCTAGCCCGACTAGACACCCAGAAGTCTATGGGGCCGGATGGGATTCACCCAAGGGTATTGAAGGAGCTGGCGATGTGCTGGCCAAACCCCTTTCCATCATCTTCCAACAGTCCTGGAAGACTGGGGAAGTTCCACTGGACTGGAGGATGCCTGATGTTGTGCCCATCTACAAGAAGGGTTGCAGGGAGGATCCAGGGAACTAAAGACCTGTCAGTCTGACCTCAGTGCCAGGGAAAGTCATGGAACAGGTGATCTTGAGTGCAATCATGAAGCACGTGCAAGAGAACTGGGTGATCAGGCCCAGTCAAGACAGGTTCACAGAAGGCAGGTCTTGCCAAACTAACCTGATCACCTTCACCTGATCACCAAGTGACTTGGATGCTGGACGAGAGAAAGGCTGTGGATGTGGTCTTTCTGGACCTCAGTAAAGCCTTTGACACAGTTTCTCACAGCATTCTGCTACGGAAACTGTCAGCATCTGGCCTGGATAGGCACACATTCTCCTGGGTGGAAAACTGGTTGGATAGCCGGGCCCAGAGAGTGGTGCTTAATGGTGTTAAATCCACCTGGAGGCCAGTGACAAGTGGGGTTCCCCAGGGCTTGTTGCTGGGTCCAGCCCTGTTCAATGTCTTTAGCTATGACCTGGATGAAGGCATCGAGTGCTCCCTTAGCAAGTTTGCAGACGACACTAAGCTGTCTGGAAGTGTGGATCTTCTGGAGGGTCGGGAGGCTCTGCAAAGGGATCTGAACAGGCTGGACCGCTGGGCAGAGTCCAATGGCATGAGGTTTAACATGGCCAAATGCCGGTTCCTGCACTTGGGGCACAACAACCCTATGCAGAGCTACAGACTAGGAGAAGTCTGTCTAGAAAGCTGCCAGGAGGAGAAAGACCTGGGGGTTGACAGCCAACTGAACATGAGCCAGCAGTGTGCCCAGGTGGCCAAGAAGGCCAATGGCATCTTGGCCTGTATCAGAAACGGCGTGACCAGCAGGTCCAGGGAGGTTATTCTCCCTCTGTACTCAGCACTTGTGAGACTGCACCTCAAATCCTGGGTTTAGTTCTGGGCCTCTCACCACAAGAAGGATGTTGAGGCTCTGGAGTGAGTCCAGAGAAGAGCAACAAGGCTGGTGAAGGAGATGGAGAACAAGTCTTATGAGGAACGGCTGAGAGAGCTGGGGTTGTTTAGCCTGGAGAAGAGGAGGCTGAGGGGAGACCTCATTGCTCTTTACAACTACCTGAAAGGAGGTTGTGGAGAGGAGGGTGATGGCCTCTTCTCCCAAGTGAGAGGGGACAGGACAAGAGGGAATGGCCTCAAGTTTCACCAGGGGAGGTTTAGGCTTGACATCATGAAAAAATTTGTCATGGAAAGGGTAATTGGGCACTGGAACAGGCTGCCCAGGGAGGTGGTTGAGTCACCTTCCCTGGAGGTGTTTAAGGCACAGGTGGACAAGCTGCTGAGGGGCATGGTTTAATGTTTGATAGGAATGCTTGGACTCAGTGATCCGGTGGGTCTCTTCCAACCTGGTTATTCTATGATTCTATTACTCAGCATTGCCCTCTTGGGTGTCTCAGCCTGAAGCCAACAGAAGCATTGCAATAGCAATGGCATCTTCGTCTCTGCCCTTCTGGCCTTGCTGCTGGCAGACTGGGGACAGCCTTGTGTGAGCACCTTTGCAGGGCATTAGAGACAGTCCTTTTCCCACAAGGGTAGAGAACTTGTTCATTCTTGTCCCCTACTGCCCTTCAGTGTTGGTTATACCTTGGAGCACACAACTGATGCGAGGCATGACTTGTGGTTTGGTGGGCCTCAGGCTGGTTTCTTGTGTGACCATAGAAGAGACCATAAGGGCAGGGTCTGTGATAGCCCTAAAGCTGTAGTTATGCACCAAAGTCTGGGTGCCAAAGACACTCTAGTTGTGGCACTCATCTCTTCTAATGCTGATGTTCACCAGGAACCTCCTTTTCTGCTTCTGGGTGTGTTCAGAAACACTTCTGACCTCATAGCACTGAACAGCATGGAGCCTGCCTCTCTAGGATTGAGAAATGGCATGTCACTTCACTACTAGAAGGACCTGATCCACTAGGTGTATCAAAAACCAGCCTAACCCATCATGTTTCATCCATAGGACTGTGGAGAAGACAAGAAAATGGTGGTGATGATAGCGCTTGTTCCCATCTTCTCTGCACACTTGCATCTATGGAACAGTTCTGTACTGAAAGATTTTTCCGCAATGACCTGGGATATTTGGTTTCAGCATGCTTCATGAATGTTCTCTTGCTGACTCAGTCTGCACCCTTCCATTAAATGAAGAATAAAAGACCTTCTTTACTTCACAACCATTCTCACCAGGCCTATACTGCAGACCCCTTCCCACAGGCCAGTTTTCTCAGGACAGTTCATGACAGGATTATTAAGGGTTTGCATTATACGGAGTGCTCTGGCTGCAGCTGTGATGCATAGTGTTCAGTTCACCTCTCCTCTCGTAACTCTGTAGCTAACAACTATTATTTTCTGTGCATGGACTTCGTGTTTTTTTCTTCAGTTCAAATACAGAGAATAGGAACAGGTGTATGGTGCTGGCCAGCAGGGCAGTGCTGTGTTAAAAATAATCAGAAAACCAGAAAAAATTGTTGCTTGTTCTAGGAAAAGGACAGCTGAGGGCACAAATCATGCTATTGACTGAACTGGAATAATGCTGAAGCACTGTCCTTGTTGAAGGAAATACATTTCATGTCTTCCACATCTATTCTATCTGTCTAGAGCAAATCCTGGAGTGAACTGCATGGTTGACCACACTCATATTTCCCCTTGGGAATACCAATGGATTTGGTCCAAAGGAGACTTCAGATACTGACAGGTGTCTGACATATGCCCATGGGCAGTATGAATGACCAGGAAACCCATCTCTGGAGCAAAACAGGAGTGAACCAAGCTACTAGTAGAGACACAGCATTTGTAAGCAATAGCTCTTTTACTTTGATGGAGCCAATGAAGTGCAAGAGAGGTATCTATCTCTGCTGAGGTCATTTTACTCAGACAAAGCACCAAGCAGAACAGCAAAACCAAGTGAAACATCGTGCTGTACAGCAGCCCTCAGCTGGTGTGGTCAAATAAATAATGACAACATTAATTTTCTCACTACTCCTCCCTCTCATACTCTCCAATAAACCAGGTGGGTGCTGCATTTGTAGGGAGATGCCTGGCAATTGTACAGAAGAATACTGGGGCTTGCACTGTCTCCCATCCTTCCCTCCTTTGCCAGTGATCCAGTGACCAGTTTCAGTTCTCTTTTATCACAGGTAGCACCAGAGACTGAGAGGAGTCTCCTGTGACTCTGCCCTCTTGAATGTCACTGCTGCTCTACAGAAACTCAGCTGCCCTTATGTTTCCCTGACTGCCTCTACAATGATTGTCAAGGGCAGAAAATATTAATTATAGTTTAATTAATAAATTTAATACTGTAGGATTAATTAGAGCTATTTACAAGGAGCATGGGGGATTTGGAGGTCTTACCTTCTGGTGTTTTTGCACAAAGTGTTGCCTCTCCCTCTAAGCTCTAATTAGCTGGCTTTTTTTTTTTAAATAGCCAGTCCCCAAGTAATTGCTCAGTAGCTCCAATTTTGTTCCTCATCAGCAGTTCTCCAGCACAGCTGCTACAGAAGGGAAGCAGCCCTGCAGTTTGCCTTGCAGGGAGCAGGTGATGAAGAGTCTATCAGAAGTGGAGTAAAACAATAACATTAAAAAAAAAAAAAAAGAAAAAGGAAAAACCCAAGAGGTGCTGCCCCTAACACAGTCCAGCAAGGGGAGTATATAAGAAACAAAGGACATGGGGAGAAATAAGAAGGAGTAGAACCATCTGAAGCTGATGCAAGGTCAAAATCAAGGTCAAAAATCTTCTCTCAGCATGCACCCCTATTGTCCAGCTGTGTGATCTGCCCTCCTGCGTGTGCACAACATCAAGTCTCATCAACAGCAGGGAAGCACCAAGGAAAAAGCAGGCTGTTTCAACACAAAGCCAACTGTGCAGCTCAGAATTATTTCTCCTCTACTCTTTATTTTCAACCTTCATGTTTCCTCCTCAGTGGTAAAACATTTTTTAAAAATTAAATGGACTTCATAATCTGTATTTTAAAACCAATTACTTCTAGCTGCTTGCTGAAAGAGCAGGGGTCCTTTCAGGACATTGTTGAACTAAAGGCACACAGTAAACACACTGTGCCCAGGTATCAGGAGCTTATTCCTGCCTGCTTTTCAATTTCATGCCACTAGATGCAAACTAACAGCGCTTAAGAACTAGCACAGAGGAGAGCTTTGGGAGTTTGGGAGTTATTTTGGATGTTGTTTTGTTGGGCTTGTTTTATAAAAGTGATCACTGGGAGCAGCAGACAGGCTGCTGCTTTCCCTTAAGTATCTTATCCTGCCTGCTAGTATTTGCGACTGAACAACTGCCACAGAGGGAGTGGAGGGCAGCATCTGGAGAATGAGGACTGGCACTGGTGTTGCAGCTGGCAGCTAGAGTGGTGTCTGCCTTCCCCTTCCCACCACAGCAGCTGGCTCTACGCAGCAGGCACGGGAACCTGATTTTGGCTCCTGCCAGGTGAGATGGGCTGAAGAAAAGAGGGGAAAAAAGATTTTTTTTGTAACGAAGAACAATAGTGGTAGTAACGGAAAATGGAGATAGACTGGCCAACGTGGAGAGCCTCAAAAGCCAGCATGGATCTTGGCAGTCTCTGAGCCTGGAAAACCACTGCCTAAATTAAGAAAGCTATGTTTCACCTCAAGAAAGAAAATGTATTAGTCAGAATCGCTCTTGCAAAAAAGCAGAACTTGTCTGGTTCCTCAAGCCTGAAAATTTTATCCATTCTCCTTTGCAGTGAAACAGTTTCGCTGCCCAGGGGCACTGAGCTGAGGGCTCTCCAGCACCAAGGTGTCTCTTCATCCCACATTTTGGCTGAAAGTCTTGTATTACAGTGCCAAAACCCTGCTTCAGGTCTACCTTTCATAGTCAGAGAGATTACCCCAAAAGAGAGAAGATAAAGCACACAGTGCTAGAAGCTGCTGCAAGACAGCTTTAAAAATACTCCAAAACAGTGCATGATGTCTTTAGACATCATGTCTTTTAGATGTCTTTAGTTTTGCCCAACTTCAGCAGCAAAACTAATTGTGTAATCATAGAATGATAAAATGGTTTGGGTCAGAAGGGACCTTAAAGATCCTCCGGTTCCAACCCCACTGCATCAGGTTGCTCAAAGCCCCATCCAACCTGGCCTTGAACACCTCCGGGGATGGGGCATCAAAGAATTCTCTGCACAACCTGTGCAGGGCCTCACCACCCTCACAGTAAAAAAATTTCTTCCTAATATCTAATCTAACTCTCCCCTCTTTCAGCTTAGAAGCATTCTCCCTTGTCCTATCCCTGCACTCTCAGATCAAGAGCCCCTCCCCAGTGTTCCTGTAGACCACATTTAATTACTGGAAGGTGCTCTAATGTCTCCTTGGAGCCTTCTCTTCTATGGGCTGAACAACTCCAACTCTCTCAGCCTGCCCTCATAGTAGAGGTGCTCCAGCCCTCTGATCATCTTCTTGGCCTCCTCTGGACTCTCTCTAACAGATCCGAGTCCTTCCTGTGCTGAGAACTCCGGGTGAATGCAGTACTCCAGGAGAGGTCTCACGAGGGCAGAGAAGGTCAAGATCCCACTGCTTAAAGACTTTGTTCCTCCCAAGGCTCAGTTGCCTATTCAAGTCGCAAGATACCAGCCACAGCTGTGATTATTCACAGAATCACTAGGTTGGAAAAGACCCACTGGATCATTGAGTCCAACCATTCCCATCAATCACTAAACCATGCCCCTCAGCACTTCGTCCACCCGTCCTTTAAACACCTCCAGGGAAGGCGAATCAACCACCTCCCTGGGCAGCCTGTTCCAGTGCCCAATTACCCTTTCCATGACAAATTTTTTCATGATGTCAAGCCTAAACCTCCCCTGGTGAAACTTGAGGCCATTCCCTCTTGTCCTGTCCCCTCTCACTTGGGAGAAGAGGCCATCACCCTCCTCTCCACAACCTCCTTTCAGGTAGTTGTAAAGAGCAATGAGGTCTCCCCTCAGCCTCCTCTTCTCCAGGCTAAACAACCCCAGCTCTCTCAGCCGTTCCTCATAAGACTTGTTCTCCATCTCCTTCACCAGCCTTGTTGCTCTTCTCTGGACTCGCTCCAGAGCCTCAACATCCTTCTTGTGGTGAGAGGCCCAGAACTAAACCCAGGATTTGAGGTGCAGTCTCACAAGTGCTGAGTACAGAGGGAGAATAACCTCCCTGGACCTGCTGGTCACGCCGTTTCTGATACAGGCCAAGATGCCATTGGCCTTCTTGGCCACCTGGGCACACTGCTGGCTCATGTTCAGTCACTGTCAACCAACACCCCCAGGTCTTTCTCCTCCTGGCAGCTTTTCAGCCAGGCTTCTCCTAGTCTGTACCTCTGCTTAGGGTTGTTGTGCCCCAAGTGCAGGACCCGGCATTTGGCCGGGTTAAAACTCATCCCATTGGTCTCAGCCCAGCGGTCCAGCCTCCTCTGATGCCTTTGGAGAGCTGGGACGTGTGGAGCCAGGCAAGGATCTCACAGGCTTTGCTGGAGGCTGGAAGGTCTGAGAGCACAGCCGGGCTCGGGATGCCGCTGCCACCTCCTGGACACAGCCCTGAGTAGGATTCCCCCTCCGGCTCAGTGCAGCCCTGACGGGCTCTTCACTGAAGTGACAAGCTGCACTGCTATACTGCAAATGACACTTGTTTCCATGCCAGAGACCAGGGCTCAGCAGTGACCTGGAGTCAGGCTGGAGGACCCATAAAGCAAATGTACAGCAAAGGTAGGGCAACATACTTATTTCAGAAATATAAGGTACTTGAATGTTTTTTTCATTGCATTTATTTTAAAGCTGTCAAGCCTTTCTTTAATACACACATAGTTTAATGATAAGTATCAACTGTGTGGAGATTAAAGACACACTGCAGATCTGGTATTGCCTTGTTGCTGTTGGGTCAGATGCTGACCCATCTAGATTATCAATTTTTACAATTGGACTGCACTTGATTTTAGCTGCTGCACAGGTACTGTATAAAGACAAGTACTGTGAATGCTTGTTCATGCAATGGCTTCACTGGATGTCTTTTAATGTAGGTTTATTAAAAACAGCACTAGACTCTCTTTCACAATGCTGTAATCACAGTAACTAATGATAATGGCAGTTTAGTCACATCAAAGCATCTCACTCCTTCTGCTGTGAAGTCTCAGTTCCCATAGGCCTCCAGGAAGGACACAGG
The DNA here is from genome assembly GCA_033459285.1 of Clamator glandarius. NCBI lineage: Eukaryota > Metazoa > Chordata > Aves > Cuculiformes > Cuculidae > Clamator > Clamator glandarius. Next base: position 6,592,743 of record JAUNZM010000329.1, on the reverse strand, counting down.
CAACTCCTGTCTGAACTAAATTTCAGCAAGATCTTGGATTCTGGACCCTGCAGAAAGTAATTCAGAGATGTGCTTCTCTCTAGTGCTGGTACTTGACACTCTTGTGTGCTTTCTAACAAAGGGAGTCAGTGAAGCACTTTTACTCTCTTTGACGATTACACTGAGGAAATATCAAGATTTCTATTTATACATTTTATAATTTCAGATCTGTATAGACTTTAAAAGTGTCTTTAGCATAAAAACGGCTGTTTAATGCATTTTGACCCCAAAACAGGGCATTTGCATTACGATTCCCACTAGAACATTTGTCCTTTCATGTCCATGCATTAAGGCCCTGTTTAAAATCTGACCATGTCCCTAATCTCTCCTGGGAGCTTTCCCTGAATATTCAATGCTAGCTCACAGTCTGTAACAAAAGAGAGAGGGAAAAAAAAAAGAAAGAGACAGAGAACAGTGTTTATGCATGAAGTTCAACAGCCTTTTCACGTAAAAAACATATGCACACACAAAAGCACCTCAACTGCAGAGCCTGGCATTTCCACAGCAAAGATCTGATGGCATGTGCAGTTTTTCAAGTTAACTAATTTACAATAAGGGCATAAGGCATCTGAGCTCCAGATGCACTCATTCAGGCAGCCAGGGACATAAATAAAATGGAAAAGAATGCTCTGACTCTTAACAGGGGTTTTGTAGAGATGTGTTGAAGGTCCAGAAGATGGGGTTTGCTGTCTCAGTTTTTACCTGTGTAGCAAAGTAAATGCATAAAGCTGCTTACTGGCTTCTTCAATTCAAAACCTTTGCCTTTGCTCCCATATGCTCCCATGAAGATATGGCTAATTTAAACAATAAGCAAAATCCTACCCCACAGGGAAGCTGATGGCAAAACTCTCACTGACTCCAGCAGGCTCTGAGTGTTGCTCAACATAAATACAGTTGGCTGAACTTGACTAATGCCTAACTAATACTGTAATCAAATTTATATTCTTTCTTCTGCCACCCTAAAACTGCCCCTGGTGCTGCTGCCACTCCATGGTTGTCGCAAAAAAGCAAAACCTGCAACACAGCTGCTGCCACCGATACTGGGCTTGCTGCAGCCTCAGCCCATGCTGGCAAGCAGCTCTCTTCTGTGTTGGGGTAAGAAATCCTTTCTTTAATTAGGACTATGTATCAAAACATTTTTTCATAGCATTAACGTGATGTTGCTCAATTCTCACACAGTTCTTACGAACCAGAAAGTTGGAATCCTGCCCTTGAAAGACAGCAAATTGGTTAGAAGAAATTTCTGATTTTCCAAAAAGTTAGTCAGTTGACAAATGAGGATTTTTTCCCCCTTACACAGAGACTTCATCATCATCATCCTTATCATCCAGTCCAGCTTTCATAAATATCTGAGTGTTCTTTCTGAAGCCAGTCTGCTGTTTGGGCAGATGGCATGGAAACTTTACCATCCATTTCATCCCTGATGCTTACAGTTAATGCTAATTGTTAATAATGGGATACGTGCATGTGGATACATACACACACACATATACAGACATGCCAAGAGAAGAAAATATTTCTGACCTCTTCTGATAAGGCAATTAAACTGGCATGGGCAGATTCCTGGGCCAACACATGCTCAAAGTATACCTGGAAACTGTATTTTTGGCTGACTGTAGGAAAAAATGTGCACCAAGCAATGCTTCCTAGTTTAGTATTTTTAGAAACATAAATTCCTCTGTCTCTCTCTTAAGCCTTACCAAAATACATCTGCTCTTACTACTTGGCTTAAAATATAATCATTTGGGTGGCCATATTCCGTTTGATTCCTGTGAATGGTCACAATTTGCCACATTTGGCTCCGATCAGCAGGTGTTAGGTTTAATACTGGAATTCCCAACACTGAGGACAAGAAGATGACAGGGAGAGGAATGCCCATCCCGAGAGTCCTGAAGACCAAAGCCAGCAGCGTGAGGAAGCAACAGGGGCAGCTCCAAGGATGGGAGGTAGAACAGGCAGTACAGGGAAGAGGCACCAAGCGACTTGCCAAACTAATGCAAGGATTACCCATGGTAGGGTATGCCCTTTCACAGCCTGCCTTCAGAAGCAACACTTGACTCAAACAGCTCATGCAATGTAGGCTCTGGTTGTCTTTTTCAGTACCTTGTCTCAGTCCCCTCCCTGAAGTCTCAGTCCCTGCCAGATCTCGGGAACATCCCCATAATGCACCTCCGTTTCCAGTGGAAGCAATGCTTTGCCATACAGCTTAGGGAAAGATGGAGGAGGAAGAAGAGAATAAATACATCTGGGGACCAATGACTCAGACAAACTAGAGAATGCACTTAGAGCAAGTTTGTTTTGTCAGTGGCAGTGCTCTGCTGATGCTTTACCCCTTTTAGACTGGGTTATCCCAATTCTTATTCTCCATTTAATGGTGACATAACTAAGTGGCCAGGAGGCAGCTGTCTCACCTATCATAAAAGCACAGTATGCAGTAATCATAGGAGGCTACTGTTCAAGACAAAGCCATGAACTCCACTTTAAAGAATGTGCTGGGCTATAATTCTGAAGAACTCAATTATTAACAAACTCCTGTTTTTATAAGCTGCAGATCAAGACACAGCTCCCTTCAGCACTCAACTGGCTTTATGAATCATGAGCCCTGCAGGGCACTGCTATGAGACTTGTCTTTAGAAATAAAATTGTTTGTTCAACAGTAGAATGCCCAAGTTCAGCCTTCTCTTTCCACAACTGCTGCTCAGCTTCAAACCAGGATGAAAGAGCTGTGGCGTTACACATGCACTTAACGTCCTCTCAGTATCTACCAAATTCAGTATAAAAGCATTGTGGTGTGAGTTTCTAAGTCTGACATCTGCTTTATTAAGCAACATTTTCAATATCCGGCTACTTCACAACACTAGGCAGCTAGGTAAAACCTGTCTAGTGCAGAGTCAGTCATGTGGCAAAGTGGGGGAAGGGAGGATGCTAGAGGTTTCCCAGATATCCCTTATTTCAAAGGAGGAAAAAAAAGCCAGTGGCCAGCTCTGTACCAAAGCACAAGTTAATAGATTTCAATGGTCCAAGGTTCAAATTGGCCTCCAGCGAGCTGCATGGACTTATCCCACAGGTATTAAACAGGAAACTTTTAAAGCTTCAAGATAGTTACAGTTATGTGACTTAATCTTGTAAAAGTCTTTTTAACGTGTACACGAAGACTAGAAGCTTTCCTCCTTTGAAATGTTTGTCTTTGACACTTCCTCTCTGTCACAGCAAGGCTGTGTTTTTCTCTTGCGCACGGGCTGTGGGTTGAGTTTTGTTTTGCTGTTTTGTCCTTTTTTTCTTTCACAAATTAAGCTGTCAGCAGCATGGGAAGTAAATCTAACTGGGACACATAAGAACTCTGTTCTAAGACAGTGCCACTGCTCCCAGTAAAGTTGCCCTTGGAAACAAGAGCACTTGAGAATATCTGAGCACACAGTGAAAGGCTTTCTGCTGTGGTTTATTTAGCTGAAAAGGAAAAACATAATTCAAGGAAAAACCCCCAGAGATTAGAGATGCTAAAAGTATGTGGTCTCTGCTGAGCTTCCTGCTACTGCAGGCCACAAGCTCTAAAGAGCACTGTGTTTGAATATCCGCTTTGGGAGGGACAGTGCTTTGGGGCTGGGAGATAAGCCTAGTTTTCTTGGACTGATATAAAAGCTAAACAATAATATATGCTCTTCTCTGACAACCGCAGCCACTCCCAAAGCTAAGGGAGTCCAGCTCCATACCAAAGGGCCATGCTGAGCCTGCTATTAACTTCTTCCTCTGCTCCTTACTCCCTGCGTCGTCCTGTGGTTGGTAGCTGTACTGTCCACACATCCATCCCCTGCAGGTCCATCCTATCTGTCCCTGGATGCCACATCTAGCCACCGCTTCCCAGGTGGCCCAGTTTACTTAACCTCAGTCTCCTGCTGGGCCTTGGGACCCATTGCCCCTGTCAGTTGCTCTGCACTTAACCAGCCCAGCTATGTCATTAGCAGTGCGGCTGCACAGCTACCAACCTGCCAGCGCACATGTGGCAGGCCACCTCCTGGCAACTATTAATCACAGATTGCATAAGAAATGGTCCCTTAGCACAGGCAAGTCTTTCCAGTCCTGGATCCATGTGAAGGATATAAAAGCTTTTGGCCATGCAGAAAAGTGAACAAAATGAGTGATAATTAACTGTCGTGACTACAAAGGCACTCGCAGAGGGGATGAGAGGCAGCTGAGCTGAGAAAGAACTGTAGCAGAACAAGTATTTGCCTTGGAGCAAACACAGCCAGAGTGCTTATTTTAGAATGAATAGTCATGTTAGTTAACCAGAGCTAACTGCTGAACAAATAGCTCACATTACAGCCTGCCGACACACATCAGATGCATCCTTTGATCTCCTGACTGACAAACCTGCTGGACGGTTCTTCAGAAATTGAAGAAACAAAAAAAAAACCAAACAGTTTATCCTAGGTGGCTGGTTCTGAGTTTTGGTACAGGTTCTTCTCACATTTTAAAAGGAATGAAACTTGTATGAAAAAGGATCCTAAAATGGACTTACTCATGATTCCTGTATCTTATAGGACCTGCAGTAGCCAAGGTGGTCAATGGCATCTTGGCCAACATCAGAAACAGCATGGCCAGCAGGATCACAGAAGAGATCGTCCCCCTGGACGTGGTGCTGGGGAGTCTGCATCTTGAATCCTGGGTTCAGCTGTGCACCTCTCACTCCAAGAAAGACCTAAAGAGGCTGGAGCACATCCAGAGAAGGTGAATGGAGCCGGGGAAGGCCTAGACAACAAGAGTTATGTGAGACGGCTGAGCACCCTGGGGCTGGTTAGCTTGGAGAAGAAGAGGCTGAGGGGAGACTTCATCACTCTCTGCAGCTCCTAGAAAGGAGTTTGGAGCCAGGAAGGTATTAGCCTCTTCTCCCAATTAACAAGTGATGGGATGATAGAAATGGCCTCAAGTTGAACGAGGGGAGGTTTAAATTGGATATTGGGAACAATTCCTTAATGGAAAAGTTTCCCAGGTACTAGCACCGCTGTCCAGGGAGGTAGTGGAGTCCCCAACCTGGAGGGGTTTAAAACCCGGGCAGATGAGGTGCTCAGGGGTGGTTTAGCAGTGGGCAGGTATGATTGTACTCAATGACCTCAAAGGCTTTTTCCAACCAAGTGATTCTGTGATTCTATGATTCAGATTCAGTGCGAGCAAATGGTTTGCAAGGAAAGAAATTAAAAGTTTTTCAGTAAATCAACAAGTGTGACTGTTTACTCCTTACTCTTATTTCAGTCAGGACAGGTAAGCTTTGGTGCACTTCGTGCCCCATAACTTGTCCCACAGTGCCTCACAACTCTGGCATCTGCACCCCATAGCACCCCCCAATAGGAAAGCCAAGAAGTCCCAAACCATCTGGGTTAGGCTGAGAAGCCCCAAACCAGCTGAGCTAGGCAACATCAGGAACACCTAAGGCCAAGGCCAACTGCAAACTCCTCCAACTCTATCCTACCTTTGGCACTGAGCTGGAGGCCTGATGTTTCTCCTACTGCAGGCCAAGAACCTCACTGAGGACATGGCCAGGCTGGATGAGATCATTGCCAAGCTGATGAAGGAGACAGAGGTCTTGCAAGAAGCACCCCACACCAGACACCCAGGAGTCTAGGACCCATCTTGTTGTCTGTTCCTCCATCCATCTCCTCATCCCACTACCCATATGACTCTCCATCTCTTGGTCCCTCCATCTCCTTGTCCATCTCCTCATCCCAAACTCCATCCATCCATCCATCCACCTCCCTCCCCACATCAGACCTCGTGGAGAAGTCCCATGTCATCTTCCAGCTCAAGGCTGAGAGGAACTACCACATCTTCTATCAGATCCTCTCCAACAAGAAGCTGGAGCTGCTGGGTGAGTTGAGCAGAACCTTGGTGCCACACTTGCCCTTAGGTCTTCTCCTTCTTCTCCTCCTCCCTATCTCCACTCCTTACTGGAGAGACTGAGGGATGATTTGGGGCCATTTGGCACTGGAAATGCTCAATTTTTGTCTCTGTCTTTGGCCCCCATGGAGCAGAGATGCTTCTTGTCACCAACAACCCCTACGACTACAGCTATGTCTCCCAAGGAGAGGTGATTGTGGCTGTGGCCTCCATTGATGACTCGGAAGAGCTGTTGGCAACTGACGTAAGTGGTGAGGTGGGCAGGTGGACATCCCATGGCTGAGGAGAAGGTGATGTGGCAGGTGGAGGGTAGAGGCAGCCAAAGGTGGATGGAGGAGAGGAGGAAGGCAGGGAGGAGAGGTGGAGGATGAGAAGGGAGAAGGGGAAGGGGTAGAGTGCATTGTGGTGGGGTAATGGATAGAAGGTAGGAGATGAGGGGGACGAGGGGGCAGAGGAGATGATGAGTGGATGTGGAGATGGCGGAGGTGTTGTCATCAGGTGGAGAGAGGAGTCCATGAGAGGAAAGTTAACTCTACAGGAGGGTGAGTCCATGGGAGATGGATGAGTCCACAGGGGATGGATCCATGCTGCATCTCAACCTACCCCATGGCACCCCAGAGCCCCCTTGCCCCACACTCAGCCCATGACTCTCTGGGCGGAGTCACTCCCAGGGTCCAATGTGGGGCTGGGGAGGGGGCAGGAAGGGATGGGTCCTTGGAGGTGATGGGCAGCAGATAAGACCCTTAGGTGTGGGTCACAGCTTGGGGGGCCCTCCTAGATCTCCTGCTGAGGGTGCTGATGTCCCCTCCCCCCTTCCCCAGCCCCCAACTCCCATCCTACAGCTCCCACTGCCCCACCATCTCCTCCACTTCCCCCGTGCCACACCATCCCATCACATGCTCCGCATCCCACCACTGTCCTCTCCATCTCCTCCATCCCCTCCATCCTTTCCACCTCCCCCATGTCCTACCACCCCTCCATCCTTGCCATCTCCCTCATCTCTCCCATCCCCTCCATCTCCCCCATCTCTGCAGTGTTCTCCACCTCCTGCCACCTCACCATCTCCTTTGTGTCCCTCCACCTCCCCTATGTCCCTTCATCCCTCGATGTTCTCCAAGTCCCACTCACCCACCCCACTGTCCCTCTGTCTGTGTCCCCCTCAGCCTCCCCATCCATCTGTCACCCTTCCTTGCTCCTGCATGACTGATCCTGGGGGATCTAAGGGGGCAAGGGGCTCTGGGGGGAGCTGTGGGGCAAAATGCAGCTCTATAGGCATTTATGGGGCTCTTTAGGGCATCCATGGGGCTCCATATAGGATCTATAGGACAGAAGGGGATGTGTGGGTCTCTAGTGTCTCTATAGGGTAACTATAAAGTAGAGGGAGGAACTATGAGCAGGGGGATCTATAGGGCAGAGCAGACCTGTATGGGTCTCTGTGGATCTCTATGGGATCTCTAAGGGGCTTTATGTAGCACAGGGATGATCTATGGGGCATAATGGGGTCTGCTGGGCAGGGGGAGGATCTGTGGGGCAGAGAGGAAAGCTATGGGCTTCCAGAAAGGCTCTATAGGTGCTCTGTAGAGGCTTTGTGAGGATCAGTGAGGCAGAGGGAGGATCTGTGAGGTAGAGGGCCCAACAAGGGTTCAGTACGGCTCTATGGAGTTTCTGTGGGGCTTTATAGGGGCTTGATAGGGCTCTCTGAGTCTCTTTGGAGCTCTGTGGGGTTCTATAGAAGATCTATGGGGCAGAGTGGGAATCTATAGGCCTCTATGGGTATCTATGGGGCAGAGGAGGAGCTCTGTGGGGCTCTATAGGGGCTTGGAGATCTATGGGAGATCTATGGGAGATCTATGGGGCTCTGTGCAGGGATTTTTTGTAGCTCTATAGAGGATCTGTAGGGCAGAGGGGGGATCTGAGTGGTTTCTGTGGGCCTCTACAAGGGATCTATGGGTCAGAGAGGGAACTGAGCCCCATAGCGCTCTTCCCCCACCCCCTGGAATGTGTCACCTCGTGGGGCCTCTTTGTCTCCTCCAGAATGACAAAGTGGGTGCTGGGTTCTGGGGCCCGCTGCCAGCCCCATGGTGACCCCAAGGCGCCTCATCAGGGGGGCACGCGATAACAAACCCGCCCCACAGCCCGATATAGAACTGGCAGGGCTGCCATATCACTGCCCCATGGTGTCAGGACATGGGCCAGGGCCCCATGGCTGGTCCCACACATCCAGGCACCATAAAGCACCTCACACCAAGCATCTAGGAATACTGGCCCCATATCATGTCACACACCCATGGGCTCAGGCAGCCATGCCCCATAGCACTGCCCACAGGAAGGCACCTCAGTGCCCGAGCAGCATAGCGTGCCCCATAGCTGAAGATCTAATGTCCATGCCCCATAATGCGCCCCACATCAATAGAGGACCCAGGTATCCCAGCCCCATAGATCCCTTTAGCAGCCCTTGCTCTGCAGCATAGATCCCTCTGTGGGGTGAATCTGGGCGGTCTGGATGCCTTGGTCCTTAGGTGTGGGGTGCCATGGGGCCCAGATGCCTGGGTCCCTAGTGTGGGGTGCGCTATGGGGCCCAGTCACCAGGGTTCCCTCTGGTGGTGGGGCACACTATGGGGTCAGCTGTGGGGCCTTGACCCATGTCCTGACACCATGAGGCAGCGATATGGCAGCCCTGCCAGTTCTATATCAGGCCGTGGGGCGGGTTCATTATCGCATGCTGCCCTAACAAGGCACCATAGGGTCACTGTGGGTCTGGCAGCCGGCCCTGAACCCAGCACCCACTTTGTCATTTTGGAGGAGACAAAGAGGCCCCGCAAGGTGACAGATTCCAGGGGGTGGGGGAAGAGCGCTATGGGGCCCAGCTCCCTCTCTGACCCATAGGTCCTTTATAGAGGCCCACAGAAACCACTCAGATCCCTCCTGCTCCACAGATCCTCTATAGAGCCTCAAAGAAACCAGACAGAGCCCTGTAGATTCACACTGAAACTCCATAGAGCCTCCTCAACTCCATAGATCTTCCCTTTGCCCCACAGATCTCCCAGGGAGCCCCTATAGATCTCCTATAGAGCCCCATAGATCCCCACAGATCCCCTCAGGCCCCCTTGGCCCCTCTCTCCTGGCCAAAGCTAGATGAAGGATGTGGAGAGATGGAGAGGATGATGGGATGGTGGAATTTGGAGGGCAGGGAGGAGATGGTGGGACAAGGAAGACATGGAGGAGATAGAGGGATTGTGGGATATGGGTACGTGGAGGGACACAGAGGACATGGTAGGGTGGTGTGAGATTGAGAGCATCGCAGAGGTGGTAGAGATGGAGGAGCTGGGGGAGATAGGATGGAGAGATGATGCGACATGGAGGACATGAAGGAGGTGGAGAGAATGGAGGGGTGGTGGGACATGAGCACATGGTGGAATGGTGGGACGGGGGGGAAGTGGAGGAGATGGTGGGGTGGTGGGAGCTGTGGGATGGGAGTTAGATACCAGAGTGGTGGGCCTTGCGTAGGACATCAACACCCACAGCAGGAGATCTGGGAGGGCCCCGAGGGGTCCCTCAGGCTCCTCCCCACACGTGGGGGTCTCAGTTGCTGCCCTCTATCTCTAAGTGTCCCTTTCTCCCTGCCTCCTCCCCAGCCCCACATCAGCCCCCAGGTGCTTCTTTGCCCATATGGGGCCATGGGGCAGGGGGTGTCTTGAGCACCATGGGGCAAGTGTGGGGCATTATGGAGCATAAGTGGAGGCTGAGATGAACCATGGAACAGATTGAGATGTGCCATGGGGCAGAGTGTGGTTGCAGAGCTCCATGGGGCAAGTTATGGCACACAATGGGATAGGTTGAGATGTCACCTGGGGCATTTTGAGAAGAGCTATGGGCCAGGTTGAGATGAGCTATAGGGCAGTTTGTGGGGCACTACAGTGTGGGTGGAGATGCATCGTGGGGAGGGTTGAGATGAGCCATGGGGCAGGTTGAAGTTGTGGGGCATGATGGGGCAGTTTGTGATTGAGGAGATCCACGGGCCAGGTTGAGATATGCTGTTGGGCAGTTTGTGGTCAAGGTGTCCCCTGGGTCCTGTCATGTTGTGCTGTGGGATGTGCTGCCTTATGGTTGGCCAACTTGTGTAGTGGTCAGTTATCTTGTGGCTGCTAGCACCATTGAGCCATGGGCCACCCCACCCCCCAGCCACTGCCCCACATAATGTGCAGTTGCTTGATGCTTTTTATTGGCTGAGGGAGACAGGGGGGGATAGAAGGGTGGGGCAGTTGAAGGCTCTGTGAGGCAGTTGGAGGTCCAGAGCTTCACTCCTCGTTGAGTCCATGCTGGTGGAGAGAAAGAAGGGTGAGCATGGCACAGCTGTGGGGTAGCTGTGGGGCCCACCTTGGCTGCCATGGGGGGCACTGTGGGGCAGGTTGAGATGGGCCATGGGACAGGCTGAAATGGGCTCTGAGGCATGTTGTGGGGCACCATAGGGTAGTTTGTGGGGGTCCATGGGGCAGGTTATGGGACACCGTGGAACAGGTTGGGGGGCATCGTGGGGCAGTTTCTGGACATCCATGGGACAGTTTGTTGAGCTCCATGGGGCAGGCTGAGATGCACTGTGGGGCAGGTTGAGGTTAAGCATCATGAGGCAGCTTGTGGAGCACGATGGGGCAGGTAGAGGTTGGGGAGCACCATGGTGCAGGTTGAGGTGCCCCCTGGGGCAGTGTGGGGCAGCCATGGGGCAGTAGAGGGGGGGTAGTGGGATGTGCCCACCTTGGCTGGGAGGTGGCGGCTCTTGGCCCGCAGCTGAGTGACCTGGCTCTCGGCACTGGCAGCGCGTTCCTCGGCCTCCTCCAGCTCCTGCTGCACTTTGCGGAGCTTGGCCAGGGTGGTGGTGGCCTGGGCCTCCTAGGGGAAGGGCCGCAGGGTGGATGTCATGCCCTCCTGCCCTACTCTTGCCCATCCATCCATCCATCCATCCATCCATCCATCCATCCATCCATGCATCCATCCATCCATCCATCCATTCATCCATCCATCCATCCATTCCTCCCTCCCTCCCTCCCTCCCTCCCTCCTCCTTCCCATCCATCTCTCCCACTGCCCATCCCTCCTTTTTCTCTTCCACCCATCCCACCATCCATCAGTCCTCCTTCTCTTCCACCTCTCCCATCATCCATCCATCCACCCCGTTCCTCTGGCCCTCTCCCTAGTCACCCACCGCCTCCTCTGCCTGCCGCTTGTAGGCCTTGACTTTCAGCTGCAGCTTCTCCACCAGCTCCTGCAGCCGTAGCATGTTCTTCTTGTCCTCCTCTGTCTGTGGGGAAGAGATGGGACTGGAGAAGGTCCCCCAGGGAATGATCACCTCTCCCAGGCTTGAGACACTGTGCTTTAGTTTCCCTGCCTGGAGACCTGGGCAAGGCTTGGTGGAGGCCAAACTATGGTCTGGCTTCTTCACAACCCTATCGCTACTGCGTCAATGGTGTTCTAGGTCATGGGGGAGATCTCAGTCTCCTGTACCCCATCTGTCTCTGGGTATGGAGATAATGAGTGATGTTCTGGGTCATCTCTGTCCCTACAACCACCAGGTCATCCTTCTGGGCAACCCATTTCCCTGTGGTCACCAGGTCGACTATATTGTAGGCCCAGGGACAGCGGGTGATATTCTTGGTCATCCATGTCCCTATGGCCACTAGGTCAATTTTCTGGGTTGACTATGTCACTAAGGTCACCAAGTTCTGGGTCATCCTGTGGCCATGAGGTCAACCATGTTCTAGCTCCATGGACACAGGGGCAGCAGGTAATGTTCTGGGTCATCCCTACCCCTGTGACCATCAGCTCTGCCACATTGTAGGTCCTGCACCAGGTCTAGATGAAGAGAGGCTGGGCTGTGGTGTTGTCACCTGGTAGCTGAGCTCCTTGACACGCCGCTCAGACTTGCGGAGGCCCTTGACACTCTCAGCATTGCGCTTCTGCTCAGCCTCCAACTCATTCTCCAGCTCCCTCACACGGGCCTCCAGCTTCTGCAGCTGCTTCTTGCCCCCCTTGAGAGCCAGCTGCTCGGCCTCATCCAACCGCAGCTGCAGATCCTTGATGGTCTGCTCCAGGTTCTTCTTCATCCGCTCTAAGTGGGCGCTGGTGTCCTGCTCCTTCTTCAGCTCCTCTGCCATCATGGCTGCCTGCCCAAGGGGAGAAGCAAGTGGAGAAGGAGTTCCAAGGCATGGTCATCCCTTGGTGGAAGGTGACCTCGATGATGAGCCCACCACAGCACTCACATCAGTGATGGCCTTCTTGGCCTTTTCCTCAGCATTCCTGCATTCTTGGACGGCCTCTTCCACCTCCGTCTGCAGCTGGGAGATGTCTGCCTCCATTTTCTTCTTTTGATTGATGAGGCTGGTGTTCTGGAGATGGGGGGAGAGGTTCTCAGGAGGTGGCCCTGGGGCTGCTGTCACATCCTTCTTCAGCCTCACAGGACTGAGAACCCCACCTCCCTATCTCTGCAGGCTTAGAAGGTTTCCATCTGGAGATGTTGGGAACTCAACACAGAAGAAGCCCACAGCCATGGTTTCTCCAGAGTCTGAGTGTCCCTGGATGGAGGTGAACTCTTGCCTTGGAAGTCTGTGAAGTCTCACCTGTGAGTGGAGGAGCTGGACCCTCTCACTGGCCTCAATCAGCTCCTGCTCAGCCAGCTTCCGTGCCCTCTCGGTCTGCTCCACGACTGCCCGGAGCTCCTCCAGCTCTGACTGCAGTAGGTTGTTCCTCCGCTCCACAATGGCCATATTCTCCTTCAGGTCCTCAGTGACCCGCACTGCATCGTCCAACTGCAACTGGGTGTCCTGCAAAACAGTGAGGAGGGAAGACAGTGAGCAGGGGTGGTGGGGAAGGGGTTGGACATCTGACTGCTACCCTGGGCTTCTGGGAAGGGCCACCTCTCAAATCTTCATGGGACAGAGATCTGCTGGGTACCTTGAGGTAGCCCTGCAAGGTCTTGACTTGCTTCTGGGCCTCAGCAGCTACACGGTTGGCATGACCAAGCTGGATCTCCATCTCATTGAGGTCACCCTCCATCTTCTTCTTCAGCCTTAGGGCCTCGTTGCGGCTCCGGGTCTCGGCATCCAGCGAGGTCTGCAGTGAGTCCACCACCCGCAAGTGGTTGCGCTTGGCCTGCTCCATCTCCTCATCCTTCTCAGCCAGCTTGCGCTCGTAATCTGCCTTGACCTGGTTGAACTCCAGCTGGGCCCTCAAGATCTTCCCCTCCTCATGCTCCAGAGAGGCCTGGAGGGTGACAGAGGGTATGTTGAGGACCACAGAGGAGACCAGGAGAACACAGGGACATGTAGTACTGTGGCTTGGCTCACTTCCGCCTCCTCTAGCGCTGCCTGAAGCTCCAGCTTCTCAGCATCCAGCTGCTTTCGGACCTTCTCCTGCTCATGGATGGTCTTCTGGCTGGCACCCAGCTGCTCTGTGAGGTCTGAGATCTCCTCTGCACGGGGGAGAGTCCATCAGTCCTCATGGAAATTGGTGGAGAATGGCAGGATGGGCAGTGGGAGGGCATGTCCTCACCTTGGAGGTTCTTGTTCTCCCTCTTGAAGGTCTCCAGGTGCTCAAGTGACTCCTCATAGGCATTTTTCAGCTTAAAGAGCTCCGTACTGAGAGACCTGGCCTCCTTCTGTGATGCCTCCAGCTCTGTCTGTGACTCCTCTAACTTCTGCTTCCACTCGGACAAGATCTGTGAGGACACCACCAGGGCCTCATCACCAGCTGCTTCCCCTGTGAAGAACCATCCTCAGCCAATCCCCAGCAGTCTTCTGATGGGACATGAAGATCTGCTGAAATACAGCTTTTGACCATTGTCTACCTGTCTTCAGGGCTTCTTCTCCTGCCCATCTTTGGTGGGTACCATTGCTGACCCCACATCTCTCTCACCTTTCTCCTCCCACCCTTCCTTCGTCCCCCCAACCTTATCAAAGTTCCTCTGCTTCTTGTCCAAGGTGGCGGCTGCCGCATTTGACCTCTCCACGTCAGCCATGAGGTCCTCAATCTCATTCTGCAGACGGTGCTTTGTCTTCTCCAGAGAGGAACACTTGGCATTGACTGCCTCCACTGCCTCTTCAGCCTCCTGCAGCCGCTGGGCTAGCTTCTTCCTGCCCCAGGGGACAACAAAACCACTTAGTCATGGTGGCCCATGGACCAAGTGGGCCAACTCAAACCTTCTTCCACCCAGAGGGACACCAAGCCTCTGCTCTCTATCTCCTTTACCTCCTCCAGGTCCTCTCCCCTGCCCTACAGAAGCTGCTCCAGGATGTAGTGGAAGGGTGTCATCTAACCTCCTTCACCCTCATGATCCAAGATGTTCTCCTGTCCCAATCCCCATCAAGGTTGCCCTTGACCAGAACCTGGACCTTCTCTTGCAGGTGCCCTCAAGGATGGCCTGAGAGCTTGAATGCCCCACCCTGGGGACAACACATTTGTCCCCCACTCTTGTATCCCTCCAACAGAACGTGACTCACTTGGCCTCCTCCAGCTCCTCAGTGCGCTGGATGGCGTCTGTCTCGTACTTGGTCCTCCACTGCGCCACCTCAGAGTTGGCTTTGGAGAGTGACCGCTGGAGTTCAGCTTTGGCCTCTGTCTCCTCCTCATACTGCTCCCGCAGCAAGTCACAGTCATGCCGGGCTGACTGGAGGGCATGGACCAAAGCATTCTTGGCCTGAGGGGTGTGAGGAGAAGGTGGAACCATGGGAACTGTGTTACCTGGAGCCATCTCAGGATTCTCAAATTGAATAAGAGCCATTCTTCATCACCCCAACCCAGACCAACCTCCTCCAGACCAACCCAATTTTCTTTAGACCTTTAGGAGAAGGCAGAACCATTGCGTCCACATCACTTTGAGCCATATCAAGGTCCTCCAACTCAATTAGCAGTGGTGTTTCTCAACCCAACCTTCTCTGGAACATCCCAACCCAACTTCAACATCTCTAGACCCGCACAACCTTTTTTAGGTTCGCCTAGTCTGACTTCATCGAGGCCAGTTCCCACCCAAGCACCTGCAGACCAACCCAACCACCTTTCAGCAGACTTGCTCAGCCTGACCCATCAGCGTTGAACCAATGCAATGCAACCCAACTCAACTACCCTTAGATGGAAACACTCTTATATAGAACCACCTTTAGATGGAATCGTTCTTAAATGGAACTACCCAACCTAACCAGCCTGAACTTTGCCATGGTACCACAAGAGCAAAGGAGACCAAACCTTGTGGCCCTCCTGGGAACTCCCAAGCCACAGTGGTCTACTCAGCTACCTCATAAACGTTACCTTCATCTCCTCCTCCAGCTGCCTTTTCAGGTCCTCCATCTGCTGGGTGTATGACTGCTTCCCCCTGGTGAGCTGAGAGATGAGGGCCTCCTTCTCCTCCAGCTGGCGAGACATCTCTCCTGCAGATGTAGGGGAGGGTTTTAGGGGTACAGCAGGGGCTAAAGATGTGGGACATGGGGTGCTGTGGGTCAGGGCTCCCACCATTCTCCGTCTGAAGCTTGGCCCTCTGGGTGTTGGTGTCGTTGAGGACACGTTGGGTCTCCTCCAGTTTAGCCCGCTGCTCAGCTGCCTGGTCCTCCAGGGTGCGGGAGACCTTCTCCATGCCCACCTTAGAGGAGCAACAGAGGAAGAGGAGGGATGAAGCCAGAGGATGATGACCATGGTGGAGCTGAGATGTTCCTCTTAGCCTCCTCCTACCTTGGCTTTGATCAGCTGCTCCATGTTGGAGCTGAGGTCATCCAGCTCCAGCTTGAGCTCACTCTTCTCCTTCTCCAGCTTCTGCTTGACACGCTGCAGGTTGTCAAGCTGCTCGCTGAGCTCAGCCACGCTGTCAGCATGCTTCTTGCGCAGTGCAGCAGCTGTGGCCTCATGCTGCAGTGTGGCTTCTTCCAGGTCCCGCCGCATCTTCTGGAACTCTGCCTCCCGCTTCTTGGTGAGCTCCATCTGTACTGAGGTGGCACCGCCTGCCTCCTCCAGACGTTCGCTCAGCTCCTCCAGCTCCCGTGACAGCTCTGAGCGCAGCTTCTCCACCTTGGCCCTGCCTGTCCGCTCTGCCTCCAGCTCCTCCTCCAGCTCCTCAATCCGCGCCTGTGGCCCAGGGACAGGGACACCATCATTGGGCTTAACTCCACCCAACTCATCCACTCAACTCAACCCCAAAATCTGGAAAGTTATCCACTGAACTCATCCCAACCCAACCAGCTGAAGACTCTTCAACCCACCCCACCACGCTGGAGGCTCTTCGACTCAACTCAGCATAATCCAACCAACTGGAGAGTCCAAACCAATTCAGTCTAACCCAATGAGATAGAAACACTTCAACTCAACTCCAGTCAACCCACCATACTGGAGACCCTTCAACCCAACTCAATCAGCTGGAGACTTTTCAGCTCAACCTAGTTCAACTCAAACAGCTGGAGACTCTTCAAGTCAAGTCAATGCAATTGGCTGGAGATTCTTCACCCCAATACAGCCCAACTCATCCAGCTAGAGACTTTTCAACTCAGCCCAATTAGGTGCAGACTCTTTAATTCAACTCAACTCAACCCAGCCAGTTGGAGACTCTTTAACCCAGTTCAACCCAACCAAACCAGCTGGAGACTCCTCAGCTCAGTCCAGCCAGCTGGAGGCTCTTCAGTCCAGCCCAGCAAGGCACAGTCTGGATCCCTCACCTGCAACTCTTTCAGCTTCTTCTGGAGCTGCAGGGCCAGTGCCTGCTCATCCTCAATCTTGCTGTTCTGCTGGTGGATCTCAAACTCTTTCCTGCAGAGAAAGTTGGAGGGTGCTGAGGTCCCCATCTGCACCCTCTGATGGTGTGGGAGCAGAGAGGGAGGTCCAGCCTCACTTTTTGAGTTTTTCTTCCAGCTGCTGTTTGTCATTCTCCAGATCCATTATGTTCTCCTGGGTCAGCTTCAAGTCACCTTCCAGCTTTCTCTTGGCCCTTTCCAGGTCCATCCGGATCTTCTTCTCCTGTTCCAGGGACCCTTCAAGCTGTGTGGAAATAGAAATGGAGAGAAACCTCAGGTTTTCATCATCTCTGCCCCAGAAAGTCCCTAGGCAGTGCCTGTGATAGGACTGGCCCACACTCACATCATCTGCCTGCTGTTCCAGCTTGACCTTGGCCTTCGACAAGGTGTTAACCTTGTCTTCCTCAGCCTGCAGATCATCCAGCGTTTGCTGGTGAGATTCTTGCAGGGTCTTCTTCTCTTTCGTTAGCTTGGCGATGGTCTCGTCCAGCCCAGCCATCTCCTCAGTGAGGTTCTTGACCTGTAGGAGGAGAAACCTCAGGCTTCCAGCTTGATGCCAAAGGTAAGGTAGAGTTGAGAGAGTTTGCTATTTGCCTCATCAAAGGAGGCCACTTCAAGGCAAGAGAATCCAAAGGGCTTTGCATCTTCTTGATGTAGCCCAGTCCAGCTGGCTTGAGTCTCCTCAATGCAACACAAACATCCTTGAGACTTCTCAACTCAACCCAACTAGCCCTGGGTCCTTGCAGCTCAATCCAACCAGCCTGTGACATCCTCAACCCAACCACCCTAGGGTCTTGACTTAATAACAGTCCCCTCAGCTCGAGGTGGAGGCATCTCCCTACCCTTACCTTGTTCTCAGTGGCATGTTTCTCCTTCTCCACCTTGGCCAGAGTCAGTTCCAGGTCATCAATGTCTTTCTTGAGCTCTGAGCACTCATCCTCCAGTTTCCTCTTCTTGGCTGTCAGCTCAGCATTCATCTCCTCCTCATCCTCCAGTCGCTCTGTCAGCTCCTTCACCTTGGCTTCCAGCTGGATCTTGGTCTTGATCAGCTGGTCGCATCGCTCCTCAGCATCATTGAGGTTGTCCTGCTCCTGTGTTGGGGTGGCAGGTGAAACAGGGTGTCTCAGTGAGTTGGCATTCCTCCCCTTTAGATGGTTTTGGGGTGATCTCACTCACAGCCTGCACTTGTAGCTGAAGGTCATTCTTCTCCTGCAGCATGGAAACCATCTTCTCCTCCAGTTCCTTCCGTCGGGCTTCTGACTTCTCCAGGGCCTCCTTCAGCCGCCCAAACTCTTCCTTCATGTTCTGTGACAGCACATGGGAGACCCATCGTGACCTCCAATCCCCTCCATCCATCAACTCCACCCAAACCACATCACTGTCTGTCCCAACTCCCATGCCCTGTCACCTCTCCCACCTGCATCTCCTTCTCTGTCTCAGCACTCTTCAGCAAGGGCTTGATCTTGAAGTAGAGCTTCATCCAAGGCCAGTTCTTCACCCCCATGAAGGCCCTGATGTTCCACTGGATCACCAAGAGTGCATCCCTGGAGTGGAGATGCAGATGCTATCATTCCATGGGCCTGGTGACCCATGGGAGGTCCCTCCCTGAGGAGAAGGACCGGTCCTACTCTCACCGGCGCTCCAGGATCTTCTTAAACTCGATGCGCATGAGCTGCCCCCTGGCCTGAGCCTGGATGCGGGTGATGATGCGGGAGAGGCGCTCGTCCCGCATCTCCTCCAGCAGGCCCAGCAGCCCAGCCTTGAAGAAGACCTGGAGAAAGATGCAGGTGAGGGGTGTGAGAAGAGGCTGGGAAAAGTTGGTGGACAAGTGTACTGATAGATGGGTTGGTGGGTGGATAGAAGGATGGACAGGACTGTAGATGGGCAGGTGGATGCATGGATGGTGGTACTGTGAGGTCCACAAGACCTCTTGGGGCCACGGGGAGACCACATGACCTTACCCTGGTGTGCCTGAACTTGTTGTAGTGGGTGGAAGGATAGGTTGATGGAGGGATGGACAGGGCTGTAAATCAGCAAGGGAACACATGGGTGGTGGGATCATGAGGGTCACATGGCATCATGGATGGTGCAATCTCGAGGAGACCACACGACCTTGTCTGAACTTGAAGTGGGTGGAAGGATGGGTTGGTCAGTTCATGGAGGGGCAGATGGGGCTGTAGATGGGCAGGTGAGTAAGTGGATGGTGGGATAATGAGGTCCACAAGACCTCAAAGATGTTAGGACTGTGGGAAACAGAGATCATATGACCTTACCTTGGTGTGCCCAAACTTGTACTGACTGTGGTCAATGTCAAGGGACCCCAGGAGTTTCTCGGCGCCCTTGCGGCTGTCGATGAACTGCCCCTCAGGGATGGCTGCAGGATTCAGGATGCGGTACCTGGGGGCCAGAGAAGAGGAGAAGATGAGACAGCTCAAACTCATCCCTGATGGGGTTGTCCACGCCCTCCCCACGCCCCACGCTCCACATCTCCTACCGCTGGCGGAAGTCCCCGTAGAGGACGCGATTGGGGAAGCCCTTGCGGCAGATGCGGATGCCCTCTAGCACCCCATTGCAGCGGAGCTGGTGCATCACCAGGGGGTTGTCCATCACACCTGGGGAGTGGGCCAGGGGGGTAAGGTCAGCCACGAGCCACACACACCACCCTGGTCCCCAACCCCACCCTCTTCTCACCTGGCTCCTTCCGCTCATTAGGGATGAGGCAGCGGACAAAGTGGGGGTGGGTGGTCTTGAGGTTGGCCATCAGCTTGTTGAGGTTCTCCTGGTGAGGAGGGAGGAGAGGAGGGGCTGACCAAGGGGCTGGCAGGGACAGAGACAGATAGTGGTGGAGCAATCCTCCCTGGCAGGGTGTTCTCCCTCTGCCCCATGGCAGGACAGCTCCATAGGATCCTCACCCGGTGCAGGGCAGAGACGGTCTGGAAGGAGGAACCTTTCTTCTTGGCTCCTTTCCCCTTCCCTCCATCACCACCTGGAGAGAAGAGGAGTGGGGTGAGGCAGGAAAGGAGAAGACTCCTGTAAGCAACTGTCTTCTCCATATACCTGTCCCTCTATCATCTGGCCATGGTCTACCCACCAGCATCTGCCCCAGCGTAGTTGGAGAAGAGGCTGGCCAAAAGCTTGAGGGCTGACTTCTGGTAGAGTCCCACCACTGTTTCATTGAGGGGGTCCTTGTTCTTCTCCAGCCAACCCAGGATGTTGTAGTCCACCGTGCCAGCATAGTGGATGAGGGAGAAATGGGCCTCTGGCTTCCCCTTCACATTGCGTGGCTTCCCAAAGTTGGCTGACTTGCCCAGGTGGTTGTCATAGAGTTTGGCCTTGAAGGTCATGTCTGAGGCCTTGGGAAACATGCACTCCTCCTCCAGGATGGACATGATCCCCATGGGCTAGGGAGGAGAAGACTTTATTGACTGTGGTGAACACCAAACACCACACAAATAGACTACTTTGTGGGAAAGCTCCAGCTGGAATGTTCGTTCTCCAGGAGCCCCCTCAGTCCCCAGAAAACCCTGGAGGAGGTGATACCTTCTCGATGAGGTCAATGCAGGCCTGGAGGTCCATGCCAAAGTCAATGAACTCCCACTCAATGCCCTCTTTCTTGTACTCCTCCTGCTCCAGCACGAACATGTGGTGGTTGAAGAACTGCTGCAGCTTCTCATTGGTAAAGTTGATGCAGAGCTGCTCAAAGCTGTTGAACTGGGGATAGAGAGAGGGAACAGCCTCGGGGTCAATGTGGTAACCAATGAGATCAGCAGGGTTGACTCAACAGGATCCATGTAACACCCAGTGAGATCAACAGAGTCAACTGGACACTCAACAGGGTGAATGTAAAACTCAGTGGGATCGGTAGAGTCAAGTCAACACACACCTGAGTCAAAGTAACACCCAATGTCAACAACAGGGTCAATTCCACATATGTTTGGGTCAGTTGAATACCCAAAAGGATCCACAAGGTCAACACAACACCCACTGACTTCAACATAATGACTGATGGGATCAGTGGTGTAAAATAATCAGTGGGGTCAATAAAACACCCGATGGAATCACCAGGGCTAACTCAACACCAAACAGGGTCAACATAACACTCAAAGGCACCAACAGTGTCAACTGGAATGCCCAGTGGGGTCAAAGGAGTCAACTCAATGCCCAACAGGATCAATGTAATGCCCAACCAGCCAAGATTCCACCAAAGGTGAATGTGAAGCTCTAGAAGCTCCACTCAGCTCCCCAGATGGGCCAATCCAACCCCCAGGAGGACCCAGGTGACTGCCCCATGACCCCCTCAGGTCTCACATCAAAGATCTCGAAGCCAGCAATGTCCAGCACACCAATGAAGTACTGCCGTGGCTGCTTGGTGGCCAGCGAGTTGTTGATCCTCACCACCATCCAGTTGAACATCTTCTCATAGACAGCCTTGGCCAAGGCCCCAATGGAGTAGGACACCTGCTGGACATTTTGCCCTTTGGTGACATACTCATTGCCCACCTTCACACGGGGGTGGCACAACCCCTTGAGGAGATCAGCTGAGTTCAGGCCCATCAGGTAAGCCGCCTTGTCAGCATCTGCAGAACGTGGGAAAAACATGGAGTCAGGTCCTACCTCACCCTGGCTCAGAAGAAGCCTAGCAATGCCCAGACCTTGTTGTCCCACTCCCTGCCCTAGCCTGCCTTCGGTGCCGTCCGGCTCTGCCTGTTCCTCCCGTTGCTTCTGCTTGAACTTCATGTTGCCAAAGTGCAGGATGGCACCTGTCAGCTTGTAGACGCCAGCCTTCTCTTCCGGTGTGAAGCCCAGGATGTCAAAAGCATTCTGTGGGGTGGGCAAAGGGCATCAGAGAGGGCCTTAATCCTGTCCCCCCTGCCACTGAGCTGAGGGCCTGTCCATCTGCTGGCCTCCATCTGTCTTCTTTCTGGTCATCAGCCTGTTCATGGATTCATCCATCCATCCATGTAAGGACCCATCCATCTGTCTGAGGACCTCTCTGCATGGATTCATCCATCCCCCATGGACTCATAGAATCATAGAATAACCAGGTTGGAAGAGACCCACTAGATCATCGAGTCCGACCATTCCTATCAAACACTAAACCATGCCCCTTAGCATCTCGTACACACATGCCTTAAACATCTCCCTGGGCAGCCTGTTCCAGTGCCCAATGAACCTTTCTGTGAAAAATTTTTTCATCCTCCTATAGAATTATCTTTCCTCTCATAGACTCCTCTCTCCACCTGATGACAACAACCCTGCCATCTCCACCTCCACTCACTATCTCCTCCACCCTGTCACCTGCCTCATCTCCTACCTTTTCTCCATCACCTCACCACAGAGCACTCTACCCCCTCCTCCCTTCCCATCCTCCACCTCTCCTCCCTGCCTTCCTCCTCTCCTCCATCCACCTTTGGCTGCCTCTACCCTCCACCTGCCACATCACCTTCTCCTCAGCCATGGGATGTCCACCTGCCCACCTCACCACTTACGTCAGTTGCCAACAGCTCTTCTGAGTCATCAATGGAGGCCACAGTCACCTCTCCTTGGGAGACGTAGCTGTAGTCGTAGGGGTTGTTGGTGACAAGAAGCATCTCTGCTCCGTGGGGGCCAAAGATGGAGAAAAAAATTGAGCATTTCCAGTGCCAAATGGCCCCAAATCGTCCCTCAGTCTCTCCAGTAAGGAGTGGAGATAGGGAGGAGGAGAAGAAGGAGAAGACCTAAGGGCAAGTGTGGCACCAAGGCTCTGCTCAACTCACCCAGCAGCTCCGGCTTCTTGTTGGAGAGGATCTGATAGAAGATGTGGTAGTTCCTCTCAGCCTTGAGCTGGAAGATGACACGGGACTTCTCCAGGAGGTCTGGTGTGGGGAAGGAGAAGAGGTGGGGGGAGATTGGGACATGGGTGGATGGATGGATGGATGGATGGATGGATGGATGGATGGATGGATGGATGGATGGATGGATGGATGGAGTTTGGGATGAGGAGATGGATGAGGAGATGGAGGGACCAAGAGATGGAGAGTCATATGGGTAGTGGGATGAGGAGATGGATGGAGGATGGACAAAAGTATGACATCTCATGGTTCCATCAGCCCTGGAGATGGATGGAGGAGATGGACATGTTGAAGGATGAATGGATGGATGCGGTGATGGAGTGGGAGTGGTGGGATGAGGAGATGGTTGCCTGGACAGACACATGGATGGACACACAGATGGATGGTAGACCACGGATTATCACGTTCTGGACACCTCAACCCACTCACAGGTCTCAATATCGGCTGACGCCAACTTGCCAGTGGCCCCAAAATGGATCCGGATGAATTTTCCCTGGGAGAACAGAGGAGTTAGGTGGAGGTTGCTCCCTAGACCCCAGCCCCTAGATGACCTCACCCGCTCCACTCACGAATCGGGATGAATTGTCATTGCGGACAGTCTTGGCATTGCCAAAGGCCTCCAAGGCAGGATTGGCCTGGATGATTTGATCCTCCAGGGTGCCCTGGTGGGGTTGGACAAGGTGAAGTGCTGGGTGTGGACACCACAAGGGAAGGCTGACTGCTGGGGGCATGGGGGGCATGGCCTGAGGACCCACCTTGCTGCTGTTAGATGCCTCCTTCTTGCGTTCGCCAAGGGCAGCGATGCTGGCAAAATACTGGATGACCCTCTTGGTGTTGACTGTCTTCCCCGCCCCAGATTCTCCCCTGGGCATGGTGGGGCACAATGGTGAGGTGTTGTGGGACATCATGGGGGGTTCTCCATCCCAGCCCATTGCTAGGGGGTGGCGCCGTGGGGGGGCAGAGACTTACGTGATGAGGATGGACTGATTCTCTCGGTCTGTCAGGAGAAGAGAGAAGTCAGGTGGGACTAAGGCAGGGAGGTGTTTGGGTCTTTGAGTTCTCTATCCTCCCAGGTAAGTACCAGATCAGGGGGGATGAAGCTGGGGTAGTTATTTGGGTCTTTGGGTTCTCCATCCTCCCCAGTGAGGATCCGGTCAAATGGGATGAAGGTGAGGAAGATGTTTGGGGCCTTGGAGTTCTACATCTCCCCAGTGAGGACCAGATTTAGGCCAGGACCCATTTTTGGGGGGTGGAGCCTTCCAGTTTGGGGTCCCCTCTGGAGGTCCCTACCGGTCAGCATATTCTGGTAGGCATTGTCAGCAACAGAGAAGATGTGGGGTGGAGCTTCACTCCTCTTCTTCCCTCGGTAGGCAGCCACCACCTCGGCATTGTAGACAGGTAACCACTTGTAGGGGTTCACCACCACGCAGAAGAGCCCTGAGTAGGTCTGGAGAAGGGCCAGAGGGTCAGGGCCAGGAGGTCCCATCCACAAGGAGGGGATATCCCAGGTCTCAGTTGGCCCATGGGGTCTTGACATGGGAAACCTTGGGTCTGCGTGGCCCAGGAGGTCCGGGTATGGAGCATCTTAGGTCTGGATGGCCCATGGGTGCCTGGAGAAGCCACCTCAGATTCTAGGCACTCCACGGCCTCTCTGAAGGCCCCCCCAGTTCTAAGTTCCCCAAGAGCTTTAGGGAAGGGTTCTCAGCTTCTATCCAGCTGACAGGCTGTGGGGCAGGCCCCACCCCCTTCCCCACTGCCCCAGGAGGTTGTGGGAAGGCTCACGTAGATCATCCAGGAGGCATAGCGCTCCTTGAGGTTGTAGAGGACAGCGGGTTCATGGAGGAATGTCAGCATGGCCATGTCCTCAATCTTGTCGAACTTGGGGGGGTTCTCTGGGTAGACATCGGCTTCCTTCACGGTCACCGTCTAGGGGGAGAGGTAGGGGGGTGGAGTGCCCCATGGTTTGGGGACATCCTTATGTCTCAGAGATTCTCCAAGGGGCTGGGAGGGTCTTCCATGGGTTGGGAATATTCCCATTAGTAGGGGGACAATCTCTGGGGTGGTTGGCTCCATCACCCTTTTGACATCCCAAACCTTCAACCCCCACATCACCCCACTGACTCCCAACACCCTCTTCCCTCAATACCCCTTTAACCCTCTGACACCCAACCCCCAATTCATCTGCAACCCTCCCATCACCCCATTTGACACCCAATCACCCCACTAAACCCCTCATCACCCCTTTTCCTCAATCCCCATTAACCCTTTGGCACCCAACCCCCAATTAACGCCCTCCCTTCCCAACCTCCCCCCATTTTCTCCTCTGACTCCCATCACCCTCCCACCTCTCCCAGTTCGGTCTGGACGCTGGCCTCCCCCTGCTGCCGTGACAGCAGCCGCCCCCGGATGAACTCCTGCTGGGGGTGGGGGATGAAGCAGTGGCTGCGGGGGTCAAAGGGGCGGTTCTGGGCCACTGCCCGCTCCATCTGCCCCTCACGCAGGAAAGGAGCTGCTGCCCCCAGCCCCTCCAGTGACGACGAGGATGCCATTCCAGCACAGGGAGATGCCTACAGGGAAGGACAGAGTCTGAAGCCATGGGTCAGCCTGGGGATGGGCGCAACAGCCATAGATGGGCCCCACAGCCACAGATGGAGCCCAGAGCCATAGATTAGCCACATACCCATAGGTGAGCCACATAGCCATGCGGGGATCCCCATACCCATAGATGGGCCCCATAACCATGGAAGGAGCCTTGTAGCCATCAGTGGAGCCCCATAGCCATAACCATGGATGGGGCCCCATAGTCATCTGCAAGCCCCCACAGCTATGAACAATCCCCTATATACACCACTCACATCAATTCAGGCTCCCCTAGGCCCACAGTAGCCATGGACACAATAGCCATGCACGGACCCGAAGAGCGACCCATGCAACCCAACAGCAATGCTGGGACCCCACAGCGATGCACAGAGCTCTATAACAATGCATCACCCCCCGCCTCCCCATGGCAGCCTCCCCTGTCACGCCCAGCCCCATGGCGGCCCCATGGTGCCTTTCTCACCTGAAGTCCGTGGGTCTGGTAGGGAAAGAAAGGTCTGTGGAGATCTGGGGGGCAAGAGGGTGAGAGGCTGCCCCATAGAGCCCTGTCCCATTGAGCCCTGCCCCATATAACCCTGTGTGCCCCATAGATCCATGTGATAACTATATCCCTGCAACCCGCAGATCCCCACGCGAGCAGATCCCACTGCCCCATATATCACCCTGCCTCATAGATCTTCCTGCCTCATATATCACCCTGCCTCAGAGATCCTCCTGCCCCATAGATCCCCTGTGTCCCATAGAGCCCTGTGTGCCCCATAGAGCCCCTGCCCCAAAGACCCTTTGTGCCCTATAGGTCACTTGCCCCATAAATCCATGTGCACCATACCCCACTATGCCCCACAGATCTGTGTACCCCATAAATCCCTGACCCCAATAGCCCACCCTGCCCCATAGCTCCCACCCCTATCCCACAGATCCCCTTGTCCACCGTAGATTTCTGTGCTTCATATCCCCCACCTCTGTTTCATAACATCCCCCCATAGCCTCCTACCCCCTTGTGCCCCATAGGTGCCTGTACCCCACAAGCCCCTCTTTGGCCCATAACCCCCCTCTGCCCCGTAGATTCCCACCTCTACTTCCCACAGCCTACCCACCCACCCTCTCTCTCTGCCCCACACTGGCACCTCCAACCCCTGCAGTCCCACAACATTTATAGGGTGATGTGGAGCAGGGGGTGGGGAGGAGCATCCATGGGGTGGAGGCGGATGGGAGGGGGGCAACCCCTCCTTTCCCCTCCCCCACAGCTGGTCTCCTGGGACCCAGGCATTCTGGCCCCATAGGATCACCCCGTAGTGAGATCTATGGGGCAGAGCAAGGGCTGATGTGGGGATCTGTGGGTCTTGGGTGCCTGGGTCCCTTTGCGTGGGGTGCTATGGGTCTCAGACAACTGGGTACCTCAATGTGGGGCACACTATGGGGCCTGGACACATGGGTCCTTGGGTGTGGGGCATGCTATGAGGCTGGATGCCGTGTGTCCCCAAGTGTGGGGCAATTCAGGGTTGGATGTCCAGGTCCTGGGTATGGGGTGCTATGGGGCCCAGATGCCTTGGTCCTGCATGTGGGGCACAATATGGGTCCAAGATGCCTGGGTCCCTGGTGTGGGGCACACTATGGGGCTGGCTGTGGGGCCCTGGCCCATGTCCTGACACCATGGGGTGGTGACACGGCAGCCCTGCCAGTTCTATATTGGGCTGTGGGGCGGGTTTGTTATCGCATGCCCCCCTGATGAGGCGCCATGGGGTCGCCGTGGGTCTGGCAGCCGGCCGCGAACCCAGCACCCACTTTGTCATTTTGGAGGAGACAAAGAGGCCCCGCGAGGTGACAGATTCCGGGGGGTGGGGGAAGAGCACTATGGGGCCCAGCTCCCGCTCTGGCCCATAGATCCTTTATAGAGGCCCACAGAAATCATTCAGATCCCGCCTCTGCCCCACAGATCCTCTATAGCGCTCCATAGATTACCCTGCCATAGAACCTTTCTCTGCCCTATAGATACTGCATTAAGATCCATAGATCCCCTCCTGCCCCATGGATCCCCATCAACTCCACAAGTACTCACCTCTGACTCATAGACCCATCTGGCTGCTCCATAGTTCTTTGCTCTGCCTCTTAGATCCCTTAGAGAAATCCACAGATCCTCCCTCTACCCCATAGATCCTCACTGCCCAATAGACATTCCCTCTGCCCCATAGATCTTCCCCTTCCTTCACGTTATATGTCTGCTCTACCTCATAGGTCATGCCTCTGCCCCACAGACCCCTATGGACCCTCTACAGAACCACGTAGAATCCCTATAGAGAAGCAGAGATCCCCATATAGACCAATAGGTGCCTGCTCTCCCCCCTAGATCACTATAGTGCCACTTAGAGCTCCATAGATCTCCTGAAGGGACCCATTGATCCCCTAGAGCCCCACAGGTTCTATATAAAGCTCCATAGATCCCCACTCATTCCCATCGGTCCCCTATAGAGCTGCATTGTGCCCTGTAGATCCCTAAAGAGCCCCATAGGTGGCTATGGAGCTCTACTAGTCCTCTATAAAGCCCCATAGATGCCCTATAGAGCCCACAGCTCCCCCCAGGCCCCCTTGCTCCCCCTCGCCCCTCTCTCCTGGCCAAGGCCATGAGGGGGAGGGGCTGCCCAGACACTTGGTTCCCCCGGGATCCGTCATGCGGGAGTGAGGGAGGGTGACAGATGGACGGGGGGGCTGAGGGGGACACGGACAGAGGGACCATGACGGGGGAAGTGGGACTTGGAGAACATGGAGGAGATGTAGGAGGTGGAGGAGACGGGGAGGTGGAGGCAATGGAGAAGAAGGGGAGAAGGTGGAGAGGGCAGAAATGGAGAGGATGGAGGGATGGTGGGACATGGGGATGTGGAGGGACACAGAGGAGATGGTGGGGTGGTGGGAGGTGAAAAACATCGTGGAGGTTGTGAAGATAGAGGAGATGGGCTAGACAGAGAGGATGGAGGATTGATAGGGCATGGAGCATGTGGTGGGGTGGTGGGACATTGGGGAAGTGGAGGAGATGGTGGGGCAGTGGGAGCTGTGGGGTGGGAGTTAGGTGCTAGGGTGGTGGGGCCAGGGTTGGGACATCAGCACCCTTGCAGGAGAAGTCAGGAGGGCCCTGAAGGGTCCAAGGAGGTGGAAGGGTGGTGGAAGCTGTGGGATGGGAGTTGGGGACCCTGGGGGGGCATGGGGTGAGAGTGTTGGGGGCCAGGGGACTGGGAGGCAATATCTGCACCCCCAGCAGGAGAAGCCAAAAGGGCCCAGCGAGGTCACCCAGGATCTGTTCCACACCTAGGGTGTCTCAGCTCCTGCCCTCCACCTCTAGACTCCACCTCCAGAGGCACCTCTCTTCCTGCCCCCTCCCCAGCCCCACGTCAGCCCCTGGGTGTGGCTTTGCCCACGTGGGGCTGTGGAGTTGGGCATGGGGCACTGGTGTGTACAGGTTGCCATGGGGCAGGTGTGTGACACCAAGGGGCAGGTTGAGACGCACTATAAGGCGTGCTGAGATGTGCCTTGGGGCAGGTGTGGGCCACCATTGGGCAGGTTGAGGCTGAGGTGCTCCATTGGGCAGTTGAGGCTGGATTGTCCCCTGGAGCAGCATGGGGAGACTGTGGGGCAGTGGCTGGCCCACCTTGGCTGGAAGGTGGTGATTCTTCACCTCTCATTGAGTGAAGTTGTTCAAAGCCTCATCCAACCTGGCCTCGAACACCTCCAGGGATGGGGCATCCATGACTTCTCTGGGCAACCTGTGCCAGAGAGGGGTTGGAACTGAATTTTCTTTAAGGTCTCTTCCGACCCAAACCATTCTGTGACTCTGTGATGCACACCCCCATCATTTCTGCCCCATTAATTCAACTGCAGCCTCTCAGAATCAGGATTTGGGCTGCTGTTCCACAGCTACCGTGTAGCACACCACACCCTACATGCCACCTTCATAAAATACTGGTGTGGACAATGAATTTGACTGCTATGGTTTTCAAGAAATAGGGGAAGAGAGATTGGTTTGGGGAGTGCTTTTTAAGGCAGCCAAGATTCATCCTGCAAATTGCAAGTACAATGTGTTCTGATTATCACTGTGTAAGTAAACACATCTCATCTGGAAACACAGGGGAATCAATGAGTAAAAGTTTCCTTTTTACATGAACTGCTTTATACTGTTTATAAACTTAAGGGATTTGCCAGGGATTAAGGATCCACTTGTCAGCTGCTATGTCCTTTCATAAGCTTCTTAGTATCCATACTGACAGAAGCAGCGCATCCACAATTTAGGAAGCCACTCTTTCTCTGTCCAGGCTTCACTGCAGCTCTGGGGGCCTGGAAAAAGCATCAAATGCAGTGACTCTTCTGCCCCACTTAGGGAAATAATCAACTAAGTAGACGTTCTTTCGACTCAGCTTTTGCAGAACAGACAATAGAAGCGTTTGCTTCATTTGCAGCAGCCACACAAAATGTGTGGCTCTTCATGCTGTCCTGAGAAGAGATTCACATACCAAATCCCCATGTTGTGCTGTTTTGTGTTCTGTTCTGCTGATGTCTCCTTCCTTAGTTCAGATCCTGAGCAAGCTTCTTCCTCAAGGCTTAACCAGCTCGGTAAGGATGGCTTTGCAAGTAAAGCATGTGAGAGCAGCGAGAGATTCTCTGCCACAGGCAACACAGCCGCTGACTCTCTAACCCAGCCAAGCCATCTTAATCCCTGCTTTGCACTCTCACCTGCAACGTGGAGATAAAAAATACTCTTTTACTTTTCCAGCTAAGTATTTTTCTACTTTATAAACAGAACACTCCATAGGACAAGGGTTGACCACGTACTTATCCAGATCCCAGCCCGAATCGCCCTTTGCTTTAATTCTTTGGGATCTCTGGGTTAGAATCACCTACTAAGATGTTAACCAGCTTTCGTTTAACAGCATCTTTAAAGTTCAAACCAACTGTAAAGCAGATTCTCACTTTGGGCCCTTTGGTTTATCTGGTTTTCCTCCTCCTTTCTTTCTATGCTCTGGGCAATTCCAGGCAAATTTCTTGCCAGCCTCCTACACTTGTTTTGTGCCATCTTGTGCTGCTGGAGCCATGCAAGTATGGAGCTGTAAGAACAATACAAACAGCTCGGCTTTGCCAGGACAGAGCTATTTTTACTGGATTAGTTTTCTGGCACAGCACTTAGAGCACCAAATGATTTGACACCTGTAATTTTATACTTGGAATAACACAAGGTATTCATACTTCTTTTGTAATGTAAGATAAAAGCAAACACTACATATGTTCTCATTCCAATGCTGCTGTCTGGCAGCTATTTGCCTAAGGAAAAAAAAGTACTGTTACATTACAGAATATGTGGAAAAGTAAAAGCTATGGAAAAGAAATCATTAAACAGCTTACTTATTCTCCTGCTAGCACTAGACTGCTCCATGCAGCGTATTTCAGAGTGTTTTGTCCAGTCTGGTTTTACAAGTTTTGTGTTACTTTCATTTGTATCTGTACTACAGCGCTGAGTCCAGTGTGGTTTGGTGCTGCTTATTTTCCTCTTCTTCCAAAGAGAAGACTCGGTGCTGGAGCAGCTGTTCACACAGAACCGGCTCCAAAACTACTGAAAAAAAAACCCTGGCCTCTTTCCACTGACTCCAACAGGCTTTGGATCAGGCTCACGAAAAGTTGGCGAATACATTTCATGTAAGGCTAAGCAGGTTACAGTCAGCAAAGTATAAAGAGGATTAGCTGTGTACAATCCAAAGGCATATTGCTCTGCGTGCCTCTGAAACAACTGGCTAAGACACTTTTGCTTTCACAAAGGGCCAGATCCTTTTCTGGTGCGCCACCACTCAGTCAACGCCACCATGCCAGGAATGAATTTGATCTGGAATCTGCCTGGTTAGCGTCATTATGACCAGGATTTTCCTAAACTGGAGGTGAGGAAATTTATTTTTTAAAAAAGCAAATACAATAAGCAAACATCTTCTGCTTTCCTGCTGAAATTTAGGTCTTTAGACTAGAGACTGTGTGGAAAGAGTATCAGGACAGACACAATGTCTTTTGTATCTTTCCTTTGTCAGCAAAGGATGGACCCTCCTTCTTCTTCAGAACCAAAAATGGGTCATATTTAGTTTAAAATACATACTTAGTCCTTCACTCTCTGTCATCGAAAAGGATAAGCAGTCCCGAACCACTAATTTTAGCATGTTTTACAGAGCTTTGATACTTCAACACACACCCTTAGTATAGGCTTTAAGTGCATGACTTCTGAAAACTGGAACGCCTTTTATCAGGAATTATTTCAGCAGTGGAGGGGTGTCATTCTCAACAATACAATGAAAGCAAGACAGTGGTGTGCAGTTATTCTCTCCACCCTTTCGAAGTTCACAGCAAACTCTGTCAGAGTTGGTGATGTTCTCAGCCGCTGGGAATGCTTTAATCAACCAAACCTTTTTTTCCTGCTCCCTCTGTTGCCTACGGACAGGGGACTTCATGGCACTGCTTTGTTGTAAGATGGGTACAGTTATAACCTACGCTCAAAGTATGCCATTAATGAACGAACGCTGGGTGTGTGCGTCAAGCAGATGAGAATGTTCTTTTGATCTTCTGTGCTCCACAACTGAGGCAGACAGATGCCTAAATTGCTTCGTTGATGTGCTGAAGTCTTCCATAATTTCTCAAACAGTACTGAAGGAATAATCAGAATTTCATAGCATTTTGATTTTCAGCTCTTCCAGATCAAATCTAGCTGGATGTTATGCAATACAGAAAAAAATGATGATTTTTAAAAAATTATTTATTAATTTTCCAGAGGGCTGGGAAGAAGATATCACATGCTTGACACTCTCTGGGACAGCCATCAGGAGCTTCTCAATTTCTGTTTGATTTCAAAGCAGTTTCAACACGATACGGGAGCTGTATTTGGCTTTAGGTACAAATTTGGAACTACTTCAAGGAAGCAAGACAAAAAAAAAATAAAGAACTCAACTGGTTTGAAGCCACAGAACTATATTAGAGAAAGTTTGCATGCAATTGCCAGTCCATGATGTAGAAGATCCTTGATAACCCTTCCAAAATCTTATTCTTATGTTGTGGTGTGCCAAAAACCGTGAATCCACCCAGATTTCCCGAGATTGAATGACGCAGCTATAAATTACAAGTAGGAGAGGGAAAAGGCAAAGTAGGGCTTCTGTTCTTTGAAAGAAAGAAATCAAACTACTGCTTCGCAGGCAGTTAAGCTGATCTAACAAGTCACTGTTGCAAAACTGTGAGGTCAAGTCTCTTAATCTCTTTCCCAGCCTCCTAGCTGCACTGGCAGCAGCATGGGCACTCCTGTGATCCTTTACCTTACATCAATTAGTCAGCTGATTTACTTCGCTCTTCCAGAGAAAGCCATCCACCGTTCCGCTGGTTTTCTTCCAGGCTGATAGGTCAATGCAGCTAATGGAGGAATCCAACGTACACCAGAACCAGTGCATAGTAAGCAGCAGGAGTGACCAAAAGCAAGGACAGCTTGGAGGGGAAAGGACTGAGGACTCCTGCCTCTCTCTTCTGGTGGTAGCAAAGTGTGAAATTGTCTCTGGGTGTCTCATGGAAGCACTGTCTAGTGCAAGAACTTGTTGTTAGAAGGGAACGGAGCCCAGTAGGGAGGAGTAGAACAAGTCTGGGTCCTGATCATTGATGATTTGGAGGAGTGTGGATATAAGGCTGTAAACTGGAGGAGTAGGAATCCTATATGTCTGCAGAGGATTTAATGGATAGAAACAATATGTGCACATGCAGCAGCTGCAGCATACCCAGGAGGCAGGGGATGTATAATCTGTATGCCAATAACTGCATAGTTTCTCCTGAAAGAGTGGAGCTGACTGCACAGAGCCTTGGCAGCTGCACACCATGTCTACATCAAGCTTGCTGTTTCTGAAGATTTTTGCACTCTGGATGGACAGTACAGCACACACACAGCTGCTCCTGTGAGGCTGCTTTGTGTTCTGCAGCTGCAGTACATGCTCACAGTGCTAATGTCCAGAGCTTCCAGACATGCAGCAACTTGTTCAGAAGCCTGCTCCCTACAGCTACCAGACATCCAGAAAGCCCAGACAAATTGATGAAGTCCTCAAAAGCTGCCTAAATGTGTTTCCAGGCGGAAAGAGTAAATGTGTCTTAGAAAAGGAAGCCTGCAATATCCAGAAGTCCTTTGCTACCAGTAGAAAAACAAACATAGAATGACAGAAGTTTAGGAATGCCTGTCCTGATCAACTGAAGGCAGGGCTGGAGCTCAAGTCTCAACTTCATCGCCTGCCTCCTCCACTGACTTGATTTACCATAATTTCATTATACAGATAATTTGAGAGGACAGGCTTTCACATAATGACAACATGAGAGGTGTCTCGCAGTTCAGCTTCACAAATCTTCCTATTGCTGTGGCCATTATGAAAGCTGTATAAGGAACCTACCTCAGGTCCAGACAGCCACGAAGAAAATAACTGTAAATGAATCAGACACTATGCACTAATGTGAGAATCTGCCCTTTTCTCTCCTTTATATGGTGTTGGCTTATAAAATTAATTACTTACATACCTCACAGAGATGCAATACTTAATTAATATTTGTTAAGCGCTCTGAAATTCTGATGGAAGACGTCACACCAGTGTGCATTATGACTAATACAGTGCAAAAGCAATGTCTGTGGTGTTGCTGAAGCAGAATGGTAGAGGTGTATCTTTTCAGTTTCTCTTTTAAAAAAGGAATGGAGAGGAAGAAGTTTTGGCAGAGTGTTTTAAAACTCAATTATCCTAAAGGAAAAGGGAGAACTGGGGAGGAGAGGAGCTAAGGCAGTTTACAGAGGAATTTACTGTGCAGCATACATTAACTCCAGCAAATTCTGGGAGTTAAGCACCTACAGCAAAATCCTGGCTCCAGTCAAGTACACAGAAAACATTTCACCAAATTCAGTGAAGCGAAGATTGTTAGCGTCTGTAATAATTTCCAAGACATGAATCCAGCATCCCATATGCAGGTCTGCGACTTCACATGGCTGCTTGTTTACTGCTGAGGTCCAGGAAATAACCTCATCAAGCCAGGGCATGCTTACCATGCAAAAGCAACTGCTCAGCTTCTAATCATTGTTCTACTATGACCTACATTTTAAGTAAATCTTTCAATCCTGTTAATGAATTTGGATCTGAGCTGCCTATTTAAGCTGATGGCAAAACACTGATTAAATGGAAGCAGTGCAGGGATCGCTGTAGATTTTGTAATAAAGATGGAAAGAAAACACCCTGTGTTTCACAGCAGTTGTAACTTGTACATCCCTGGAGTTCAAGTCATTTACTCAGAAAACTGCAGAATTTGTAATTAGTTCCTGACTGGAAAAAAAAGCAGAAGTAACAGAAATTCAGATATCTTATTTTTTTCAGAATTCGTTCTACATACCTAGCAGGATAAAGATTAGGAGACACTTGCCCCTCACCACTTCTGGGTAAGGTAGACGTAAAATGGACACTTTTCAGCTGGGAGCTTTGTGCCTCAGAAACTTAGAGGAGAAAGGCAATAAAGAGTAGCAGGTGATGGGCATTAACATTTGAATGAAGGTACCTGGGAGCTTCTACTATTAAGAGGAGTCACTTTACAGCAGGAGTTTATGGCTACTTTAAGTTGGAAAACTAGTGAAAATGTGCTAGATACAAGTTTTAATATTTTTGAAATTTTTAAAATTTTTTTTTAAGGATTGAAGTCTGTTATTTGGTACATATGGGGCTCTTGGTAAACCATTACTTGCCTTTTTCCAAGTGTTGTGTGATGGCTTCCACTGAATGTACTCCTATCCAGCACAGGGAATCTTACAGGTACTATTTATTGTAAACCATCCCTTAAGGTACCGTTTCCACTGATGTTACATGTAGCAATGTTGTACTACAGCAAACTGCACTCCCAAAGCAGCTTTGTTTCTATGCAATTGCCTAGATCAAATGTAATTATAAAGTTACACACACAGCAACTTTCCCTCTCCACTTATGCTGGATCTTTCTAACTGTACTACAAGCTCTAAGGCATGTAGGCATTTAGTTTTCTCATTCAATGCTTGTACAGCTGTGTCCACAAATGTATGTATCCAGTAAAACCCAAGGAAATGTTCCTGAATGCCAGGATTAAGCTTAGATGGCTGCAGCTCTAATAACTCACATGCAGTTCTCTGTTTTCTATTTAACAGAGAATTTTCATAAATGTCTTGCAGCAGCTTATGCTGTGGGTCTGAGTGCTGACATTTGCTTTCCAGTCCTAGTGGAATAAGCAACATCATTCTTCTGAAACTATGGAATCTTAGTGAAATCATTGTATGAACCATTGAAAGAAAATCCAATGGGATCATGAAATTTGGCATGGACTGGGGAGGCACAAAGGGCATGGGAATAATTAAAGAAGGAATCAATGAAAGTCTTTAGGTCTCCCCGATGTTTCAAAGCCAAGCATTCTGCTTATTTTCACCACTAGCATTGTGAATCCAGCATCTTTCCTTAGCTAAGTCACTTTCGAACCAGTAATACATGACTGACTGAAGACGATAGAGACAGTATAGTCCAGCTGTCCAGATCTAAAAGAAGATCTGTGGAAGATTCCTGGTACACTGATGGAAGCAGCTTTGTGAAGCAAGGACATCACAAGACTGGGTATGCTGTGACCACCACTGGGGAAGTGATCAGGCAAAACCATTACCCGCAGGAACATCAGCCCAGGAAGCAGTGATGATAACCCTGACTTGAGCATTGGAATGGACTCCTTACCACCCAAGGAAGACACATTAGACATAGAGCAGAAATCTTAATATTGCTGGAAGCTGTAAATCTTCCAGAAGAGGTGGCTATCATACACTACAAAGGTCACCAGAGAGGGAATACTGGCCAGAAAATTGGTAACAGGGGATTTTGAGGCCAGGATGGCCGCAGAAAAAGGCAGAAGTAATATCTGCTTTGATTCTAGACAGTAAACTTCAAACCCATTGGGGCACAGATATTCTGTATAAATAATAGGAATGCAAATATATCTCTCTGAACTTGCAATAAAAAGCGGGTGGGGGGTGGGGGTGGTGGGCACTGGTATTCATTAGCATTAACAGATACTTTCTCAGGTTGGCCATAAGCTTTTCCTTGCAGGACAAATAAAGCAGAAGTCACAAGAGTATTGTTGAATGAAATTATATCTAGTTTTGCAGTGCCTGCAGTAATATTGTCAGGTAGAGGTACACATTTGTGCTAGAGTGGTAAAAAGATTAGTGAAATTTTAAGAATCGATTGGCAGTTACATTCTTCATACTGACCACACAGGCTAGTGTGGTCAGTATGCTGATAAAACAGCAATCAGCTAAAATTTGTCAAGAAGCCAATCTATATTGGCATCAAGCACTTCCTTTGGCCTTGCTTATGTTTAGAAATAACACAAGATCCAAGGAAAGCATTAGCCCTCTATACCAGTTGCAGTATACAGGAGAAGATCTCACAGAATTAGGTGAGAATTTGTCTAACCAGCTAACAAAACCAGCTGAACTTACTTGAGAAACAAACCAAAACCCAACAAAAAGCAGAACAACAACAAAAAACCCCAACCAACAAACCAACAAAACAAATTAAAAACAAGCAGCACAGCCTGGAGGTTTAAGATCAACTGGTACATCCTTTTACACCTGGAGATGAGTTTTCTGTTAAAGATTTTACAGGAAAACCACTGGGAGAACAGTGGAATGAACCGTATCAAGTATTGTTAACAGCAGCAATCAAGATGAAAGAACTTGGATTGAGTGAAGAAATCACGTACCAGCCAATGGACAACAGAATGCTTAACACCTTTAAAAATTAAGGCTAACTAAAGTGAACTGTAAAGATGGAAAATTGTTAATATTATTGTTAACATGGCCATTAGGAGAAGCCTTATTTTCCCATAAGTTGGATGCCTCTATAAACATTTGGGGAAAAACTTCCTAGTATAATATACAATAGTACAGCCTTTTCTTTAAATGCTGTTTTTTTTCAGTACAACGTATATTTATTTCAAGTATTTTGGGAATCCCTGCAAGCATTCAAACCTTTGGAAACTATACGTGGTTGTCAAAACTGTCATATAAAGCTGAAACTATGCTAGCTTCCTTTCAACACCAGGAGCAGCGGTGCCCATGAATTATAATACTTTATTTGTAGGTATGCAAGGAACCTCAATTATGCCCCGAGCCTTGGAGGCCTCAAATTTTGAAACTAGACAACTTGAGCATCAGTTTTAGAAAATAAAGCTGCAATTGAGTATCTGTTATTAAGACACCATAAAGGATGCTCTGATTTTGAGGGCATGAGTTGTTCCAGTTCGACCAATCAATCTCAGACTGTAGGAACTCCTATAAAAAATTAGTATGGCCTTCTTAACTCCATACAAGAGTGGGAGGCTATAGAATTTTCATATTTAAATTCCTAGCTCATAAACTTGCCCTGGTTGAAACAATCTTTTCTCAGTATTGTAGCATTGGGACTATCAGTTTTGTTAACCTGTATAGTGTTTCAATGTGCAATTTGGTGTTGTCAGTAAACAGTAGAAGGTTATTAGACATGGAAAAGAAATCAGATCAGACAGCAGTAGAATCAGGAAAATATTTTAAGAGAACTTTAAACAATAAGACCTCTTGTGACTCTTTTGCAAAAGAATTTGCAAAAGCATTGAAAAGGGGAGGAATGAAATGATGATTTGTAAATGACGGGATGGAACATCAACTATAATGTGTTAGAAACAACATAACCACTAAGATAACTATAACGACCCAGAGTCATTGAGTCTGACCACTCAGATATGGCCACACCTTAACGACTCTGAGCTGATTTGATTTCATTCCCCCTGGATATGCAATGAGGTTCTGGGAATAAGTATACTTGTAATTTTGGGGGAAGGTATGAATTTGAAAACAATTCTGTGTATAAATTTCTGTGAAATCACTGCTCAGCAGAAGCACTCTGAGGACAAATCCCAAGTCTTCTCCAGCACTGAATAAAATGTACCTGCCTTAATGGTTAAATTAAACTATTAAGAGTAAGTTTCTTAGTTTCACTTCCCTCTAAACTCAACAGTCAAAATAGGTTGCTGTATGACATACAAGATGTTGCAGCTCTCTGAATCCGAAGAAGAGATGATGCAAAGAGGCCATGACTCAAGCCTAAAGCTTTTACTGACTAAAAATTAAATGTCTGATGCTTGAAGTCATGTGAAAATAGTGCCGTGTCACTTGCTTAGACAGATAGGCTGTTTCTCCTTCCTCTGAATACTCATTTATAACGTATTAACTGGCCAATCAGTACCATTAAATGTGGCAAATGTTTCTTTATATTCTAACTTTATTACAACTGGAGCTGGAGATAATTGTGGGCAGGCAGCATAGAAGAAAAATAATTCTGTCTACCACTTGGCAGGGCTTATTTTGGAGAAGGACACTGAAAAGATGCTTACAATGTGTTTTGGAGAGGTCTAATTTTGGGGAGGGGGACCAGAAAAAAAATATACAGGAGATCAGAGCATGCAAGGCTATATGTAAGTCAAAGACTTTTACCTAGTGATGTCTGCACTGCGCTGACAAGACCCAACAGGCTTCTTAAGACAATAGAGTTCCTCATTTTAAGATGTCAGAAAAAACCACAGTGCTGTTAAAAAAGGTATTCAATGGCTTGGTCTTCTCATTGTGTGTCTATCTACATTATCCTTGACTTTTTACTTGACTAGCTCCAGCTTGCTCCTACTGGCTTACCCTTTTTTCCACAGTAGGCTGAAGAGCAGCCCAGCAGCAATCTCTAAAAAAACATACATGTTCGGAAAGCAGCTGAATGGCCTCTAAGCACATCTAATCAAGCCTAATCATGCCTGCCTAGCATGATTTCCAGAGTAAGTTCTGTTCTCTGTCTTCTGACTTGAAGGTTTCTGTGCCTAATTGCAATGTTAACACCTTTTTCTCTGTTCCTTTATCCCATGAACAGAACCTGCTTTACTGTTAATTTATGTCTCTGGCAAAACCTGTATTCCTTCTACCTACAACCTGCAAAAGTGAACTCTTGTTAGGCAGTCTAGTTAACTGCTATGTACATTTTAAGTATCTTCTTATTTTCTCCTACGACCTAAGTACCCTACGTACATTTCCCAGCCTCAGATGAATGATTTTTCCTGTTACATTAATACGAATGTT
Source organism: Clamator glandarius (assembly GCA_033459285.1). Classification (NCBI taxonomy): domain Eukaryota; kingdom Metazoa; phylum Chordata; class Aves; order Cuculiformes; family Cuculidae; genus Clamator; species Clamator glandarius. The sequence continues at coordinate 6,553,448 of JAUNZM010000329.1, read as the reverse complement.
GTCCCAATGAGCACGTCTCTTCAAGCAGCCCAGATGTCAGTGTACCACCCTGTGCTGACAACTTCAATTCATGGTGTTCATCAACACCATACAACCAGCTGTAGAGACTCATGTAGAGTGCTAAAAGACTGGAAAGCACTGGTCTGAAGTCCTTGGGATTGTGTTAGACTTCTGTTGGATTAAAATTCCCCATGGATATTACCATTCATTACGCGTCTTCCTTCTAGGGGAGTTCAAGACATCAATTTCTAATTATTTTATTGCCAGACTGATCTCTCTTACAACTACTGCTGACCATATCTGCATCAGGAATAAGTACAGGTCGGTAAATCAGAACAACTATTGCTGAGGGCTGCGTTCCCTCTACGCGAGTTTTTTGTTTGTGTGATTTGTTTAGCCCAGCTTTTGCCATCTCTCATGGACTTTGCCACCTGTGAGTTGCAGCAGTGGTTAGGCATTCACCCGTGGTGCAGCCTCTGGTGGTCTATCTGAAAACTTAAAATTCTAGTCAAAGTGCAACAGATGGAGATGATCTGCTTCAAAAACACACCCTGGGCTCACACTCGTTTAAACATCACAGAGGTGAGAATCTAGACTGGTGCTGGAGAATATCGAAATCTGCAGAGCAGATTGGGAGATTAATGCTGCCATCAATGAAGGTAATCTGAATTTGGAGAAGGCACACAGGGATGTGGAAAATTTATCTTTTTGTTAGCTAATGGGAGAAGCTTACAAAGCCATTTTTCAGAGCAGATGCAGCTGCAGATATGCAATCAGGAAACATTGCCTGTTAACTGTGCCTCCAGTTGATCTGTGAGAGGTCTAATAACATGATGGCAGAATCCATTTTTAGGTAATGGATAATTTGGCTTACTATGTTTGCTGTAGTCATCAAATTAATAGCGGGAATTACTTTTTATTTGGTGTACAGAGGGGTGAGAAGGCAAGACAAACTCCTCTAAATTATCTGCTTTGTATTGAGGATATGCAGAGTACTCGGAGACAGCTCTAGAAACAGGGACTATGTATTTTAGCTGGTGGTATGCTGGTAGTGCAAATACCTGATGAAAATATGCAAATACCAAGAAAATCAAATTACTCTGCCCTGAGAGAAAAGGAGGGGCCTTAAATATAACTGTTGTTACTGCTGTACAGTTGTTAAACAAAAAAATGACACTTCCACTTCATCAGATGAAAGTGTTCTATCACTTAACTGAAGACATTCCAAATACTAGAAAGCATTCCCAAAACATGCTTAAAAGCAAATGTCAGGATAAGTAGCGGGTGATACTTTTCAAGTTGCTCACAACAGGGAAAATACTAAGAAGTGATGTTGAACTGACAACTGGAACCACATGAGTAAAATTTGAAATTTGCTTGTGTATCAGTCAACTTCTCAGAAGTACGGTCTCAAATAGTTTCTATTCCTTATGATATGCTGAGTGGAAAAAATAACACTTCATCTTCAAGAGTTTTGCTCCCACACTGTCTTTATGGTCTTGTAACTGCTGCTGATTCCCAAAAACAAGGAAACAATACAGACTTTTTACAAACCATAGCGCAAAACTGTAGACTGAGTCATAAGTGTTCTAGGCAAACAGCAAAACCCAGCTTAGTCCTTTTTTTTTAACTCTCCCCTCCTCCTCGTTTGAATATGCAAGCATTTCAGGATCAAGTGTTCATACACATACACATCAGTGTTTGACTTCTGTTTCTGTAGCACTTGAACAGCTGGGAGCTGGACAAGCGGTGAGGTGTCTGCACAAAAATAGGGTAGAGATGATGTGGCCTTCAGATCTGCATCTCGTGCTCCCTCCTAACTCTCAGAACAACCACAAGTTGGGCTGCCATGAAATCATCCTTGGAGCTGCTCTAAGGACTGTGCTTCAATGTGGGAAAGGTAGTACAGGCAGTCAAAAGAAACTGCTGTGCAGTAGCAATGCTCACACGGAGCCCTGTTGTTTAACAGATAAGTTACATTTGCTTGTGCTGGCTAAACTGATGCAGGTATGAAAGAAAGGTCAAGTGCCCTAACAGCCATGTTGTTAGGGAGGGCATGAGTGGGGTTGTCGCTTTGTGTGAGCTCCAACATGTATGGTGCTTTAAGTGTAGTAAAAACAACCCTTGGCATCAGCTCTTCCTCCCGCTCGGTTTTATGTTGTGGCCACAGCTGCAAAAGTAAGGACGTTATTTTGCTCCTTTTGCTCTTTTGGCATTGAGTCAACCCTAGAAGTTTGTATTAGAAAAGCAGTCTGGAAAGTACAGTGCTAACAGATATGCAAAACCTCTGACTTCTGGGGAATAACCAGTTTTGAAGTAAAATACATACAGTAATAATCCATGCACCTCATTAATTTCAAGTATGCAACAGCAAAGTACTAGTTAGGAAAAGCTGTAAGATAGTAATGAAGGGTATGGGGTTTATTTTTTTCTTTAAATCCCCAAAGCCCCTTATCTCCATACTCCATGTTTTTTCATTCAATTTACAGTAGTCTAAATTAAAGCTTGTCTAACAAAAAAATGACACATTAAGTTTGACTAACCTCATCACCCTGCTCTTGAGGAGATGAGAATCCTGTCTTTCTTGGGAGAATAAATGTAATAACTTCAAAATTGTTGTGTTTGCTTAAGGTAACTTTTCTTTGCACTTTGTTTAATGGAATTTGGCTGATTTTGGATATTTCATTAACTAACATTATTATGTTGAGATAGTAAGGGCAGCAACTCTTATCAAGTTTTAACTAAGACAAAATTTTCTCCAGATGTGAGCCTGAAAAGCAGTATTCTGCTATCTGTCACCATGCACACATCCTTCTGTGCCACATCCCCCATCAACTCTGAGATTCATTAAGATGAGCTACTGCATGATATGAAGCACCAGTTTACTGCTGAAATTTGAGTCAAAACAAAGAGTAGGTGCAGTTTAACACTGCATTTGAGTGCAGAGTTGCTGCTGGAAGGGCTGCTCTTGCTTCTGTTCCCTCTCTTCTGCTGGACTGTGTACCTGCTGCGTATGCCATGTCCAAAAAGTCACAATGCACGGGGAAACCAACTTTCCAAAAGCCAGCTGGTTCCTAATCCTGACACAAGAGGTACAGAGCTGGGCAGTGAAACAGGGCCATCTTGCTGTCACAGCCTGCTATTACTGCAGCCAGGGAAGCTGGCTTGAGGGAGGATGCTAAATTTTTGTTTCAACACTTCAGCTCATCAAAAACTGGCTCTAAAAGAAGTGCTCCACCTTGCTCCCTTCTTGCACTTCAAGAGTTCATGTAATCGGAAGAAAGTAATAGATTATGGTAAAAACCCAGCTAACTGGGATACAGGAAGAACCGGCCTCACCAACAAGAAAGCATGAGGGAAATCCTATCTGGTTTAATGATAGAGGTAGTCTAAAACTGGAGAGTTTTAACTTTTGGAGAAAGAATCATAGAATCATAGAATAACCAGGTTGGAAGAGACCCACTGGATCATCGAGTCCAACCACTCCTATCAAACACTAAACCATGCCCCTTAACACCTCGTCCACCCGTGCCTTAAACCCCTGCAGGGAAGGCAAGTCAACCACCTCCCTGGGCAGACCGTTCCAGTGCTCAATGACCCTTTCAGTGAAACTTTTTTTCCTAATGTCCAGCCTAAATCTCCCCTGGTGAAGCTTGTGGCCATTTCCCCTCGTCCTGTCTCCTGTCACTTGGGAGAAGAGGCCAGCACCCTCCTCCTTACAACCTCCCCTCGTGTAGTTATAGAGAGCAATGAGGTCTCCTCTCAGCCTCCTCTTCTCCAGGCTGAACAACCCCAGCGCTCTCAGCCGCTCCTCTTAAGATTTGTTCTCCAGCCCCTTCACCAGCTTCGTTGCTCTTCTCTGGACTCGCTCCAGAGCCTCAACATCCTTCCTGTGTTAAGTGGCCCAGAACTGAACACAGGATTCGAGGTGCAGTCTCACCAGGGAGGTTATTCTCCCTCTGTGCCAAGTACAGAGGGAGAATAACCTCCCTGGACCTGCTGGTCACACCGTTTCGGATACAAGCCAAGATGCCATTGGCCTTCTTGGCCCCCTGGGCACACTGCTGGCTCATGTTCAGTCAGCTGTCAACCAACACCCCCAGGTCCTTCTCCTCCAGGCAGCTTTCTAGACAGACTTCTCCTAGTCTGTAGCACTGCAGAAGTTTGGCAAAATTGGCCAAAATTGGCATTGGAGGAGCAGATATTTACAGCAGCCTGAGTATTTACCCTGTATCAGCCTTTGTAGTGTATGAGGAGTGGATGAAGTCACTTGGTCTGTGACTGGAGGAGACTGAGGGGAGATCTCATCACCGTCTACAGCTTCCTCACAAGGGAAGCAGGAAGAGCAGACATTGATCTCTCTGGTAACCAATGAGAGGACCAAGGGGATGGCAGGAAGACGTCCCAGGGGAGGTTTAGGTTGAGTTTTAGGAAAAGGTTTTTCACCCAGAGGGTGATGGAGCAGTGGAACAGGCTCCCCAAGGAAGCAGTCACAGTGCCAATCCTGAAACTATTCAAGAAATGTTTGGACAATGCATTCAGACACATAGTGTGAATATTGGGGTTGTCCTGTGCAGGGACAGGAGTTGGAGTCAATGATCCTTGTGAGTCCCTTCCAGCTCAAAACATTCTATGATCCTTGCTAGATTAATCTGCCTCACATCCCACTTCTAAAGGCAGGTGAGGTGAATTTTAAAGCACAACTGCATGGCCCTGGCAATCGCACTGTGACATGATGTGTTTATAATTATTCTTGTAAAGCACTTGCTCATCCTCTTACAGGTCTGAGATTCCTTGCTCAGCTGCTCACTGTGCAGCTTCCCTCACTACAATGCTGCCTGGTCAATGCCTCTGTTTCTATCCCCAAGTGCCTGCTGTTCCCTGCACTCCCCGTTCCATCTCATAACAAAAATGCCCTCAAACAAGCTCTCTAAGTCTCGTTTTGGAGTTTAGGAAGTAAGCATCCTTTATCAGGAAACATGAGAGAGTGATCTCCCCCAGTCGTGTGCAACGAGACATAAGCTGGGGTCAATATATTTGCCTCTTAAGTGCATACGGATAAATTTTCCCAGAAATCTTATGCGTATTCTATTACTTTCCAAGGACTAATTTTAATGTTATTATGAACTTCACAGCAGTCAAATCCCTTGCTAATTTGGAGCTTTGGAGACAGCTCTGCATGACCTTGTATTTGAGATGGGGAGAGACTGCAAACATAAGTGATTACAGAAGAGACGTGTTCAGCACATATGAAGAGGCTGAGGGGAGACCTTATGCCTGTCTACACCCACCTGAAAGGAGGGTGTAGAGAGGTTGGTGTTGGTCTCTTTTCCCAAGTGATAGGTGATAGGATGAGAGAAAATGGCCTCAAGTTGTGCCAGGGGAGGTTCAGATTGGATGTCAGGGAAAATTTCTTCACCAAAAGGTTTATCAAGCACGGGCAGTGGCTGCCCAGAGAGGTGGTTGAGTCACTATCCCTGGAGATATTTAGAAGACGGGTAGATGAAGTGCTTAGGGATATGATTTAGTAGTGGACAGGTATGGCTGGGCTTGATGATCTCAAAGGTCATTTCCAGCCTAGTGATTCTATGATATCATACTTTACAAAAGACATGATCATCTCCAAAGTATGAACAACATCTGGAAAAACACTGCTTGAAAGAAAACATGCTATAAGAGGGACATGGTGTCTAACTTTCAATAAATAGTTACTTATATGAAACTTAATTCTGCTTTAGCTTAGATCAAAAATGCTCCAGTTTTTGTAATAGTAATGACTTCTTGTATGGCCTCCACAGGTCCCTGATGGGTCTCCCTGCGTGCATCCTCCCTGCAACCCCTATCCTGCCTCGTAGTTGCCACTTTGTGCAGCACCAAGCCTGTCAGGGGCAGGGGTGGAGTGTGTTTCCCAAGAGAGTAGAGGTTGGAGTTTCCTCCCTGTTTGTGGAGGTGTCCGGTGTCCCACAGATTCAGCTGAGGGGGTGAACTGGAGCTGAAACTGAGGAGGCAGCAGTGGTTCCCAGTACACTGTCATGCAGGAGTGCAGCCCTCCCTGGAACCTAGATCCCATCTCCCCTTCAGTCACAACAGCCCATGCAGTGTTACAGGCTTGGGGGAGAATGAATGGAAAGTAGTCTGGTAGAAAAGAACCTGGGGTTGCTGATTGACATCCAGCTGAATATGAGTCAGCAGTTTGCCCAGGTAGCCAAGGTGGCCAACAGCATCCTGGGTTGCATCAGAACTAGCGTGGCCGGCAGGACTAGGGAAGAAATCGTGCCCCTGTACTCAGCATTGGTGAGGCCACACCTTGAATACTGTGTCCAGTTTGGGGACCTTCACCGCATGAAGGACATCAAGGTGTTGGAGTGTGTCCAAGGAAGGGCAACAAAGCTGGTGGAGGGGCTGTACAAGTACAAGTCATCTGAGGAGCAACTGAAGGAACTGGAATTATCCAGTATGGAGAAGAGGAAATTGATGGGAAACTCTATCACTCTATACAACTACCTGAAAGGAGGTTGTAGCAAGGTGGTTGCTGGTCTTTTCTCCCAAGTTACAAGTGATAGGAAGAAAGGAAATGGCTTCAAGTTGTGCCAGGGGAGGTTTGGACTGGGTGTTAGGAAATTTCTTTACTGAAAGAGTGGTGAAGTGTTATAACAGGCTGCCCAGGGAACTGGTGGAGTCTTAATCCCTGGAGATGTTCAAAAACTGTGTAAATGTCGCATTTTGGGAAGTGGTTTAGTAGGCATGGTGGTGTTGGGCTGATGGTTGGACTGTATGATCTTAGAGGGCTTTTTCCAACACTAGTGATTCTATGATTCTATGATGATCCAAAGCACACCTGAACTCACGGCTTTGTGCTGAGATTTATTCTCTTTCCTGCTGTTTTATTACTTTTTCCAGGCCAAGCCCCAAATCAAGAGACAATACAAAAACACCCTTATGCATTAAACTCAAATTGAAAAACCCAACAGAATTTCTGCATCTCTCCAGCAATCCCCAAAGAAAATTCTGTGGATCTAATCTGATGACCTGATTCCATACACTGATCTGCACTTTTAATTTAATTACTGCTGTCTTTATCTTATCTTTTTTATTACAAACCTATCCCTCATCATTGTACTGTGTAAACTGATGTCCCTGTCAGAGTTGATTTAAGTGGGGTCATCCAGAACCGTTGACAAGGTGAGCACTGAGGTTGCAGATTTTGTCAGGTGCTCATGAGCGCTTCTGGACTGCAGGATCCCCTGATCCTTGGCTCACAGTTGTGATTCATCTGAAATTAAGCAACGAGTGTAGCAATAATTTCAGAGTGTGTCCTGCTGCTGGTTCTTAGTGCATGATCCTGGCTTTGATAGTTATAGCATGCGCTTCCAGCTGGAGGAGTTGAATCAGGCATTCTTCTCGGGGCATCTGCAGCCAGTCTGTTGTCTTACCCAAGTAGTTTCTAGCTTCTTCCAGTCCCCGTACTCAATGCCAGTGAAGCAGCATCTTGAATACTGTGTCCAATTTTGGGCCCCTCACTACAAGAAAGACATTGAGGTACTCAAACATGTGTAAAGAAGGGCAATGGAGCTGGTGAAGTGTCTGGAGCATAAGACTTATAAGGAGCAGCTACGGGAACTGAGGCTGTTTAATCTAGAGAAAAGGAGGCTGAAGGGAGACCTTATTGCTCTTTACAACTACCTGAAAGGAGGTGGTAGTGAGAGGTGGGTGCTGGTCTCTTCTCCCAAGTAACAAGTGGTAGGATGAGAAGAAATTGTCTCAAGTTGCACCAGGGGAGGTTCAGACTGTATATTAGGAAATATTTCTTTACTGAAAGAGTGGTGAAACATTGGAATAGGCTGCCCAGGTAAGTGGTGGAGCCTCCATCCCTGAAGGCATTCAAAAAGCATGTAGACATGGCACTTCAGGACACGGTTTAGTAGGCATGGTGGAGTTGGGCTGATGGTTGGACTTGATGATCTTAGAGAGATTTTCCATACTTAGTGATTCTATCATTCTTATTTACGCTTCTTGTCTTACTGTTTTGATTTACTTGAATATTATCTGCTATTGAATTCTCCCAAATAGTTTCTTACCATGGAAGGCTTCTACTTGTTTCCAGTTAACTCCTATTGTCAGAATGACTATTTTGCATTGCTTGCTTGTTCCTGACAAAATAATTGCAACGTGAGAAGTTGCTAGGTTGCAGCTGAAGTTGATTAATACATCTGCTTGCCAGGGCTGGTAACACTCATGGGATTGTGGAAGGCAGGGGCAGAGAGAAACATGGTGTGGGAAGACAATCAGCAGAACAAAACAACATTCAGATGTGAACAAAAACTAGACAATGAGAAATACAGGACAAAAAAAGGGAGCAGTGGCCCATCCTAGTGGGAACTCTTCCTAAATTCCTAAGAAGCCTGGTGAAGAGGCTGTTTTGTATGCAAAGCTGCAGGGTTTTTAACCTGTCGTTTTCTCTTTCTGCCTTTCCACTAACATCCCTTCTCTGTGGGGATTGGTTGCCTTTACCTTCAGGGGTGGTCTGACTCCTATTTATCTAATTGCTTTCTGAAAAATCTATTTTGTATGTTTCAGACCTGAAGAAGGATTTTGTGCCAAAAGCTTGCCTACGGTTCCCAGCTACGCCTGTGTTGGCCTAACTGCCCCTGCAGTCCTTCTCCTTGTAGTTTTGCAATGATGAAAGCTATAGAACAGCCGTCCGCTTTTGGTGAAGTTTTATCGGCATTGAAAGGTAGTCATTATTTATGGATACTCTTCCTGCTATTTCAATACAGAAAGAGAAACAGACTATGTAAGACATTGATACACTGGTAGAGCTATGTCCATGTGGGGGGCTATATGCTGCTGCTTATTCCAAGTCTGGAGTTTTCGCCTATAGCGTGCCACCACTCTGGAGACCCTAGCTTCTCTTGCCATGTCAGCCGCTCATCTAAAAGCCACAGATGGCTCCTCCAGAGCCCATGTCATGTTCCACCTCTAAAGGAACTGCTCCCCTAATCTTGACCAGGTCTGGAGTTCAGTTAAATATTGGGTTTGTTATTTAGCCAATTGGATAAATAAAACTATGGCAGAGGGAGCTCCAGGCTGTACACAAGGATCAAACAGCAAGTAGTTACCTGACTAGTTTAAGCTAACCTGACTCCACAGTGTGGTGGAAAGATGCAGTTGTGCTTTCCTGTTCGGCTGTGTGTTGGCATTTCCACCTGGTTTGGTGAGTAGATCCATCTGGAAAGTGACCTTTTTGCCATTTTTTTGCAAGGTTAATTATGAGATTAGATGGGTCCCATATCCTGTAGAACACATGGCTGTACAAATTCGAGCACTGCTACAGAATCCAAAGGCCCCGATGAAAATCTGCCTCTAATCATGCCCATATGCATTCTTTCATATGTTCTGTTATTTGTTATAGTTTCCTATCATGTGCTAATTGGTTCATTACCTTATGCTAAGCATACAGTCCTGCACTAGTCATTAGCAGTCCCATATGTTGAACTCATGATGTGTATCTTTAAATGCCTAATCTCCTGGACTGCCAATCCTTCTTCATGCAATACCACACATATGTTGCAAACCTTCATTTATGCTTTGATGGTGTTTGATTTCTTACTCGTGCGTCTCGCATGTAATTCTTCAGTTACTCTCTGGAGTCCTCCTTATGGTAGTTGTGTAACCACTGTAATTACAGTTGGATCTGTGCTTTAGCCTGTGGTAATACAATATGTTTGAGAGAGGAAGAAAAGAATTTTGAAACAGGCTGTCCCATATTTGGAACATTTAGCATACTAATTCAGCATAAACCTCATGCTCAGATGAAGTTGTATTAGACCATGGAAGTTTGTCTTGAGTGAAAGCTCCCTCACTGGTTCAGAAAACGTGACCCCAGAAAAGGAAATGTAGCTGGGAGGAGGCCAAGTGAGTTCCTAAAGACTTGCTGCTAAGGAAGTTAACTGGTCAGAAGAAATGAGTGGGGAAAAAAATCCCAGCTTGTAGAACTACAGAATAAAGAATTTAAGGAATATGGAGCTACAGTGGATTTTTAAGCTTTGTAGGAAGAAGGTAAGCTATTCACAGCATTACTGCTTACACACAGCATGCCTTGAGGTTTCCCAGAAACAGGTTGACTTGAACACATTTGTGTGCAAAAAAAAATTGTTACCAATTTCTCTAGTTATTTCTAATTTACATCTGAAGCTTATGAGTAAAGAATTTGGTCTGTGTGCCTGTAGTACCCATGTGACACAGTTTTAGGTGCCATCATAGTCTGTTAATCAACATCAGCATGGTACAGGATGATCTGTGCAATTCAGACCAGCTTCACTTTGTAGACTGTTTATTGTGGGGAACTACTGGCCTCAGGGAAAAGAGCTGCACCCTCCCAGGCTTTTATCTGCCAAGCCCCGATAAACCAGCTGAAATCCTGTAGCATGTAGATATGAATGGCAAATAAAGAGGCTGGGACAAACTAGCTCTCCAAGGAAAAGCTAGTGCTTAGGCACATGTTGTGGGCTGGAAGCAATCCCTGTAGAAAGGGAGACAAATAGTCTTGAGTTAGAGCTTGTGTAACACTCATCCAGAGTTGTCTGGATACTGAAAATGCCAACAAATAAACCCTCTAAGACTCATTTTGAGTTTTAAAAGGCAAGCACCCTTTATCAGGCCTGGGCAACACAAGGGAGTGATCTCCATCAATCATGTGCAGTGAGACAAGAGCTGGGGACAGAAGGTATTTCCCATTTACATGCATGTGGATGAAAATTCCCAGAAGACTTATGAACATTCTATTACTTTCCAAGGACTAATTTAAATTATATTATTAACTTCACAACAGCCAAAACTCTTGCTAATTTGGAGCTTTGGAGACAGCTCTGTCTGACCTTGCATTTGAAATGGGGAGAGACTGCAAACAGAGGTGATCACATAAGAAGACACACCTGTTCAGCACAGATCACACTGCACATAAGTCATCATCATCTTCAAAGTATGAACAGTGTCCGGGAAAACATCATTTTAAATAAAATGTGCTATCAGAGGGACATTCTGTCTAACTCCCAAAAAATATAATTACTAAGATGAAACTTAACTCTGCTTTATCTTAAATCAAAGATGTTCCACATTTTATAATATTAACTATTTCTTGTATCAGTCCTTTCTGCAGAAAGCCAGGCACACAATGATTTCTTTTCCACTTTGCACTGCTGAAAAGTCTGTTTCCTGAGCAGAACCTCAGCCTGCAGCATAAACCCTGTGGCTGCTGATGTACTGGTCCTGCAAACACTTAGTGGCTGGGCTGCGGGTGGTGCCTGGCTAGGGTGACTGCTCTGTGAGCTTAACTGGGGTCTTTATAAATTTTATTACAAAAAGTGAAGCTTTTTCAAGCTGAAGTAGAGTTAAGTTTCATCTCTTTGTGTTCTTTGAAATTTAGACAGAATGTCCCTCTGATAATACGTTTTCTTTCAGACGTGTTTTTTTTCCAGTGTTCATTCTTTGAAGATGATTATGACTTGTACTTGGCACTGGTGAGACCGCACCTCGAATCCTGTGTTCAGTTCTGGGCCCCTCACCACAAGAAGGATGTCGACGCTCTGGAGCGAGTCCAGAGAAGAGCAACAAAGCTGGTGAAGGGGCTGGAGAACAGGCCTTATGAGGAGCTGCTGTGAGAGCTGGGGGTGTTTAGCCTGGAGGAGGCTGAGGGGAGACCTCATTGCTTTCTACAACTACCTGAAAGGAGGTTGCTGAGAGGAGGGAGCTGGGCTCTTCTCCCAAGTGACAGGGGACAGGCCAGGACAAGCTCTACCAGGGGAGGTTTAGGGTGAACATTAGGAAAACATTTTTCACAGAAAGGGTTATTGGGCACTGGAACAGGCTGCCCAGGGAGGTGGTTGAGTCACCTTCCCTGGAGGTATTTAAGGCACGGGTGGACGAGGCGCTGAGGGTCATGGTCTAGTGTTTGATGGGAATGGTTGGACTGGATGATCTGGTGGGTCTCTTCCAATCTAGTGATTCTATGATTTGTGTGAAATCTGACCTGTGCTGAACAGATGTCTCTTCTGTGATAACCTGTTTGTGGCTTTTTCCCATCTCAAACGCAAGGTCGGGCAGAGCTGACTCCAAAGCTCCAAATTAGCAAGAGTTTTGGCTGTTGTGAAGTTAATAATATAATTTAAATTAGTCCTTGAAAAGTAATACAACGTGCATGAGTGTTCTGCGATTTTTCATCCATATGCATGTAAGTGGGAAATACCTTCTGTCCCCAGCTCTTGTCTCACTGCACACAATTGATGGGTATCGCTCCTCGTCTTGCCCAGCCCTGATAAAGGGGGTGCTCGCTTTCTAAAACGCCAAAACGAGTCTTGGAGAGCTTTACTGGCTGGCATTTTCGTTATCACCCTTGCCCAGGTCCCCGGGGAGCCCTCATCCCCCGGTGCTTTGCAGAGCGAAGCTCCCAGACTCGGTGCTTGCAGCTGCCTCTGGCTGCAGCCCCTCCCCGTGGTGTCCTTATTGGATTCCGAGCCGAGGGGGTGTTGCTGCAGCGATAGCAGCCGGGTTTTGATATGCTAGAGCCGCAGAGCGTTGTGTAAGGAGGAGCTGCGGGGAGCAGAGAGGAATTAAACGGGATCACGCTTCGCCTCCGTGAGCCGAAGAGGTTAGTGGCCATTACTTAATCCTCGCGAACTGTAATTAGGATCTGGAAGCGCCCTTTTCGTTTTCTGCCAACCCGCCCGCCCCTTCCCAAGGCTGCTTGCAGCCAGCTTTCCCCCCTCGGTTGTGAAGGAGTGGGGGAGCCCTGCCAATCACGTTGTCCTGGCTGTTCCCAAGACACCCCCGTGCCAGAGGGGATGGGCTGGCATTCGGGGAGAAAAACGCTTTGGAAAAATGCCCAAGATGCAGTGAAACAGAGCGTTAGCTCGTGAGTTTCGTGGAAGCAGCCAAGCAGCATCACTGGGTGGCCGGAGTGCTGCATGGTGGGAGCCCGAGAGGTCATTTAAAACCTTTGCTGTAAGGTGTCTTCTGGGTTGGTTTGTGGAAGTGCGAGCTTTCCCCAAAATCCGTGTTTGCTGCAGTGTTTGACATCCCCTTCTGAAACAGCAGAACCATGCCTATGTATAAAGTGAAGACAAGAATATTTGCCTTTTCTCTAGGAACCTGGTGTGGCCGTGTTCCAGAGAGCCTTTGGTGGGACAAAGGTGATTCCTGTGTTCTTAAGTTCAGTACAGAATCCGTATGTAAAACACATTGACTGTTTATTAATAATTACTTTCTGTTGTAGCCAGAGCTACCAGCAATTGCTCTCTATATTACAAAAGATGTGCATCAAGGGTCAGTCAACACGCAGATAAAAGAGAGGCTTGCTCTTTATATAACTCTTCTGGCATCGTGCTGAACTTCTGTGTTAAAGCTCGTTCAAGAAAAACAAGATAGTGTTAATTAGGGGAACGGTTTATTGAACTGATTTTGCATGAAATCGTTTCTATCAAACTCCCTGCCTTGGTTTGCCAGTTTAATTTCCCTAGAATGAGGGTAGTAATTCAGCTGTCGGTTCTCTGATTACAGATGTGAACACAGAATGACACTGATAAAATCAATAACAGTGTTTAAGCATCTTTCTGTCATTTGAGTTGGTAAATGGGAACATAAAGACAAGTTTGTTTCAATAATATAAATCCAACTTGAAATCAAATCTTCACAAAAATGAATAGGCAAACATTCCAAATTATTTTTGGCATGTATAAAAAAGCCTTAAAGTCTTATTGAAAACTGTTGTCACAAGCAGTGTACACAACTTAAATATTGACTCATGGATAGTAAAATATAATTAATTGGTAGAATTCTTACAATGGTATCAGGGAACTTACCTTATATTGGAAGGATGATGATTCTGGACGTGTCCTGTGCTTACATGTATATGGTAAACTAACTTTTTTTTCAAATACGCACCTCACAGTTTCTTTAGGCAGTGTGTCAAGTAACTTTTTGTGAGCAGCTGGAGTTTAAGTCAATGAGATGTGGTTTGTGTTATCCTTAAAGGAATGACAATGCTTATTTTGTATGGCTAAAATCTTTGTGGTTTTCAACTTCTTGTTTCAACTTCTTGTCAAGTGTCCTTGTTGTTTTCCAAATAGTAGTTCTAACAGGATGTTTCAACACTCACTCACCACCTCCCCAAAAAAACCTTAACAACCCTAAAAGACCACAACATTCAACTCTGAGAGACTTCATTTTAAATGTCAAAGGGCCAAACTTCTTTTATTTTAATTAGGAACTGTCTGTTCAATCCACAGACTTGAGAAAGGAAGCTTAGCAGATGAAAACAGGATGAGAAAAGGGCCACTTTGATCTCTCCAATAATAATGACCCATTCTTGTGAACGAGTGAAGGGATAAATTAACTGACCAGTTTTTGAATTAAAAGTGAATCACTTCCCACCTTGCCTTTGGATGTCAAGACTTTGGTAAGGTGCAGGAGTGGAGTGCATGTTGGCATTTTTGCTTTTTAATAACTCTGCCGCCACCTCAGTTTCACATGGTTTGTAGAAAGGGTATTGGCTCTGTGTGTTGTGCAGATATGCTGTAGGCAGCTTCAGTGGATGTTCTCCATTACTACTGGTGTGGTCTGGTGAAGCTCTGTGCTGCCATCCTTGGCTACACAAGTAGCAGTTAAACAGCAGGAGATAAAAGCAAATGAAACTGGAAAGAAGTGGAGAAACTAACAGAGAAAGCTTGGATAGGTATTATAAAGCAATGTTTGCAATGGGAGAATAACTTCTCAGGAAAGGAGTTTCTGTGTTTGACATAGTGGTGCAGCAACAGAGGATGTGGGATAACTTATTCACCTCTAATTTTCAGGCAAGGGTGTTTTTTTTTTCTAAAGCTTGTGTGTAGTGCTCACTGCAGTAAGAGAATCTACATTGTGCTCATACTGCACTTTATTAAGCAAGTTGTCAAAGAAGGTTAGTTCACCGAGAAGGGAAGGAAATGGGGCTTAGGAAAGAAAACCAGTCTGAAAGTCAAGGCATTTAGCAGCTTGATCCTATATACACAAACCCACCCTGAATGTACGTGCCTTGCTGTGACAGAGCAGAACAAAGGTTGCTGAGGGCCTCTTCCTCTCCTCTAGAACTATCCTTGAACAGAGAAAAGTGTTCTTAAGCATGTAAGGCCAAACTATTGTGCTCACATCTTGAAACTTTATAAAGTAAGTGCAACCATAATAAAAATATAGTTCTACATTTGACCTCTTTCTTCTCTATTAAGCAAAAAGCGCTGTGGCTTTTTATTTAACTGAGCTTAAGTATTCCCTGGACTGATGTTTGCAACCCAAACAGAGCTCTGCTATGCTAATTAAAAAGCACTACAGAGAACATACCTGACTGGGAAAGGTAACAACATGCATTTGCTGATCCTGTTACTCCAGGTGAGTGCAATCCACCGCTTTAACACCAGGAATTCAGAAGTTAACATAAAAGAAGTTGTTTCTTCTCCCCACCCCCACCCCTTCTTTTTCCCCCTCCTTTCTCCTCAGCATAAACATTATAAGGCAGTTAGAAAAACCGTTTCTGAGGTAGCTAGTGTTTCTGTCATAGTAATTATCCTGAATGATATATCAGAGGCTCCACTATGCTGGCTAATAAAGCAAGTGTTCTCATGGTTCAAGTACGTTCCCAGAATATTACTGTGTATATTAGCTTTCTGTGTTAGTCAAATGTGTAGCAGAAAGAGATTTTACTGATTTGTCGTTACTCTTGTTTTGTGAATGAGAGGAGAGGAAAGCTGCCAGAAAGAATACGGAATTATTAAGTAATCCCATAACCCTTAATTAAGAGAAATGTATGGATTGTTAGGGGGAAAGCTGAGACCACACTCACTCTAGCTGAAAAGCCGTGGATGCGTTTTAGCTATGCTAGAAGCTACAAAGCTTTGTGACTCTTTCTGTTGCTAGGATGAACAGCCCTTAGTATTTACTGTCTTCTGCAGGCTCTGAGACAGAGTAGCAGGAGAAGACTGGTTAGTCTGTTATTTGCTAATGAGCAAGCTGTGGCTCACTCTTACTTGTCTTTGGAGTAATTTGCTAATTTTTTTCAGATGTTGCACAACTGAGTGCAGCTGGAAGTGGGATCAGCATGTTTATGTAAATCTCCCTAGGTTTGCCCTTGGTGACAGATACAAATGTATAAAGAGCTGAGATTTTTTGGGGGGGTTTTTTGGCCCTCATTTAATCAGATTCATAAAATCTGGATGGAGAAAGCAAATTAACTCCTGGCTTCTATTGTCTTCTGAAGCTATGATTCTCCAGTGGCAAAGGTCTGAGAGGAACTCACAGGAAAGGATAAAGATGTATTTTATGCTGGTAACAATTCGCAGTTCAGAACTATGAACTGGAGTGGTACGCTCTTGACATTGGAGGTGAGAGTGGGCTTTGTCTGCTTTCATTCATAGTGTCCAGCCTAAGACAGTGTAGGCCTGATTTTGACATTGGTATGGAGTACTTCATTTTACAGTCTGACTAACTTAGAGCACAGTCTGTTAGAAACAGCCCCGAGAAGTCTTAGTTTTGTCATCCAGAAGCAGGGATAGCAAGTACTGGTGATTGCTGGAAATTCTTGTTCTGGGAAACACATTTTTCATTGGACTTTGGCTGCAGCTGAGCAAAACTTCAATTTTTGAAATCTATTTTACAGTTACTCACTTGCATAGTAAAGTGGGGTAGCTATCCGTGCACTTAGCCCAGTATTCAGAAAGGTGAGACATACAGTCTTTTTTTATGTGCCTTGCACCTGTAATGAAGCCTTAAGACCAAGAGCTGTTGAATAAATCTTTTCAAAATAAATGGGTCATTTGCCTGACACCTTACTACTTAAAAATATCAGTATTCTGACTGGTGTTTCTAACCCAGTCCTTCCTGCATAAGTCCTGGTCTCATCTACTCATATTTGCAATATAGGCACAATAAAAACACAGCAAAAGAACCATAAAAATATTTGTGCTATATGATAATATAAACAGGGCTTAAAGTGGATTGAAAGCAGTGGGTTTCAGAGGTAAGAAGAGTTTCACCTCTTCCTCCTCTTGCCCATTAAGCAGGGCATGTGGCAACATAATTCTGCACCTGTACAGAGCCTGGTGTTTCTGTTAAGACTCTACTGAAACAGATGCTGCTTTCTGAAGAAGCCAAAGATAGACAACACAGTCTTTATTCCCTGCTGTCTTTAAAGAAGGCATAATTTTGCACCAGGGAAACACATGATGCACTTTTTTTCCCCCAAATGCAAGGTCATCAGTTTTCTAATGTTCACCTATTCAGGTTGAAATAGCACCTTTCAGAAAAACTGCTGATCCACTGGAGCTTGCTACCACCCTTGTCAATTGGCTGGTACCTTCCCAGAATCAAATGTCCATGTAATATCAGAAACACAACGTTCTTCTTTTTAAAACATGGGAGAGGAAGTCATCCTGCCCTAAATGCTGCAAAGCTGTCAGCTTCTAAGGAAGCATGAAGGTGCTGATAACCCTAGAGGTTGTTTCCTTTGGTTAAATTACTACTAAGTGAGACTTCAGCTCTTCATCTTTTGCCACTGGGGTCTCATATGCCTGTGCTGACAGAGGTGGCCTTTTTCACCAAGAGATTAATCACAAGCAGGGTGAACTGATGCAGTTGCCAAGTCACTCTGTCATATTTGAAAAGTCATGGCAATCACACAAAGTCCTCGGTGACTGGGAAAAGGGAAATATCACACTGGTGAGGGCTGTGGGGGTGTGGACTGGATGGTCTTTAAAGATCCTTTCCAACACAAACCATTTTGTCATTCTAACAAAAAGAAGTTCAAAGTCCATTCCTTTATGGTGTGCTTATTATTTTTAATTTCGAGCTCTTGCTTAATCTTATTTTTGCTTCTATGCCTATCTGGAATAAACTTTCCTATTGCAGACTGCAGAACTGAAGTTTTGAGTGGTTGGGAGGTAAAAATATGCAGCCGTTTAGTGTAGTCATTCTGCAGCTGTAGTCAAATGGACCTATGAGTGTGGTTCACAAGCCACTGTTTAGCAATGTTGGCACACTCCTCCTCTGGCTCAATTTAACCTCAACCAGAGCCAGTGCATCCAAGGGGACTCAGAGGTCAGATCATTGCAGACAGAATGCTGATGCTCCATATGGGCTTTATCTACTCAAGTCTGACCACAGGAGGGAAGAACAGAGATTTATTGTCTGGTTGCTAAGGCAGGCATCTACAAATTCTTCACGATGAAGGTGTTAGGCACTGGAATAGGTTACCCAGGGAAGCTGTGGCTGCCCCATCCCTGGAGGTGTTCAAAGCCATGTTGGATGGGGCCTTGGGTAGCCTGGTCTAGTGGGAGGTGTCCCTGCCCATGGCAACTGGATGATCTTTAAGGTCCCTTTCAACCCAAACCATTCTATAAAAACAATGACAGCTTTCAAATATTCATGGTTAATGTTTGTGTTCATGATACTAATCATAGAATCACCAGGTTGGAAGAGACCCACCGGATGGCTGAGTCCAACCATTCCCACCAATCTCTAAACCATGCCCCTAAGCACCTCATCCACCCTCACCTTAAACACCTCCAGGGAAGGCGAGTCAACCACCTCCCTGGGCAGACAGTTCCAATGCCTAACGACCCTTTCCATGAAGAATTTTTTCCTTATCTCAAGCCTGAATCTCCCCTGGCGGAGCTTGAGGCCATTCCCTCTCGTCCTGTTCCCTGTCACTTGGAAGAAGAGGCCAGCTCCCTCCTCTCCACAACCTCCCTTCAGGTAGTTGTAGAGAGTAATAAGGCCTCCCCTCAGCCTCCTCTTCTCCAGGCTAAACAACCCCAGCTCTCTCAGTCGCTCCTCGTAAGACTTGTTCTCCAGCCCCTTCACCAGCTTTGTTGCTCTTCTCTGGACTCGCTCCAGAGCCTCAACATCCTTCTTGTGGTGAGGGGCCCAGAACCGAACACAGTATTTGAGGCGCGGTCTTACTAATGTAAGGTGCTTGTGGTTTTCATTCTTAATAATAAAAAACAGGACTTGTCTGAAACTCAGTTTGCAGAGAGGCCAGTCATGTCTGAGATGTGAATGACTTAAAAAATAGAAATGAGTCGTATACAACGAGCTGCTTTCCCAGAACCTCGGAATGCTTTGTTGAGTTATGCTAGTAGAAGTTAAGGAGGAAAGAAGGTATTTAGACTGACTTTTTTTTTAAAAGCTGCAAGGCTGAATAAAGTAATGAGAAGGATTGCTGTTGCATTTTAAAATATATTTAATGTTACCCTTGGTAACATGGGATGGTGGTGGTTCAGTATAGCCTCTCTCTTCAGAACTTGGTGACATCTTTGGACACTTAAAGGAAAGGTACAGTTAAGGGAGTGAAGTAGTGGAGGAGACAGAGCTCTTATACTCTGCAATCACTTCATCAAAATATTGCAGAAGAAAATCCAGTGGGCTGAGTATTGTCTGCTCCTGAACCTTTGCAGTAGCTGTTTTAGTTGTTGCAAAGTTAGGCAGTTGTGTTGATCCTGTCTTTGACAGGATATTATCCTTTTTTTAAGCCACAGTTGTTGTAAATAAAATACTGGTCCACATTAATTAGAACCATTTGTCCGAGGAAGTGAAAAGATAAGTACTTAGTTGTTTTGTCCCAATTGCATGGCCATACTTGCTCTGAATAGGTTGTGTATTTAAAATAATCCTCTGAAGAGGCATTCAGCATCACTAAAACATTCAAGCACCACATCTTTGAAGGCAGATTATCAGGAGTAAAGGCTCTTCTAAGACCTATTCACCACATAGTTATTTTTTACAGAGATTCTGGTGACGAGCATGAATTTTGTAGGTGCAGCCTGCAGTTTCACCCAACCCAAACCAATGAGATTTAGTAAAGTATGTAGAACCTACGGTGCCCCTACTACGCTGACACAATCCATCCTATGTCCTTCTCCAGCTAATGCTACTGCATGGAGTTTTGTAGTCGTTACACATCCATGTGCAAGATGGAAATACATGGTTTAGGAGTTGCAATATGTATTTATTTCTCTTTAGACATGCTTTTAATGTTAGTACTTGTTGAAGTGGCTTCAGCCAATTAGGTTCTGCTACTTTGCTTGCAGTTGGACCTAATGTGATGACTTGTTTTTAGGTCTCTTTGGGGACTTTTAGGAACATTAAATCTGGTGATGGAGGATCTTGAAAGAGGCAGGCAGGCAGTTGTAAATAGCGCCATAATTTAGCCCAGCAGTGAAACAATATGCAGCTGCTCTCTCACCCCTCCCCACTGGAGAATTGGGAAAAGAAAAGGAAAACTCATGAGATGAGATAACGACAATTTTAATTGAACGATAAAATAAGAGAGTATAATAATAATGATATGTATGAAAGAATATATTAAAATACAATTAGTCATCATCTGATGATTAGCCTGTCTGTTGCAGAGATTTCAGCAAGTGCAGTGATAGCAGCAAGCGCAGCAGTAGCAGATTGTGGAACACCAAATGTGTAACCTAGGTCATATATCTGTCCCCCTAGCTAAATTCCCGGTTTTATACTAAGCATGAGATTATAGTATGGAAGGAGTTTGGGTTAGTTGTCCTGGTTCTACACTTGTACACTGCCGAAACATAGGAAATCATGGATTTTTTAGCAACAGCTAAAAAAAATCAGTGTATTTTCGACTTTATTCTCATTATAAATCTGAAAAACACGCAGTAGGTGCTGGGTAGAAAATTAATTCTGTCACAGCGGAGCATAAACATTACCTGGCAACAGCTAAAATAATGTTATCAACATTATTCTCATGCTAAGTCTAAACCACAGCAGCTACTGGGAATAAAATTAACTCTATCCCAGCCAAAACCAATAGGGCAAATAGGGACCATTTTGTAGTTCGTTCTTTGGCTTGTTGTCAGGCCTGAGCATGTCAGGCTCTAGGTTGGCACACTTGAAGGTTCAGGTTTAGGTGTGCTCAGAGCTGTCTGACTGTACTTGCAAGTCAGAACTAGAGATTAATTTGGCCATCTTCTTGGCATATAAGTCTATCATATGGTTTGATGGGGGTAGATCTAGGAAGTGGGAGGGGAGACATGGAATTTGTCTTTGTAGTGTGTCTGGTTGGACACAAAGAAAGCATTGTTCTTAAATCTGCATAGGACTTAATGTGCAGTTGAAGTACTGTGGGTAATATGCTTTAACAGCATTCCTGTAACCTTTTAAATTTTTTTTTAATTAACTTTCTTATCAGTATGATTTTTAAGTAGGATACCAAATGCCTCCCCTCTAGTGACTGCTATTTTTATGAAAGTATTTTCAGTTTCTTGGGACAATTTTAGCAGATGAGTAGCATGTCAAGACTACTGGCTGCTAAATCACATTGACTTGCAGACTAACTCTTCATGAGAGAGCCGGCCAGTGACTGGCCTGCCTAATTATTGACTGTTCCAGTGCTGAATGTCACGAAAAATACTAAGCTCTGAAGTTAGGAAGGGTTTGAGTAACCTCAACTGTTAATCTTTACTCAACAGATGTCATCTTTTTTTTTTTTTTTTTTTTCCCTTTTCTAAAGCAGTTGCTGCCATTGGTATATTTGCAAAATTTAATGGGAATGGAAAGCAACCATTGCATATTTAAGGCCCTACTGAGGAGTGGCAGACTTATGAAATGAGGGAGGTGTTGGTCATTGCATGCATCATTTTTAAGATTACAACATTATGCAATATGTTATCTACTTCCCAAGTTACCTCAATCTAGTTATTAAAAAAACTCTTTTTTATCCTTCTCAGCTTATTTTAGAAGGATGAAAATGTTGTTTCTGGTGTAGGGAAAGAGAAAATTGGTTAAAAATAAACTGTTTACTCTGAAGAGGGTGTGAGATAGGCCTCTCGTGTTATGAGTTCCCATCATGCTAACAATGGAGGCAGAGGATTTCATCAGCCACAGTAAGCAGTATCTTTATGGTGACTGCAGTGTGTAGCAAGAGTGCTTTTTTTGTTTGGGGAATTCTCAAAATAGGTCGGCCTGTTACAGATCTGGGATGCAGTGACCTTTAGTGGACCGGAAGATAGGTATCATCTATTGGGTCGAGTCCATAAAGATATTAAAAGACCATACGTGTGGCTAGATATGTATTTTGTCCTTGCACCTACTAATATTACAGTAAACAGAAAAAGCTCGTATTTCTTAACGTACTTGTAGGAGCATTCTCACTGATATAAATGGGATTACTTGCGATTAAAGCTAGGCATGCATATAATTCCTTATAGGGTTTGGGTTTCAGATCAATTTAATAGCAAGAGATAGAAGAGAGAAGAAATATTTTTGTGTCATGCATTATATGGCATTGTTTTATATAGATGTTTCAATACAAACCTTAGTTATAGCCACTTTTTCTAGGTGGCTGATCTGTGTGGGATTTCCTAGAGTGAAGAAGAGAGGTTTTTAATAATACCTGCTTCTTACGTTGCACTTACCAACAGTAGATCCAATAGTCCTTTACAGAAGAGAGATTTCCCATTTCCTGGAACTGGGAGGAGTAGCAAGGAAAGGGGATGCAATTTGATTGTTGTAGGTAACGCAGTAAATGGTGAGAAACTACAGCCTGGAAACACAGCCGCCTGCTTTTGCCCAGCCCAGCTCTGCATTCATTAGGCCTTCTGGAGAAGATAAAGTTCATAGAATGGACTGCAGTAACTGGCAGGCAAATTCAATGACAGATGTAGTAATTCAGAAGATAGATAATTTTTCTGTAATTACTGATCATCACTTTAATTCATATTACAGCAAAGGCATGAGAGCCATTCCTGACATTGGCATTTACCTGCAAAACACTCATTAATCTGTCAAGTGAGAAACATCTTTTGGTGGATGACACAGCAAAACCAAAATGAGCAGCATAGGGAGGGAAGGGAATTTGCTGAGGTTATTTGGCATATCTCAGCTCCTTGCCTTGTCAACTACACCTCTTGTGATTAGCTCCAAGTGAAGTTTCCCCAAAAATGCAGGTATGGATGAGTAGTCCTATTTTCTTTAATGACACATGAAAAACTCACAATTTTAAATCGTGGAAGAGTCAGCAGAAAATGGCAACATCTTTGTATGAAACAGGTGTTTAAACAGATCTCGGCATGCTTCTGGTTAGCCACATGGAAACTTTGCTTTAGTGGCTTTATTGTTTGGCAGGGAAGCCAGGGGGCATAATTTGTGGTCCACAGGGACGTGGCAGAGTTCAGCTGTGATAGCTTTAGTGTTTATGTGGGTGATAAGTCAAAAAAGCGTTGGAGGATGTTTCATGCATGCCTGGTTGGTTTTTTTTTTTATTTTTCCCTTTGAGCTAGTACCATTTTTAGCTTTACTCAAGGTTATCTTATCCAGCTTGTGTTCAGGCATAGGCTGGTACTGTAGCAATAATGTTTGATCTTATGGAAAATGAAGATCTCTCAGTTGCTGATAGCTCCATACCACTACTCTTTCTCCTAAGTGCTCATCTAAAATTGGACTTGACTCCAAATTAACTGACAGTCACTTGTTAAAACACTCCTTTCTTCTACCACCATGGGCAAATTCACTTTCAAAAATTGTTATAGCACATTAAAGCCTGAAAGAATTGTTAGGACTGTTTGTGGCTCTCTCAGCTAATAAGTGTATAACTATGCAACATGCAAGCAGCGTTTTGGTTACAGAATAACTGTGATGAGGCTGCAGTTATGTGGGATTGTTTATTTACCCGATACAAGTTTCACAAGACTGTCTGTAATTCACTCCAGAGTAGTTCCTGGAAACTTAAAGTTAGAAGTAAAATTGGTTGGTTCTTATTTTTAAGGGGATGTTTGTATAAGAGATGCAGTTAGAAAAGCAAATGCTTGGCTTGAGTTGAAATTGGCCAGAGATGTCAAGAACTATATAAAGGGTTCTGATGGTAAATAGCTGCTTTTCAAACTGGCAGCCAGTCACAAGTGGGGTCCCTCACGGACTGATACTGGGCCAAATGCTGTTTCATATTTACAAAGTGATCTGGATGATGGGATGAAGTGTACCCTGATGAAGTTTGCTGATGATACCAAACCGAGTGGGGAGGCGCACACTTTGAAAAGGAGAGCCACCCTGCAGGAAGATATCGATAGGTTGGAAGCGTGGGCTAACACGAACCTTATGAAGTTCAAGGAGAAGTGTAAGGTCTTGCACTTGGGAAAACATAATCCGGGAGTGCAGCAGAGGCTGGGACCTACTTGGCTGGGGAGTAGCTTTGTGGAAAGGGACCTGGGGGTCCTGGTGGAAAACAGGCTTAGCGAACAGTGTGCTGCTGTGGCAAAGAACGCCAACCAGATGCTGGGTTGCATCAACAAGAGTATCACTAGCAGAGATAAAGAACTCATTATCCCATCTACTCAGCACTTGTCAGGTCACACCTGGAATACTGTGTTGAATTTTGGTCCTTGCTGCACAAAAAAAGATGTGGACAGGCCGCAGAGGGTCCAGAGAAGGGCCACGAAGATGCTGAAAGGACTGGGAAGCCTGCCATGTGAGGAAGGGCTGAGACAACTGGGTTTGTTCAGCCTTGAGAAAAGAAGGCTTTGGGGGAGAACTTCTCACCATGTTACAGTATTTAAAGGGTGACTACACAGAAGGTGGAGACTATCTTTTTACAAGGAGTCACATGGAAAAGCAGTGGGGTAATGAGTACTACTGGGGAGATTCCAACTGGACACAGAGGAAAGTTTTTCACAATGAGAATAATCAGCCATTGGAATAATCTCCCCAGGTGGATTCCCCACTTTTAAGATTCAGCTGGACAGGGTACTGGGCCATGTTGTCTAGACACTGCTTTTGCCAAGAAAGGTTGGACCAGATGGTCCTTGAGGTCCCTTCCATCCTGCTGTTCTAGGATTCTGTGATTCAACTAAATCTGAACCACAAAGGGTGACTACATAGAGAACAGGACTATTCGTGCACATACATCACAGCATTTCTGATTTAGCCCTCCACAGACTGGAATATGTCATGTGTTTAAAAACAGGTTTTCAGATTCTTCCAGTACCTCTCACAGTTTTGTATTAGTTTTGTGAAAAGTTTTTGCTGCAAGTATGCAGTTGGAGGCTGTAGAGAGCAACCTTATTCACTGATAAAATATTGAAAAGGACAAAGTCTTTGAAGCAAAGACAATAATATTTTTATTTTACAATTCAACACTGAATTAGATGCCCTTCTAAAAAAGGGATAATATCTTACAAAAGCAGTGTATATATATACAAGTTTTAGACAAAGAACCATATAAATCTTCACAGAATGCTCATTATTTCTTTGGATTATCCAACTGTGTCCAGAGACTCCCTTCAAGTTATCTCCTACAAGAGCTGCATCGTACAAAACAACTAAGCATATTAATAAATTCTTACGGCCCTGAGACAGATTATCTCTTAACCTAAAATAGCTACATCTTACAAGATGGATTTATATGATGATATAATTAAACATGCAAGTCATCTGCAGCAAAACCTATCAATTAATTCTCACAAACCTCACTGTGACAAGAGTCTGGACTGTTGCAGACTCTGCAGTCAGTAAGAGTTAAGTTGCAAAAGTATTTTTAACAAAAATTTTCCTTTCTACTTAAGTATTAATGCTGGGCATAGTGTATCTGTTAGAAGTGCACTCCTTTGTTATTAACCATCTCTGTATATAGTAAAGGTGCTTGTTTGGCAGCTGTAACACAGCATTTGGCTGTATCTCAATATAACCACATCAACTTCAGGGCCTAGCAGCCAGCTGGAAACCCAGAATTTAATCAGAAAGCCTGAGCAAATAAACCTGCATATATATATATAAAGAAGTGCAGGCGTGTTATTCAAATGGCATTTAAAAGTCAGGAAGAAAAGGCTGCTGTGGCTGTTTCCAAGGTACAGAGGTGCCAGTCAGGATGAGAAGAGACTGTTTTCTGCCAGCAGACTTCAGCTAGAGTTGGCGTCTTGAAGTCAAGAAACTGTGGCCTGCATGGTGATAACTAGAAAGATGGGGTCGAGAGGGAAGGAGAGATGCTGGGGTACTCTGATACTTAGCACCACAACAAATAACTCTCAAGGAAAAAGTATGTGGTTGCTGTACAGCTTCTAGGTGCTACTGTTTTCCTTTGAAGTATGGAGACTGTTTCTGACTCTCATTTTGCGTTCAATTAATCTTTTAAAGAGAAGTAACAAAGAAGGTGTAGGGTGTTTCCTTCCCAATTGTCTCTTTCTTACAGAAGGGCTTTAATTTTATCTCTAGGTTGCAGCAAAGGCAGAGCAAAAGCAATTCCTGCTCCTGCACGTTAGCATTCAAACAATTATTTTCTTTGCCTCCATTTCATTTTTTTCTTTTTCAAATTCTGCCTTTATTTGGGATTAGTGAGGCCTGTGTAGGGTCTGCTTCCCAGAGGTAGATCGGCACACAGAGAGGTTAAAGTGCTTAAGTGGTTTCCTGCAGAACAAAGGACATTTATGCCTTTGAATAGGCTACAAAATTGAATAATTTGTGCAGTTCTTCCCTTTTGAAAAAACAGCACAAAAGCCACACTGTTCAGCTTCTGCTTTCTCTGCTCAAGGCACATGTGATGGCACAGGCTGTGACCTCTACCAACACCTTGAGTGCCACATCTGCCAGGGCTCTGGGTGAGATCAGAGAGGTGGAGCTAGAAGGGACCTCAAGGTTCAAACTTGTTGGTTTTACAGCTGTCAGTCCAGTGTTCCCCTGAAAAGAAAAATGATGAGATGCTGCAACCATCATCTGAGGGCTTTGCTGCCATAACAGAGAAGACATTTTCTATGATATTTAATCTACAACTCTGTTCCAAAGATTGATAGAGAACTTCCTCAGTCCAGCCCAGTTTACGTTAGGGGAAAATAGTGGGTTGAATCCAACAACCTGAGAGGGACTAGGCAGCTCGGTGGTCCCTGATCCAACCGGTCGTGAAGCTGAAAACATATTCGTAGCCGGCAGATGCACACAGAGTGCGTGTATACACGATGTATATACACTTGTACCTGGCCGACCATGCAGATCACAGACACAGCACACACACAAACACAGACAGCAACAACAGCCATGTCCTCTTCCCTTCTCTGGCTCAGCAGGATGGAGGTTTGCTGGTGAGAATATTTATGTGTGTCCATGTGTGCAAGGTAGATCCCTCCAGCAGCTAGGTTCAGACACTCCATCTGCCTAGTAGCTGCCCCTGTATCCCAGTCTTCCTAGTCTCTGGCCATATGAGACCCCCCCTTTACGATTAAGATAAATGGGAGGTGGCTGCCAGGGTAGTAGGTATTAAGTTGTGTATTTGTAAGTGGCAGGAAGGAAATGACAATGTGTGTCAGCACTCAGGTTTGGTAGAATTATGGATATAATGTAAGCAGAGATCTCACTGGTGTGGAAGAGGGTGCTGGAGAGAGTGAAAATTGCTGAAGAATTACTGTGGGAATGAAATGGGTCAACTGTTGAGTATACAAAAGTGAACTAACCTTGGCAGCAGTATTTTAGATTAAGTACTCATCTGTGAGGTTTCTGCTGCTCTGAAGATACATCTGGCAGTAAAGCACTTGTCATTTGAAGTAGCACACTTATAAAGACCAGGCTGTGAGTGCTTCAGAAGACTCCCACATCACTCTTATGCTCTTACAGGTGACATTAATTGCAAAATATTTTCATATCAGGTACATGTCACCCATTCATACCTGTGGGAACAAGACTTTGAAAACTGCAGGGAGAATGCACAAGGCTTACTGGAATGCTTTATATATCATGACAGGAGGTACCTGTTCTAATCCTATATTGGCTAGATAGGCCATGAAAAATTTTCTTGAAGGGGAAATAATTCTTAAGTCCTGCCTTTTTTTCTTGCCTCTGCCCTGACTTTGCATGGCCTTAGCGATGTTACACAAAATAGAGGTAAGCCTCAGTTCCCTGAAGCTTTCCTCTGTGAGCGTTAGCAGTTTTGAGATTTAGTGACTGAAGTTCCACTGTGATTGCACCAGGAAGTTGCATTTACAGGGTGATGGATCCCTTTGGTCATTGCCTGTTTGACTGCTGAATATTCCTGTTTTACTGTTAAATTTTGCAAGAACACTGAGCATTCTTTTTACAGGGTAGTCGGTGTCTAATCAGTGGAGGAAATACACAGCACAAGCACAGAAAACTCAACAGAGAACAGAAGGGTGATGGTGTAGGATAAATTATCTTCTTCAGCTAGATGTCTTTCTTGCGGCTGCTTCTCAGTGTCCTGTAGGGTTCATCTTCCTCAGTAAAAAGAGCCACTTGTTCTGGCTATCAGTGGGCGAGAGCTCCTGCTCCTGTCTGCAGCTGCTGTGCTCCCCACTCCGGTTCAGAGGGCACCTTTGGTGGGGCTGGCAGGGCTGCCTGCAATCAGAACAGGTCAGTTGCTGCTATGTGGTGGGAGGCACTCTTCAGTTTCAAGCTGTGAGAATGAAGGACATCCTTTTCTAAACTTCTCACCAGCCTCTTTGCTTTCTTACAGCCTGTCAGGAAAGGGTGGAGAAAAATGCTTTTGGAGGCTGGCTGATCTACTTACTCTACAGTTTTTCAGTATGACAGGAACCAAAGTTCAGCTACCTTGAAAATGCCTCCATAATCATTTTGTCAAAGCTTAAACCAAGGTCACCTATCTTAAGAAGAGGGTATGGAAGGCAGGCACAGAAGTTTATGATTTGGGCTTCCTCTTTCATCATTTTTGTAACTTGAAAGATAACTGTAGCTGTTACCCTTATGTAAAGGTTTGAACTAAGGAGTAAATTTCCGTATATTCATCTGTTGTCTCAGATGTGTATTCTCTATTCTGCTCTTAACTGGTTTATGACAGTACCAAAAAAAATCTAACTAACTTTTCTCCCACAGCATCTACAGGATTTGTTGTGTGAGCAAAATGAAAATTAAATAAGCAGCAGCAGGGATGCAAATGTACCGATTTTTCTCTTAGCTATGTGCATAAGCAAAATTTCTGTAATGTACATTTAGTAGCTGTCTTTTTCCATGTGGATTCCATATCAGCCTGCAAACCCTTGACCTGGACCAAATGGATGGTTGCTATGGCAGCAGGTTGCCTAGTAACAGGTTTTGTTCCTAGGTTGAAATTCTTTTGCTTCTCTTAAATATGACTTTTGATGAGGTCAGACGTTGTTTGTCAGATGAAACTAGGGAAGTTTTTCAAAGGAGAGGCAAAAATGTTGATGTTCAGCAACCTGAGCATCTGCTGAGAGATTTCATTTTTCATGGCAGTGGAAGAAGGTAGCAGGCTCCCCACCTTCTCCATTTCGTTGAAGCAGAGGTCAGCAGCTCACCAGAAGAAAAAAGCAGTTCTTAGAAATAAGTAACTGTAGGAGCTTCAGGGGAATTTGTCTGCTGTGCAGCTCCCACTCCTGCTAAAGGCAGTATGCAAATATTAACAGCTTAACACTCCAGTAACCTTGAAAATTTCTAAACTTAAAGTAAGCTCCTGATTAGCTGCTCTCTGGCTGGGCTGCTTCGAAACTTCTGCTAACCTGAATCTGATTCACCCTGGAGCCCTTTATGGATCTGAATTTTAAAGAATTACAACCATGCACTTCAGAAGAGCCATTGTTTGACTTTTTGATGCTTCTGCAGAGGGACTGAAGCTGATCTACAGGGATGACCTTCCTAGAGCACACTCTGCTCCAGTGTGCTGCAAACAGAGCTAAGCATGGTAGAAAGTTGGTGTAGATTGTCAGGGACCTCCTGACTGAACTCAAACTCAAAAGGGAAAGGGCACAAGCTGGAAAGGGCTATCCAAGACCTCTTCATGGGGACAACTCTATGCAGTGGTGGGAACTGCTGTTTTTCCAGATTCCCAAGTCTGAGGAGGATGCTGGAGTGGTGGGATCCTGTTCCCAAAGTCCCTCAACTGAAAAAAACACCACCACCTTCCCCTCATTTAAAGAGAAGAAAAACCAAGCTGGCATTCAGGGCTTCCCACATAGAGTTGTCTTTGTGGGGAGTTGTCCTACAGAGGGTTGACTACTGCGAAGAGTTGGCGGTGGAGGCTTGGCCATAGAGAGTTATCCCTTTGCCCCGTGGCTTTCACTAGTAAAGTCTGTCCTCAGACCTCCTGGGTTTCTGAGTCTGCTAATAAAGACTGTGGGAATGCAACATTATCCACAGCAGAGGGAGGCAGTGATAGAACTCTTGAGCTAACTAGATGTGCAGGAGCCGCTGGCACTAGACAAGGTATATCCAAGGATGCTGAGGGATTTGGCTGTCCCTTGGCTGAGGGATGTTGCTGTAAAGCTACTTGGCCATCAGGGCAGGTTCCTGCTGACTGGAAAAGGGCAAGTATTGCACTAATCTTCAATACTGTCAAATGTCTTTATTAAGCACCTGGATGGTAAGATGGATGAAATTAAATTGTGGGGGTGGCCAGTGTACCAGAGAGGCCCAGGCAGGCTGGAGAAATGGCAGACAAACATCTTGGAAGTTCAGCAAGGGCAAACATAGAGTCCCATGTCCAGAGCAGAATAATCCTGTGTACCCATACAGGTTGGGAATGGACTGACTGGGAAGTCAGAAAGTGCCCTGCAGACACTGGTGAACAAGTTGAACCTTGGGTCACAGAGTGCTCTTTTGCAAACTATGAAGCCAACAGGACCTCCCTACACCTGCAGTGCTGTGTCCAGTGTTGTGTACACTGATAGGAGAAATAAGCTAAATACAGGGGCGGGTCTGGTGGAGAGCTGCAAAGACAGGGGCTGGATCAGAATAGGAATGAGGAGAGGCTTAGAGAACTGAGTTTGTCCAGCCTTCAGAAAAGAAGGGTAAAGGAGGATATTCTTGCTGCCTACAGTTTTCTGGTGGAAAGATGTAGCGGAGCTGGAGCCATGCTCTTTTGGGAGGTGTGCAGTAAAATCTGAGTAGATCATGAGAAGAAGTTTTTGTTGTGAGGGCAATCAAGCAGTGCAGCAAGGCCCCATGAAGCTTGCTGTTATTCCCATCCATGGGGACAGTGAGAACTTCTTGTGGCCCTGGTGTGGATGAGTGGGGTTTAGATTGGGTGACCTCCTGGAAATCTGACCAAGATAATTCTGCAAATCTCAATTTGTTTGGCTATAAAGAAAGGCGAGTGTAACTAAGAGCCCAGACCAGAACTCTTCCTGTGCGTGGAACTGAAAATGGGTTGTGTGGTTATGTCATACTTCTTTCCCTCCCCCTCTCTCAACCCTGTATATCCCTCTTTCCTGGTGAGCAGCGACATCACATTATATGTCAAATATTTGGTAATCACATGTCACTGTAATCCCCCTGGAGAGCTCTTCCAGTATCACTCATTTCTTCATTTGTCTTAAACGTGCCGCTGTGTGGTTTGCCCTTGTAGCCTTCTGGCATGTATGAAGTAAGCAGAGTTTAGCATTGACAGGAATATATACATAGGCAGGAGCTTATAGAAAAGCAAAATCCAGACATGATGTGATTGGAGAGGGGCTTTTTTAACTTTTATTTTCCCCCTTATGCCAGTTGGTGTAGTTTCTTAGCATCTGTCAACCTCTAGCACTCTCCTAACAGTCACTTACTGCTGTGCTGCTGCACTGTGATCCTGCCAGACAAGAGTCACCAGGAGGAATGAAATGGGATTGTCCGTCTATCCATTTAAATCTTGGGAGGATTAGAAAGGCTGTAGCCAGGTGAAGTGATCGAAAGAGTTCACTCAGGTGAAGGGATTGGTAGTGGCAGGAAGGAGAATGCTGAAAAAGAGAAAACAGTTTGGAGCGATGGTGTCATAGCATGGAAGGAACAAAAATCACCAAGGGGCTGACTTGGCATGGGTTTAGGCCATTTTTCCTACAATGTTAAAACTACTTTACAAAGTGTTCCTAGTCCTTAGGGTGGTGGAATAGTGCAGGTTTGAAAGGTTACACCAGTTGCCCAGTGCTTGCACAAATCAATGGCAAATCATAAAATCAGTAGAAGAATTTATTAGCAGTGGCCCAGCATCCTTGCCAGTGAGCGCAGTGCCTGGCTTATCCTTTGTATGATGCAATTGCGACAGGAATGTGCTTGTGGGAGATATAAATCTTGTGGGCATGCCTGCTTGTCATTAAAGAGAGGGCAGAGCTTTCTTCATGCATGGAAATGTCAAGCAAGCATCTTGCCCAAATTATCACATGGTCGGTTGCATCCTGACGTTGTAGGACGTGCCCGCGGTTACACGAGGGAAGAAAAGATGCTTTTTACTTCCTGTTCCAAAGTATTCCAACTGTGTTGCTGTGCCCTGTGAATGTCCATGTGGCAGCTCAGAGCAGGGTGTGCTGCAGACGCTGGGGAGGTCAGCAGGGTTTATATAAAGCTCTGCTGGGTTTGCAGAACCTTTTGGCTCCTTTCCAGCATGGAAGGAGTGATATAAATAGAAGAATGTCTCACTTTTGAAATCTTTCTCTTGTATCCACGGAAAGGAAGAACTTTGTGCCAGAGCTGTGGTATACTAGCTGTTAAATACAAGTCTTAGGACCAGTCCTGTGATGGGCTGAAGCACTTGACCGTGTTTCAATGGGCTGCAAGTGAGCTCAGTAGCCTACAGAATCTCATCATCTCTGTTAGATGGCTGCTGATGTTTGACTAACGTTTGGTAATCCATCCTCTCCCCTCCTAGCTGCTCCTCTCCCCCCTCAAAGGAAAAAAAGGTTGTGGTTGTTTTTTCGGGTCTTTTTATTTTATTTATTAATTAATTTATTAATTTATTTATTTTACTTTGGTCAGATTAACAAAATGTTTGGGACTGTGGTGGTTGGAGTTGGAATTGCTGGCTTAGCACGGATCCGAGATTTGATGAATCCGATGCCTTCCAGCCCTTCTGAGCACCTGAAACTCTTTGGATTTGTATCCAGGTTAGAAATTTCATCTTAGCATGTTTAATATGGATGTTGTAATGTTTCTTCTGGTGCACATGCCTTTCTCTGTGGAGGATTATTATTTGAAGGGGGCAGGGGATGAATATCTGAAGTTTTTGTATTTCTCTTATAATTAAGGCTGTCTGAAAAGAGAATGTTTATGCAAATATGCCTGTTGTTCTGAGTGGTTGTTAGGAAATGAGCACAGAAAGCTTTGCAAGAGGGAACAAATAGGTTACCTTAGCAAGATACATTGCAGAAATGAATAAAATAAAAGCTGAGAGGTGTTCTCGCTGCAGGATCTGTGTGATATAAAAGAAATGCAATTCTGTCTGACTGAAATTTCCTGTAGGCTTAGGACAGTACAGACAATAATTACACTAATGAGCAGATATCTGCATGAAATTTGTAGAAATGCTTAAAAAAATCAGATGTTTTACAAAGTTTCTGAAAAACCTTTTTTTTGTCGTAAAGCTCCAAACACTGCAACTGCATCCTAAAATTCGTTTTTTCTAAACCAAATACCAAACCCGTAGATGTCTTTAAAAAGAATTTTGTAATATAGTACATACAGTAAGGTTTCTTCTTAGAGAGCAACAATGGTTTTCCACACTAGCTTGGAGCCATGGAAATCAAGCAGGGCTGTGTTATGCATATACCTCCCTCTGAGCATTCCTGCCCCATAATAGCAGACCATAAAGGTTTTAAATAGTTAGGCAGCACATGTATGGATCTCCGACTGTGAATATGTTTTTCCAGCTATATTTAAATCATGCAGTCAGGGTTGTTTGAGGCTTAAAGGATCCATTAGGTCACTCGGTTTATCTCCCTGCCAAATACACTCTTGATTCCCTGATGCCTTTGTTAGTGCTGTGGCTAGCCCTGAGCAACCTTGAAGGTAGATTTTCCACTACTCCTGCTGAAGAAAGTGCTGTCTAAATGCCACAGTTCATAGACAGCTTGCTTGAGTATGTTGCCTTCCTCTTTGCATTCCAATCGCATGCAGACATTGCCTGTTTTTGCTTTCAAGTCCTACTTGTGGCCTACCCTGATACCACCTATCACCTGTCCTAATGCTGTCAAGGTGCCTGCTCCAGTCTTTACTTAATGTGAAAGGCTTTCACGGGCAGTGTGTATGCTTCATTTTCAGGTGGAGATGTGCTCAGGGTGGTGGGCAGATCATTTCCCTTAGTACTGACATGGGGCGTGTGTGATGGCAAGGTATGAGCCATCATAGTCAAACATCTGCTTTGTTGCTCTCATGTTTGTCCGTACTTCTTGTAGTTGAATATGGGCCTCTGACTCGATGCCCGTGTTGTCCAGCATGGTGGGGAAAAGTTCTCCCATAGGAGTACTGTCCTCTTTCAAGTCACTCTTTTAAAATGGCTATTTTGTAGTGATGCTTATTAAAAAAACAGAACACCAAAACAAAAAAGAAGAAACAAGTCAAAACAAACTTTACACTTCAATAACAGGACAGTTTCTGTGCATACACCACCATCTCCACTCTGACCTATTTTATTTGTTTGTGCACCCCACATCTGTCTGTAAGTGCTTGTGCCCTTCCTGGATAACAAGATGCCTATTTTCTGTCCTGATTGAACTCAGTGAGACAGTTGTGCATGGGAAAAATTTTTATGTGCTGCACAACGTGCAGTTGGGAAGAGTGGACTGTGATGGTTATGCTCTGGTTGTCTTTGTGCCAAATATGCAGGAGAAGTTTTGGCAATATTAATGAGGCTAAGCAGATTAGCCTGGAAGATGCCCTAAGAAGCACAGAGATCCATGCAGCTTTCATCAGCACAGAGAACAGAAGCCATGAAGAAACCATCAGGTATTTTGAAGTGTTTTTTTCCCCCTTTCCCCATATTCTCTCCTGTAATTTGGAAACATGGAAGAACTGTGTAAAGCTGTTGCAGGAGAGGCTGGGGACAATGGAGGAGCGACTGCCACACTTGAAGTCTGAAGTGAATGGTAGCGAGTTCCCTAGAGCACTTGATAAGCCCTGGAAGAGAGTAGAATGTATGTTGTATTCTTTTCCCAGGTAATTCCAGTTGCACACCTCTAGGCCTGTGTTTGATGGACAGGCAGTTTAAAACAGGATTCAAAGCCTTTCCTCACTCCAGTGTGCACTCCAGCCACTCAATTGTCCAGAAGTTAGAAATTGTAGTGCTCAGTGCAGTGGCATTTTAGTGATTTGCTGTAGGTGAATGAGGGAATTTTGTGGAAAAAGGAGAGCTAAACCCCAGATCTTCTAGTGTGATGCAGCATCCTTGCTAGAAACTTGCCATTTATTTGTTACTCCCCATCGTGCATTTCTCCATACGAGGCTTAGTGTGGCAGTGTGAAAAAGCTTACACAGGGAGAGAGATATTTGGATGGTATACTTTTTAAAGACTGATCTTGTATCCCTTTCAGAATGTTTTTAGAAGCTGGGAAGCATGTCCTCGTTGAGTACCCCATGGCTTTGTCTGCTAAGGCTGCCCATGAGCTCTGGGAGATGGCTGAACGAAAAGGTAATGGCATTTGTTCTCAAGAGTGTAAACAACATCACCTGTTTGGTAGCACCAGAGACATTAAACTAAAAGGTAGGGCTCCAGTCTGCTGTTAATCATGACATACAAGGGAGTATGCCTGTCTTAGATGTGTCAGTCTAGGATTTAAGATGTGTGCCAGTAGGGAAATAAACACACAAATGTCAAGGCTAAGAGTAAGGTACATATGCTCTCACATGAAAGAACTTGTCTCTGCTTGTGTCACTAATGCAGTTAGCATTCCGTTGCAGGGATAGTAAAGCATGTAATGAGTTGTAGCTTCCCTGTCCTTTCTCTCCCTGAAAATAACACTGGAAACAGCTCTCCTAGCTTGTAGCATTTGTGATGTGCTGGTCACATACGGCTGCTCATGCTATTGTTGGCCAGCAAGGCACCCCTCTCTGAAAGACAGCTTGTCTCTAAGCAAAGTCTTTATTTCTGGAAAGCTTATTGTCCCATCCCTGCAGTGACAAGGGTCAGAAGCTGGGACTTCATTTGAGGCTAGTGGGGATGCATGGCACTGCAAGGAACAGAACAGTGCTGGGCAGGAGCAAAGTGCAAACTGTTGGGACAAGCTGAACTATTTATACTGCTGCTGCTTAAAAATTTCCTAGGACTTGTGTTCTAAAACACTGGAGGTACACGATTTCTGCTTTGCTCTTTCCCTGTACCAACACCACTTACTGCCTTGTTGCTTGCCAAATGTCTTCCTATTGAGCAGAATTTATTCCCTGTCTCTTGAAGCAGCAGCAGTTTCTGTTGGCAGCCTAAATTTGCTCTCCTGGAAGCCTTCCAGAAAAACATATATTGAATGAGGGCTGCATTCAGTGTGTGTTCGATAGCCTCTCTTCCAAAGTAGCCCAATTAACTGCAGTGGAGGGAGGTACTCCTTTACGTATTGTTACAACCTGGCTGAGTATTATGCTGTTTTCTCCTTGCCTTTTTTTTCCTGCTACCCTGGGAGGAAAAATGCAGAACCAGGAAATGTGATGAGAAAGAGGCCAAGAATTAATCCTTCTTCTACTTTGAAGACTCATGTTTCCACCTTAGTTGGGTATTGGGTTTCATTACAGAGATTCTGTTAAACATAGTGGCTACTGTTCCTGTAGTCTCTATATTTGTTATCTCCTGAAAATCCGTAACTTATGTTGATGTCTTGGCACAGGGCTTGTGTTTGGTTTTCTTTCCCAGTCGTGTGTGAGAACATTTTGGTGTTCCCACTGGTTGCTGGTGAAGCCTTTACTGCTTGGACATGCCTTTGATTCACACTGAAAGATCTTACTTAGTTTGTCCTGATATTTGGCATGGTTGTTTTCTATTTGTTTGGGTTTTTTTTAATGGCAGGTAAAGTACTCCACGTGGAGCACATTGAGCTTCTGACTGAGGAGTACAAGCAGCTGAAAAAAGAGATTGCTGGGAAAGACCTGGTGAAGGGAACATTGCATTTCACAGGTCAGTAGCTTTGAGGAAATGGAAGTCCATCTGGATCCGTCTGCCTGCTCCACAGGGATGCCATTTTTTTCAGGCTTCGTTCAGTCCTTTTAGATGGAGAGTCTGTTTATGAACTGACTAAAGACATGGGAAGGAGTTCTTGATATTTCCATGAAATTACTGAACTGTCTGGATAGCACCTTTGCCTTAACAGTTGCCTTCTATGGGCTATTGCTTTGCCTATCTCCTTCTGTTCTCTGCAGTCAAGCCCATGCCTTGCTGTATGCAGCAGTTCTTCACCCCTGAAGTACAGAAGGGATAGTGACTGATTTCTCATTCACATTGGCCTCGGAAAGGAAGGATGTGCTCTGAGAGAGCGTCCCAGTTTCTAATTGGGACCTTTAGTCTTCTGTATTGGTGTTTAGCCCCAGAAGAGCTGGGAGGGATTTTCGAGCCATTGTTTTCTCCTTGCTTTGTTGTTGAATCTGCATACACCCTCCTGTCCTCAGCATATTGTTGGATTTGTTGTATGTGTACTTTGTGCAGCGTTTTTTATAATATCTCACCAACTGATCCATTTCAAGACTGACCATGTTTGTTGACTTTCCTACTCGGTCCATCTATCCACTCCTGGCCTTTCTACACCCTGGTCTCTAAGCCTACAACACTGCAGTTTCTTCAGCCTTTCCTGCGCAGAGGGCATTATTTGCTTTCCTGTTTCTCAAGTCTTTCCATTGGTGTTGCCCCAGGTAGCATCCTTGATGAAAACAAAGCAGGATTCCCAGCTTTCAGTGGAATTGCCCGACTGACTTGGCTGATTGACCTCTTTGGAGACCTCACTGTTACATCTGCTACCAGAGTAAAGCAGGAGGATAAGAATTATTCCAGAATGACTGTTCATTTTGAGACGACAAACAAGAAGTGAGTAATGGCTTTGGCAGCAGGTGAGCGAGGCTCTTGAGGTATCATCTGCAGGAGTTTTTCATTCTCTCTTCCTCTTGTGGGAACAGAATGAGTGGTTGCTGGCATGAAAATGTATGAGAGAAACACACCTGAAAATCCTTCCTACAGTAATCACAGTAAAAAGAGCCATCACCAGCCAATGTCTGCTGAAGGGCCCAAGGAGATTTAAAAGCTCCTTTCTGTTGTGAGAATGCAGGAATGAGCCCATAATGCATTTTACCATGCCCAAGACCAAAAGACTTCTCTTGCACTCTGAAAAATTTTTCACAGGCTGGATGGTTTTTGTTTAACATCAGATGTTCTAGGTGTACATTGAAAGCTAACCTTTCTTTAAAGGTTGAAAATATATGACTGTTTGGAAAGGTAATGCACTAGTTACAATACTTAGCTTATGACACTAATATTACTACATATTAGCAGAAGCTAATAGCTGGAGGTTAAGAGAAAATTACACATTTTGAGCACAAGTATAATAAACTACTGAAAGGCCAACATGCAATATTTGTTCTTGACTAATGCCTAATCTGCAGTCTTGAGGTTTCCTCAATTTTCCCAGAGTAGGACAGCAGTCTGTTTCCAATTTCTTGTCTTTCTGATTTAGTTGCCTGAATGTTTCAGGCCAAGGGAGAATCCAGCAGCTGGGCTTACTTGTCATTTTTTCCAGTCACGGCACTATGACTTTCTTGCAGAAAAGTCTTTTGGTGATGCGTTTTATAATAATGAGTTTGATATCTCTTTATAATAGCCTTCCTATCAAATAGTAGATTTTTAATGCCCCTGAAATGACCTGTATTTAATGGATATGAATTAGTATATTTTTAATTATTATATGACCATGAAGTCAGTCATCTATTTTTCATGCTGTTGATTCAGTTATCAATATGGTCCCAGGCCTGATGATGTATTTTGCTGGAAACCCTCCAGTTTAGTCATTCTGGGCCATCCACATGGAGGTTGTCCTTTCAGATAGGTTGAAGTTACTTATGATGACAGTTAACTGCATGCTATAGATGCAACTGGAGAATTATCTAAAGTGAAATGGTACAGAGAAGTTAACCAAGCTCTATATGTTTTCTGGGAGGTAGGAATGGTGTTGGAACAATATGTTCCTTTCCATTCACTCCTGTTTTCCTGTTCTTCCATATAGCATACTCTGCCTTTGAGACAAATGACCCTCTCATAGGCATATGACAAGGTGCAGATGAGAAAGCTAGGGAGAATAAGACCCTCATGGGAAAATATTCTGACT
This sequence comes from Clamator glandarius, assembly GCA_033459285.1. Classification (NCBI taxonomy): domain Eukaryota; kingdom Metazoa; phylum Chordata; class Aves; order Cuculiformes; family Cuculidae; genus Clamator; species Clamator glandarius. Next base: position 6,514,410 of record JAUNZM010000329.1, on the reverse strand, counting down.
TATCTTCATTTGTAATAAATTACCCTTTTTTCTTGCACGTATAAAGCTGGAACATTTGAAAAAAAACCAAAAACAAAAGAAGAAAAAAACATCGAGCATGAATGCTTATTTTAAGAATTTTAGATAAGTGTTTAGTTAAAATGTAATAACCTGAGGGACTTGCTGTTTGGGGAGTGGATAATCAGGGCTCACTTGAACTGTTAGTTTCATCAGGGGTCTAGTTAAACAGTTTATCAACCAGTCCTACAAAGCCCACTGCAGTTTATCATGGGATTAGCATCTTATTTTAGCAATCTTTCTCTCTCTTTAAATAAAGCATCATTTCCATTCCTTTTAAAATGCAGTGTTGAGAGGGCAGAGCTCTGTATACAAGCTCTGTTTACCCTCTCAGCAATTTGCCAGTAACAGGAGTAGCTGTAAAGATCTGTATAAACTGAGATTTTGAACTAACTCCAGCAGGTGGAACTAGTGGGTGGCTTAAACATTTCTCTGGCTGTCCTGTCTCCTAGGCAGTTCTTTGCTGCTATATTTGATATTTGCTAGATACAGAACTGTTTCTGGATTTCTGATTTTTGTCCTGCTCTACACTGTTAACAGGTACCTGTTTTTCTTAGCCTGCTGTTTGTATGGGTCAGTAAGTGTTATATCACTATGAGCTTTTTAATGACCTCGAGGACAGTCAGCTTTATGTCTCTGGGATAATTTACACCAGATGGAAAGTTACATAGTGTTCCTGTATTCTGTTTGGTGGTGGGGCCATATTTCCTGGTGACCTTCCCCCATCAACGTCAATGGAGTTACAGCAGTAGAGAATTTGGCCCACTCTGCCAAGTGAAGTTATGACCCACTAGTGGTGGTGGTGTTACTGCTCTTATTTGCCCAACCTTTATTGTTCTAAGGGACAGAAAAGGTCTGCAGTTTTCCTGAGAGCTATCCCATCCTTTTCTTGAAAGACATGTATACACTGAACTTGATAAATCAGGTTAATTCAGACTTTTTTCTACCTTGGAAAATACAGCAGGTGCAAAATGCAGGAGCCTGTGTTCTACTTGTTAAGCAGGGATTTGTGGAAAGGCCAGCCTGTCTCTGCTGCACAGCCGATGCTGGCTGCTCATCTGTCTCTGGGTGGATTTTGGAGGTGTGTTAACTCCTGATGCCCAGCTATCCAAGAGATGACCTCTGCTTCTGTTGTGTTTCCAAGACTGTTGAGCTGAAAGCCTCTCTGAGAACTGAGCAATCCAGGAAAAGCCAAACCCCTACTGACACTACAACTGGTTTGGGACTGCTAAAGTTCCTGTCTTGGGATCATAGACCATGGGTTCAGTAAATGTCAAAAATCAGTTTTCAATATGAGCTGGAGAGAGAATGATTGGGCCAACATCCCTTTTGATGTTAACTAGAGGTAGGGTCTAATTGTCTAGTTCCCATCCAAGGTAAGGTAGCACCTTTTTAATTGCATGATAAATAAAAATATTGACATTTTCAGAGTGTGTAAAGGAAGACGTTTAAAAGAAACTGAAGACATTTTGTGAATACATATTCTGACAATAAATATTTGAAATGGTGTTTTTATTGAGATCTAAGCTTATAGAGTCTGATAAAATAGCTTCAAATTGAGCATCCTGCAGAAGCTGCTGCATAAAATACTAGTCTAAGTGGACCCAGAATTCTTTCAAGCATGAAACCATTCTTCATTCTTCTGCAAGTAGAAAGGGCATTCTCTTTATTTTGGTTTACTGAGCCAATACAGTCCAACTAGGCTCGCTCATTTATTAAGGAAACAAATTATTTGAAGGAATCGGAAAAGCAGAAGGTCTTTTTCAATCTCTGAATAAAATGTACCTAGAAGAGCTCTACCAGTCTGAAATCTGGAAAGACACGATGACGACAGAAAGTCAGAGGAGTTTCTTCACTGTAGATAGCTTTTGTTTTGTAGAAAGTCAGTGTAAAAGTTTGTCGATGTTTGATTAAACTTTGATTTTCTTCTTTAAGTGTCCAACTTATTTAAAGTGGCTTTATTCAGCTACCAAAAATGCTGGATTTACGCCTTCTAAGTAGCACTACTAACACTTCAAACTAATTTAACTACATCCATAGTCATGCAACAGTATGATACAAATCTTTAATGAAAAAGAATAAATTATTTACTCAAAAGCCAGCAGCCCTTCACAATTTTCTCACATAAAATACAAAGTTGTTTCTTAAGCTACAAAACTGTTTAAATAATGTGCAGACTTGCAGCTTACATATATCTTTGTGGCAAGAAAGGGACTAATTTTAGTGTAGAAGTTGTTGTTAATTAAAAATTAATGTGTTTTTGTTACCAGTCAAGTAGAATCGTCCTTTCTTTGAGAAAATAACTGAAATTGCAGAAGAAGATGAATCAATTAGTAAACAAAACATTTTCCTGCTCACTGATCTAAATCAGTCTTTTTAATCACTTTGATTATAATCTATGCATTCTGCATGATTGTGCTTCTAGTTCAGTGACTTCCCCAAGCTAGAGCAGAAGGCAGCATACACTTGAGCATGATCATTGGTGTGCATCTGCTCTACATCACCCCAGGAAGGTGAGCCGCCTACATCCAGCCTGGTGATTCTATAATTTTATGACACTGCCTGTTTGGGATCATCCCGTGGACTCCTCGCTGTTACATGGTGGAGATGTTTGCCTATGCCTGCCAAGTGGTTTCTTCATACCTGCATACCTGAGATAAAGCAGCTTTGAATAGCAGTGGCCTGAAGATGAACCCTCTGTGGCCATTTGCTATCATAAGAACACAAACCCAGCTCTGTCAAGAGTAAAACCCAGCTTGCCCGGTGGTCCACCAGTGTCCAAGACCAACAGCCAGCACCTGCAGAAAGGAGGATGAGAGCACAAAAAACACTGAGTGAAGTAGCCCTCGAACACCCTTCTGGCCTGCAGTGACCCGTTGCCTTGGGACTTGCCAAAACGCATGTTCTCGGTGCACTTATTGGTCCTCTGAGGGATTTTTTCAGTGCATTCTTGCAGAATGTGATTTGGGTCTTTTTTCCTTCTCCAGTTCTTTTATTATGTTTAATCAAATTCATCTCACCATACTTAATTTGTAGGAGGGGTGTGAGGCAATACAGGTGACGAAAGAATAATTGATACAATGATGTGAATATAGAAATTGGATCCTAAAGCATAAAAGATGAGAGGTGCAGAATCATTAAGCCGAGTGCTCTGCAGAATGTGCTCAGGGTAAACTAACAAGGACTTTCTTTCTGGATCTAATGATACTGAAGATTTAATGGGCAATACTTGGAGGCAGAATTGATTATTCCATGCTATTGATGCCCTCATAATTTGTGAGTGGCAGACTAAAGTGGGCCATGAAGGACTGTGAAAGGGCCATCAATAACCAAGTAAGAAAAATGATGTGCATCCTCTAAACACAGGCAGCAGTGAGTGCTGATGAATGAGCTGCAGTAAGGTAATGGCATGGTTCAGGCAGCTGACAAAAGAGTAGGAGGGGAAGATCATGGCTGTGGTTGGCATTGAGGACCATTACTCAAAGTCTCAACTGGGGTTGGACCAGTGAGTCTGTTAAGACCTCTGAAGCAATGCAGCATGTACCTTGGCTCCTCTTTTCACAACTAAACTGGGAAGTTGGGGAGAAGAGGGCGAGGACGTGTTAGCTATGCCAGTCAATAGCTGGTGCCACCAATGCTTGATCTGGAGACTGTTGCTATCACATTGGCATAAGACAGGACTTTGACTGAAAAATACCTGCCTAGAGTCTGTGTAGCTGAAACAGGCAAAATGGACATTGTCTGGTGCAATCCCTAGGATCAACTGGGTGCTCCTAGTGAAGAGGAAGAAACTTACTTGAAAAGTTTGGAAAGCACAGATGCTGGTGTCTGCGTGAGTGAACTTCCCTCTGTCCAGATCATCCCAAATGGGTGGTGTTCAATCTTGCACAGTAGCACCTGGGTCATCACTGTGTACTGGTATCATGTTGATTTATTCCTGCTGGAGGAATTGAGGGCCTTGAGAGTTTAGCTGGTGGTTGAATCATGTACCAAATATTTGGTTGTCTAACTACGCTTTTCATTCAGGACCACAAATAAACAGGTTAAACTTCCCTTTTCCCTGTGAGATGGTTAGACATTGCTGCCTTTACTTTATGCATAGGGAAAACAAAGCTGGAGAGAGCTTAGCTAGCATGCTGAAAGTCATGGCATGAATCAGTGGCAGAGTTAAGACTATTACCTGGTGTTCAACTCTGTAACCACAAGGGAGGTTGGTCAGAACATGTTATCTGAATAGGCAATGACTGAAATTTAAACAGTGCATCTTTTGGGGCATTTTTGGTAAATGCTGAGGAAAAAAGCATAAACCAGAACTCTTGATGCAATGTCTTCATAAATACTCTTATTTTTCTCTGCTTCTCCACACTAGACCTCTGACTTGGATTGAAGAAAGGGGACCAGGGATGAGACGTGAAAAGAAAATCAACTTCTGTTTCACAACTGGTTGCCTGGACGACTTCCCCCAAGCCCCAAGGTCTACTGTGGGCCTTTTCATGCAGGATCAGGACCTCTTTGCAAAAAAACTGCTGGGCCAGGTATCCAAGGCGGAACTGGCTGCTGAGAAATGGCGAATTTTGAGGTGTCTTGACCTTGCTGAAGTGATCCAACAGCACTGTGAACAGCCAGAGAAAATCTGTTCCTGAGACTTCTCTTAAGAAGAACATGTCACATGGGAAAGTTGTAGGCCTAGAACTCACTGTTGCTATCAAACAGTTGCTATTTCTGTTTCGTTACCTTCTTTTTGACTAGCTGTGATTCCTAGGCTCTCCAGGTAAGCTGGAGAGCCTGGGCTATACCCTGTGCCTTCTGGTTTGCGCCAGATCAAAGCAACTTTACCCTGCTCTGATGTATTGCTGTCCTTACAGGCAGATAGGAACATAGTAGCAGCAAGTTTTCTTGTGTTTTAATTGGAAATGTCCCTGAGAGCAGATCCTGGAGGACTGCAAATACTAGATTTTCCCTCCTGAGTTCCGCCCCCTTCGCCCCCCTGTAGATATGCCTGAAAAGAAGATGTGTCATTTAGTAGTATTTATGTAATATTATCTAGAAAGAAGTATTAACTAGAATGTAGTTCTAGGTGAGTTTCCCCCCTATACTCGATCTGCAGAATTTGTGCCACCACAGTCCTGACCTCTTCTTCTTCCAAATATCCTGAATTGTTCTGTATTTTGCTGAAATTAGTTGTTGTGCCTGTTTGGGGTTTTTTTGGTGGTGTTTCGGTTGTGGGATTGTTTTTCCACATTGGAAATCATTTTTCTTCCAATCGAATCTATATCGGTATCAAACCAGAATAGAAGAAATACCTTGTTTCTTGATAGATGACATTTTGAGTTTGCTCAGTTTCTCTGGTGACATGTGCCAACACAGAAATCTCTTTCTAGTAGAGATTAGAACTGTACATTAGATTAAGGCATCACCTGCCTACTTTCTAATTAATCTAAATATTTTTCTTTTTTTGTACTGGAAATAGCAGGTTATTGTCTTTCATTTGTGTTCTGTATCCAGTTCAGCACATGAATGGATCAGTGCTAAAAATAAAACATATTCTGCCTTTAAGAAAAAAAATAACTAATGCACTCCTGGAAACAGCGAAATTGATCAGAAATTGTGATGAAGTTAGAATAGAACTGTAGAAAATGGAGCAATTTGCAAGTATAGCCATGCGGTGATGGTGTACAACACCTGCAGGGATGAGTCTTCAGCATTTTATGGTAATCCTAGGGTCGTGTATGAAGACATTATCAGTTCCCTAAAGAAAAAATTTAGTTTTAGGAGAAGCCTAAACAGTGCACAAAACTATTAACAATTTTTCTGTATGCTTTTTACTTTCTAATTACAGCATCTATAAGTACTATGTTAATACAGCAGCAAACTTCCATCTGTGCAGTTGTTCTTTCAAACACAGAACCGTCATTTCTTTTCCATGTCATCACTTGGGCAATTTTTTAATAAGGGAGCATATATGTTGTGAATGTATACATAACTACAGCCAGTCAGTATTGGGGGAAAAAGATGTAGTTTTGTGTAAATCATGTTCATTCAGAAGTTGGATACAGGTTAGTTATTTGGAAACAGGGAAGGAAACACTATGTATGTTTTCCCAAATCAGTCAGATTGTAGGAGAAACTGGAGCTTGATATGGGAATGAATTCTGCATGTGAAATCTGTTTAAATTTACTTTATCTATTAAAGCCAGTGAAAGCTCTCCTATTGACTTCAATTAATTGAAATCCATGTCGATTGGCAGCAGATTTGTGCAGGCAGATCATGCCCTTGTCCACCCAAGTTGACACCTTACCGAGCATTCACAGGGGCATAGGACATCTTTACCATTGCCTGTGCCTGAATGCTGTATGAGGGGAAAAAGTGGGTTTTTGGCAAAATGCAAGAGGTCCATCTGGGATTGGAATGAAATTAGAATCTGCCGTGATATCTATCTGCTACGTATGACAGGCCATGAGAGGTCTTGTTTCTTGACAAACTCCTCAGATGTGGGTATGGTTCAATACCACTTGTTTACACACTAATTCACAATGAGTAGCTGAGGAGGGAGGGCAAAGGGAAGGGAGATTCATGCTTTCTATCTATAAGCATCAAAAGTAGCCGCCATTGTCTCCCTGGGCGCACTCTGCAGTTGCTGGTGAGAGCAATATTCCTCTAAGAAACGGGGAATAAATTCATGAAAGCTCTGTAGAGCGGCAGTATAACATTGCGCAGTGAATTACCCTCTGGAGAAATGTGTTTCTGTAGAAAGTGCCTGGGGAAATTACCTGGTTAATTTGCGCTAGGGAAGGCAGATGCCTAGACTGGATATCTTGCACTGTCCTCCATCCCCCTCCCATTCCTCCCAGATAACCTGCTTGCCTACTGCTCTCTGCCCTCCTCTTGGGAGCCTACAGCATTCACATGGCTTTTCCTTCATTCTCGTGAGTTTGCTGAGGTACCACTATGGTTTGTATCTGAGGGCCACTGGATGTCAAGCTTCAAACATACCTATTGTTTAACCATCTGTCGGGCTCAATAATAAAGCATTGGAGTTTTAATCATTCCTGTTGTCCTTCGCTATCAGTTCCCATTGCCTGTGCAGAAAGTGGCTCTGTCTCAATAGGTTCTTTTCAGCTCTTTCACTCCTTGAACCCTGTGAAATCCTGCCAGTGCCTACAGGCTGTGATCCTATCCTAAAGCCCTCTGCTGTCTCCCTCTCCTGTTTCAAAGTTTTTGAATACAAACGTGGTGGGTTTGTTACTTTATCTCAATTCATGACCTCTCCTACAAAATTCCTGCCCTTCCAGTCCTGTCTGACTACTTCCCAGGAGTACTGGCAAGTCTAAATGTTGGCTGTATGTTTCCAGTTCCCCACTGAACAACTGGTATTTAGCAACCTTTTAAATCTGCTAAATAGAATCTGGAGCAGGTATTGAAATGGGTTTCTTGTGGTTTTAATAAACCACTTTATCATAGCGGAAATATTATCAGAAGAGTTTGTCAGATAGTATTTGGCATAGTCTAGACCTAACCAGAGATGCGGAAGTATGAAAAGGTAAGTATAAGGTGACACATGGGCAGGTTGGTCTATCATGTTCTTTGGAGATAGCTGCTTTTCAACACTTTCTGTTGGAATTCACCCTGCTCCTGTAGGACGCTTTAGAAAGTCCATTGCAGTATGTTTTATTAACTCTTCCTAATGCTATGGAGTTGTTACACAAAGTGCTGCAATGCAGAATGCTTCTATGTGAAGGAGGGATGCTCAGTTTGCTAACATGGGCTGAAGCTTGTCTCTGGCAAATGATAGGCATGGAGTCACTAATTGCAACACACCAGCGGAAACTTAGGAGAGGTGTGTGTTAGTCTTGGCTGGGTTAGAGTAAATTTTTCTTGTAGCAGCCAGTATGGGGCTGTGTTTTGCATTTGTGCTGGAATCAGTGCTGAATAGGTTGTAAAGACTGAGCTGTGCACATATTTTCAGCTGTCACTCAAGGTGTTTGATTCCTTCAGGCTATCAGAATGGTCTGGGGCCTTGGGCACCCTCACAATTTGCTGATGAGTGATCCACCAAAGGTGATCTTGACTGGACATCTGGATCCATAATGATGTCTTCAGTCAGGCTTGCAGACCTGTGTGTGGTTGTGCTTCATGTGGTAGCATTTACTGCTCCCCAAGGTATGTAGTGTACTCCATGCAATACCCATAAAACATAACACCAGGAAGCCAAGAATCTCCAGTAAAACTAATTCCAAACTTCTAATAAAGACAGCAAGATGCTTGGCTAGCCTTAAGTGCTGCAAGCTGTTATCTGTAGAAGCTGAATTAAATGAGGTTACAGGACTCTGAAAGACCTTTTAGTATTTTTGTTTAAAGAAGGGATGTAGCACAGTTATTATAGATTCCAACTTCAGCCCTAACCCAGATGAACCAAGTCTCACAATGGAAAGACAGGAGATGTCCATGCAGTACAATATGGAGATGTATGAAACACTGGAGTCAGGTCTGGCTTAGCTCCCTCCAGTACCACAAGGCCCAGCTTGCAGTATAATTTAATGTGCCCTGCTTCTCAGCAGAGCTAGCTGGCCTGCACGGAGCATTGGGCTAACTCATTAGGCCATGTCGACATACCCACAGCTCTGCCCTGGGTGCATGTTCAGCACCTGGCCTGGCAGCATTGGTAATATCTTTCTCCTGTTTACACTTGTCTTTTGGGCAGCAAAAGGACCCAAACACAGCTTCCAACCTGCAGTTTGTGCTTTCTTACTAACCTGACCTGGTTAAAACAGACAGCTTTTTTTTTCCCACTTAAACTAAACATACAGCTGTGGAGGTACAAGGCTGCTGCACAGCGATGCCCACAAACAAGTGAGAATCGTCCTTGTGTTACAGCTAGAAGAGCTCCAGGCTTACTGCTTGTCTTCCACATCTTGGCAATAAACACACCTTACAGGAACTCAGCTGCATGCAGACAAATAAAGAGGAAAGTTCAAAACAATAATTTAAGGTCCAGAGAAGGGCTACTAAGATGGTCAGAGGGCTGAAGCACCTCTGCTGTGAGGACAGGCTGAGATAGTTGTGGTTGTTCAGCCTGGAGAGTAGAAGGCTCCACAAAGACCCTATAGCAGCCTTCCAGTACCTGAAGGAGGCTGCAGGAAAGCTGGGGAGGGACTTTTTACAAGGGCATGTAGTGACAGGACAACAGGGAATGCCTTTAAATTGGAAGGGGAAAGATTTAGATTAGACATTAAGAAGAAATCCTTCACGATGAGGGTAGTGAGGCACTGGAACAGGTTGCCCAGGGAAGCGGTGGCTGCCCCATCCCTGGAGGTGTTCAAGGCCAGGTTGGATGGGGCCTTGAGCAGCCTGGCCTGGTGGGATGTGTCCCTGCCTATGGCAGGAGGATTGGAACTGGATGACCTTTAAGGTTCCTTCCAACCCAAACTACTCTATGATATGTATTCTAGCTCTTGCAACAAAGAATGCATCCTAGTCTAATAAAAATCACTTATTTAGTCCAGGTTGCTACTTTAAAAAACTCTAAAACTTCATACTCAGGGCCTCCTACATCACATTTGGTGTGAGCTGACTTTCTGGTTTTGCTACTGCTATTAATGTCACCAGCTGCCTACTAATGTTCCTATCTACCACACCTGCCTGATCTCCAGTGAGTCATCCCTTTTCTCTGATGAAGGTTAACTTACAAAGAACATTTCCCTAAAACAGCTAGATTGCTTTGATGTAGTGAATAACTAATTCACTGAATTAGGGCTTTCTGATGTTTTTGTGCATGGATGTTAGTCAAGTAACAGACAAAAATATCTTTAAAATGCTAGGTTAAATATTAGCAGAAAGTAAAGAAAGCAGCTCTACGGAGGAGTAATAATAATAATCAGAGTATCACAGAATCATGGAATATTTTGGGTTGAAAGAGGCCCTGAAAGGTCATCAAGTCCAAACACCCAGCAGTCAGCAGGAACGTCTTCAACTTGATCACGTTGCTTAGAGCTCTGTCCAGTCTGACCTTGAATGTTTCCAGATATGGGGCTTCTACCACTTCTCTGGGCAACCTGTTCCAGTGTTTCACCACTCTCATTATAAAACATTTCTTTCTTCTATCTAGTCTAAATCTACCCTCTTTTAGTTTAAAACCATGACCCCTTGTCTTATTGCAACAGTTTCTGCTGAAAGGTTTCTCCCTACCTTTCTTACAGCCCCCGTTTAAGTTCTGAAAGGCTGCTATAAGGTCTCCCTGGAGCCTTCTCTTCTCCAGGCTGAACAACCTCAACTGTCTCAACCTCTCCTCATAGGAGAGGTGTTACACTCCTCTGATTATCTTTCTGGCCCCCATCTGAACCCACTCCAACAGGTCCATGTCTTACTTTTGTTGCGGGCTCCAGAGCTGGACAAAGTGCTCCAGGTGGGGTCTCACCAGAGCAGGGTAGAGGGGCAGAATCACCTCCCTCTAGCTGATGCCCACACTTCTTTTTATATAGCCCAGGATATGGCTGTCCTTCTAGGCTGCAGGCACACATTGCTAGCTCATATCCAGCTTTTCATCCAGCAGCACTACCAAGTCCTCCATAGGGCTGCTCTCAATTGCTTCATCCTGCAGCCTGTTTTGATACCAGGAGATGCCCCAACCCAGGTGCAGGACCTCGCACTTGGCCTTGTTGAACCTCAAGGTTTACACTGGCCCACTTCTTGAGTTTGTCCAGGTCCCTCAGGATGGCATCCTTGCCCACAAACGTGTCCACATCTCTCAGCTTGATGTCATCTGCAAACTTGCTGAGGATGCACTCGATCCCACTGTCTATGTCATTGATGCAGATACTAAACTGTACTGGTCCCAGTTCAGACCTTTGAGGGTCACTGCTCATCACTGATCTTCACTGGTATACTGAGCCATTGACCACTGGTTTCTGGATGTGACCATCCAACCAATTCCTCACCCACTGAACAGTCCACCCATCAAATCCACCGCTCTCCAAGTTAAAGTGGAATCATGTCAAAGGTCTTACAGCAGTCCAGACAGACAACATCCATAGCTCTTCTCTTGTCCACTGATGTAGTTACTCCATCATAGAAGGTCACTAGGTTGGTTAGGCAGGACTTGCCCTTGGTGAGGCCATGCTGGCTGTCTTGAATCACTTCCATGTCCTCCATGTGCTTTAGCATGGCTTCTGGGAGGATCTGTTCTATGATATTCCCTGGCAGGGAAGCTGAGGTGAGGCTGACAGGTAGGTAGTTCCCAGAGTCCTCTTTTCTACCCTTTTTAAAAATAGGTGCAACGTTTCCCTTTTTTCAGTCACCAGGGATTTCACCTGACTGTCTTGGTTTTTCAAACATCATGGACAGTGGCTTAGCAACTCCATCAGCCCATTTCCTTGGGACCCTGGGACACATCTTGTCAGGTTCCACAAACTTACGTATGCTCAGGTGCCTCAGGTGATCATGAACCTGATCGTCTCTTACAGTGGGAGAGACTTTGCTCCCCTAGTCCCTGTCTTGTGCTCCATCCACTCGAGAGGTGTGGGGAAAAAAGGTTGCCAGTGAAGACTGAGGTAAAAAAGTTGTTGAGTACCTCATCCTTCTCCTTGTCTGTTGTTATATGTTTGCCAGTCATCTTCATCATGGGGCATGACCTTCCTTTTCTGACATCCTCATGGAAGCCCTTTTTATTATTCTTTATGTTCCTTGCCAAGTTCAACTCTAGCCGCGCCTTGGCCTTCCTGACCCCCTACTGGGCAGTATCCCTATACTCTCACCGGGGTACCTGCTCCAGCTTCCACTGCCCATGCATTTCCTTCTTGCCCTCTAGTCTGACTGGCATGTCTCAACTCGGACTTGCTGGTCTCTTGCCTCCCTTTCCTGATTTCTTAAACCTGGCAACTGAGAGTTCTTGTGCTTTATTTAAAGGAGATTTTATGGAAAGGGGGTTTTTAGTTTCACAGGGGCTCCTATTAACTGACTCCTTGAAGAGCTACAAGTTTGCTTTCCTAAAATTCAGGGTCATGGTTTTACTTTTTGCCTGACCCATATCCCTCATGAACAACAATAATAATGATGATAAGACTAATGTGCCTTTATGAATAACCTGTCACTTGGGATTTCTAAAATGGTCCAGAAAGTTCTGTACTTGTAGGAAGCAGTGGGTGAGCTATTAGCTCTTCTTTTTCTCTTATGCAATTCATATATACTCTGTAATTCAAATATAGCTCTAATTCAAATAGCCCCTTCCCATTATTTGGAAAACAGTGCACTGGCAGCATTTGGGTTTTGTATTTGATGTATTGGAAGCAAGGATTTATAGATGGTGTCCTAGGCTGAATAGGCAACATTTTTCTTGTTCGGCATGGTTCTTAAGGAGCTGTTTATATCTGTGTCTGTCTCTTTCTCTCTCTGACCTCTGCTCCTTTATTTTTTTCCAAAATGTGCAGTTCCCTTGTATGTTGACATCTGTCCTTTATTCTGGTCCTTACTATTAGCAGCACTTGTAGATACCATGGCTTTGCAAAGCCTCGGTAGGATTTTAAATGAATCAGGACACCTTTTCTCAGTTTCCTCTGATGTGAGATTTCATTTTAAGAATTCCATTGACAGTAGATTTGTTAGCGAGTTCAACAATTTTAAGACTTTTCTTTCTAGTACTGATGCAAAATACACATCTATTATAGAAAAGGATCAAATGGTGACATTTTCCTACTGTTGACTGTATCTGCATTTTAATATAAAAATTTTGCATATGGGGACTGTTTAAATTCCTAGTCTGGTTCACATAGACAGTATTCATATTTAGACTTTTTCTCTTACTATTCTGAAGTCTATTTGTGCCCAGATTTCACATGTTATGGAAATTTCTTTAAGACCCGTTAAGGTGGGAAGTTACAAATATCTTATTACCATGTTCATCTTATGGTAAGAAAGATAAAGATACCTTATGGTAAAGATACCCTGTGGTAAAGCAAATGAGACCCAAACTGCCTATGTCACTGTTTCTACCCTGTACATCTTGTTCTTGTTTGCTAGTCTGGCTGCAGTGAACTCAGGCAGAATGGGTTTATATGTAGTTTTTCATGTGCATTTTGCCTCTTGCTGGGCATGCTTCTTGCTTTGCACAGTGCAATCCACCTCTGCTGCACATCTGCTGTGTTCATACATTTGCTCCTTTTGTCATGCCATGTCCTGCTGCTGTACCTTCCCCTCTGTGTGCTCTTGAGGCTGTTGCTCATACCTGCTTTATTACAGATACCTGTTTTATTACATGACTGCAAAGGTCATAACTGCACACCAGAGCACTCCCACGTGCTGTAATATCTTAAGTTATTCTGTGTTAACTTATCAGCTATTTGAGCTTTATCCAGTTTGGGTTTTGAGCTTAGTTTCCCCATGACCTCATCTTTCAGCCTGTCATTCCAGCCTGTAGAGTCGCTTTATTGTCAGCTGTAGCCAGGTTACACACTCATGAATCATTCTGGAATGTCCTTGATTTCACTCATCAGAGAAGGTCTTTGCACAAAGGTGCTTTTCACTGAAAATAACGAGGTTTGGCATTGCTCAAGCAGTGTGCCTCAGTTTTTTTTTTAATTCTACTTCAGGGAACTTGTCACTGGTGATGCAGGGCTCTGTAGGTATCCCTACTTTTTCCCTGTTGCATAACATTATGTGGGCTACATCTGCCGACAGCCCTGAGATGATTAGGTCTGTTAAGTGCCTCTACACTGTCTGTTTCTCTGCGGATCTTCCAGTTTGAAAATCCATGGCAGACATCAAGTTTTTTCCAATGCTTCGCATGAAAACTCCTCTTTTAGTGTCATCAAATGTCACAGATTTTGTAGGGAAGAATGGGAAATCACAAAGCTTTCCTTACATTTGTTGTTTGCAAGTCCCCTCATGGGTATTATGCTCTCAGAAATTCAGCTCCATACATAGCAGAGCTTAGCTGTAGTGCTTTAGGGAGCAATTTGACATGTATTTCTTTAGGCAGGACCACCAAGTGCTTGTCCCTGCCGAGCTGCCTCTCTGCAAACTGTGGTGACTCTATCTTTTGCCCCTCCTGCCCTGCCTGTTGAGGTTCCTCATATATGCTGCACAGCTGTCATTGCTGCCGCCTCTTTCCAGTATCTCAAAGTGCACCCCTGAGGTGGTTAACTGGGGGACTGCTGCAGGACTGAGGAAACAAGGGGAGGAACAGGCAGCAGCTAGTGGGATGGAGTCTAGCATGGAGAGAGGAGGGAAGAGGCTTAGCTGTCACACTCAGTCAGCATTTCACCAACATTCCCACGCTGAAGAAAAAAAGAAAGAGAAAAAGGAAAAAATTTTTTTGGTGGAAAATAACTCAGAAAACACAGACAACCTTTATTCCTGGTGTTTGTGTATGAAAGGCACAGAGTCTCTCCAATTTTTCCATTGAGAAGACTTCCAAGAACTCAGTACCCATGTACATCACTCTGTTGCCAATGCCTGTATTTCTCATATGTAAAATGGCCATGGGTAAAAAGTCCCACCATAATTTGGCTGCTCTGCATTGACAGATTTTCTCCATGCAGAGACACTTTCTCTTGCACTGAGAAAGAGCCAATGACAGGAAGTTTTTTAACAGAGGAGAAAACAAAGGACTAAAAAGCTCCTGAACCCAAGTTTCTCTTGTAGGCAAGCCTGCTTTCCTTCTTTGGTAGCTCATCTTCTCTCAGGAGTTGTTGTCAGGTATTGGGAGGCTCCTTTTGCATTTCAAAGGGGACAAGGACTTGCATAGCAGATGTATCATAGGTCCTTCTGTAATAGACATCTATCTACAACATGGTGAGCTGACATTGAGGAAGGCTGGAGTCAGGGATTCAGTCCCACATACCAAGCTCTTGATCTCCTCTTTGAAGTCCTACCAGAGGTGGTTTTGAAGGGAATAAGTGTCCATCAAGGTGGTTGGCATCAGTCACAAAGGGAAACACGATACAGGAAGGCTCCCTCTGTCCCTTATCACATATACACCTTCCTTTTTTCTGACCCATGTTCCTTCAGCAGCCACCTCAAGCTGCTTTTCCTTGCCCGTCCACAGCACTACCTGGGTCTGGGAAAAGGAGGTGAGATGGAGGAGTGATGCAGTGTGTGGCCCTGCACTACCTCCGCTTTCTGGTGCTGTGAGTGAGAGTTACACCCCACTGAGGAGGCAAGGTGAACTGTGGAAACCCATGCAGGACTTGGGTTTCATGTAGATGCTGTGCCCTCTTTTTCTGCCTGATAAGTTCCTACCAGGTGATTTACAGTTGCAATGGCTTGTCTTCTGGCTTTGGAAAGCCTGGAGTGAATAACTTGGAAATTTCCACATAGAGTGAAGACCTGGACTCAATATGGGATTAAGCTGGTCACTGTCATTTTGATTTTTGCTTATTGCCCTTTAAACAGAAGGATTTGTACCTTTCTGAAAGCTTTGCTAAAGTCACCTCTGAAGGAAGAAGCAGTGCTTTGATCGGCTAGGCAAATTTGGATGGCCGTGCTGCTCTGTCAGTCAAGCTCTACACTTGAACAACACCTTTTGGTAAATATCTGTTTTTTGCAAGTAAAATTTAGATTAGGGGTTGATCTGTAGCACAACAAATACTACAAAGTACTGAATGTGAGCCTGATTGTTCTCTTATTCCACTGTGTTTAAACCTCTCTTCTGTCTTCATGTGCATTTTTGTAGAGATTCAAGTTGCCAGGCCCACTACAAAGCCTTGACCTGTTGTTCTGGTGGGGGAGGATTTATTACAACACAGATACATGGGAACATGACAAAAGAGGGAAAACTAAATCATTCCAACAAAGAAAAGGGAAGGGAGATTTTTATCTCTCCTTTTAGTCACATCAGTAAAATAGTCTACAAGGTTAATGTATCCTCTGCGTATGTAGCTGGAAAGATTTTTTTGTGTGTTGATATTCATTTTGCAATACCTTATAATAAGATGTCGCTGACAATGCTTTGGTCAGTGAGTATGTTACGGGTTGTTTATTAGGTAGAAAACTGCAGTAAATCATAGTCAGGTTGTTACTACTGCCAGTGTAATGTCTTCCTATCGATGCAGCTCAGATCTTTTGGAATTTCAGGACAAAGATATGTAAACAAGTCATACTGCTCCATGAACATATCCCAGTGATTCTTAATACATTAAATAATCACAGTTTAATCTGCTTGTCTGCTTTTAGCCATTCACATCAGGGAACAGATTTATTTTTAAATGAAATCTTACAGCTATTTTCTTTTTGACTATTCAGTTCATTCAGACTAAAATAAACAGTTTTCATACTTTAAGCCTCATATTCAGTAATTTCTAGCCGTGCAAGAGTACAAAGAGCAATGATACCAGAATGTACCTCATCCAGTTCCTTCAAAGAGCAAAACAACAGAGAGCCTCTTGAGTTGGCACTTGTTTATGCAAATTCCACTTCAGACCCTCTCTGAGAAGCTAACCCACCACAGCAAAAGGGGGAAAAAATGCTGGAGGGACACCTATAGATTGAAGAGGCATCAAAATTGCTCCCAGGAGCATCGAGGAGTGTGAGCTATGCAAGGGGGTGTTCAGTGGAACTGTTGCAGATACAGAAATAGAACTGTGTCATTCCTCTGACTGTCACAGAATAAGTGCCCAGCAAATAAAGGCCAACCAGAGCACGTCTAGGGCAGAGCTGGCAGATGGGTAATCCAATTTGTGGCACTAGAATTGATTTTTATCCAGAGTGGGAGAATGCTGTATTTCTAACAATTTTTTGTGAATGCAGAGAGTGAGTTTTAACAGTGATCAATATCTGTAAAACCCAAAGCAATGCTTTACCTTATTCAAAACAGAGCTGTTTTTCATTTCTTCTTTTTCTCAGATCACTGCAAGTCAAGCAAAGAGCATATTTTACAGGCCAGTGTTTTTGCTATTCGGTATAGACTGTCTCTGTGACACAATATTGTTATTTGATGAAACAGAAAACAGGAAACAGCTCCTTTTCAAAGACTGAAGAATGCTTTTCCAGGATTGAGCTACATCATGTGAGATTTAATTTTTCCAAGCCAGCTCGTTATTGGTATTTTAGGCATAGTAGACAAATAATAGTTGAATGAGTTAAATCATAGAATGATTTGGATTGGAAGGGATCAGGAAGGTCATCTAGTCCAATGTCCTGCAGTAAGCAAGGACATCTTCATCTAGATGAGGTTGCTCAGAGCCCCATCCAACCTGACCTTGAATTTTTCCAGGGATGGGGCATCTACCACCTCCCTGGACAACTTATTCCACTGTTCCATCACTCTCAGTGAAAAAAAATTCTTCCTAATGTCTAGTCTAAACTTCTCCTCTTCTTGTTTAAAACCATTATGCCTTGTCCTATTGCTACAGGCCCTGCTAAAAAGTTTTTCCCCATCTTTCTTACAAGCTCCCTTTAAGTACTGAAAGGCCACAATAAGGTTTCCTCAGAGTCTTCTATTCTCCAAGCCAAACAACCCCAACCCTCTCAGCCTAAATCAGATTAAAACTTAAAAAAAACCCAAGCCAATCCATAATGCAAACTTAAAACCTAAATCTAGTTAAAACTGCATTTGAAATAAAAAAGAAACATCTCTAATTATTATATAAGTAAAATAAAATAATGTGATAAAACCAACAAAAAAGAGCAATGTGTATTTTCCACTTAAGTTTAAGATATATTTCCTGAAACTGTGGGAAACTCTTCACAGAATGACTGGTGTCAGAGTTTTCTGAATTGATAAAATAGATTTCTATAGCTCTAACTTCTCATAGAATGCTTTCTTCATTTTACTGTACTTACTTCAGTATAGTTCCCTCAGAAAAATAACTAAGCAATAACAAACAAAATGGCTGGAGTTTAAAAATTAGGAATACTTACTTGGATCTTTGGGTTTCAGAATCACAGAATCACAGAATGACCAGGTTGGAAGAGACCCACTGGATCGTCGAGTCCAACCATTCCCACCAATCCCTAAATCATGCTCCTAAGCACCTCATCTACCCTAACCTTAAACAACTCCAGGGAGGGTGACTCAACCACCTCCCTGGGCAGACCGTTCCAATGCCTAACCACCCTCTCCGTGAAGAATTTCTTCCTAATCTCAAGCCTAAATCTCCCCTGGCGGAGCTTAAGGCCATTCCCTCTCGTCCTGTCCCCTGTCACTTGGGAGAAGAGGCCAGCTCCCTCCTCTCCACAACCTCCCTTCAGGTAGTTGTAGAGAGTAATAAGGTCTCCCCTCAGCCTCCTCTTCTCCAGGCTAAACAACCCCAGCTCTCCCAGTCACTCCTCATAAGATTTGTTCTCCAGCCCCTTCACCAGCTTCGTTGCTCTTCTCTGGACTCGCTCCAGAGCCTCAGCATCCTTCTTGTGATGAGGGGCCCAGAACTGAACACAGTACTCGAGGTGCGGTCTCACCAGTGCCGAGTACAGGGGGAGAATAACCTCCCTGGACCTGCTGGTCACGCCGTTCCTGATACAAGCCAAGATGCCATTGGCCTTCTTGGCCACCTGGGCACACTGCTGGCTCATGTTCAGTCGGTTGTCAACCAGCACCCCCAGGTCCTTCTCCTCCTGGCAGCTTTCCAGCCAGGTTTCTCCTAGTCTGTAGCTCTGCTTAGGGTTGTTGTGCCCCAAGTGCAGGACCCGGCATTTGGCCTTGTTAAACCTCATGCCATTGGACTCTGCCCAGCAGTCCAGCCTGTTCAGATCCCTTTGCAGAGCTTCCCGACCCTCCAGCAGATCGACACTTCCTCCCAGCTTGGTGTCATCTGCAAACTTGCTAAGGGAGGACTCAATGCCTTCATCCAGGTCGTTGATAAAGACATTAAACAGGACTGGACCCAGCACTGAGCCCTGGGGAACCCCACTTGTCACTGGCCTCCAGCTGGATTTAACTCCATTTACCACCACCCTCTGGGCCCGGTCATTCAACCAGTTTTTCACCCAGGAGAGTGTGCACCCGTCCAGGCAAGAGGCCGACAGTTTCCAAAGCAGAATGCTGTGAGAAACTGTATCAAAGGCTTTACTGAAGTCCAGGAAAACCACATCCACAGCCCTTCCCTCGTCCAAGAGTTTAGTCACTTGGTCATAGAAGGTGATCAGATTAGTCTGGCAAGACCTGCCTTTCATGAACCCGTGTTGACTGGGCCTGATCACCCGGTTCTCTTGCAAGTGCTTCATGATCGCACTCAACATCACCCGCTCCATGACTTTCCCTGGTACCGAGGTCAGGCTGACAGGCCTGTAGTTCCCCGGATCCTCCCTGCCCCCCTTCTTATAGATGGGCACGACATCAGCCAGCCTCCAGTCCAGTGGAACCTCCCCAGTCAGCCAGGACTGCTGGATGATGATGGAAAGGGGTTTGGCCAGCATATCCGCCAGTTCCCTCAAAACTCTTGGGTGGACTCCATCCAGCCCCATAGACTTGTGGGCATCTAGCTGGGCAAGCAAGTCTCTAACCACCTCCTCTTGGACCTTGGGAATCTCATACTTCTCTTCCAACCCTTGGGGTTGTGCACAGAGGGTACAATTTTCCTTACTGTTAAAGACTGAGGCAAAGTAGGCATTGAGCACTTCAGCCTTGTCTTTGTCCCCTGTTACTGTTGTTCCCTCTGCATGTACTAGGGACTGGAGATTCTCCCTAGCCCTCCTTTTGCTGTTGACATATTTGTAGAAAGACTTTTTTTTGTCTTTCACAGTCTTGGCCAATCGCATTTCTAGTTTGGCCTTAGCCCTCCTGACTTTTTCCCTGCACATTCTCACTTCCCCCCTATAGTCCACCCAGGATGCCTGCCCCTTCCTCCAGAGGTCGTAGACCCTCCTCTTCCTATTGATGTCTCTTAGGACCTCCCTACTCAACCACGCTGGTTTCTTCCCCCTCTGGCTACTTTTCCGGAACTTGGGGACGGCTTTCCCTTGAGCTGCTAGGAGTTCCTTCTTGAAGAGCGCCCAGCCCTCATGGACACCTTTGCCTTCAAGGAGTGCCTCCCACGGGACTTTTCCGACCAGCCTTCTGAACAGCCCAAAGTCTGCTCTCTGAAAGTTGAGGGCGACTGTTCTGCTAACCTCCTTCTTCATTTTACCCTGCACTGAGAACTCTATCATCTCATGATCGCTTTGCCCCAAGCGTCCTCCAACCTTCACATCCCCCACCAGTCCTTCTCTGTTCACAAACAGCAGGTCCAGGAGGGCACCGTCTCTTGTCGGTTCGCTCACCAGCTGTGTGAGGAAGTTGTCTTCCACACACTCCAGGAACCTCCAGGACTGCTTCCTTTCTGCTGTATTATACTCCCAGCCTATATCTGGGAAATTGAAGTCTCCCACAAGGACTAGAGGTAGCGATTTTGAGACTACACTCAGTTGTTTGTAGAAGAGCTCATCAGCTGCTTCTTCTTGGCTGGGCGGTCTATAGCAGACTCCCATCACAATCCCTTCCTTCCCATGGACTCCTCTGATTTTCACCCACAGGCACTCTGTCCCATCCTGATCGTAGTCCAGTTCGAGGGTATCAAAGCCCTCTCTAACATAGAGGGCTACCCTGCCTCCTCTTCTGCCCTTCCTGTCCTTCCTAAAGAGTTTATACCCCACCATGGGTACGCTCCAGTCGTACGAGTCATCCCACCACGTCTCCGCAATGGCAACGACATCGTAGTCTCCCTGCCCTACCACAGCTTCCAGCTCCTCCTTCTTATTTCCCATGCTGTGTGCATTGTGTAAATGCACTTCAGCTGGGCAGGCGTAGATTCAGCCTTCACAATAGGGCTCCTCCCCAACTGAGCAGTCCTTGACTTAACTAAGGCCACAGTGCCAGTTTGCTGCCTACCATCCTCAGCTGCACTCACCCCCTCTTGCTTAGTGGTGATATACCGGCAGGTGTTGCCAGCACACCACCCCTTTGCCACTGAAGTCTCACCTCCAGGCTCACTCCCATCCTGCCTGGCCTCCATCCCCTCCCCCCTCACATCTAGTTTAAAGCTCGATTTATGAGCTTAACTAGGTTTTTGGTGAGGGCTTTTGTCCCCCTAGCAGACAGGCGTGTCCCATCCCTGGTAAGAAAGCCTGGGGGTGCGTGGGCCTCCCCATGATTAAAGAACCCAAAGCCCCTCTTCTCACACCAGTCCCTAAGCCATTCATTAACCCGTTTCTTAGTCCTCATTTCCTGCTCCTGGTTCCTTAGTATTGGGATGGAGTTGAATATTACCTGTTTGTGTTTATAAACTAGGTATGAGGGGCTATATAACAGTTTTTAAATCTTGAGACTTTACCCACAGATTGTACTTCCTTTGTAATAAACCAGTATTAAATACAGCTCATTTTAAGGGTAGATTTACTCTTTTTGGTCTCTGCAGCTTATATAAGCATTTGTATTCCTTGTATTATATCTTCCTGAGTAACAGAAGGTAAGTAAAAGTGAAATGTAAGTTTTGCATATTATTTGTGTTGTTGTCAGTGGTTATTTACAGTTTAATTATGCACTTTAATTGTAGTTTCAAAAATAAACACAAAGTACTTATTCAACAGAATTAACAACAGTATTTAAATTGAGCTCTTTTGCTTTGCTGACCTAATTCCAGATTTTCAGAGTTTTAAACCATTTCGATATCAATATATGATTACTTTGGTATTTGATCAATACATATATAAATACTATAATTTTGGTACTTGAATGCATCCCAAGGAGGGCACCAAAGCTGGGGAAAGGGCTGTCAGGCATGTCCTATGAAGAATGGCTGAAGACTATGGATTTGTGTAATGTGGAGGTGAGGCTGAGAGCCAAACTCACTGCTCTCTACAGCTTCCTGAGGAGGGGAAGTGGAGCAGGAGGTGCTGATCTCTTCTCCCTTGTGCCCATTGTGAGGATAACATTTATTTACTGAGAGGATGGTCAAACCTTGAAACAGGCTTCCTGGAGCAGTGGTTGATGCCCCGTGTTTGTTAACATAGAAGAGGCATTTGAGCAACACCCTTAATGCCATGCTTTAACTTTTGGTAAGATCTGAAGTAGCCAGGCAGTTTGACTAGACAGTCATTGTAGATCCCTTCCAACTCAACTAGTCTAGTCCAATCTAGTATATTCTTCTTCCTACCTGCTCCCTTCCCTACCAGTACAAGCCGAGGAAGCTTCTGATCACATTTCTTCCCAGCCCTGCACTAGCAGAGAGACTGAATGGGCAGTTGTGTCCCAGCCTAGGCATTGGCTTTGCCACATTGTAGAAAGGAGGTGTGTACCTTTGCGTGGAGGTAAGAGCTATGGATAATTTTAAGACTATTGCACCACCCGAACAAATTTGCAAAAAAGTGTGTGTGAAGTAAGGTTTTTTAAATCCTTCTGTGTTCATCCAGTTGTGCCAGGGTTCCACAGAATGTCAAAACCCCACACCTCTGACTCTAGCAAAGTGTTCTTTAGTTTAGCTTGAAATAACATCCCTTGCAGTTTGGCAATTGAATGTCACAGGGCTGCAGAAAGCAGCAGCAGGAGCACAGGCTAAGCAGTCCCTGTTTCCTGAAGAGAGAGAGCTTGTAGAATGAAGATCAGGACTGACCACACACAAAACAAGAGGAAGAAGAGGTATGTGGTACCATGGGGTAATTTCCAAAGGGTGACACATATAAATGATGAGCACACATTTTTGCCTTCCAAAAACCTCCACCGTGCTTCTTGGCCAGTGATGCATGAAAAGTGCCCTCGTACCTACCCAGCACTTGTATTGCACACAGGGTGAGATGGAAAGTGGCAGCTCCCAATGCTGCAGGAAGCCTGTAGCCCTCCCAAACACAGACTTTTTCTCACAAGTAAGAACCCCTGGGGAAATGGAGCCAAGGGAAGAGCAGAGCTCACTCCCACTACAAACTTACAGCAGGCAAGAGAGCCAGGGCACAAGTGGTGCCTTGGAGGTGCAAAAGCAGCAGGCAAAAAGCCAGCTGAAAGGACCTGAAGAAACCCTGACAAGGGGCTGTGCTCCAGTGCTACAGAGGAGAAGAAACAACCCCCTGGGGCCTCCCTTTCAGCTCACCCTGGGAGTTTTAAGAAAGTTTCTTCTCCCCTGGATGCTGGTCACAAGGGCCACCTTTGTGGAGCACAAGCAGCAGTCACCCAGCCACAATGGCCCAAAGGAGCCCTGTCAAGGGGCCATGCTCAGCACTGCAGAGGAAGCAAAACCCCCCAGGGGACACTCATTAGTCCACTGTGAGGAAAAGAAACCTTCCTCGCACTGGGATCCCTTGCAGTGTCTCTGCATCCTACTTGTGGCTCTACAAGAGAAGAGGATGGCAAGCTCTGCAGGGCTCCTGAAGAGGGCATTCCCTTGATCTTCACTGCTATCTAGCTGAAAAAGCCTGACAGCCTCAGGTACCTCCAGGGGCTGGCATTTCTTCTCATCTCCATCAACTTTGCCCAGCCTCTGGTCAACCTCCCTCAGTTTCCTCCAAGTAATTCCACCAGCTGTTCTAGAACTTTCTCTCTGAAGTCTTCAGGCTGCCTGATAGGGCAGCTCTGGCAGCAGAACACAGGAGGATATCCCTTTCTCTTGCCCTAGGGCATTGTAACTGGTGTATTGTCAGGCAGCAGCATGGTGATATGGGGGTGATGGTGCACCCCATGCACAACCCTGCCCATTGTCTTTCTGCCCAGGGGACGAAGACAAGGCTGAAGTACTCAATGCCTACTTTGCCTCAGTCTTTAACAGTAAGGAAAATTGTTCCCTCTGTGCACAACGAGGGAAAGGCTGTGGATGTGGTTTTCCTGGATTTCAGTAAAGCCTTTGATACAGTTTCTCACAGCATTCTGCTTCGGAAACTGTCGGCCTCTGGCCTGGACGGGTGCACACTCTCCTGGGTGAAAAACTGGTTGAATGACCGGGCCCAGAGGGTGGTGGTAAACGGAGTTAAATCCAGCTGGAGGCCAGTGACAAGTGGGGTTCCCCAGGGCTCAGTCCTGGGTCCAGTCCTGTTTAATGTCTTTATCAACGACCTGGATGAAGGCATTGAGTCCTCCCTTAGCAAGTTTGCAGATGACACCAAGCTGGGAGGAAGTGTCGATCTGCTGGAGGGTCGGGAGGCTCTGCAAAGGGACCTGAACAGGCTGGACTGCTGGGCTGAGACCAACGGCATGAGGTTTAACAAGGCCAAATGCCGGGTCCTGCACTTGGGGCACAACAACCCTAAGCAGAGGTGCAAACTAGGAGAGACCTGGCTGGAAAGCTGCCAGGAGGAGAAGGACCTGGGGGTGCTGGTTGACAACCAACTGAACATGAGCCAGCAGTGTGCCCAGGTGGCCAAGAAGGCCAATGGCATCTTGGCTTGTATCAGGAACGGCGTGACCAGCAGGTCCAGGGAGGTTATTCTCCCCCTGTACTCGGCACTGGTGAGACCGCACCTCGAGTACTGTGTTCAGTTCTGGGCCCCTCACCACAAGAAGGATGTTGTGGCTCTGGAGCGAGTCCAGAGAAGGGCAACAAAGCTGGTGAAGGGGCTGGAGAACAAATCTTATGAGGAGCGGCTGAGAGAGCTGGGGTTGTTCAGCCTGGAGAAGAGGAGGCTGAGGGGAGACCTTATTACTCTCTACAACTACCTGAAGGGAGGTTGTGGAGAGGAGGGAGCTGGCCTCTTCTCCCAAGTGACAGGGGACAGGATGAGAGGGAATGGCCTCAAGCTCCGCCAGGGGAGATTTAGGCTTGAGATTAGGAAAAAGTTCTTCACGGAGAGGGTGGTTAGGCATTGGAACGGTCTGCCCAGGGAGGTGGTTGAGTCACCCTCCCTGGAGGTGTTTAAAGTTAGGGTAGATGAGATTCTTAGGAGCATGATTTAGGGATTGGTGGGAATGGTTGGACTCGAAGATCCAGTGGGTCTCTTCCAACCTGGTCATTCTGTGATTCTGTGATTCTGTGATCCTTTGCAAGAGGACCTATGGGGTGCTGGCCCTAAGGCCCTGTGCCCAGGAGGCCCTCGGGGCTGTCTCTGCCCTTGGTGGCCATGTACTGGACACAGCTGCTGGGCATCCCTGATGGCATCCTCTGACACTTGGCTCTCAAGGACAAACCCAATGCTGTTACTCTTCTTGATATGCAGAATAAAACTTCACAGCTCAGGAGAGTTATAAAGCAGGTATGTTTATTGCCAGTGTTGGGGGGCAAGAGGGAATTTCTCCTCCTAGCTTTCACACTGTATTTTCTAACAAGCGGCTACTTATAGTGTAAAGGCATACATATTGATAAACATGGGCTACACTCTTACAATGAGTTTGCTAAAAGGGTGTTACTATTACGATTATTTCCGTTATTGCATTATCATAAGTCCACTCTTCACCTTAGCTGAGTTGGCTGTTTCAAACCACAGAAATGGTTAGCCTTGGACAGTCTCCTTTCTCACTGAAGCACAGTTGCACAGCTTTGGCTTGAACACCTGGTGTTCCTGATAACACATTCTTGGTTTGACCAATGCCTTGTTTTGAGGAATGCCCTGTTCAATTCCCCCCTTTTCTAGCCTATTAGTAAATGCTTCTCCTTATTTAAAGGGTGTTTTCTGTATTGAGGCTTCTCTTAAAGTATTTTCCCAATTCTATCTTCTGATGAAGTTGATGTTTTTTCCATTGTTTGTAATCTTTAATAGCCCCTCTAGTACAACATATAAAACACTTAAACACAAAACACAATTATAGTCCTAAAATCATTAAAGCAACTATCAAAGCAAACAATTGTCTAAGCCAAGAAAAGTTAGGTAAGCTTTTCCCAAAGTTCGGTAAAACTAAAAGAGGTACTACCTTGCGCTGCTTTGTGTAAAACCTTGGCTTGTTTCCAGATTTCATCTATGTTTTTGTCACCTTTCCTGACTGGTCAATGTAAGTGCAGCAACTTGTAAGTATTAAGGTACATACTCTTCCCATCTGTGCCGTTGATCTATCTAAACCCATCGATTTTGTAAAACTGCTTTGCCCAATGATGTCACTTCAGTTTGGATAGCTGTGAGTGCATCTGCAATATGGTTAGTTATGATTTCCATTTCTGCTGAGATACTAACTATTGTCTTTTGAAGTTCATTAACTCCCAACATAGGTGTGGAGTTGGATAACCTGCTATACAAGTATTTGTCCAGTTTTGTGATCTCCATGTCCAATTTGAAGATGCACCCCAAACATGGGCATTTCTATATTATTTCTGGGAAGAGCTGTACATAACCAAAAATTTGCCAGTTGCAAATATGCATTTCGGTCCCAAGACTTTTCTGTTCATGTACCTAACATTATATTAATCAATGTAATCATTATTCATTTTCTTTTGTGGCTTAGAAGCCCTTTTAGTTTTGGTGTAGTGTATCCATGATGTTTGCTAAAGTTCTCTGGCCATCCATAAAAGGTATCTTTGAATATTAACAAGTATCTGTACCCCCATTTTCTTGGGAGTTCAGAAAAATGAATTTGCCTACACTTTCTAGGCATGTTTCCTTACCTAATTATTCTTAAGTGTATTCTATTTAATGTACTTCATACTGTTGATTCTGAACCATCGTATATAAAATTCCTCCCTCTCCATTTCTGATTTAGAATTTTATATAAAGGGCGTGGTTCACAGTGGGTTTTATCATGTTGCAAGTTCCCAGACTAAGCTGGTAGGTACAGTAGTTCTGCTGTCTTTTAATTATGTCCACTTCTGGGGAAGGATTTGTCCTCCAAGTTCTTGTATTAATTTCCAATCGAACTTGGATTATCCAATATCTTTTTGATTTTCTGAATTCTGACCTTTATTATCTAGGATTAGAGCTAAAGTTTGCTCTTCTTGCATTCTTTCTGCCACCCAGTTATCTGTTTCCTGGTCAGTGTTACCCCTCAGGTGTCCTTGAGAGTGCATGATGGCTACCTTGGTTGGTAACTGTACTGCTTCTAATAGGAGAAGCATTTCTTCAGCATGTTCCATCTGTTTTCTTTGTGCCATCAATACCCCACATTCCTTCCAGATCACCTTGTGAGTATGAACAACTCAAAAGACATATTTAGAGTCTGTCCAAATATCTATCTTTTGCCTTTTTACCATTCCTAATTCTCTGGTTAAGGCAATGATTTCAGCCTTCTGAGCTGAACTCCCTGCAGGTAATGACTGGGATTCGATTACTTTGTTCCTAGTAGTTACTGCATATTCAATTTTATGGGTTCCTTGTCAAACAAAGCTACTTCCATCTGTAAACCAAGAATTTTGTGCATCCTCCACAGTTCTTCCTTCAGATTTGGTCTGCAGGAGTCCATAGCTGTAGATCCACAGGCGGCGCCACCCCGTCATACCCAGAAATGTATGAAGTTCCTTAACGGTTTGAGATCTAGGAGTCTGGCAGATAGCTTCTTTCCTTGCAGTACCCAGTTCTTGTTGTTACTTGGATAGTCCATATCCCAAATTTGTCATTCATCCTTGCATCATTTGGGCTTTCTATTGAGAGACTCAATAGCCATTTAATCCAAGAAAATTCAACACAACTTGCAGTCTACTGAATACACTTAGGTCTCGTTTCAGTTGCTATTAATCTCTAGAGGGAGAACGCCATGCTTTAGTTTCTTGTGTTAATTAATTTCCAGCATTCATTGGGCAATTTTTAAAACCTTGGGATAACACTGCCCAAGTAAGTTGGGTTTTCCTACCAGAGGTAGGACTCTCTCCTTCAAATGCTTTTGACTTTTTTTGGGCTAGTGGCAGACAGAAAATGCATCTTTTAGATTTAACACTGTAAACAATATCTGGTTATTCAAATCTTTGACAAACTTTTTATTTTTCTCAAGTCCTGCACTACTTGGTAAATTTCATCCAGCTTTTTCACTAGTCAGATTCGCATACCACTATTAGTTCTATGCTGTAAAAAACGTTATTAACTGAGCTTCCTATTCCTACAATATTTTATGAGGGATCCTTTAGAGGATGTCCCTCTAAGTCCACCCGCTATTTCCTTCCTGTGTGCTAAAATACAGCCCAGAGGAGACTTTGGGGAATTTCTTTTCCTTGCTTCCCTCCCATCTCATATAACCTTATTCAGGGTCGAATCCTGCTAACACAAAGTAGTTTACTCCTTTGTTGCTATGCAATTGCTTTCCCTCACAACATGATAACTCAGACCTGTCACTTTTACAGCACCAACTGTGGTTTACAGGGAATCTGGTTCTTGTCTCATTCTAAAAAACTAGCAACAGCTAACGATTACCCATGCTCCTGGCAGCTAGGATTTAAACTTTCTCATAAACTTACTTCTGGGGGACTATTAGACCAACAATTTTTACATTTCACAATCACTGCCAGATTACAACGATTATAATGTGGGCATAAGTATACAGAAGATTTATTTCCGAAAGAACTTTCTCAATATTTCCAACTCCAGCACTCCCCCCCCCCAACTACTTTCACATAAGAATACCGACCAACTAGTTCTGATACAACAAAACCGTACCCAGGGTGCAAAATGTAACAGTGCATTTTTCTGCAGCTTTTCCACAATTAATACACCCAAAATCTAAACAATATCTCCATTTAGCTTCATATTTCCCCCGGGTGGGGGGCTGATAAGTTTATGATAATGCTGGCACTTAACACATACAAACAAATTATAACAATGACAAATCATACACAAACACAAGTAAATACTTCCACTTCATTCGTTTCCTGCCATGCCCCTCACGGGACTATGGAATTGCAGCTCGGAATTCCACAGTCACTTCACAACAATGTCACGTCTCAAGCATGCAAATCACTTATTCCAAACCACATTTAACACTCACAGCATTGGATCCAAAGTATCTGATGTTATAGTGGTTCTTTAAAATATGCACGGTACCAAACACTTACTACAAATGGCTGTAACGATGATAACACCGCATACCACTCCTGCCAACCCGGCTAGAGGAACCCAGGTTACCATACCACTCCTACCACCCCGAGTTAGGTGGTATAGAACCCAAATTACTGGTAATATCTCCCTTAGAGTACCCTCTTCCCCAGGGATGAGCAGTCACGCTCATCCCATGCACAGGACATCTCCTTGCATCTTATACCCCTTTACCTTATATGAACAGACCTGGTCTGCTGGAGATGGTCTTTGTCTGCCCCTGCGGTGATCGACCTGGGTGAGTGAAGGGAGTCCTCCAGAGAAATCTTGGGGGCACCCAGAGGAGTCCCTGTCCTCAGCAGGTCCCGCAGCTGGACAGAGAAGTCCCATCTAGGGTGCCAAAATTGATGTGCAGAATCAAACTTCACAACTCAGGAGAGTTATAAAGCAGGTACATTTATTGCCAGCACTGGGGTGCAAGGGGGAATTACTCCTCCTAGCATGCACACTGTATTTTCTAACAAGCAGCTACTTATGGTGTAAAGGCATACGTATTGATTAACATGGGCTACACTATTACAACGAGTTCTCTAAAAGGGTGTTACTATTACGATTATTTCTGTTATTCCATTATCATAAATCCATCCTTCACCTTAGCTGAGTTGGCTGTTTCAAACCACAGAAACAGTTAGCTCCTTTCTCACTGAAGCACAGCTGCACAGCTCTGGCTTGAGCACCCAGTGTTCCTGATAACACTTTCTTGTTTTGAAGAATGCCTTGTTTTGAGGAATGCCTTGTTTTGTTCTCTCAGTATATGACAGAAATCAACCCCTACAACCAACCCTTCCTCAGGTCTTGGAAAGGGGCTAGGAGGACATATTTAGACAATCTCCCACTTTTCCAGTTACCTGCACTGAGAAACCCAAGTGTGCAACCTGACATGATGAGCAGGAAATTATGCAGTCCCTGGAGAAAACCTGGGTTTGGATGAGCCCATTACAAGAAATAAGCCCTGCCACGTGTGTAGGTCAAGTCCACATTTACTTGTTGTGATATTTGATCTGGAGGGCAGCATGTGTTCATAAAGGTAATGAAGAGCTCACCAGTATCTGAATAATTATGATTATAAATATCATCCTCTTACTAGTGAGGCTGTGGGCAAGAAATGGAAAGTATTGCAAGGAAAGTGCTATCAAGAGGGTATGTTTCACTGTTCAGTGGAAACAGTGACTGAGGTAGACAATACTAGTACCTGGTTTCCCATGAGCTGAAATGGACCGATTGTATGTCCTGATGAGCACGACAAGGAGCCTATCCAAACCACCAGCATTAGTGGGTGAAAAAAGTTTTTTAATAGAAATTGTATACAGATTTCTACTTTGGAGTGGGTTTTTTATTTTTTAAAATGTGTTTTCCCCGTCCTGGTAAATGTCCTCAAATTCATCTTGCCACAGAATCACAGAATCACCAGGTTGGAAGAGACCCACTGGATCGTCGAGTCCAACCATTCCCACCAATCCCTAAATCATGCTCCTAAGTACCTCATCCACCCTCACCTTAAACACCTCCACGGACGGTGACTCAACCACCTCCCTTGGTAGACCGTTCCAATGCCTAACCACCCTCTCCGTGAAGAACTTTTTCCTAATCTCAAGCCTAAATCTCCCCTGGCGGAGCTTGAGGCCATTCCCTCTCGTCCTGTCCCCTGTCACTTGGGAGAAGAGGCCAGCACCCTCCTCTCCACAACCTCCCTTCAGGTAGTTGTAGAGAGTAATAAGGTCTCCCCTCAGCCTCCTCTTCTCCAGGCTAAGCAGCCCCAGCTCTCCCAGTTGCTCATCATAAGATTTGTTGCCAGGACCATAAAGAGCTTTTCCTTCAATATTTTTGGCTCCTGGGATCACTGTTTGCTTTACATAGTTTTGGCAAATGGTTTAAAAGTCTGAATTCTATTTTTAATACCTGCACTTCAATGACCTCTGTTTTTTCTCTTGTTTTAAATACAAAAACCCCAGTATTTTTCAAGCCTCCCTATTTAGAAATGTGGTTTGTACTTCTGCTGTAATAAATCTAGTTAGAGAAATGTTTTCTGGTACCTACCAGTTGGCCTGTCCTGGTTTTGGGAAGTTGGAACAACCTTGTAGTCAGTAAAATAGTACTTTTGCATGTTTTAGATCATATGAATAATATCTGGAACAAGGCAGTGAGGAATTGATTCATTGTAGTAGCCAGTGATGTGTCTAGTATTTTTTTGGAATGTATTGATTTCTAGATAGGCAAAAAGATGAAAAACTCTTCAGAAGAATCTTCATGGATAGCCTGAATTATGAATTGTGACCTTATCATGTTATTCCCTGTGTCCCTGAACCCTGTACCAAGGTATGGGGGTCCAATGTATTTGGGATACTTCCATTACCTGCAGAGGAAAAGCTATAGAGCTTGGTAGCTTCTGTGTCAGGCAGCCAGCCATGCTGAACAGGCAGTCCATGAAAATCCTTGTTTGGAACATGTCCCTGCAGCATGGCACACAAGAAAGGTATTGTCACAGGTGAAACATAACTTTCTTCTACTCTCTCCTTCAGCTCTCCTTCTACCCTCTACCCTAACCACCACTGACACTTACTTCAACATTGTCTTTCTTTTATCTTTCTTTCCTCTTTTCTCTTTCTCACTTTTTTTCTATTGGGTTTGTTTTCTTTATTTTAGTAAATCCAGCTTGATTTATACGCAAGGAATGTAACTGATGCAGGCTGAGTATGGCAGGCAAGTCATCTGGGGCCCAAGAGAAAAAAAATATTCTGTAGACTCAGGCTGGCTGGAGTTCTGCAATACCTTCTAGGTGTTTTGTAAGGAGATTTATTAGATGGAAGAGTGGTGCTGGCTTACCTGTAGTTCCTCCTACTTGTGATTTTGAGTTGGGTTAAAAAAAGAAGCCTCAGTTGTAATTATTTTGTGTGAGAGGAGTCCATAGTTTTGAAACAAGACTCACCATAGTGTCTCACATTAGGATCTTTGAGATTTTCACAGTTTTCCTGAGGAGGGCACATGTGTGGAAGATAGGGGAAGTTGGAGAATCACCTAAGTGGGGAGAAAAAAAAAAGAATGACAGCTACAAACTGCCTGTGCCAACAGCACCGTAACTGTTAATTTTCTCCAAACAGATAGAAGATACTGCTGACTTCTGACACTAATTGGTAGACCTTGCACTCAGGTAGGTTTCTGTGGAAAAGGTGTTTTAAAAACAAGAAATCCAAAAGCATGAAAAGCATGTTCTATTTCCTCCTAAATCTCAAGGTTGCATTGTTTATTCTTAGAGCAAAAAAAAAACCAAACCCCATAAAACCAAACAAACACCAACTAATTAAAAAAAACCCCAATAACACAACTCAACACACCAATCTCATAGGAGAATTACAATTGAAATAAAAGTTTGCCATTGATTTCACTCTCTGAGAGGCAGCAGCTTGCTGTGTTTTGCAAGAAGACTCATACAGGACAAGGATTAATTTTATTATCCTTATTTATTAATGCTTATTTTCTGATAAAGTAAGAAAAATCTTTTCTTGGAGGAAGGAATAGAATGGATGTCCCTTCATGATATGGGAAAAAGAAGGACATCTAAAAATTAGCTTGGTTTCCAAACTGGGAGCTTGCTTTTCTCCCCTGAGAGACGTTTCTCCATATGCATTGTGACTCTGAATCAGCAGAGATTCAGAAAACCTGGAAGATACTGTGGATGGGGAAAGATTAGAAAAGCAGGGAGATTCATGGTGGTGACTCCGGGAAGAAGCAGCCTCTAGCAGCAGAGACCAGAAGAGAATTAATTTCCCCTTGAAACATGGTCCTTGTGACTAATATTACCAGTGTGTGACCAGAAATCATTAGCAAGAAGAGGACTCTCCAAAGCAAGCTAAACCTAAGTGGTGCTAAGTTACTTTTCTTGGGAAAAGAGATGTCTCCAATGTTACTAAGTCCTCCTTGCCTCTATTTTGGCCTTAGGCAATGTCAAAATTGAGGTCAGGTAACCCTATTTCCTGCCCACTGCCTTAATTTGAATTTACTATACTGACCTTATTAGAAATGCACCCCAAAGGCTCATCTTCCACCCTCAGAGGCACAGACATGGTTTGTCTTGACCCTGTAAATGACACCTCAAAGCTCCATGTGAAACAAGAACATTATGGATTAGACAATTGAATTTGTTGCGCTTGTCGTATGAAAATAATTTTTTTCTTGCAGTCCAGCAAACTTTCCCTGCAGCGTGTAAATCTGAAATTATTGATCTTATTTCAACTTGTATGCAGAACCAGTAATCATCTTGAGTTTTGACTAGCAAATGTTAGCATTAAGGGCTGTGGGCATCAGATCATGCTCCGTCATTTCAAACAGGTAGTTAAACCTCTTGGCCGAATAGAAATAACATACGAATGCTATTGCATCAGTTAAAAGAAGCATTCTATTTTAATTCACTGAATTAGGTTTGGTTTTGCCAGATTTTTAGGGGTTTTTTTGTTTGTTTGTTTTTAAGTTGTGAATGTGTTTTATTTTGAATATAGACAGCGATAACATTTATTGGCATACTGCTTCTTCTTGCTGGTATCTTTTTGCTTTTTATCTTTGCCCTATCATTAAATTCAGAGTACGTTCATTCAGTTTGTTCAAGATATGGAAGTTTAAGCAGAATTAACTTTTAGTAACCCACTTAGGGTGGTGAAGCAGAAAGTTTACATTTTAAAGATGGAATTAGGCTTTGGGCAGTGTAAAAAAATGACTGGGAAAAAAGCTGGTGAAAGAAGGCCTTGGAGTATATCTTGGAGAAGAGAGGAGAGAGGGACATGTAGGAAGGAGAATTTGTGGCTTGGTTTGGAAGAGAGGGATCCTGAGGGAGGGGAAGTGTTAGCAAGATGGTTTGTTAGGAGAGTGAAATATTCAGGAAGCAGAAAAAGACACCAGGAAATTTTAAAAAATAAGAAATGAAGCTGAAGTGGTTTCCGTAGAAGTACCCATCAGGAAAAAATAGGAAAAAGTATGTGTCTTGTTGAAGAAAAGGGATTGGGAAGAAGCATATTTGTGGTCCTCAAAAGACCTTTCTATATAGGAGGATGGAGAGAAACTTGTCAAAACAATGGGAAATGTGATGGGTTTGGAAGGGCTGAGGAAAAGACAGGGAATTTTAGGGAATTAAAATAATACAGGGAAAGGAGGAAGGAGCTTTAATCTCAGAAGCAAGATGGGCTTGCAGAATAGCAGGAGAGAATGCAGCACGGACAGGATCATCCAAGGGGCAGAATGGGAGGAGCAAAGCCTGAGTGGGTAAGAATAACCAGGCATAAAAAGAAGGGCAAAGTAGCAGAATTTAGAGGAAAATGGGCTTTTAGAAGAGAGGACGGTATACACTCCTTCTCACCACCACTTTATTCTTTTCCACCACCCTATTGATACTTTACTTTTTTGTTATCTTCCATGTCTGCTTCTACTTTTGCCATTTTATCCATGCATCTGTGCATCCATGCATCCATCCATCTTCACTTATCAGGATGAAGTTCAGAAGGCATCTTCCCTGTGTCTCATTGACCTCAGCTTGAATCCGGCAGATATTTTAGGCAGAGGGTTAGCTGCAAGATTTCTGGTAAACTAGAGATGAAGTGTTCTGTTTTCCTATTGCCCAGGCTGTATTACTTATCATCTACTTCCTGGAAAAAGTCTGTATTTGCCTCTTTACTTGAAACAGATATTTGTCTCCCAAACAATGCTGGATTTTCAAATTAGTTTTGTTGGTGGCTCTTCACATTTGCAGACAGTTGTAAATCCTTCTGTGGTGAGGGAAACTTCATATGCCACTGGGAAATGAAATAACAAGAGACTGTATGCAAGGATCAATAAATATAAATGCAATTGTAACAAGTGAGAGGAAATGGTGTAAGAAGGGGCACTGGCTAAATTGGGCCTCTGAGTGAGAATGATACCTACACTGGAAACTCTTACTAATATCTTTTACTAGAAAAGCCTGTGCAGTGCAAAGTAATCATCACTGACCAAAACTTAAGGGACCAACAGACATTGCACGAGTTAAAAGGAAAGTTAGAAGTTAGTGCTGTAGATGTAGGAAGG
This sequence comes from Clamator glandarius, assembly GCA_033459285.1. Taxonomy (NCBI): domain Eukaryota; kingdom Metazoa; phylum Chordata; class Aves; order Cuculiformes; family Cuculidae; genus Clamator; species Clamator glandarius. Next base: position 6,479,481 of record JAUNZM010000329.1, on the reverse strand, counting down.
GATTTTAAGAGTTTATAAATATCAGGATCCATAGAGGTCAAGAATCTGATGATCCCAGAGGGACAAATACAGAGCTATTTGCAGACAATTTGCAGATTGGGCTCTTACTGATCTTGAAAATATGAATTATAGTTATTGGAAGCAGTAGGTAAGAAATATAGGATTCCATGTGTTCTAGGAAGATGCATAAGTAAGTATAATATATGGCAGCATTTGGTACTGAATCCCTCAAAACCTCAAAAAGATTCTTATATAAATGAATCGGAATGTGTTTGAAACAGGTGCTGGAAATCCCAAAATCGTGTGTGTGTGTTTTGAGGGTTTAGTTGGTTGGTTGTTTTAGTTCAGCAGCAGCATATTGACAAGTACAGAGCACAGTTGTGATTTTTCAGTGTTAGACAGATACTAACTGCAGCTATAGCAGAGCCAAACGAGGCCTGGAAAGAAGATTCTGTGACATATCAGAGAAGCAGCTGGGTCATTTGGTATTTACTGGAGAGTATGTGGAGGATTGAAATTTCATGAAGGCTGCTATAAGACAGAAGGGCAAGAAGCTAAAGGTGTTCACCTGAGAAATGTATGTTTATGAAGAATACTTCCTTAAGTAGTGAGCCAGAACTTAACATCATTATTCTCCTGCTTGCTTGGTAAAATCAAGGAGGGAGTAAAAGGACAATAGAGAGGAGGAATGGCTACTGCCACTGGGACGAGGTGGCCTCTACTCTAGAAACAAGGACAAGTACGCAGTTTTTAAACCTTCTCATGAGCATTTTATCCCAGGGTGTCCCAGTGGGATCAAATAGAAAAAAAAATCCTAAAGCTGTTCAGAGAATATAGAGCAAACATAGGTTTTCATCAAAGAAAGGAATAATCCAGAAATCACTCTGCAAAATGAGGGTGAAAAGCAATTTGGTGTATTACTTTATGATATAATTTATTAAGCAATTTACTATTTTAATTCTTGACAACTGATTCATTAATTATTATTCATTAATATAGGGTTTGTACAGTAAAAAAAGGTTTCTTGGGAGTTAAAAAATCAGGAATTTAAGATATCAATCAGTCAATGCATTATACTTGATTAAACCATTTAGATTTCCATGGGGAAGAGCCTTCATGAAGATGAAGTAGATCCAGTAATGTCTGAAGCTTAGGAAGAGGAAAATCAGGTAACAGATGGAAAAATACTTGCATGTGCTTACACTTAAAGTTAAGATCAGAAAGGAAATAAAATGGTCTCCCCACGCCTAAGCCTCGTTGCCTAATAAAAAATAAAAAGAATCCATCTGCCACCAACTGGAGGCTGAGCCAGACCCAGAACAGGTGTTTGTAAGTCAAATGAAATAGTAAACAAAATTAGTAAGCAAAATGTCTTTAGAGCAGCACAGATGTGTTTGAAATGTCTGGCTCTGTCAGGCTCACAGAGCATTTTCGTGGGCTCCATGCAGGGGAATGCAAGATTGTTAGTACCTACTCGAGTTTCAGATAATTTTATGGGTTATCTAACTTATACCTAGAAATATCAACATATATTTATTTGAAAACAGTTGACCAAAATGCGAGTGTTAACATGGAACACATTAAAAAAAGGATGACAACAGCTGTTGCATCATGTACTCAAGGCTCAGTAGATACATGCAGAAGTAATCGTGTTCCCCAGCAGCACATCCTACTGCAGCTCTTAAGTCCATCCACCATCTGAGCCAGAAAAGTATTAGAGACTTTGATCTCCTCTAATTCTGCTCCAGGCATGACAGAGCTGCACCCTCCCTCCTCAATGCCCTAAAGCAATGACAATTTAGTCTGGAAGTTTTCTTCAGGGTGACAAATTTTTACTGAATATAGCAGTGAGATCTGGCAACGGAATAATTTGTAAGTAATTGGAAGCATCAGAACATGTTTAATAATGTGCAGTTTTGCAGATTATGTATAATGTGAGAACCTGACAAACTTCTAGTTGCCATGACAGCTTTGTCAGAAAAACTGTGCATACTTTTATATGGAAATGATGACAGAAGCGATGCATGTGTTTTAAGTAATCAGTAGATGAGACGATACTAGGACCGAGGAGGGAATTTGGCATCCCAAAAAGGAAAATGTTATAAAATGGAGGGAAACAGGGATCTGGGATGCTGAGGAGGCTGTTAGCCTGGGGTTTCTGTGGGTAGGAGGGACCGATAGGAGGAGAAGCAGTGAGGAAATGCCCAGGAGCAGCGGTTATTGATAAACAGTAGTAGTTCTCAGCAGGAGGACACAGAAAAAAAATTAAAAGCTGTTCAGAATGTGAGTGGCAAGACAACACAGTTAAGAAGCATAAAAATAGCTGTTAGAGCATTGTGTGCCAGGCCAATACATGAAAATCAAGTTTCTGCATATTATACAGCGCCTTACTTTGATACCAAGGTTACAAGCAGGATGTAGAGCAGCCCAGCATGGGGACAGGGAGGGAGGAAACCACAAGATGCTGGAAAAAGGCAAAATAATAAATGTGAACTGATGGGGGAAAAATGAGTCCTCAGGGATGTGCTCTGTTCAGAAGGAAGGTGGATGCAAGAGGACAGGATTCATCCCCATGCCTGTGGCAGTGCAGAATAGTCTGCATATTGGCAGACAGAATGGAGGCGTTCTCCAGTCTGTGTGGTACAGGTCCATGTTCTCCACTGACATGGGCATGTGTTTGGAGAAGCTGCTTTAAGGTGCTGGACGGTGCAGAGCCCTTGGCCTGCACATTGCAGCTACAGAAAGAACAGGGTAACCTGTGGTGTAGAACATATCCAGTGTGCAGCACAAGCCCAGTGACATGACTGATGGGGATTTTATTTAGCAATCAAACAAGTAACACAAGTAGGAGACAATAAGTCATTGGTACAAGTCCTACAACATTCACCTACTGACCTTCTGTTATTGCTCCTCTGAAACTGCAGGTCAGCAGGACAGAGTCCTCTTTCCTCTCCGGTCAGATGTGACGAGTTAATAAGCACATAGCTAAAGGAACTGATAGTCTGAGAAGTCCGTGTCTCCACAGAGACGTAGATTTGCTAGGAAATTTGGTTTGTTTAGAGCTACCCCATATGTGATCAGAGTAGCTACTGTGCGGAGGAGTTCAGTGAGCTTTTTAAAAATAAAATGACATTATAATACTGCTGGTCATTCACATGCCTAAAAAGTGTTAAAAGATGGAGCCAGGGCGGAGATTTATATTGTGATGCTTATTTATTAATGCAGTTTTCCCTGAGACAGGGGAAAAATATGTTTTGTAGAAACCTTTTTCGCTTCCCTGGAATGGAAGAAGAATGACATCTAAACATCTCCTATTCACCTGCACTTGGAATGCATATTTTCCCCAGAGATGCATTTCTCAATCTCATGACATTCTGATTGCTTAGAAGAAGCTCCAGTAGCCAGTTTCTTTTTCCCATGAAAGCAGTTTGAATGAAACAGCAGCTCTGTTGTATGTTGGTGCCCTGTTTCTTTCTTGATATCAAGAAATTCTGCTCTTATTTATCCACCCAGAATATACAGAAAACGAAAGAAAAGTAAAAATTTACCAGGGGCAATTCTTGCTTGATGTGTGCACTGACAGGCTGTTGTTGATTCTGCTTTCTGTAAACCAGGATCTGAACTATTAGGAAGAAGATTTAGATAGGTGAGGGATCCAATTATGATGGTTATTCCTTAATTCCTGTTTTAGCAAGAGGTAGGAAAAGGAATGTTTGTGGTGGAGCTGCTCTGAGTTCTCCCTTCTGCTCATCAGTCCCTGTGAAAAAGACAGATCTATGCTCTTTGGCTCTATACCCCGGGCAAACATCCCTCCTTCTGACTAATATTCTGCATCAGTGAGGTTTAAAATATGCCAGAGGGTCAAAGGCCTGAAGTCAGGGGAGACTAGAAAAGCAGGGAATGGAATCATAGAATGGTTTGGGTTGGAAAGGACCTTAAAGATCGTCCAATTCCAACTCCCGAGCCATAAGCAAGGACACCTCCCCCTGGACCAAGTTGCCTCATCCAACCTGGCCTAGAACACCTCCAGAGATGGGACATCCACAACTTCTCTGGGCAATCTGTGCCAGTGCCTCAGTACCTTCACAGTAAAAAATTTCTCCCTAATATCTAATCTAAACCTCCTCTTTTCAGCTTCAAACCATTGCAGAGAGGCTGTTTTTATGGGAAAGATCAGACAAATACAAACCCGGAAAATTTTGATATTTCACTGCCCTTAAGGTCTAATTTATCAGCCCTGTAGAAAGAAAATTGTTGATTGGGAGCATGATATCTAGCAGTTCCCGCAGCACACAAATACTGATCTAATGATAGTGCTAGCAGCCTGACTTCTTTTTGCAAAGATAAGCAATGACCAGTTTACCAGCCCCTACACTTTCTGGCCCGTGGAATTGTATCATTTTGGCATTCAATGCCAAGAGAACAGTCAGGGCTCAGGGAACACAGAAATGCCCTTCAGTCATGATTTCTTCCCAATGCCTTGTGCTGTGCATCCTCTGTTGGGGTCTAGCCAGCATGGTCCTGAATCTACTTTTAAGACTGCAAGAATACATATCATGATGCATAAAACCCAGTAACAAACTGATTTTATGGTGGGAAGATAACACTTGTTGAGTTGGCATATAGCAAGTCTGAGGAGCTGCAGTGTAGAGCCCAGCTGGCTCCATCTCTGAGCAGCTTATAGTTGAGATTAATGGAAATCTTTTCATTAGTACTAAAAACTCTGGGGGCCAGTTCTTCTCAGCTAGTTGTTTCATCTGGACATGTTGCGTATCTTTACACAGAGAGCAGGTTGCACCTTGGATTGGTGCTGACTTCAGACATTGCTTATATGACCCTGTTGCCAAGTTTGGTTAATCTCTTTCACTTTTTCATAGAGGAAGAAATGAGAGTTTCAGAGGAACTGGACAAAGCAAGAAAACCAGCATCATCTTCTTTCATAGAAACATAGAATCATAGAATGTCCTCAGTTAGAAGGAACCCATGAGGATCATTGAGTCCAACTCCTGACCCTGTGTAGGACAAACCCCAAATTCACATCATGTGTCTGAGGGCATTGTTTGAACACTTCTTAAATATTGTCAGGCTTGTCACCAGGACTACTTCCCTAGGGAGCCAGTTCAGTGATTCATCACCCTCTGGGTGAAGAACATTTTCCTAATATCCAATCAAAACATCCCCTGGCACTTCTTTCTGCCATTTCCTTGGGTCCTATCATTGGTCACCAGAAGGAAGAGATCAGCACCTGCTCCTCTTCCTCCCCTAATGAGGAAGCTGTAGACCACAATGAAGTCTCTTTTCAGTCTCCTTTTCTCCAGGCTGAATAGGTCAAATAACTTTAGATGCTCCTCATAAGGCTTCCCCTCTAATCCCTTCATCAACTTTTTGACCCTCTTCTGGACACTCTCCAGTAGCTTGATATCTGGTTTCACAGGTGCACTTTTGTTTTTTCTCTCAATGTGCTCACTAGCTGAGTCTCAGAATTGTTGAGAAAGCATTTTTGAAAAGCCAGTTGTAGGTATTTCCTTGCTTTTGGCTATATAATGCTGTATTTCAAAGTGTGGCCAACATCTTTCAGCAATGACCTAGGAAATCTGGGAGGCTAATACCAGGATGATGAGAGAATCATCTCTGTTCTAGCCCCAGCCACTGAATTATCCTCCATTCTCAGATTTCCTCTTCCTTCAGTCCCTGAAGCCAGGGTGACACAGAGCTGTGTATTTCTCACTGTATGTAGAGAGACAGTTATGGCTGGTTCTGCCAGAGCAAGACTGAGCTATGATGATTATTGCTTCTTCAACATCCAGGCCAAATGGCTCCAATTTTTAATTTTTTTTTCCAGGAATCCCTGCATTTAGTTCAGAGAGGGATGTCTGCGGAACTAAGGTTTCCTTCCTGCTTCCTCCTGCCAAGTCCTCTGGTGTTTCCATTTAGCCTACTGCTCCAGCTCCCCCATCCTTTCTATTGCCTCTCTCATCCCCTTTTTTTCTCTGCTACATGCTGCCACTTACTGATGCAATAAGGCTAGAGAGAAGCAGCATGTTTGGGAGAAGAGAAGGTGCCTTTGCTTTCCTGGGCTTGTCACACCTGCGGTTCAGCACTTATTCTCTGGAAAGGATAAGAGGAAAATAATATTATTGAGACATCCCAGCAAAAGCCAAAACCAGTCTTTAATCTCATCAGCACATGGCAATGTGGGAAATGACTGAGTAATTAGAGAAAAACATGTCTTTCAGTTTGCTTTGAATGCAGAGTGTATGGCAACCTCTTGATTGCAGAATCAAACAATTGGATTTTCATATTACTACTTATTTGTTTTCTACGGTTTGGTTTTGTGGATTGCTGAATAGGGCTTGCCATGCATTTGAATTAAATGACTGAAATGAGTAAATCTCCTGAATGACATTAAATGCAGTTTCTTGGCTCTGAGGATAACTTATACCCTCACTAATGTGGCTTGCTTATGACACACGGATTACATTGCGTGCTCCTCCAAAGCAGAAGAAGAGGGTTTGAAAGTGGCAAGTAGAGCAGAGATAGTTTTGCAGGGTTTGAAAAATGGTTTTAACAGAAGAGGGTAACATCACTCAAACAAATAATGTCCCTATTTGTCCTAATTTTGCACACACATGTGGGCCTGTCCCCCTGTGTCCCACTGATTCAGAACACCAGCCTGAATGCCAAGGCATCTGTGGACATCGAAAGTTGCCAGGCACAGCAGGATTGATCTCAGTGGCCTTCTCTGCATTCCCCTGTGAGACAGCCAAGCCCAATACTTCCACTCTCATATGAGTAAGATGTTATTTGGACAATTTCATACCTGCATGCAAAGCCTCACTTGTGTGTGCGACTGGAGTTTTGCTTCTATCTGTCTCAGCCTGTGCCATTCACTGGTATAAATTAAAGTGATCCTGGACCATTTACAGTGGTGAGGTGTGTATTTTTTCAGGTTTTTTATGCTCTTGGCCCCATCAGCAGCATAGCACTTACTCATGGTTATTCAGGGCTCTGTAGACAAACATCACAACTCAGAGGAAATACATGCGTAATGCAAATCATAAATGATTTGGGCCGAAAAAACAGATCCAATGTGTTAATCTTTGAAGAACATATGAGGAGATCTCTGTTGAGACCAGAGGAAGGTTGACAAGAGTAGCAGGCTTGCTGAGGCCTGACCTAGCTGCATCAGGTCCCTCAGGGACACTGTGCTACAGCCACTGGCCCCAGAGGAGAACCGGCTGATGCACCAGCCAGAAAAAACACCTAATGATCCAGAACAGACCATAAGGACAAAGGTCATTGCTAAGGAATGTAGCTAGAAAAGTGCCAATAGTGTACTGATTGTTCTTCCTCTTCCCATGCCCTGCGGTGTCTAATTGTAATTGCTTACCCTGCAGGAAAATATTATACTATGGGAGCGCAGAATCCTGAACCCTAAGGGTTTTGATGATGAACAGCATCCATGTAGAAATAAGTGGCTTTCCAAAGAGGAACAATACTTGTCTTATACCTATGCCCAGCAAGGGGGATTTTATTTGAAAGCCTGGCCTTCTTCCACGCTCAGTTGCCTGTAATTCTCTTGGAAGGATTTTCTCATTCTTTCTAGGATATGTATATAAACGACATTTCTTGCTACGGGGCATTTGGACAGGCTCTATGTAGTTTCAACACACAGATTCATTGTCTGTCAAAGCTCACACACGGACCTGGCTTCCTCTGTTTCGTGCTAGGAGAGTTGACAGAGGAGTGTGTTCCTCATAGCAATTTGAGGACCATTCTGCTGAACAGCCCAGCAACTCATGCAGTAGCACTGTTAAAACTACCAGTGACCTCTAACAACCACCACAAAAGAAAAAAATTAAATTAGAACATTCTCTTAGAGGAGGCTTATCATATTTTTGGCAATAACTAATGCTTTTATTAGCTTTTAACAAGTATCAGTTTTCCTTTCTGTCGACACAAGCCTAAGGATGAAACCAGCCAAAAACAATAGAAGTCTCCTAAAGGCCTCCTTAATTATTTCCATCAAATTTAAAAAGAAGTAAGCAAACAAATTAGTGTTGAGGCCTAAAAATAGAAAAGCTGTGAGAATTAGAACTTTATGGCATATTCTGTGAATATCTTGACAGGAAATAAAAAAAGGAAAAAAAAAAATACTGACACAAGCTGTTTAAACTACAGTACTTTTCTCTTTCAGCCACTTTGGAAAACAATTTTCTTCCTCACTTACACAATTGATTTCTTTGCCTAAGCTATCTTTTGGATCCTTTTATCTAACAGCAAAATAAAAATTTCCCTATACACTAAATTTGTGTAAAGCCTCTGAATATCCCCTATCTTTTTCTCTAAGACGTTATGCTGTGTTGCAAATGTCATTATTGACTGTATAATCGCCCAGAGTCAAATACAATTTGTTCTGTGATAAGAACACATTGTTTGTGCCTCTGTAGCTCTCTTTTCTGCATGGAAAGCTCATTGTAAAATGCTTCCCACAGGAGAGATCAAGTGTGCTGGGATCTGCAGTATCACTCTCTAGCTCCTTGTTTTTTCCCCAAAACTTGTGGAACTCCAGATAAGTCTGAAACAATTTCCTCTTCTTTTCAAGCGTGATAGGAATGGGTCAATGGTGTCTAAAAGTATTAGGGTTACCAGGAACCACTAAGCAGAGGCTCATCCCCACACAAGCATGTTCTTCATCAAACTAGCACTACTGTTGGCAAAAAGTGCTAGCCTGGCACCATTTGAGATTAAAAATGGTTAGACGAGGGGCTGGATATGTCCTCACCTACACACCATTGAGCAATGAGAGAAGAAGCTTTCTCAACACTCCTTGTTAGGGCGGAAATCTAGGAGAACACATGAACCTCTTGAAGGAAGTTGCCAACTGGAGAATAACAGCTAGGGAGATTAACATTTATGCTTGTGTGAGAAGCACACGTAAAAAGCTGGACTGGGAATGTAGCTGACAGAACACAACAGATTGTGCTTATTGTTACTTCAGCAGGCGTCGAGTTCAAAGGCAGTGGCCTCCTACCCAAGAGGTATGAGCTGAAGAACCAATACATGATTGCTGTGTCTCAGCATAGCTACCAGCATGGCACTGTGTGTGCTTTTTCATGTGAAAAGCTGCCCTGTGCTTAGATGGTTTGTTGCATAAAGGCTCAGAAGCCAGTTACAACAGCCACGAGAGAGGAAAAGGTTCTAGGATGCAAAAGACCAGTATCACAGTCCTTGGAGTTGTCCTTAGATTGATGTCATTTCCCTGTTGTGTCAAAAGTAACAAGACTGGTTATTTATGTCCCAAGTAACTGTGTGGGTTTTCACTCATAACAGCAAGGATGGCATAGTCATCAGCTCAGATTCTTTTTTCTATATGGGATAAAATATGTACAGGGTTAAAACTGCTCTTTTAATTTTTAGCAGATGTGAAATTTCAGTATGAAGGAGACCAGAGTTTTAAACTAATTTAAAAACATGAGCAATATGTTAATTTTGAAAAAATACCAACAGACTGGAAATAAAAAAAATATCAGAGGGAAAATAAACCTACCAGTTAATTTAGGGTTTATCTTTTTAAGCCAAAGAGAATTAACATGTTTTTTACTTCACTTTTCTGCATTTCTTTGTCTTGTAACTATTAATGGGTTGCTTGGAGACACGGTGCAGCAGTCAACCTTACGGCCAGTGACACGGCTACTGGCTCCATTCTGTGACCTCAAGAATGAGTAACACTTGGAGATCCTGGAGCAGGAGAAAGTGGCTGTGGTCATACATTGGTAGTATAATGTTTCTTTTCTAACTCAAGCTTCAGAGAGAAAATGAAGGATGCAGAAGACACAAAGACAAAGAGGATGATGTAAGGTCTCAACAGTCTGTAAGGAAATAAATATATCTAACTTAGCGTAAAAAAAAAAGCACAAAACAATACAGGACAAGAGAACTGAATTTCAATCAGGAACAGGACAGAGCAGGTAACAGAAAAACATTGTCTCCTCATGGGAACAGGAAAGCCTTAACTCAAATAGGGATGAGAGGGTCAATCTCTTCAATCTTATTACAGGCCACCTGAGAAGAAGTTTAAGGTGCACTGACCAGGCAGGCGGGCAGGCAGTGCAGGTAGAAATGATCAACTTACCTGACTGAATAGTGTAATTTTCTCTTAAAGTTAAAATGAAAGGAAATAATCAATTCTCCCATCACTACATGGATTTTCCTGTCTGGGAATAAACCCCCGGTCTTCCTGGCAGCCAGGAGCCAGCCACACTGCTGTGTGACTGCCAGGGGCCAGAAGGCTGCAGAGGTGGAGATAAAACATGGACACTGAGCATTGCTAGTGCTGGAAGGAGTGGGCAACATAAAATGTTCATAAAATGAAAAGCCTTGGGTTGGATCTGACTTCTGTCAGGCATCAAAGCCCTGTGGTAGGACAGGTCTTTGCTAAAGCTTTCCCTTGGTAAAGTTAACTCTGAGTCGTACATGTAACAAGGATTATACATCATGAAAGCGTGCCCGCTAAATCCTTAACACCACCCTGGAAAAAAGCACTCTGAAGACAGCAATGAAAGGAGGGATCAATTGGTGCAGTAATTAAACCTAAAGGTTTAAGCCATTCTGAAAGATTTGATGAGAACAATACAGTATTTTTGGTGTGTTGTGTTCGTGAGGGGCTACCATGTTTGCAAACATGTGGAAATTTTTGTCTTGTTGAAATTATTTTCTACAGAGATTTTTTCAAATGTAGGCTATCCAAAGCTTCTATTAGCTTGAATAACAGAACACTAAGCTAATATGCTACTTATCTATTATCTCTTCGCACTTAAGACAGTTCTCTAAAATCCTTAAAGGTAAATTTAGGATCTCTGAGAATCCAGGTCACAAGGGCAAATGGCATTTCAGCATTTCAAAATACATATGCTGAAATCCACTTGGCCTGTTGATGTCCTGGAAGATAGCTAGGGATGCACTTCCAGACTTCAAGTTGTCTTTATTATTTTATGTTTTCTCAAATTGTGACAGTTTCCATGTATTTATGAACAAGAAACCTGAAGCACTCTCCTCCTGGAAGACTAAAGTAATCATTTTGAATTTTAGTTTCCTTCTCATTAAGGGAATATAATCTCAGGAAAAATTATCTTAGTTATGCAGTTGAAAGGCAGTGTAAAAACTCTTTGCACCTGCAGGTACTTTTGGTAAAGTACTGAAATCTCCAAATCAAGGACCTGTAGTTATTTTCTCTTAGTGTTTATTTACACAGTTTTTATGAACCACTTCTGCAAGAGAAGCTGCAATGCCTTGCAATAACATGTTCTCGTCCTGTGGGCCAGCTGCCACCTATTCTTTACCTTGACTTCAATGTAGATGATACAGTTAGGATGCTTATTTTAGTGGGGCTTTATTTTTGGTCTCACACATGTTTTACCTAGCTATTACATTAATCGGATTTTTCTCCTGAAAAATAACCAGCCCTTAAAGGTTTTATTCTACCTCCTAAAACCATAGGATAGACTCGAGCTAAATTTGTGCTGGAGAGATGAACTTACAGCTGCTTTGTCCTTGGCAACATATTTGATCTTGTGCCTCTGTGCAACCACTTAACTCGGAGAGAGCGCCTCTCAGTGATGGCAGAGCAGATCTCACTGATGGGTAACAAGATGCGGGAAATGAGGCTCAGTACTGGGTCCAGCCCTGTTCAATGTCTTTATCAATGACCTGAATGAAGGCATTGAGTGCACCCTTAGCAAGTTTGCGGATGACACTAAGCTGGGTGGAAGCGTGGATCTGCTGGAGGGTAGGGAGAACCCAAAGGGATCTGAACAGGCTGGATCACTGGGCTGAGTCCAATGGCATGAAGTTTAAAAAGGCCAAATGTCGGGTCCTATACTTGGGTCACAACAACCCTGTGCAGTGCTACAGAATAGGAGAAGTCTGGCTGGAAACCTGCCTGGAGGAGAAAGACCTGGGGTTGACAGCAACTGAACATGAGCCAGCAGTGTGCCCAGGTGGCCAAGAAGGCCAGTGGCATCTTGGCCTGTATCAGAAATGGCGTGACCAGCAGGTCCAGGGAGATTATTCTCCCTCTGTACTCGGCACTGGTGAGACCACTCCTTGAATCCTGTGTTCAGTTCTGGGCCCCTCAACACAAGAAGGATGTTGAAGCTCTGGAGTGAGACCAAAGAAGAGCAACGAAGCTGGTGAAGGGGCTGGAGAACAGGCCTTATGAGGAGCGGCTGAGAGAGCTGGGGTTGTTTAGCCTGGAGAAGAGGAGTCTGGGGGGAGACCTTGTTGCTCTCTTCAACTACCTGAAAGGAGGTTGTGGAGAGGAGGGTGATGGCCTCTTCTCCCAAGTGACAGAGGACAGAATGAGAGGGAATGGCCTCAAGCTCTGCCAGGGGAGGTTCAGGCTGAACATTAGGAAAAAAATTTTCACTGAAAGGGTCATTGGGCACTGGAACAGGCTGCCAAGGGAGGTGGTTGAGTCACCTTCCCTGGAAGTGTTTAAGGCATGGGTGGACGAGGTGCTGAGGGGCATGGTTTACTATTTGATAGGAATGGTTGGACTTGATGATCTGATGGGTTTTTTCCTACCTGTAGATAATGATACAGGATATTCCACTTACATCTGCTAAGCTGGCAGTTATCAACAAGACAGGCTTTTTACTTGCAGTATTAAGACCCTAACAGAAACCACAATGGCCCTGTTTTACCATGGAATAACAACTGAAACAAGATTGTATGTTGAACATATTTACATATTCAAAACATATGAATGCTATTTTTCTAAAAGGGTACTGGCCCTCCATTTTGCTTCCTTCTCTGTCTTATCCATTTCTATTTTTGCTTCTCCATATTTTGCTGGTGCCTTCTTTCTAGCATGTTGTCCATCACAGGCTCCAGAACAGATTCCATCAGTGTCTTCTTTCCCTTTCCTCATTTTAGATGATAAAAAATATTAATCATATTTCACTTAGTATTCCCATTTGACACCTGCAGTAGAAAGCAGAATTGGCAAGCTACTCAAGTCATGGCGAAGGTATTGTTCAGAGCCCATGACCATCCTGGGTTACTGTGTCGGAGACACATGCCATGTTCTCTGAAGTTGTTTTATTTTGTATAACATTTTCACTTGCTTGCAGCATGCTATTTTGAAGCCATTTCAGTCTGTTCCTTGCTGTTATGAGCACTATATAACATCTGCAAAATTATTGTCAGTCAGTGAGATATTACCAAAGGTTATAAATAATGGTGGATCTGAGCTCCAAAATGCAAATCCAGATCTTAGCCGTTCAAATACTTTGGTTCAGCTTGTTAAAAATACTATTCATAGCAATCTGGAATTCATCAAAGAAAGATTTTCCTTCTCTTGTGTATGTTCTAATTCATGTTGTGGATTTAAATATATTTTTTCAATAATTACAAAAAAATCAGTATGAATTTCTTTCTGCCTTATGCTACAGCATACCTAATTAACATCCAATTGAGGATGAAAGTAAGCTCCCTCGTGCAAAAGTACCTCTGGAGGCAGAGTCTGATCTGCTACATTTTTTATTTTGTTGACATGAGAATCACCAAGAGCAAGGTTTGCTCTTGCGACACAGACTGCACTTGTTATGCTGTCAGCCAAAGGAAATGTTAGGTGCAAACAGAGATGTTTAACTGAGAAACTGCTAACATAATAAATATGAGACTCTGTGACACCATTTATGCAATTATTTATCAAAATATGTTTGTTCCTTATGGTTTCTAAAAGATATTATAACAGCTTTAAATCCTATAGAAGAAATCTTCCAAGTGTTTGGATCCATTGTCATCAGTCCTTTTGATGCAGGCTGGGGAAGCAGAGTTAGGCTGCTGCTGAGACCTTTTGAAAAGTTTCTCCTACAGCACACGTTGCCTTCAACAACACAGCCATTTTGCATTAAAGGTCTTTTTTTTCATAAGTGATGCCTAAATCTGGATTCTCCAGCTTTCTTTTTTCCTCGATAACGAGCCAGTAGTTTATAAAAGTAGAGCCTGCCCTATCATGGGTGACGGCAAAAAAGTGTGAGTGTCCGTGCTTAAGTTTTGCTAGCAATTAACATGACCTTAAACAATACAGAGAAGAGCAACCTACTGAGCATCTAGAAAAACATGTATATCCTATTTGGAACTGGGGGAAAAAATTACTTTGGTAGACATACAGAGTTTTGAATTCAGGTGCTGTCTGTGTTGTTTAGCTCTAATAAGGGGGCTGTGTCTGCTTCTGCTGGAACAAAAGCATTATGCCTGGTAATGAGGTTAGCAGAGCCTCCTGCCCAGCACACGATTTTGTCTTGCCATCACGGTGGTGATATCAGAATCCCATCTTCTTCCTGTTTGATATCAAATCTACTGATGGGTAGATAGAAAATGATCTACACTAAGCTTTTTAAATGCAGATGTGTACTTGCATGGAAAAGATGGAAGGTAAGAGTCGATGCCTCACTGCGGGAACCTGGGAGGGGGTTACTTCAGTCCATTCTGAACATGGTTTGGGGAACAATTCCATGCTATAATCTGCACACAAAATGTAATCTGTCTGAGGAAAAGCTCAGTCAAACATTTGCTTCCATGTGGGATGCAGTCAGTATAGAAACTGAGGTTTTTGTTCCACCTGCTTTATTGAGTAAAAAAGATGGTGTTTTCTTTAAGAAAAAAACATTGCTTAAAAGGTTGACATGCTTATATGACTATACTACTAGGCATAATGTAATAATAGTAATATTGCTTACCAGATATACTTCCAGTTTTAATGCAAGTGAAATACCTGTCAAATTCTTATTATTATCTTATGCAAACGCTTATGAAATTGTCAATAAGAAGGTAAGGGGTTTGAAGAGGATAAGGAAATGAACATGTAATGTAGGTAGGGCTGCTATTACAGTGAGAGAAGCTGGAGTGATAGGAGGCTAGGTGGGAACACCTGATATCTGAGATTGGAGAGAGGTAGGTATCTATTGATTGAATTGTGTTATGATTGTGGCAGATTGATTAAATGCTGTGAGAGTGGACCTGACATGCAGATGGAAGAAACTTCTGGTGTAGAAGATGCAGCCAGAGAAAGAGCTGCCAGATGGTCATGGAGAAGAAAAAGTAGGTTTCTCAAGCTGAAGACATGCCTTCCTCAAGAACAGTGAGATTGCAAGGGAATTAATTATAAAGGCATACCCTTTCATGTGCCTGCTACAGCTCTTAAGCAGCAACCTAAGATTAGTGTCACAAAAACAGTGAAACTGGAATTAGCTCTGACAAGCTTACCAAACTGCCTGTTAGTAGCTTGGTGATTTTTTTTTTTCTTTTTGCTAAAATGCTTGGAATTGAGAAAGAATGAATCATCCTGTGTAGAAAAAGGAGCTATCTTCTGCTGTCTGGCTGAAGCCACTCACATAATGTTTCCTACACAGTGACATCACTGGCTTCATGAAGGCCTCAGCAAGAGGCTTTAAAGATAAAAAAAAAAAGTGGTGATGGAGCATGATATGGGTCAGGATATTCTGTGAACTCCAGAAGAATGGTTGAAGACATTTTATTTAGGAGTCAGAGCTTAGCACTTAGGAGTTTTGGGAGAACTTTTGGGAAAGGCAGCGGTGTAGAGCAGCTGGCCAGCAGTTAGGGCGACCCTGTTTGCCACCCAGGCAAAATGCAAAAACAGAGATGCTTGGCAGAAAGTTGTTTCTCAGCTAAAAAGATAAGGTGATGCTCCCCAGGGCCATATGTTTATAAAGAGAGACAGTATACCTATGTGTCATTAATGTGAGGATTAACACTACTGTACTGAAAATAGAGGTAGATGTAGGAGCAGCAAAGCTCTTGACTTTCAAAGGTCCAGGATGCAGTGGACAACAAAAATGCCCCAGGTCAAACTTATAGGAAATCAGCATGATTTCACAACATCACAGCAAAGAGCAAAGCTGCAGCAGCCTTCATTCTAGGGTAACTTGTCCAGAGTTATTTAAAGGTAATGGTAATTAGGTAGAAATTGGATCCAAACATTCTGGATGTGAGGAGCATTTAAAAGAAAAATGCTGAGGTGTATTTAGTACAGTCACACACTGATGAACTCATTTCTGAATTCTTCAAATCTGGGCCTGTGATATATGTGCTGCAAAAGCCTGACAAAAAGCGCTCGAATGAATTGTAAAAGCAGAGCATAATTTTGTCTGTGGAATCTATGAAATGGGCTGTGCTGATTGCAGGTACTCCGAGGAGTGATGGCAGCTTAAAGGAGCTCTGGGTGCAGTAAAACCACTGTAAATCCCAGCTAAAATGAATCAATATCTTGTTCCTAAATCTATTAATTTGCAAAACTTGGAGGCTGGGTAAAGCTTACTGAACTATGCTCACTCTTTGCATCTTAGGAGTGAGAATGGGAGCTGGAGCTGAATAAATTTCTAAGAATGAAAATACAGGAAAGACTATTTTGGTATGAGCAATTACCCTGCAGCACAGTGAGTGTATATGCTGTATATCTAGGAATAATGGATTAATGACTTCCAGGATAACTGTTAGTCCCTGGTGTTTTGTGGCATAAGAGTAAAGAATAAAAAAAAAAAATAGTGGAACATTTATAAAATTGTCGTGGAAGTCCTGCATTCTACTTTAGCTCAGGAAAATATAAAGTAGGAGTGGATAGAAAAGGAAAATAGGAGCTTTTAAAGAAGCAGTGCTGCTGTAGGGAATAACAAGCATTTGTACAAGGTCGGGCTTATCGGATCTTCTTTCTGGCCAGCAATTGTACTTATTACAAAGCACCCTCTCCTGTAAAACCAGCTGAAGCAGTATCAGCTATGGGTTGCCAGCACAGCTGCTTTTGGATCAAGGGCTGCAACATACCTTTGAAGTGTGATAGATATTTGTATGGCAGGAGATATTTAAATTGTCCTCTCATCAAATAACAGAGTGCTTTGTATGGGCTCTGAGAAGGGCATTATACAAAAGTAATAGGGAATCCATCAGTTCCAGAGACTATTCTAGCAAAGCGATGCTCATACAGAGTGAAAAGGTTTGATTTACTGCAAGCAGACTTAGCAAAGGACTTCAGGTGAAAATGCCAAATAGTTTGCATCTTCCCTAGTTTCATAGTGCTGATACATGACCGAAAGGAAGGAGAGAGGTAGTAAGCCAGTATAGTAGAGCAGATATTGGGATGGGTGCATATTTATTAGGAAGGAAAGATAAGAAAGAGGCTGTTTAATAATTGCCTTCAGATAAAGCCAAAGGATAGTTATAGAATATGCACCCTGGCATTAATTAAAAATAGCCACAAGTTTTCATAAGCTGCAAGAGGGAACCAGGAGGTGATACTGGCATGTAACAAGCATGAAGAGATGAGGAGCCACGGTTTGTAATAATTGTGGGCTTGTGCTTATCACATCCCCTGGCACAGCTATGCAGATATCAATGCTCAGAGTAGGCATGTTGAGCAGGCAGGGCTCTGCCTGCTGATAAATTCCTTCTGCCTTCCTAAGGAAGGCTTTACACCATGTGGAAGCATAGGTAGGATGCAGATGAGTAGTCTGGACAGGGAAATACAGCCAGACCATCGACTGGGCAGTGCCATGCAAGAAGATATGTGCTCAGGTTCTTTCTGAGGGTGGCTGGTGGACCTGGCACTCTGCAAAAGCTGCAGCTGTGTTCATGTAATGTGGATGCAAAGAGGGTTTGAATACATGTATGGAGTCTAGCTTTCGCTTTAGATGAAGAATTGAATGAAGACAAGGATTCCTGGGAGTAACAGCCTCAATAAAAAAAGCAGCGGCAAAGAGCAGAGAGCAGTTTCTCCTCTGACCAGGGACTGCATGGTTCTTCCATAAGGCTAACCCACAGGTTTTTGCACTCAAGGGTGGTTTCTTGAGAGAGAATCACTAGCAAATGCTCTTTTAAGCCCAAGTCTGCTTGCTCTGCCCTTGCCCTTGGGCAGCAGCCCGTGAGCCAAGATGAATGATTTGCAGAGCTACTTTGTGGACTGGATTTGAGAGGATGATCTGGTTTAAAAAAAAAATAACTGAGGGGGAAAAGAAAGTTATTTTTAACCTAGATCGGTTCATTATTCATGCTTAACAGGAGAGCCTTACAGAGTCAGAAAGGCACAAATGAGAGGGAAGGCTGCTGCAGGGCAGGGTACGGTCTCAGCTGCCTCAAGGAGGGCTGCGGGGCCTGGCTTTCAGCCTCTACTGTGAGCTCAGCTTCTGGAAACATGGCAGGTCTCACTTTGCTCTTGTTTTCATAAGTCATTGTTCTGGGTTTGAGATGAAAATGGTTAAATGTTAAAGGCTGCTGCTTTTTCATGAAGACTATCCCTACTTTTACCTTTTCCCAGACTAGGAGTCTTAAATATAAAATGTTTGGTTGGGTGTTTGTTTTTTTTTTCCTCTCCCTTAAGACTCTTTTAGCTCTCACAGAAATTGTGAGTTTGTCTTGGAAATTATGGGGAGAGAGTGCTGCCATAGTGGAGAAGGCCAGGTTAGAAGGAGAAGGGAGAAGATGATGGTAACTTCTGGGCAACTGTGCTCAGAACCTCTTACCAGCTGCCTGGGGGAGGCTGGACTCGAGGCTTATAGTGTGGGCAACAGAAAGAAAACAAAAGCAAAAGTAAAAGCCTGGCTTTAAAATCGATGATAATCCTATCTCTTTATAGTTGTTGACTTCATGGCTGTGTTAAATCATCGCTTTGTAGCAGTGGGATGGCAAAGCATAACTAAGAGACAATGCCCAGCCTGCAGGGGAAGAGAGAAAACTACAGATGTGCTACCACCAAGGCATTAACCAAGGCAGGCTGAGGTGCATCTTGAGAAAGGCTAGCCATTCTTCTGCCCATGGATGCCTTTGTGGTAGCTGCAAAAGCAGCCTTTTTCTCAAGGCTCAGCACAGTGCCTGAAGTACATAAATGACTTTCTCTTCTCTCTTTGTTTTCTTTTATCTTGGGAGATTACTGAACTGAGAGTCAGCCTTCTTGTAATGAGGCCAGAGTACACTAGAATTATCCGCGGGCATCAGTTAATAAATAGCAGAATAAAAGGCAAAGAGCTGGCTGAGGGTGATGCATGACAGGTCTTTGCAGAGCAGCAACCCCTTTCTGTGCAGGATGGGAGAACAGGGGCAGATGAGAGCTGGGGCAGAAGGTTGCAGCTCGGCCACATGCCTCATGCAATTAAACTAAATTGCCTGATTCTGTTACCTCTTCCCCCAGCTTAAAAAGCAAGGGTCTAAATTGCTGTTAGGCTATAATTGCTAATGAGACACAGTGGTGTGTTTATAGTACCCTCTGCTGCGGTGGAGGAGATTGAAGTAAGAAAGAGATGCTGGGCTGCATTGGTGGGAACAAGAAAATCTCACAACCTGTTTTAAGAGAAAGCCACAAATTTTGATTTATTACTTGAATGGCTACAGTAAGTTGCTAAGCAGTTGCCACTCATCATCTCAGCAGGAGATAGCACCAATGTAAACGAAAGCATTATTTACTTGGTATTCTTTTTTATTATTATTATTTCATGCAGAACTACTTGCACTGCCCATCAGCAAGGTTGCTCAACACTTTCCTTCGGGAAAAGCTGTTTTCAATTGCTTCTAACTTTTCCTAACCATTTGGACTGTAATTTTCCACACCAGATACCTGACTCAGACTGAGTAGTTCTGGAAAATTACCAAGCCATTGAGGTTTGAGGTTTGTTTGGTTTTTTTTAGGTGTGGGGAATACACATCATTT
Organism: Clamator glandarius; assembly: GCA_033459285.1. Classification (NCBI taxonomy): domain Eukaryota; kingdom Metazoa; phylum Chordata; class Aves; order Cuculiformes; family Cuculidae; genus Clamator; species Clamator glandarius. The sequence continues at coordinate 6,459,761 of JAUNZM010000329.1, read as the reverse complement.
TGTCCATGCTAAAATTTAACATTTTTTAATACTTTGAAGTCAGAAGGTGGTATTTCATGTCCCCATGGTTAACTGTAAAGATTTGGCAATATTATAAATCTATGGAAAAAAAAAAATTTAAAAAATAAGATCTGAGCACCCTCCTTCCCTTGTCAGCTCAAGGGTATCAGGATGTTTTACTCTGGGTGTAACTGAGCAGATAATTATGTCCTGTTTGTTTGCTGACTCTGTGGTTCTGTTTTCAGTACAAAGCTTGCAGATTTCTGTGTTTCTATGTGTATTTGTGTGGTGAAAGTGTGAGACCAGCTTATTAGTCTCAGCACCTATAGCAGTGGCATGTTTTTCTTTGAGTAAGGATTGTAGGATTTGGCCCTTAGAGTGTAACTCAGACCTCCATCCTCAATACAGGTTTGTAGTTATTTTTGACAGACCTAGGGGATGAAATAAAAATGGAACGGGAAGTGCCTTTCTCTCTTCCAGGAAAGCACAGCAATTAGTCAAAGATAATACTTTCCATAGAAATGCCAGGTATTGCAATCTTGTGACATTAGCAATGCAGCTAAAATCTTATGTTTTCATATGTTTAGATCAAGGAACCTAGAAACTGTGACAGCCTATTTATTTTTACGGTTGCTGAACCTCTGCTAAGGATTATTATGCACAGAGTTTGATTTTTCTGCCTTTACATCTCTGCATCCCCATGGTTACTGTTTGATTAAACTATGATCAAAGAAAACAAATTATGTTGTTAGTTATTTAACCCCGTGTGGAAAGGGCTCTGTGGGCTAGAAAGTCAATCTTAATTCATACAGGCACAAAATCTGAAATACGTTCTCAAGTAGAATTCCCACTTTTGAGGGGGAGCGAAATAGAGGTTTTGGCAGACTGTGCAATATATGGTCTTATTTTGTTCCTGAAAAAACTTGTCATTCCTTGTTTTTTTCACATATCAACTGGGAATGCCTGCTTGAAAAAGAAAGAGCTCTTAAAGGTTGAAAAAACATCCTTACATTCAATGTTAGTGACATTAGGTGATCGATGCTTGATTCGAAAATCAAAGCCACATCCTTTTCATTCTTTTAAAATGTTTGCTTATTTGCATCTATTCAGGCTCAACATCAAAGTTAGGATAGATTGGTTAAGTCATTGAAACGCCGAGCAGCTTCAGAGTATTGCTAGCAGAAGTGAAATGACTCACTCAGAACAATGGAATATGTGAGCAGCCCTGCACTCTTCATGTGTCCATATTTATGGACCATATGGGGAATCTCTTGTTGGATCAATTTCTAAATGTTCAGCTAGATTTGGGCATCAGCAGCATATATTTCCCTGATCCCTGAGGAGCTAGCTCAGGTTCAAGGGATGCTTCTTGCCAGGCTTGATTGAGCAGCAGGGCACATGCCTGACAGTGCCAGGCACATAGTCAGGAAGACTGGGGAGCTGCTCCTCTGATGAGATTTGTTCTGGTGTTTGCCTGTGACTTTAGCATTATCTGTCACAGTGTGACAGAGCTGGCTCTCTTCTACACTGGGATGAGAGGTCAGGATCAGATCAGCTTGATCCTTGGGTTATTGGACCAGGGTGTGTCAGAGGGATTGCAGCATAGTTTGGCAGGCAAACATAGCTTGAGGCGGGCAGAAACAGTCAGCGTGGGAGTCTTGACAGGTCTGGTTTTAGGAGCCTGTGGTATTCATCACAGTGCTTGCACTGGCGAGAGAAGAGGAAACTCTGGCTAAAGGAAGGAGTATGGGACCCCACCATAGTCAATGCTGTAAGTGTGAGACTGTGCCAAGCCAGGTGGAAAAGAGGTTTCATGGTGTTTGAAGTAGTTGGAAAGAAGTGTTAAATAGGGTTTAAGCCAGGAAGCTGGCAATCAGAAAAAGCAGAGAGAAGCAATTCAGGTAAATACTACTACTGCGACAAAATTAGACACAGTCAGGATGGTTGAAATATAAAATAATCCTGGGATAAGCATCACAAGCTTAGGGAAAAGTCCTTCAAATAATGCGGGAAATGGAAGAGAGAGACAGAAAGAGCTTTGCTTAAGCTAAGGAAGCTAACAAACTTCATAGCAACCTGGCTAGCTCTTGAAGCTGCAAATGTGCAGGAGTTTTGGACCCATACTCATAGACTGATGTGAGAGAGACTCGGAGACCTAGAAATGAACTACCTATTCATCTGCAGGGAGAAAGAGTGACTGGGGATTTTGCATCCATTTGCTGAGGAGGAAATTGCACTGCAACTGTAGACCTGTGTCAAGTGAACAAGAAAATTTGATAGCCACATAGTTAATCTGGGCTTCATTAAAAGTGAAAAATGTTTGATATAGGAATGTGCTTGAGAACCCCACACAGTTTGTGGTAAGCTACGATAGCTCCCTTCCTCCTTACAAAAATGAGGAAACAAATGCTTTATTCATTTTTTACATGAGCAGGGGTTCATTAATCATCTGCTTTGGGAACAATAGGAGACAAAAACATCTCAGAGGTGTCTCAGGTGAATTACAGTTGAAATTTGCCAGGTGCTTAACAGAGTTGTTACGATATGTGAAAAAGATAGCAATGTGTGAGGATTTTGATGTGGACATATGACTCTCCATCTTTCTCCTTTGCTCCTCTGCCCTGCTCAGCTATAGATTATCACCCAGAGATGATGGACAATGACATTAACTGCTTAAGTACTAACTTGTTGTGTGATTCATAAAACAATCTAGACATTGAGCCCTCTGGCACTTCCAAATAACTACTTTTAACACCATGTGGGAAATGGCATTCGGTTGTCTACATAACAAATTCCTCTCTTCACACAACCAGATGTAGGGCACTAGAAGAAAGAAGAATTTTGCAGCCTTTAAAAGGGGGAAATCCCCCACCAAGAGGCAGCTTTTATCTAACTCTAGAATACAAATTGAAGTGAATGAAACTTCATAATGCTCCAGCTAAGGACAGAAATCACAGAACCATAGAATCACAGAATGGTTCAGGTTGAAGGGACTTTAAAGATCACCTAGTTCCAATGTGTCACACCCGCTCCATTACTGAGGCATCCAGAGAAATATGCACAGCTGTGAACAGAAAACTGTTCAGGAATTACCACAGTAGCTCTTTTTATGCATCCCAAACACAGGACATAGCAGTGTATACCATTCCAGTCAATATCTAGGATTCTGGAGTTGCTCAGCCCTTACAGTTCCCTTTCTCCTCTCCCAAACTTGCTGAACCAACAAAAACACTCTTCAGTCAGAGGTGTGGCAGATAGGTGCCTGGAAGATCTGTGTAGCTACTTACCACTTCTTCTGATCATCAGGAACTGAAAGAAAAAACATGATTTAATTTCAGAGACTTCTTTGACTGATGTTAGTACTTCTTGAAATATATGTAACTGCAAAGTACTTTGTTGAGCCTCTGCATTTCTACCCAGGTGTCATGCAGTTCAATTTCAGGCATACCAGACAGTGTTGAATACACATGCCTGTTCCTTGTTGGTTAGCAGAAGGAAAATAACGGAAAATGTCAGTTTAAAAAGTGTCTTAGGCTAGTTGTGTCCTTTCACCGCATTGGTGGACAAATGTGGGAGAAAGAACGAATACCTGACAACTGAGAGGCAGACAGTAAATGACTGTCAAATAAGAAGTTGAAATATATGCAATGAGAATTCTTGGCACTTATTGTTTTCTGCTACAATAGTTTGATGGTTATATACATCTGGGACCACACAATATGCACATTCAAAATGTACTTACAAGTACTACTCTTGGCTTTCTGGAACATGACCTCCTTTTGCTTGATTGTTCATCCACCTTTCTCCATCCTCTAAGGAAACTTCTCCAAGTTCCTCCACTTCTCTCCACCATCTCCTAATTCACCCATGCCTTGGCACTTCACATGGGTCACTTCTTCCTTCTGGCACCCAGAAAAGTTTTTGTTCTTTCTCTACAATCCAAGCTCAACACTTGGAAGAGGCTTCTAAAACCCCAAGAATGATCTTTGACAGCACGTTGCCAACAAATCCACAGCAGAACAAAAAATCTTTCTTTCTACCTATCCTGGCACATGCTACCGCTTGGAGTAGGAACAGACACATTAATGAATCATGAAAAAAGTAAAGATGTTCTTCTGAAAATGAGATCAGAGGTGTGAGAGTTGTGACAGTAAAAGTTGCCTATCACACACAATCAGCAGAGAAGGAATTTCCACTATTGGAAGGAAATGGAAAACGGCATAAATTGGGCCAATTCCTCAGATACTCAGAGCAGATACACACATGGCTCAGATCCTACCACAGAAGCTTTATCAGTATCGCAAAACATTGTGATAGTTTATGAAAAAGGGGAACCCAGAATTTACTAGCATGCAAAAAACCCTCTTGAGACCATTTCCATTTTAGCCTAATCACTTTTCCAACCCTTTGGGGAAGATGTTTAGTAACAAAAGTATTTAACACACTGTGGAAACCCTTGATGCAAGAGCACAAATGCTTCCTGTGAAAATGCTACAGCCTCCTGCAACTGAAAACTGAGAATGCAGTGATGGTAGCTTGGGTTTGAAAGGAGTCATGACAATAATGAAATCTTTCACTGAACTTCAAAAGAACCTACAAAAGTAGTAGATGTGCATGAGGAACCCTAGAAAGGCATCTCCTCTCAGTTATCTGAGCAAGGTTACATGCAACTGCTGTGTTACTGTAGCATGCCATGTGGCATTAACACAGGCAGATGATGGACTATGGCCCATTAGTCCTCACCTTGGCTCAAATGCAGGCTGGCAAACAGCAAAAAAGTTGAAGGATATTTGATTTGGAAGCTAATTTAGATTTGAGATTACTTTCCCAACAGAAAATCATTAAGCAATGTGTTTGTACAGAGTTATTTTAAATTTTACTTTAATTTACTTTAATTTAAAATTATTTTAAAATGGTTTTCAATGGAACTTGATTAGTGCAAAGATGTCTTTTGGTAAATTTATGGTTGAATTGAGTGAGACTCTTAAGACAGCAAGAAACTAGGCTTGATGACTCAGCAGATCCCTTTTAGGTTAATGGATATAGCCCATACATATTGATAACCCATGGCATATAAATAGGTAAGTGACTTCTGGCTGATGTGTGAAGCTGTGCTAAACTTGACAGTGGGTTTTTCTTGAAAGCTGCTTCGTTTGAGTGCATGATGATCCATGAAAACCTGTAAGGGCTGCCAGTGGGTCTGCTAGTGTTTAAAGCGTGAGAGTTGCATCTTCATTAGCCTCCTTTGGGGTTAATGTGGGCTGCTCTATGGAGAGATCTAGAGACCAAACTCTTTCAGGTCAAACAAGCCCCTTTATGCAGTAAAAACATCAGGCACTGGGGGAATGTGGGCATTAGGCTAAAAGAAGACTAAACTGAAGTTGCTTGGGGCTGGAAAACTGGCTGCAGGTGAACGTGTTGGAGAATGAGGTGTAAGGAAGGCATGACATCAAGAGGGAGTGGAGAGAGTTTCTTGCACTTGATGGTGCTGGAGTGATAATCAGTTATGCCTGAGCACACTGTGGGGAGGCAATTTCTTCTGCTTTGCCCAGGAAAGCAATCTTTGTGTACAGCCCTATAGTCAGAGTATATTGAGAATTCATCTGCTTGGTGTCATTTAGAAATCTTATTCTTCAGAACACCCCTATGAGACTCTGCACACTGAATAACTAACCACATTTAGGTGAAATGAGGAAACGTTGTTTTCAATGTGTACATAGATTGTAACTGTGTCTTTTTTAATGACAATTTTCCTTGTTAGAGGTGAACATTTTAAAGGTGTGGGTTATATTGTGTGCTACTGCTGGCACAAGGAGGAGGAGGTAGGGGGGTGGGGGGATTTTCCCTGGATTGTACTCTTGGGATTTCTGCATCTTTTCTCTGAAGAGCCTGTGTCCCTCACAAAGACAGTACTAGCGCAGGAAATGAGTAGTTTACAAAGGCTCACCAGAGCATCGAACATCTTTCTGATTATTTCACTATATATGGGATAATTACAGGAAAATGAGGATGAAAGCCCAAGTGAAGCCCTTTAAAAATGCCACCAGGTCAAATACTGCTGTATTTCCTCCTCCTTTCCTACTGACCTGCCCTTTCATCTCAGCATTAAGCATCTGCTTCCTTTAAATAGCTTTTTATCCTAACCTACTCTACTAATTCTCAAAGCTGCTTGAACTTGTTTATTTTTGTTGACTGCCTTCATCAGAAGGCTTTGATGCTTCAATTCTTATAACTGAGTAAGCTTTCTGCGCTCTGCTTGCATTGCTTCAAGCAGCTAGGCAATGGCCATTTGCTGACTTGACTTCTTCAGCCAGAAACAAAGTAGACTCCATGGGTTTGGGGAGTAAGAGAGGATGAAGGAGAATAATCAGTGTAAGAAAGACATAGTCTAGATAGGAGAGCACATATCTTGTGTCAGTAAACACAAACAGGGAGAATTCTCCTTCATTTATCTGCAGACTGAGAAAACTGCTTGATGTTCATCCTCCTCAGCAGAAAATGACAGCACACAAAGCGATCATGTTATTAATTCAGATGAATAGTAGTACTCATCCCAGTGTTACGTAATTATTTCATTAAAGTGAAGGATCAGTTTAAAACTTCATTAAAATCTAACTGGCAGGAAATAATATGATTCCACTGACATTTGATTTAATTAAAATCTGCAAGTTAGGAATATTAAAATGTGTATTAGTTCTGGAAGGTCTCTGAAAGCAGCATTGCCCTGTACCTTACTCCTCTATGGACTGTGCTTCTCAGAGAGCAGCCGGTAGCAGACAGGCACAAGGAGTTCTTGGAGATCTCAGCTTAGTAAAGCTCAGTGATACCAGCAATAAAGGTGGCCTGCACACAGTCATTTGAGATATCCTCCAATTAATCAAGTAGGGTTTCCACAATAACAAAACATGTATTACACATTCAATTCAGTCTTGAGAGTCAAAGTACAAATATGATTCTCTGAATTGCAAGAAACAATGGCTCTGATCCAAAGCCTGCTGAAACCAAGACAAAGATCCCTTGCTGACTTCAGTAGCTTGCTGGATCTGACCCAATGAGAGTAAATGACATTTTTTTTCTAAAATTAGTTTCCTTTTCCTGTGACAGCTTTGCACACTATTTTCCATTGTGATTACCTTTGTTTGGATGCTCTTCTCCTACACACAATTCCAGACTTGTATTGTTTCCAATACTTTATAATTTAGCACTGTCAGAATAGTTTTCTCCGTGGTTTCAGAGAGTGAATTGACCTAGTTAAAATTAAAGGTTGCCACCATAAATTAGATTAGGTTGGACTAGTGATCTGAAAAAGTGCTATAACATACTGTGTCTTTATTTCCATGAATAAGTATGGTTGGATGAAAAGACAGCTATTAGAAGTACTTGGTTTACACTGTTGTAATTACAGGTCTGATGGTATCCCATTAACACACAACATGATCAAGTGATCAATTTTTTTAGAAATAAATATAAATAAAAATAAATTTTTTAGAAATATAATAATTTCATTGTTTATTTTTACCTATGAGATTTCACATGCCATTTGAAATGTATAAGAATCTGATTAGTAATAAAGTAATACCACTTTCTGACAGTGGGGATATTTCTATCTCCTTAAGATCACCTATACTGTGAATTCTCAAGCCTAAGATAAAAACAATATCTTATCCCAAGCTTTGGAGACTGCAAGAAGCAACTATCTTGCTTTCAATATCTTCTCACAAGCGTGAGGCCTCTCACTCATGAGGTATGATTACAGCAGATATAAGGAGAGCAATGCATATTACCATCCTCATCTACTAATAAACATCTTCAGTTTGACTGTTTCTAGGTACAGTGACACCTGTTGCTTTTTGTACAGTGAAAAGTGGACTAATATCTCCTTAAAAAGGATATTTTCTCCTGTCCTATTGTTTCTGTAAATACCTCTCACCACCAGTAAAAGAGGACAGGAAGATAATGAATATTAATCCTGAATGGAGCACAGAAGCACTTCACCTTGGGAACTGCATCACTGTGCAGGCAAAATCCCTCCAAATGTCAAAGCAAGGTCTATTAATAGTAAAACATGGATAATAATTGCTTAATAATTGATGTTCACATTGTCATTTGCTGCTGTGGATAGCTCGGCCCTGTGCACAGTAAGCTGAACGGTAGAGTTCATCGGTGAAAGCTTTATTGCTTTTTGCTTTTCTGATATCTGGTTGTTTGTCACTCCACTATCTAATGCATGGGTGTGTAAAGATTGTTATGCTGAGAATGTAGGATACCAACACTTCTCTTACATAAAGCAGCAACTCTCCACAACACGATCAGACCATAACACTTTTTTCTCAAGCCAATTTTGTACACAGCTGCAGCCCAAAGAAACTCTCTTTTGGATCAGTTTTTCAATGTGGAAACCATTATTGTTCTAAACTTATTTTCTGCTCTTTTGTGTGCTGTGCTGTTTGTTACTAAGAATTCAATCTGTCTGTCAAAAAATGGGTTTTGCATTGACTGTAGAACGGTTTTGTTATTTTTTGGGCTATGGCTGCATCACAGCTGTCAACTCAATGGTATTGGGACTTTTCACACCTTCTGTTTTCTTCCTTCCTTGTGCATAGTCAGTTACTATTTGAAAAGAGAAGGAGAATGGAATGTGATGACCGAGGATGGAAAGACTTGCGGCAACAAACAGGGAAGCATCTTATATTTGCACCATTTCTGAGTGGCCGCAGCAGAAAGTTTCTGCTTCTCTGTGGGGTCTGCGTTATTTTAGGCTTCTACCTCAAGTGTTTCACTAGTTTATGCTCCTGGGAGCTCTCTCTCTGAATGTCATGTAGTCTTTACTATCAAAGGAAAGCACTAATAAGATACCTTCCTCTCATAGCATCCTGCCTTGTGTAGCAATAGTTGCTACAGAGTGCCATGTAAGATTACCAGCTTCCCTTGACTTTGGAAGTACTGCTTTTGGTTTGTCCTAATATCTCAGCAGTGTTATTTACTCCTACCACATCATGGCCCCTGTGCTCAAGAAACAGCTTTTATCTACAATTAGGCAAACATTGCCTCTTCTTTATTATGAGCAAGCCTAGAAAATCCAATACTTCATTCCTAAAACATAAGGATGCCCTGGAGTGTGCTCATAGTGTGGTTTCTCAAGGCTGGGGTAGCTGGACGAGGAAGCATTACAAGAAATGGTTATGGGAACACAATCACAGATTTTAATGATCAGACATGAAACTGATAGAGGGCCAGGCAAGTATGTGTTAACATAACGCAGGTTTTGCTGGTAAAAATCTAGTGTAGATGAAAATAGGGCTGCTTAAAAGTTATTTAACAATGCTTGGCACACTGCAGTGGTTCAGAAGAGCTGGAAAAGCATGCCTTGCTTAATAAATGCTGTAGTGGATTTAGGTAGGTGTGAGATGTTTGTCCACACTCAATTTCATTATTTGTTTGTTAAGGCCAAGTGAATAATAAATCATTGACTTCAACAAAATTTACTGTTTACCAGGTTCTTACATTTAGATTTATTCAATGAACTGGACTAACAGAATGCCTCTTGAGTTAGTGAGCTGATACATCTCAGCTGGAAGAGTTAGCTTGATTTATGTGATAAGCGGTATGCACACTTAAAAAAATCAAGGTAGTTCCCTCAAGCAGGGCCTTATATGACTCAGTACCTGCCTACGTGTTTCCCTTTGCACTACTGCCAGGGAGAAATTCTTGGTTCTGCTCCTCAGGTTTTCTCAATAAGTTGGTTAGAAATCTAACAGATGGTTGGAGATACTCCTTTTAAGGGTGAAAACCCTTGATATCTAGTACTTTCACTAAAGAAATCTTATACCTATTGAACCTACAGTCCATCAGACTTCTTTTTTTCACTCTTGACACACAAATCACCTCATTGCTCATATTCCAGCAAACCTAAAGCTTTCTTGCCTGTAGCCTCTCAGGATCCACTTAGACAGCAAAAGGTATTCATGATGCTAGCAATTATATCAGTGTTGCAATGTGTGCTTGAGTGGTTTAGCTTTATGAAACTTAACTCTGAAATTAAGTGTTTAGAACCCCTGCCCAAGAGAGAGCTCCTGTATTCCCCATTCATTTTCCTTTACTCATTGTCTCTTGAAACTTTCCTTGACTGAGAGTTCATTACCTCATGTAAGTGTGTGGTGGACAACCCTCTTCCAAGTTTAAACAAGGTAAGTTACGACTCTGCTATACCTCATGCTGTTTATGCCAGCCAGGTTTGCAGATCTGCTCATCCTGTATTTTTATCTGAGCTGTGTATCTGCCAGGACTGCTTCACAGCCTTGGTTGTAGGTAGGCTTTGTAGTATTGAAGGGCTTAGGGTCATTCACTGGGCACACCTGCAGACCACAAATCAAGTGTGAAGGTTGGTCATCTACCACCACTGTCCTTGCGTTCTCTGTTTTAGTCCCTGACGAATTCTCAGGAAGCCAGAAAATATGCTTGATTCCCTCTTGTGGTTTTGCACACAACCCAGCTAGTGGTGGTGGTAGCAGTAGCAGTAGTAAAACATGGGAGAACAGGTGGATGGTGATGCTGCTGGGGGTACCATTAAGGCAAATATTCCCTGCCTAACAGTGTTGTGTGTGTATAAATATAGATGGAGACATCACATCTCAAAGAAAGTTGACTAAAGGTTAAATAATGTTTCTTTTCATAATGGACCCCATGACACTCTCTTGGGTTGCCACAACAGCCTGAGTGAACAGTATCTTTGCATAGTTCTTTTAGCAGCCCTACATATTTTCCATTATTGAAAATGGTTTGTTTTACAGATCAGATGTCCCATTAGTATTGCCATGATATATTGTCATTCTGACGTCAGTGGCATCTTATCCCCTGTGTTTTTCCAGAATACATCTTGTGTTGATTTTTTTCAGTCCAGCAACAGCTTAATCCTCTTCCCATGTCATTACAATATGAGAAAAATAAGATTGGTGGGAGGATGTTAGTTAATAAACATCTTGCTTGTAGTTCTAGACAACTGATGCATTTTCCCGTCTTTATTTAATGGGATGTTATTTCTCACACTGAAATATTCATGTTAGCAGTGGAGAAATTCTCAGTGTGCTATGGATAAATTCACATTGGAGGGGAAAAAGAAAAAAAAACAGGAAAGGATTACTGCTTTAACTGAAGAAGGAAAAGCCCTATTAGGCAACTTTATCTTTTTGTTTGACTTCAAGGTGAAATCTAAAACCTGATTCTCCCCTTGCTCTAGTTTTATATTTGTCCCATTAACTTCAGTGGGAATAATCCTAATTTACATTACATCATTGGTATGAGAAGAAGTGGATCGCTTGACATCTCATTATTCCAGACTGTAACCAATGACCTTGTAGAGCTTATTATTCTCTGGCTAGGAGGATGCTGTAAGGGTTGAAAGATTGTTTGCAGCACAGATGGGAAGATGCAATAAGAGAAAGCAAAAATAAAGTGCTTCAGATCATCTCATTCCAGAGGGCTCATCCACACAGGCCACAGGGGATGGCTTTGCATTTCCATTATGCCACTATGTGCTTGGAATTGCATTCCCCAGGTGTTTTCTCCAGAGTGCTCAGAGAGCTCACTGAGTGTCCAGATACATGACATACTCCTGACAATGATCAGTTATAGTTCCTAGTCTCTGCCAACATCCCTTTCCTGTCCTCATCCCTTTTTCTTTCAAAACTTAGGGAGAATAACCATGGTTTTAAATCAAGTGGCAAAGCAAAGAGCAAGCAAGTGCTGACAGGGTTACATAGACGTTCAGCCAGAGCATCCTTTTTTCCATTTGCAGTTTACCACACCACCTAATAAAGACTCTGGAATGAGAAGTGGTTTGGTATATTACACATTTACATATAAATGACTGGGTTACCCAACATCAGTGATAGAAAGCAGCTGCTGGTTCTGTACTTGGCCATTAGAGGAGAAGCACTATCACCTCTTCTTCCCCCACACTGCCTCCCTATCACAGGCTCTCACTTTCCCAACGCAGGACACAAACTGCATTTATCTGCCCCACACCACAAGCTAGCAGGTTGTCAGCAGTGCACTTATCACCACTAGGCATCTCCATTTCAGGAAATTTCTACCCTTGTGCACCATACAGCTTATGTTCACCATGCTCTGTTGTGCTGTGCCTTTTGTCTTCAGAGTCTCACCCTGCCCATCTCCTTGTCCTCCTATGGCTTCCAGACCTTTCTGACAAAGTCTTGCTCATTTTCTGACCTTAGTTCTGTCCAGCCAAAGTCAGACTGTTTCGTCTCATCTCACTACTTCCCACAGATACAACTCACCCCTGTTTTCCTCCTCCAGCAGATGTGACTGCCCAGAAGACCCATTCCTTTTGTTTCCTTACAAAGCATTTCAGAGTGGTATAAAAAGTCACCACACTAATTTGATGGTGTTTCATACATACCGCGCTCAGGTCTGAGGCAGTGCAGTCTGCATCTCTGTTTAGTGACTTTTATTTAATTTCAGTAGTTACAGAAAACTGATCTCTGCTTGTGCTTCATAGACATTAATGATGATGCTGGCTTTACATTAAAAAATTAATATCTAGATGTATTGGAATACTAAAATACAAGTTGAGTGCTTTTTTTTTTAGTGGTGCTGCTCAGCTCAATAATATCTTTCCATACTAAAAGTAAGTTGTAGGAGGTGTAAATATTTAATTACCACTCGAAGGAGGGCTAGAATGTCTGCATCACCTTGCTGTACCTCCATGGACTATTACTGAAGACATAATTATTGAAGATGGAGGCACTGGGGGTAACATGCTATTGAATTTGGAGAGGCTTGTTAAAACTTAAGCAAGTTGCAAGTCAGATTTCTTTTACAGTTGTGTTTAAAGTCAATCATGGTGGGTAGTTGTTGGTGCAAGTGATGAAAAAATGAGTCTTTATTCCAGGAAGTTGGATAATAGTTTAACTGTTATTCTGTCAAGACATTACACCTTCATGTAAACTGCTAGAGACTCAGAAAAAATGTTTAAGTTTTTCCAGAAAAAGTCCTGTATCTCCTAAAAGAGGCATAGGATCTTCAAAAAAACCACACCATATCTAAACAAAATGCTTTGAATAAGATATGGAAGCTGCAGAAATATGATGTTATGTTTGTCTTGGCTGGCTGTTGCTGCATTCATGAATATTTCTTCTACCTGTTTTTAAATGAATAATGCTAATGTAGCTTCTCAACAGATTTCAGTGATATCTGTTTTGGAAGGCTGAAATATTTACTGAATATTTTATGTTATTTAAAAGGGCTTTCTGTTACTTACTGACAAAGGCTATCACCATTTACCTAATTATATAAAAAAAGAATATATATTTGGGGTGATCTTAATCCTAAAATACAGAATTTGGAAGAGGAGAAATTGACTAATTTTTAATAGCACATGTGATAGCATGCTTTGACAAATACAAAATAGTAGACGTACATAATTATTTACAGTTCATGCAGAGAAACAAATGAGAATATCATATTTGTTGTTCATAATAAAGTTGTTACCTGCTTCACGCACAGCCCTTGTGGAACTGAGCATTTCTCAACAGTATTAGAAACAACTGTTTCAAGACAAACAAGAAAACGCTCAATAAAAAAACAGTTTGTAAGCATTATGTTCTTTAAATATATTCACCAGTCAGGGTTCAAAATAAGACCTACAGAATACATGCATGTAAATGTACTGTGAGTTCCTCCTAGGAATTTCTGTACCTGTCACTCAATTTGGAAAAAAAAAGATAGTAAAGGAGTGGCAGTCTCAAAAATAATACACGCTTTTACGTTTCAGGAAAGAGAGGTGGCTGAGTACAAGAAATATGTTAATATTGGCACCACTACTGAGAGAACAATGGCAATATTATGAAGGAAGACCTAAGAATCCACAGAGGAGAGGGATATTGTGAATATTCCGGCTGCAGTTCAAGCCTCGATCAGATAAAACAAAGCTTCATTAATGCTACTGCTCCAGGAGCTAGTTTATTTTTTATAGTGTGCATATCTATGCACAGATTCTGGGTGCTCTGTATTACGCTCTTTGAACACAATATCTGAAGAAAGACTCGAAACAGTATGCAAAGGAAAGGGCTATTTTATTTTTACCAAGGGATCTTGCCTCCAACAAAAGCTTTATCTCATTTTGTTGTTATGTCAAACTGGCATGGTGTGTGTACCCTGCCTGCCTCCCCAGCGAACAGCAGCGCGGTGGATAGAAAGTGTTCATTTATCGCCCAGACAAGCTCTAAGGGCCTCTGTTGCAACTTGCACTTTTGCTGAGAAAATGCCACATGCTGGGATAAGTTCATTTGTACTCTAACTCCATTAAAGCTAATGGGATTTCTCCAGGGATGAAGATGGTTCCTTGAAGCTAGGCAGAAATGAAAGAAGACATCACTTAAGGGAGCTGAGATATGACTGAAATTAAATCTGAAATTGTTTATTCCTGGGTCAGTAGCTGGTTTTCCTTTTTCAGCTCATCTCTTGGCCTGCAAAGAATTCTATAGCACAGCATATCTATATCCCTATCTAGGCTGGATAATAAACCATGCACTGGGAGGCATTTGCTTCCAGACTATGTAGCTTCCTCTTCCTCCAGCTCACTGCCTCCAACTCACTCTTGCTAATCTGCTTATTGGAAAAAAATATCATTCATTTTTTTGTCGTTTTTTTTTTCCCCTATATTGCCCCAGCTGTAGCCTTCTTTTCTTGAGAAAATAAAATTCTAACGATTTCTTGGTTCTCAACCTACACTTAGTAGTTGTATATGTATTAATTATTAACTTAAACGTATCTAAAAGCTGGCTTTTGCCTAGGTGTATTTGATAGCAGTCCATCAGCTGGAAGTGCAGGCAGCACTGGCCTTTGAAAGTGGTGGAATCTTGGCTTGCAGACTCTTGATTCCTCCTCCTATCTGTTTTTCCACACCTTTCTCAGTCCTCCCAGAATTTGTGCTATCAGGATTTCTGCCCTTCTCCAGACTACCAGAGCACCCTTTTTGGTAAATACGTCGGCATGGAGCACCTGTGCTCAGCAATGGCTTTCAGACTCATTTGGTGTCCCTAAATGGGTCAGGCTGATAGACTTCATGGTTTATCTCCAAAACGTGTGTCATGCAACACAGAAAAGAAGATTGAGAAGGGAGGAATTTAGCATTAATGCCATACGTCAGGACATGGCTCTGAAAACTGCCCTTTTCCAGCTTCGATGAATTAGAGCCTTTTTGAAGTGATACTCGACTTTGTATGTTGAGACAACATGAGCTGATCCATCTTAGATGATACATAGGGTACAACATCTCTTTCTCTAGACTACAGGTGTAAGAATGCATGACTTTTCATTCAGACTGTATAGGGACATCGTATGTATAAGTACCTCATCTGGTTTTCACTGTTGGACAAAGTGGTGGCCACGACACCTCCTTAGGCATCTTTCTAGCAAATTCAGTTAGAGATGTGAGCATTCATCTGAAAAACATAACTAGGAGTTTCAGATTGGTTGACATCAAATAGAGACAAGCAGAGGTATCAAAGCCAGTGGTCATCCAGAAAGCAGAAAGGACTTGTACAGGCTTCCTTCGAGTACACAATGTCACACAGCGTGTGGGAATTTGTTAAAGTTTACAGTCACTTCTCAGACAGAGTATATGACCTGGGTGTGAGAGGACATGTGATTAATGGTGCCAGCTGGAAGCCACTCCTGAACTCCTCCAAAGTTCACTGTACGGAAATTATAACCACTTGATGACATTTCACTGGGGCAACATGGCATCAGGAGATGGAAAATTTCTTCCTTGAAGACTATGACAACAAGGAAGTATGAATGAATGAGCTGTGTGTTGCAAGAATGTGCTAATTGTTTTTCAGTGGACAGCACACATAAGGACAATGGGAGTGTACACCTCCTTCAGAAATGCTGCTGGGAAAGGTCTGTCATTCAGAGAGAAACAGGAGAAGGTAAGAGAGTTTCATCCCCTTTATCTATTTTGGTATTTTTCTGAGGAATAAGTAACTAGCTCTCCCATAATGCAGGGGCAGGAGACCTCGATAAACTCTGGTTAACTTAAAAGAGCTGGTAAACTTAAAAGAAGAGCTGTGCCTCTGTCCCACTGAACATGGTGCCATGTCTAGCTGTGGTACAGGTGGGAAAGGTCTTGGAAAAGGAAGCTCAGAATACCAGGACAAGGTGGTGGTGAAAGAAATATACAGGGCGTAATTATATCAGGCACCTGCCCTGGGCCTCACTGACAGAGTCTGCAAATGCCTCTGCTGTAGTCTCAGACTAGTCCTGAGACCTTTATGAGAAGACAACTCTTCTGTTACCAAGCACGCTACATAAATGAAGGACCAGGGTAGGGGCACTCCTCTGAAGGTCCAAAGCTACACCATGTAGGCAGTGGGGTTGAAGACCACCTACACAGCTCTTGTTCCCACCCACAAGTTTGAGTGAGGCAGCACTGTCATGGAATCTCAGAACCACAGAATAGTTTGGGTTGGAAAGGTCCTTCAAAGACCATCTAGTCAAACCCCCTTGCTGTGGGCAGGGACATCTTTCATCAGAATAAGTTGCTCAAAGACCCATCCTACCTGACCTTGACCAGAGATGGGATATCCACAACTTCCCTGCTCCAAATGTTCCAGTGCCTCATCACCCTCACTGTAAAGAATGTCTTCATAGACTCATTTGGAACAGTTTGCCCAGGGAGGTGGTTGAGTCACCTTCCCTGGAGGTGTTTAAGGTGAGGGTGGATGAGGTACTTAGGGGCATGGTTTAGGGATTGGTGGGAATGGTTGGACTCAACAATCCGGTGGGTCTCTTCCAACCTGGTGATTCTGTGATTCTGTGATAGAATCACCAGGTTGGAAAAGTCCCACTAGATCATCGAGTCCAACAATTCCAATCAAATGCTAAACCACACCCCTCAGCACCACATCCACTCATCCCTTAAACACCTCCAGGGAAGGTGACTCAACCACCTCCCTGGGCAAACTGTTCCAGTGCTCAATGACCCTTTCCACGAAAAATCTTCTTTACGTCCAATCTAAATCTACCCTCTTCCAGTTTCAAATCATTTTACCTGTAACTACAAGTAAATTGTCCCTCCTAAGCTTCCCTGTAGACATCCTTTAAGAACTGGGATGCTGCTATAAGTGCCCCGCAGAGTCTTCTCTTCTCCTGTCTGAGAGCCCATCTGTCTAAACTTCTCTTCACAGGAGATCACCTCTGATCATCTTTGTAGCCCTCTGAACCCAATCCAACAGATCCATTTTTATTGTGCTGGGGACAGTGCTCTATGTGGGGTCTGAGGAGAAAGCAGCAGAGGGGCAGAATCCCCTCTCTCTACCTCTACTTGGCCTTCCTGAACCTCATGAGGCTGGCATGGGCTTGCTGCTCTTCCTCCTTGGGGTTTGCACCAAGACATCCTGCAAGAGACCAAGCACAACTCCTGTCTGTGGTACTAGAAGTACTGGAAGCTGTTAAGTACTGGAAGGCTGCTACAAGGTGTCCCCAGAGCCTTCCCTTCTCCACGCTGAATAAGCCTCTTTTCACAGGAGACGTGCTCCATCCCTCTGGTCATCTTTGTGGCCCTCCTCTGGGTCCAATCTATGTTTTTCTTGTGCTAAGGACTCCAGAGATGCACACGGGACTCCATGCAGGGTCTGAGGAAAGAGCAGCAGTGGGGCAGAATCCCCTCCCTACACCTCCACTTGGCCTCCTTGTACTCCACAAGGCTAGCAAGGGCTCACTCCTCCTCCTTGGGGGCAACACCAAGACTCCTTGGGGTGGGCACCAAGATCCCCTGGACAGCTGGTCTCCTCACAAGGGACCAAGCACGAAGACTCCTCAGGGCGGGCACCAAGATTCCGCAGCTGGCTGGTCTTCCCCCAAAGGACCAAACACCAAGACTCCTCATGATGGGCACCAAGACTCAGAATCACAGAATCACTAGGTTGGAAAACACCTTCAGGATCATTGAGTCCAACCATTCCTATCAAACACTAAACCATGCCCATCACCCATTCCCTCTTATCCTGTCCCCTGTCACTTTGGAGAAGAGGCCAGTACTCTCCTCTCTACAACCTCCCCTCAGGTAGTTGAAGAGAGCAATGAGGTCTCCTCTCAGCCTCCTCTTCTCCAGGCTGAACAACCCCAGCTCTCTCAGCTGTTCCTCATAAGATTTGTTCTCCAGCCCCTTCACCAGCTTCGTTGCTCTTCTCTGGACTCGCTCCAGAGCCTCAACATCCTTCTTGTGGTGAGGGGCCCAGAACTGAACACAGTACTCGAGGTGCGGTCTCACCAGTGCCGAGAACAGAGGGAGAATAACCTCCCAGGACCTGCTGGTCACACCGTTTCTGATACAAGCCAAGATGCCATTGGCCTTCTTGGCCCCCTGGGCACACTGCTGGCTCGTGTTCAGTCGGCTGTCAACCAACACCCCCACGTCCCTCTCCCCGGCTCGCTTCGGGGGGCTCCGTCTGGCTTAGGGCGGGGTGCCCTCTCCCCGCCCCTCGGGCAGGACCGGGGGTCGCCCCCCTCGCCCCTTCCCGCTGCGGGGGCGGTGCGGGCCGCTCTCCCCGCCCCCCGTGCCGCTGCCTCCGTGCCGCCCCGCCCGCAGCGCCCCCGCCTGGGGATGGCGGCGCCGGCAGCGCCCGCGCGCGCCTGACCCGCCGCGCAGAGCCCGGAGCCGGAGCGGCGGTACCCGGGGTAGAGACAGAGGAGGAGAAAGGGAGAGAGATGCTCCGCTTCCAGCCCGGGGTCGCGCTGCTGCTCTCGCTGCTCTGGGAGGTGAGCGCCGCCGGGAGCGGGGCGGGTTATCCCGGGGAGGGGCTGGCTCGCCCCGGGAGAGGGGCTGGTAGCCCCGGGAAGGGGCCGGATCGCCCCCCGGCTCGCCCAGGGAGCGCTTGTCGCCCGCGGGCGTCGCTCCGGGCGTTATCCGCGGGTCGGTGTCCTTGGCGGAACGCGCCGGGCTCCGGGCGTGGGAGAAGCGGGCTCCGCTGCCCTGCGAGGAGCGGTGCGAGCGGCGACCCGGCTCGCTTTAGCTTTATTTTTTAATTGCGGGAGCAGGAAAACGGATGATCCGTGGCGTGCGGGGGCAGCGGCTGCGGGATGCCGCCCTCTCCTAATAAACTGGCTGCGTTCCCCGAGGGGATGCGGAACGAGAGGGTTAAATGGAAGGTGCGGTTTGGGGTTTTGTCTTAGCTGGCTGGGTCACCGAGGGACACAGAACGCGAGGGTTAAAAGGGAAGGCGAGGGTTCGGGTTTTATTTTAAGGATGCTTCGGAGGACAGAATGTGCGCTGCGAGGCAGAGGCGCGGCAGCTTCAGCTCGGGAGGAGCGACGCGGTTCAACTTCTTGGGAAGGCAGAGTAGCACCGCTTTAATAGTTGCTGAAAACAGGGAAACAGCAAAAAAATGAGCAGCTTTTGTTAACTGGAGGGCGGAATTTGTGCCATGCGGTTCTGTGGGCTGGGAAACCAGGTTCATTTTTTACAAGACAGATTCATAGATGTTCTCTTTTGGAGAGCTGGCTTTGGTTTTAGGAGTAACCTTGGGGCTGGGTTGTCATGGATTGAGTTGAGTTGTCATGGATTGAGTTGGGCTGTCGTGGCTTGAGCTGAGCTGGGCTGCTGTGGCTTGAGCTGGGCTGTCATGGGTTTGGGGCAGGCCAGGAGCTTTGGCAGCCCCCCTGGGACAGGCTCACGGTGGACACATCGCTGTGGGCATCTCCTGGTGGCAAGGTGGCCCGTGCTCATTCAGTCATCTGCCAGACACATGTGGTGGCAGCGTGCCGGAATGACTTGAGAAATGCCAGTGGGTTTCTCTCTGTTATGTCTTCATGTTTATAAAGTCCAGACACAGTCCAGCTGAAGGTGTTGCAGGACCATGTTGCCTCTGTGATGGAACAGTTCAGACAGGAAGCAAATTAGTTGTTGAAAAATAATAACCAACAAACCTGCACATGGAAACCAGAGTGCTGATTGTGTAATTATTGGTTTTGGTAATAGATATAATTAACGAGAATGATGTTTGCTACATGTTTATGCCACCTATGTATAAGAACCATATCTGGTATGTTGCCCAGTGTGTCATCCAGCATCATCCCATTAAGGCACTTGGATCAAAATCACCATTTAATGTAAATAAATGTAACTCTTTTCAAGTTAATTGTGTTGCATTTCATTGCCATGGCTGTAAACCTGGCCCAGAGGCTGGCCCACAATCACTCCTTGACTCTGCAGAAACTTTTCAGAAAGCACGAATGGCAAAAAGTTGATTAAATAAAACAGGCACTGGCATTTGTCATAGGGAATTTATTCATCTCAGTTGTGTGAAAGGTTTTGCACTTCCAGGATCTGTTTGATTCAATGTGTCTGCTTTAAATGTATCCTCCTGAAAAAGACTCCCTGTGCCTGAAAAAAAGTAATTTGTATAAATCCTCTTTGGATGTAGCCAATGTTGCTGTTATTAAAGCTTCTATACTGACTTTAATTGTGGGGGGTTGGGTTTTTTTTGTTTGTTTGTTTGGTTGGTTGTTTTTTTTTTAATTTAATCTAGAATGTTTGGTTTGCCATCTGGTTTTGTGGATTCTTTTTTTCTTTGGAAGTGCTTATGATACCTTTCAAAAGGAGATGGTATGTCAAGAAGTAATATTACAAATTGTTTTAAGTTGTGGTCTACAGGGAGAAGAGGCCTGGAAACAGAATGCTGGGGGTTTAAATAACAGAATCAGAGACATCTAGTTGTTTAGGAGGCTTTTGCTATTTGAAAATTTTGCTGTTTCCTGCACTAACTTCCATACTGGCTGAAGGAGTTGGGGTTGTTCAGCCTAGAGAAGAGAAGGCTCCACGAAGACATTATAGCAGCCTTCCAGTACTTAAAGGGGGCTGCGGGAAAGCTGGGGAGGAGCTCTGTAACACGGAGTGCAGGGATAGGACAAGGGGTAATGGTTTTAAGTTAAAAAAGGGGACATTTAGATTAGATATTAGGATATCTAATCTCTATTATATATTAGGATTAGATATTGTTTACTCTGAGTGTTGTGAGGCACTGGCACAGGTTGCCCAGGGAAGCTGTGTCTTCCCCGTCTCTGGAGGTGTTCAAGGCCAGGTGGGATGGGGCTTTGAGCAACCTGATCTAGTGGGAGGTGCTCCTGCCCATGGCATGGGGGGTGAAACTGGGTAATCTTTAAGGTCCCTTCCAACCCAACCCCTTCTACGATCCTATAATTATCTGAAATAGCACTGTTACACTTATTTTAAATCTGTTTGCAGCTCTGACATGATCCTAGTTAACATTTAACGGAGTGTGAGCTAAGGAATATATTTTTTCATTCAATATTTTGCAAAAAGGCTTTGCCTGCTATTCAAATAATGGGGGGGGGGGGGGGGGAAGGAAAGCCATCTATGCCTTCAGAGCAGTCCACATTAGTTTACTGATGCTTAAATTACCCAAAATACTTGTTGCAAGATATTAATGAGTTTTCTGTCCATATGCATTCAAAAATGCTATTTCTGGTTATATGGATGAAAGGAATATAAACTACTTCACAAGTAAGCATACATGAAATTTAAGGTGGATGCAAGTTTGGATGTGGAGAACCGTTCTTTGCAGCTTTCAGGTTGAAACTTAATCAGTGATTGACTGTGCTGTGCTCCTGGGGAGAAGAGATACTTTGCTCTTCCTGATGCAAAGGCAGAAGATACAAAAAAGGAACTGGAGGGCAGGAGAAGATGCTTGCATTTGCTCATGGTGGTTTCACAAAGGCAACTGAAGGCATCACTATTGAAGCAGAATTTACCCACTAGAAATTGCTGCCTCTTGGTGCTAGGGTGACAGTCCATTCTCTAAAAGAGCCTGAGATACACTAGTTACAGAAGTACCCAGATCTCTGTGGTGATAGGAAAGAGGGGTTAATTCTGAGTTTTCTTGTTTGCCCAGGATTTTCCACCGTCATGACAAAGACTTCCCATGATGAAAGAAAAATCTTCCTCAGCCCTGGGACTGAGGAAGGTCTGCTCGAGAAGACCTTGTTGTTAGAGGAGAAAAGCCAAAGATGCCACGAGTTTTGTTTGCATTTTAGTCACAGTTGAGCTGTTTAACATGTAAGCTAAAATGAGGATCTTTTAAGGTGGATAACTTGACAGATAATTTTGGTTCTTGCAGGAAGAAATGAATAGCATTAAATCTTCATCCATCTGTATTTTTCAGATTAATTTGGCTACTTGTAGGTAGCAGTGTCTTATTAACTGCAGTGGCCTGAAATGCTCTTTTTCACCAGGAGACTATTATCTGTTGTAATCACTAGGGTATGTGATTTTGACATTCACAAATAGCCAGTGGTCTCGCTCACTAGTGTGGCTGGTGGCTCCACCAATACATCTGTGGTTTGCCTCAGTTTTGTATGAGAAGATTTGCTCTCAGTTTTAAGAAGGCTTTGAGGATGTCCTCAAAGTGATGTTTGTTTGGGGTATATATCAAGATATTCTGTTTTTATTTCCTTGGACATCCCAAGGGCTTTGGATGTCCAAGCTTAAATGTGACTTAAATTAATAGCATTGCCTTTGGGATGGGAAAAAATAGAACTAAACAATCTCCCCTCCCTGCCTTGGTGATGAAGCAAGCATATTTTCAGCCTGAATGAGGGCACCAGAGTATCTTGGTGTGGCTTTTCAAGACTGAGTGCTTGCTTTCTCTCCTACAAGCTGCAGAAGTGCCAGGTGGAGGTGAGCTAGGTGGCTGAGGCTGAAGTGAGGGATGGATGGGGAGGCTCAAGTCAGGGATGGCTGGGGAAGTTCATCAGAGCTGTTGAAGCCCAGTAGAGGACCTTGCCTGTGCTGTAGCAGTAATTAAGATGATTTACTGTCGCTGTTGCTGAGTGGCTTGCTGGATAGCTTCAAATTTCAAAACAATTGAGTAATTTTAGGTGCCTAAGCTTCTGGCTGGCCCATATGGCGTGCCCAGAGAAACACAGGAGCTAATACAACGGCCTGAATGTTTAAGTCAAGCTTTTTAGTGCTCTGTATTAAGGTAAGCTGAGGCGTGTGGTAGTCACTGTGGGTGGTGAGAGATATGGGTGAGAATCCCACAACGAAGGTTTCCACATGACTATGCAAAATTTAGACCATCACTTTTGGAAACTGACATTTCTACACACTAAGTTTCTCATTGCTAGAAATTCTAATGCTGATAGAAATATTGATAACTGGGTGGTTGGAAAAAAGTGATCAGTATACTTAATTTGTCAGATGAAAGATGCTACAAAAAGTCAAATACCTTTTTTTTTTTTAAAGGAATGAAAGAACGGACATGTCGTATGAACAGCAAATTGTATTATCTTGAAATAAAACTCAAACACTCCAGACAGTCTGTCATACAAGATTTACTTAAATAAAAGCAAAGCTGGCTAACTGCTTCCCACTTGGGTAACTGTTGTGTGGAGCTTAGTATTATTTTTATTATTCAACAGGACAGAGTTCAGTAAAGAAAAGAAACCTAAAATGTCTACCCTAAAATCTCTTCAAACCTGAGGGGGGGGGTGGTGGTGGTGTTTCTTCCCTCCCTAAACAAGCACATTAAGATGGGCAACATTTTGATCATAGTAGGCAGAGACAGAGTTCAAGAAATTCTGAGGATTATGGAGAAACACACACCAACCCTCAATTTCTCATACTTTTTTCCTATCCATTAACTATCAGGTTTCCTCTGTGTACAAATTACAGGAATTTAATGTAGCTTTGAATGTATGAATGTGCATTGCACACCAGGGTTGTTGTCTCTGTGACGTTCTTCTCTGTGGAAGTCCACTGATACTGTGCTGCTGATCTTTTATCTCTTGTGGCATTGCACAAGTGGGTAGTGGGAGAAATAATACTGTCCAAGTTGATAGGGGAAAAACTCTATCCCAACAATTTTGCACATTCTACATTCTGTTAATGTAGATGTCTCCACTACCCCCTGCCTGCTCATTGGTTTTAGTTATGTAGGGACTTAGCTTAAGCAGTTTTTGGTGGGTTTTCTTACCCTCTTGCAGCTGATTAGGAAGCAGCTATTGCATTCCTGAGCCAAGGCAGGAAAAAGTTTACTTATGATTTATATTTTGGGGATCCAGCTGGTGCTGCCAAGTCTTCCCTGCCTCTTGACAGCAACGAGACAGGCTGTGATTTCCAGGCAGGAGGACTGAGTTGCCACACTTTTCTCAATTTGCTCCTGCTGAGGCGGAGACAGATTCATGTTCACTGCAGGAAGGGAACAGTGGCCAAGTGCCATTTGTGTCCTCTAAGGGGAGATGTGGAGTTTTTTGGGCTTGGGGTTTTTCAAATAAAAAAAAAGCACCTACAAAAGTTGTTCATATTTTTTACAGCAGTAAAAAAAATTTAGCACCTTCTGTTATGCTTTCTCTATAATAGGGAAGTCCTCTGACTCTCTTTTATCTTGGTACTTCCCACTCAGCTAATGCTGGTGTCTGGACCAAAGCAAGCCTTTAGACATCAGCTGCAGTTAGAAAATGGAGTTAGCTAAAATCAGTGTAAAGGGCTAAATGGAAAACACTCTTTGCTTTAATGCAGATTTATTTTGACTTACTCCACTAGGCTAAGGAAAACTGGAGTGAATGTGGCCTCATACAGGTTTGCTCTGCTCATCTGTGTAGACCAAGTTTACAGGCAGGAACAGATTAATACCTGAGCTTATGCTACAGAGTTGTACTTTAAATCTGTTGTGATATAAAATTAAATCCATGTAAATTAAAAAAATACAAATAGTAGTATTTTTTACATTTTTAAGCCTAATTTTTGAAGATGCTGCATTTCTTTTAATCCTCAGCTATGCATGCAGCTGTTTCCACAGTTTGTGTTTTGCTGAAGGTTTAGTTGAAATTCTATTACCATTTATTATTGCAAATGCAAACTTTCTTCTGCCTAGCAAAAGGCAAAGCCTTTCTAAAGCAATCGTTTTTTTTTTTTTTTTTTCTTTACTTGAGTGGTAGTTTTTGAGCAACAAATCCTAGGTCTGTCTGAATGCTGGGAACAGAGTCTGGAATCATGGGTGTTGAACAGTGCTTCCAAGTCAAGGGAAAGATAAGGTCTTAAATAGTGGATATTATCACCTTCCTGACACCAGTGAGGTAATATATGCGATGAAATACCACGCTTGCTATGTTGAAGGAGCATGAGAGCGAAGCCTGGGTTTGTTGAAAGCTTTCTTTTTCTTTCATTTTTCTTTCTTTGGTTTTATTTTCTTGTTGAGAACAATGTATCTTGACAGGTTTCTCACATATTAAGTAAAAGGTTTTCACTGCTGAGTTAAAAATGTCTGTCTTCTCAAGTGTGTCTTCAGCTTTGCACTAAATAGATGTTAAAATAACCCTTGTTTTAAATAACTAAAAACCTCTTCCTCTTTCTCAATGACTCAGCTTTCAGTCTTGTACATTTTTAGAAGGAAAGGAATTAGCAAGAAGTGGTTTCTAATCTTTATCTTGTCCAATGGAGGGGTAAGCTGTTGCTGGCAAGGATAGCCCCTAACCCCTCGTTCTGCTGGCTGTGTGCTCCTGCAGCTCTAGTGACCATGCAGCTGTGCAGGAATCAGATCAACCCACTGACACTGTGGAAGACTAAGTCTCCAGAAAGAGAACGGGGTTGGGGGGTAGGTGGGGTGGGAATTGAGAGAGAATAGTTTTCTATTGGTTCAGCAGAGGTTTTTGCAGTGGTAGCATCATGAAACTTCTTGCAAGGGAGGAGAGGGAATGTGTGGCTTGGAGCAGTACTGTCCATTTTAGTAGTACACTTGTTTCAGTATGTTAGATCATAGAATCATAGAATAATCAGGTTGGAAGAGACCCACCAGATCATCGAGTCCAACCATTCCTATCAAACACTAAACTATGCCCCTTAGCACCTCGTCCACCTGTGCCTTAAACACCTCCAGGAAAGGTGACTCAACCACCTCCCTGGGCAGACTGTTTCAGTGCCACCTAACAGGAGTTACAGGACAGATGATACTGCATTTGTAACAAAGAAAACCCTACAAACCTTTTCCATTCAAGAAGGGAAAACTAGCTG
This sequence comes from Clamator glandarius, assembly GCA_033459285.1. Classification (NCBI taxonomy): domain Eukaryota; kingdom Metazoa; phylum Chordata; class Aves; order Cuculiformes; family Cuculidae; genus Clamator; species Clamator glandarius. The sequence goes on along the minus strand of JAUNZM010000329.1, from coordinate 6,433,708 downwards.
AGTATGTTTCCTGTTTTCTCCTGAAAGACACTGTTAGATAAGATTAACTTCTCCAGATGGTGTCCTGTTGTTTTCCCACATCACTTGCCAAGTGTCTGTCAGAGCAGAAGTTCTCAACCTGGAGCTAATGACCTCCCCAGCCTTTCCTGTCTGTGGGGCAAGAGAATGTTGTGGCTGGAGATCATTCCTCCAGGGAATGTTCACCATCAGCTGCAGCACAGGAGAGAATGTCATCCTCAAATCTAGCTGGTGAGTAACTGTGAACCCAGCAGTCCTCCAGCACACCATTTCCTCTCTCTCATCTAGGGGCCTGAAAAAAAAAGCAACAACCCACCTTGGCTCCATAATTTACATTGGAAGTGACCATGAAGTGAACTGTGCCTTAGGTTCAGAGTTCAGTGACAGTGGCAGGTGGCTGTTATTGGAGGGTACTGAAAAAGGGTGATGGGACAGTGCCCTGGCTCCATCCCTGGCTGCATTTGAACCCTCTGTAAGCAGCTTGTTTCTTCCCTGCCAGAGTAGGGATGACCACATACTCATTATCTTGGTCTCCAGCCTTTGAAGTTGGTGGACATCATGCAACTAAATAGCTGGCAATAGTTTTGAGGATGAATTCTTCCTTCTCAAGTCTTGTGCTGATGTAATTGGAGGTGAGGATCACAGACCTCAAGTATGCAGCCTATACCTGTACAAATCTGTCTTTGCAAAACACTAAGGCAAGTATATTTAATGTAATTTTATGACTTTAGAGTTACATGCATTCCAGTCTGTTTGGATCCTTTCTCACAGGAGGAAGAACTGGAGAACACTGCAATGAAATTAATATGAGAGGAATGAGAGTGTGTAGGAGCGTGACAGGATCATGTCTCACTGACGGCAGACCAAAGACCGCAGGCAGCACATGTTTCAAGAGCTTTACACTTGATGTGAGAGGAGTGTTTTGTTACATGTGTTCATCTTCTTTTGGGGCTTAATGATACCGCCACCCAAGCAAGGGAAGGTGATACTTTGGTGGACCTACTCCTCTTAGTTTGTTGTTGACAGCAGTGTGGTTGCAGTGAGAGATTTGTGCTACCATGGGGTTCAGATCTGGTAGCATGCCTGTGATCTAGAAGGATTATTCTTCAAGAGATCAGGAGCTCAGTCAGGGAATGTATGCTAGCAAAAACAAAAAAGCTAATGGCCATAGTAGCAAAGGCAGGCTCATTTTAAGTTGCTGTGAACTTGTTTTTTTCCTGGCATGATTGTGTATTTTTGCACACCTGATGATGCACACCTTTTTGCACTGCCTGATATAGGCAGACCAACAAAATTCTCTTATGCTTCCTGGCCTAAGTCTGTGTTTCTCCCTTTCTGGACAGGAAACACCTTGCCTGACTGGAGAAGTTTAGCTGTTCATACCACACAGGGTTTAGTGCAATCCCTTTAGTGTCAACACAACAGATTTATATTAAAGTGCTTGTGCTGCACAGTAACTATTTGGACATGACTGTATGATAACAGACAGTGCAGAGGTCTCTACCTGGGGAATTGCCCAGGTGTAACTCAGTGTTTCATTTCTCTCAATTTCATCAGATCTCTTCACTGAAGTGGATAGAAAACCTGGTAACCTGACAAATTCCTTTCTGCTTTCCCCACAATATCTCTGTAACTGTGGAAAACTGGAGCCGGCGCTTCTCTGTGGTGGTGACTGTAAGCATGCTTCAGCTCTCGCAGCAAGAACTAGGCAAGGATGAGTCAAGCAAGTGTTTTCTTTCACATCTTCTCCTCGGGGAAAAAAATGTATTGCTCATCACTACAGATAACTGTCTCAGTACTGGTGTGAGATCCAGGAATTTGCTGCTGGCTCTCTTACAGTGTGAGTTTCCAGCTCAGGGTTCTACTTCCCCACCACATTTGTAGCAGTGGGTTCAACTTGGTGCAGGAAGGGTAACAGATGTAAAAGTTGACCTTCATCTGATAAGTGCCATTAAGTCTGGCAGGATTTCAGTCCCAAAATGAAGAAGTAACCTTCCTCTTGCTGAAAATGCTGCTTTCAAATGGTCAGGTAGTTGTCTAGCCTAAAAAAGAAGGTGGGGGGCTAGGGGAAGGGAGGAGGGCTGTGTGTGAAGCCTTAAATCTACTTTTACATGGTTTGCTTTTCTTTTTAATGCTGACATGAGCTGCTACTATCTTGAGTATTGTCTTCTCTATCCCGAAGGACAAAAATCACAGTTTTCAATGGCTTGAGCAACAATAGTGCTGAGGTTCTGTGTGAGGGACCAACAAAACTCCAATCTGCTTTTTGACGTCTCCCAGCTGTTATACAGAAGTAATAATAGCGTAAAGGATTGGGTTAAACCTCTTCAGAACTGCGTCATCTCATAGTTTAAGCTAGCATAAGATAATGCTAAGCGTAAGATAATGTTAAGCTGCTTCATTCTTTTTTTCTGTAGCTGAAATGATAGCAGTCTGTATTCCCTGTATTCCTAAACTCATACATGTGTGTCCTTGTGTAAAGTGCCATACTAGGGCTGGGGTTTTGTTGGTGTGTTGCTTGGGATGATCTGTATTTCTAGGGAACTTAGGAAGTGCCTCCTTGGCACTAAGTGCCTAATAACAGTCAAATACCACAAGTTGCGTTATCCTGAGAAAAAGCTAAGGCAGATACCTTTGGATTTGAGTGTAATTTGGAAGAGGTGAATTGAGGTCAAAATCATTATTTTATTCTGTCTTCCATTCCTTTGGTATTTACAGAACTAAGGCTTGAGTTTTTAGTTGTGCTAATGCCTTGTTGTTGAGGGGTTTTTCTTTTAATGGTAGCAGCACACAGCTAGCTGAACTTAACACTGAACTCGCAGCATGGTGATGGAACAGTGTCCCAGGTTTCACAGGTTATCTCTATATCCCAGAGGTCATATTTTCTGAAATCCAGGACTTCAGTTGTGCTTCTCACTTACTGCGGGTAACACTTTTGATGCTGGTTTATTAAAGCATTAGGTGAATGTTAGTAAACTAGGACTTGTTACACTTTGTAGCTGGCAACTGTCTGTGTAGGCGTTCACAGTGTTCCTAGAAGGCATTGGGCGAGATCCTGAAAATGCTCTCGAAGGTGCATTGGAGTATGCTGAAAACCTTCCAGTGGGTGAAATTTCCCAGAATGTCTATGACCCATGCTGCCAACTCCCCACATGTGCATGCTCATCACGAAGTGCCCTGTGGGAACCTATTTTGGTTGCAGCTTTGCCTGGTTTTCCCCGTGGGTGGAAACTGCAGGCACAGCTATGGCACAAAGCTGGGGTTTTTGAATTAAGCTTGTTTTAATTCCGTACTAATCCCGACTTCCTGTTTTTATTACAGCTCTAATCCTGAGGCCCATCCAAAGCCCATTAAAAGTCAGTGGAGACATCCCACTTGCTTCTAGCCAGTGCTGCATCAGGCTGCCCTGGAGGGCACTGGGAACCTTTGACTTTGGCATCTCAACCAGCTTGAGATGCAGGTGATCTCTGCTCTCTCTATCTTCTGCAGCAGCATAGGCAGGGATACTTGTGTCTTCCCCGGGCCAAAGTCAGATGTTTATACCACACTGCTTCAGAAAAGCTCAGCTGCCTTGATTTGGCTCTTGCCATTGCTCATCCATGCACATATGGTAGCCAGCCCATCCACCTGTGGTACCAACAATGCAGATCTCCTTGGCGAAGAAGCTACTTCAGCCAGCCACGGTCACCCTCCGTGTTGCATAAGGAGAAGAGCATCGTACTGATTATATAAAAGAGATTACATAACTGGGTAATTTGGTAATTGCCTCTCCAGTGAATGCTAAGAATAGCTGGTGAGTATGCATTTATTTCTGTGATAGCCATCCACAGTGATTAAGCACTTGAAACCGTGGGTGCCAGGCTGTGGTGTGGGGTGAAACACTTGCCACCTGATGTGTGCATGTTTGCACTTCCTAGCTCTCTGGTGCCTGTGCTGCTCTGGAAAGACATGTCAGTTCCTATTCCCCTTGCCCAGTCATGCAGCGTGACCTGCTGTGTAGGTACGGTGAAGGTGTAAAACTGTTCTCTGAGTTGCCTTAGCTCATGATGAACCTGTACTAGTAGTTGGTGGCATCCTTATGATAGCGTGCAGTGTGTAGGCAGAGCAGATGATGGGGGAGGGGGTATGTGTTGCTTTTCCATGCATTCGGGCGGGTTTTGCTTTCTCTTGCTTCCCAGAATATCTTTTTTTGTGCTGAAGTTGCCAGTATAATCTGTGAGATAACTGGGGGGATGCTGGATGTTTTCCAGGGCTGGGCAATTTCCAAGATCCTGGCAAAGAGCCTCCTGGGCTGCTTTGAGTCAACTGAGAAGACTACATGGTCTTCTGCCTGGCTCTTACCTGTGACTGCTCGGGGGTTTATGCCTCACTTGTAGAGGGGAAGGTGACTCACTACAAAATCAAATGCAGCCAAAGCCAGCAAGAGCTCCCATAGTGCTAAATGAAGACTTCAGGGGAGATGGGGAAGGAGATTGCTGCTGTTGCAGTCACTTAGCCTGGAGAAGGTGGTGTAAGGGTGAGCTAAGGATAACTCGGGAGAAGGTGGGAAGGGGGCAAGAGGCTTTGGCAGGGAGAGGAAGTGAACAAAAGGAGTGCTTTGAGCACTGATGATTCATTTGGGAACATCAGTCCTGGCTCTGAAAATGTTCCCACAGTTCTCAGCCCGACTGCTGTAGTCTGGGTGGCTGCTGTGTTTTGGGTGGGCTACTGAGTCCCTGTTCCCTTTTTAAAAGGCTTTATCTTTTTTCTGTACTTTCCTCTTCTCTTTATTTCCTAAGCTTTCTTCACTCCTATCTACAATTCAGCCCTGGCACATCCACTTCCCACATGAACGTTGCCTGTCCCATGGTTTCTTTACTTTCTCCAAGGTCTGTTCTTGAGGCTGGTACAGCACATGGTACATGTGCACTTTGAAGTGCCCTGCAAGTCAATGTTTCATGTGTTGCAATAAAATGCTTGCTACAGATTAAGAATTTACATTTATATATACATATATATTTATTTATATTTATTTGAAAGGAATATCATTTTCCATTCTGTCACCTTTGCAAGAATAGCTTTTTTTTTTGCCCATTTTTCCTTTTTGTATGTTAGGATAAAGATTTGAGGGTTTGGCTTGCTGCTTCTCCCTGGAATTCCCTTTGCGCTTGGCTGACCCTTTGCTACAGTAGACTGATTAATGTAACTTTTTTGTATTTATGCCTCCTTTTTTTAGTGGGATATCAACCCTGGAATGTGCTGCTGTTGCTGTCAGGGCAAAAGAGTGTTAGGGGAATGTTTTTAATAAACTTACTGTTGTTGCATAATGTAGATGGAAAGCAGGCAGAGGAGACTGCATGTGCAGCTGGTAAGCTTTGTGAACTGTAGAGAACACTGGCAGGCACAGGACACAGGCAATAGGAAATTGTTATGAGACCATGTAAATTCTCAGATCTTTAATGGACTTACGTTTCGGTCTCAAACTGCACATTTGGAAAAAGATATCAGTTAAGTTGAGAGGTTTTATGTGAGAGCACATAAAGATGTGCAAGAGCTGTTGTGGTACTTCTGTAAAGTGAAAACTATTTAATTTGCAGCTGTGCAAACAGAATAAGAAAAATCCTAATAGGACTGATAAGGAAGTCTGAAATAGTGAAAAGAGGAGAAAGACCAAATGTATGTATTATTTTAACTTGTTAAAACTGTTGAAACTGAATTGTGATGTCTTTTACATGAACATTAATGAGGCGTATATCTGTAAACTCCTGCCTAGGATAAAAAAAGACATTATTTACTAGTTTAAGATTGAAGAGAGGTCTCAAAGAATATAAATATGGTATAAACAGGTATGAGGGCAATTTTCAGGTCTGGAGCAGGCACACTTTACAAGATTTTGCTTTACTTTTGTGCATGTTGCCAGTATCAGATACAGCTTGTATAATCGGGTTAATTTTAGTAGGAGTGTGTATTCTTCTGTGTTCTGGGACCTCCAATATAGACTTTAATAATAATGCGGGTTGTTAGTCCATGACAGAAACCTTGGGGTTCAGCTGAAATGTACTGAATATATTGGATTTGGTAGCAGCACTCTCACTGGTGTGGAGGAGGATAATGGGTTGCATGTTTTGGAGTTTTAACTCTGATCTGAATTGGTGATTTAATCCCTTACAAGAAAATAGGCTGTAAAGTTATTAAATCTCTTATGGAAGTTTAAGTTCAGTTAAATGGATTCAGTTAGATGGATTTCCAAAAGTAAGTCTGATGGAGGAAAAAAATTAGCTGTATCTGTAAATGTTCTACTGTCTGGAAGTGCCGGATGGAGACATATTAATAACTTCTAAGAAGATTCCTTTAGAAATGTTCCTGCAGCAAGCTTTTAAAAAAGATCTAGACAGGGTTGGAAAGAGGAACCCTTTGTAAAAATCTTTCCTTCAAGTGAGAACATAGAAACACGATATGAAGCAAGGTTATGAAGTGACAATTAGTGCTGGGTTTCCTGATACTGCCTAGACAAAGCTCAGCAGCCTTTTACACAGCAGTAGGGATGGCACTTGTAATTTCATTGTCGGCATTTCCAAGTGTTACTCTAGCACTGCTAATGACTCCCTGGACACCTCCTCAGAGGTTGCTGCCTTGTGCATGAGGCTTGTAAACACATGGGTCTTGAGGAAGGACTGAGACCTGGCTATGAAGCTGTCCATGGGAACAAAGGAGTCCTCCAAGGTGTTTGATCTCCCTGACTACACAGCCTTGCCAGATTTGTCTGGATTTGGCCCTCCCTCAGCCTGGTAGGTGTTTTTTTCAGCTAGTCAATGGCAGGGATGCGCTGTCTTTGGGACTAGGAGATTGCCACAGAAGTCCCTGCAGAGCTGCTGTGACTGTTGCAGCCAGTGGGGCTGGCATCCTGCTGCTGTCTTGTGTACAGCTTCTGCCTGGACCAGCAGGGACAGAGGTGGTGCTCACACCCAAATACTACTCCTAGAACACACACTGAAGGTGGCAAAACTAAAACATGTAAATCTTTAGTACCTGTCTCTTCAACTACAAAAAAAAAAATCACTCTTACTTTTTCTTTCAATGCTGTACAATGCTTTGGAGAAGAAACTTTCTTAATGATGCCCTAGACTTTGATATCTGCTGTATTCACGGTAGTGGCTTCTTAAAATATCCATCTTCCCAATTAGATTAAGCCTCTTTGTAACTTTATGGTATTTCTTCATGCTTTATTCAAACTCAAGTAACCAAATAAAGAACAAATTGGGCTTCAGAAGTCTGACAGTTAGTACTTAGATTTTTATGGGAAACCAGAATTTTGCAATTATTTGTAATGACAAAAAGTGTGCTTGTCTTGCATCTCTCCCAGAAGGGTACTTAAGAAGCATTAACCATGCCATAGCATGTTCCAGTTGCACCCAGGCCAGATGCACGGCCACTGTGAAGGTGGGTAAGTAGGCAGAAAGAAGTGTAAGTGTCATGCACATCATTCATGACAGAATTACCAGCTTAATACTTCTGACTTTTAGTTTCCCACTCCAGTGCAGTATGAAGAAACTACTTTGACTTCACAATAAATACTTGGCTCTGTCTTAGTAGTTGCATGCTTTGCAACAAGCTCTTTTCATGAGCTAATAAATGTGGGCATTTTTGGAAGTCCCATGCTAAATATCTTGTAGCTGGAATTAATCCATCCAGGCATATGAATGATATGGGGGAAGGTCCCTTGGAGTGGGACTACTCTCCTTGTGGAATCATCAAATTGTAACCCTACTGTTTGTTCAGTGCATCCTATTAGTAGTATTATTAATTAACCTCAGATTGTTAGTGATGACAATATTTATTTGGGTAGAATATGAACTAACAAAAGTCTTTATCTGCATCCCACCTCTTAGCTGATTAAATCTGTTGAAGTTACTGTTGTCTTTTTAGTGCTGTGTTCGTACACAGTGAAATACTGTAGAAACTAATGCTTGCATTTGAGACTTTTTTGTTTTCATTTTTTTTGCTTTTAATGAATCAGTCATTGAAATATGCAGTCCTAGGACAATCTAAAGTTTCATGGAATTGGCTCAATACTACTGAGTAACTTTAGTCAAAATAGAAATAACAGCACACCAATAAAGTTTCAGCACTTTAAAAGGCTAGTTTTGTTTAAATACTTCCGAAAGCTACGGAATTGGAAGTATAGGTTTACAGTATGTGGTCAGAGGAGAGTGGAACATTTTTCTGAAAAGCTTGGCATTCAATCAGGGTGTGGGAGGGCAGTTTTATCTCCTCTGTGTCCTCAGGATGATTTAAGCGTGTATCACTCTTCTAGAAGAGTCCTAGCCTGCAGGAGACAGAGTATACTGGAATTGATTTATGTCAATTGTTGACATTATGCCTCTTTTCCAATGTGTAAAGTACAAAGGAAGCATGGACTGAACTAGGTGGAAAGCTACACCATAGCTCAGTGGTTTAGATGCCCTTTGAAGAGGGAGACCTGTATTTGGAGTGCTTGTTCCCCTTATACCTTTGAAAGACAGAAGAACATAGAAATTAAAGACAGAAAGGAGGAAATGTTAGGTCTTTTCGTTGCTATTAAACAGCATGGCCTTCCCTTGGGAAGTCCCTACATGGGGGATTTGTGGAATCTGCTTGGGTCTGTTGGAGAAGGAGGTAATTCTGTCCTTGCTGGTTTTTGTGATGTCCCCAAAATTTTACTAATGTCACCTAACAGATAGGATGCTGATATAGATAGGCATTTGCCCCTATATTTTTGCATTTCATGCAAGTAGAAACACTGCCAGCACAAAAATCTGAAATGTTGTCTCCTCAAATTGCCTGCAGCTTGATGTTCATTCGTTTCCAGGAGAGCAGAGAGGTTTGAGTCCTCCTGGGCCAGAGAGAGACTTGAACACAGATTTGCCATTGGCAGAGCACATTAACCACTTCGGGTAGATCTTGACTGCAAAGTGAAAAGTACTACTGCCTCCTTTCTCTTACCTTGCTGTTCTGTAGAGGTGTCCTTTGGGACACTTAGCAGATGCCAAGAAAACAAAGATTTGTTTGTTTTGCTTGTTTGTTTTAGGAATGCAAGAAACAATTTGTTTCAGAACCAAAAAAATACAGCTTTGTGCTCAACTCCTTAGAAGGGGTGAGTTTCTCAGAAAATTTCTGTTGAAGTTTCAGATCAGGCTGGCACCATCTGAAGTTTACCTGTCACTATGTAATATGCCAATATGGTATATTTATATTTAATTAATAGATCATGAAAAATCTGTCTCCCCTTCTCCTTTTACATTGAGAGCATCTTGTAGGAATATTATGAATGTTGTTGCACATCCAGGAAAGGAGTATGGCAGTACTGGAGAGATTTATTTTTAATGATCTCTGTTCTTCTGCCACGGGAGATGGGAAAGGTGGTACAGTGAAGGCTGCAGAGAAGGCAATTCCTAGTGTGCCTTTCGCAATCTTAGACTGTTGTAAAACAGATTTGTATAACATTTGGGCTTAGGGTATTGATAGCATCTTTTGTAAGCATCAGATTTTTGCAAGGCTGTGGTGTTGCTGTGCCAGTTCATGGTACCTTCCTCAGCTCACGTCTGTCTGATAGGGACTGGGGAAGGGAACTCATGCTGAGGGTGATTTTGGGGCTCTTGTTTTCCTTTAATGAAAATCTCAATGCAATCCTAGATGCATTTTAAAGGTTTTGTTTATATAAGCAGATGAAATGTCCCTGGAACTCAAGGTTTAATGCATAAAATGACGAGTTTATACATTCCTATGTAAGTTTCTTCTGTGTTTGCTGTTCTAATTGGTTTTATTTGGTTTTTGGGTTTTTTCCCCTAATATTTTAAAATAATCCAATGATTTACACTTCTAAACTAGTTCAGTTTTACAATCTTGTGTTTTTGTGGCTGGTGACAGGGCTCGTAAATCAGGATTGATTTAGCACTGGCAGCTTTGTCAGGAGAGGCTGTTCAAGGGCTTTGTGGAGTGAAATTAAAAGGGAAGAGATAGTTTTCAAATAAAAGTATGCACATCAGCAAAATCAGTCCTAAAATTCGTTGTACCAACATGTAGAATTGGCAATCCGGGTTTCTTGTTGCACACTGGATTTAGGCTCTGAGGAAACCCTGCATCTTCAGCTTGTGATCAAAATTTTATGCACATAAATAGTGCAACATTGTACCATGTCCCCAGAGACTTCTATGCTATTAGGCAGACGCAGCACAAGCAGGGTTGAAGCAAGCTGCCTACATGTATGCCTTGCAAATACTTCTCAAACCTGACCTGAGAGGAATAGATCTGTGGGTGGATACACAGCCCAAGCTTTCCACCTCTTTGGTGCTCTGTCCCTCAGCTGAGGCTATTAGCAAATTGGTAATGAATCCTGTGATGGGGATGACTTCTTTCTGTTGACTTCTTTTTGTATGGTCCAGTATGGTGATACAATGGTTAAAAAAACTTATTTCTTTAGTACTCAACTTATATTAGTAATAATCAGTTACCTCATTCATTTCTTCATATAACTGAAGATAGTTTTCCAACCAGTATTTTATGTGTGTCCTGTTGTCCTTCTCAGTGCTTCTGGAGGAGAAAGACCTGGGGGTGTTGACAGCCGACTGAACATGAGCCAGCAGTGGTCCAGGTGGCCAAGAAGGCCAATGGCATCTTGGCCTGTATCAGAAATGGCATGACCAGCAGGTCCAGGGAGATTATTCTCCCTCTGTACTCGGCACTGGTGAGACCGCACCTCAAATCCTGTGTTCAGTTCTGGGCCCCTCACCACAAGAAGAATGTTGAGGCTCTGGAGCGAGTCCAGAGAAGAGCAACGAAGCTGGTGAGGGGACTGGAGAACAAGTCTTGTGAGGAGAGGCTGAGAGAGCTGGGGTTGCTTAGCCTGGAGAAAAAGAGGCTGAGGGGAGACCTTATTGCTCTCTACAACTACCTGAAAAGAGGTTGTGGAGAGGGGGAAGCTGGCCTCTTCTCTGAAGTGAGAGGGGACAGGATGAGAGGGAATGGCCTCAAACTCTGCCAGGGGAGGTTCAGACTGGACATCAGAAAAAAAATTTTCACAGAAGGGGTCATTGGGCACTGGAACAGGCTGCCCAGGGAGGTGGTTGGGTCACAATCTCTGGAGGTATTTAAAAGACAGGTGTTCAGGGACAAAGTTTAGTGGTGGACAGGAATGGTTGGACTCGATGATCCAAGAGGTCTTTTCCAACCTGGTGATTCTGTGATTCTATGAGGCTGAATACAGAACTATTATTTCCTGTAACATTAGTTTCAGTGAATGCCCCCTGTCCTGAGAGGAAATTACTTCAAGTACTTCTTTACTGCAGCAGATAGATAAAATCTGAAATGTGTTGCTGTAAGAGATTGCAGAAGCAGATATTCAAAAGGGACTAGACAAATTAATAGAAGAGGGACCCAAAACAGTAACTAAAGGAAATGAAAAGGAAGCTACACTCTAGTATCTGGGATCCAATTGGTCCGTTTGTTGGAGATGTATGAAGGGAATCGACTCCAGACGGTGGGCAGGCTCATGGTCTTTCCCAACACAGCACCTGCCACTATCTGAGACAGAGGAGACAGAGTACAGGTGCAGATGGGCTCTTGTCTCACCCATCATATTTCTTTCAGCCTTGCAGTTACCTATATTTCTAAATGTGCAATTAGCAAGGGCTGGATTAATAAACAGTGTGAACAGAATATGACTTTGGTCTGTACCTGAAGGTGAAAAGGCAAAAAGCCTTTATAAAGGTGCCAGAAGCATCCTTATAAAGCAAGATGACAAAATCTCTTTTAAAAAGTGCTCAAAGAAATATTTGCATTCCTCCAGCAGAATAAATTTAGGACACTGAACAGATTTTGAATGTGCTAGTCTTAACAAAGTCCTCTGAAACAAAACTAGTATGGCAATAGTATATTTTATTTCTTATTTCAAGCCAAATAAATGAAATATTTATCATTCAGTATAATTATTGCATAGTCATAGCTTAATTGAATTTTAACCACTACCACATATTGCAAGGGCAAGCATAAAGTATTGATTACCTAAACCCCATACAACACATTCAAAATATTTCAGACATATGATCCCTGACCCTGCAGAGAGATTGAGAAACAAACCAACCAATTGATCAAAACACCTTCTGCAAGTTCGTACATGGAAAAGTTATGCAGTATTCAATAATCCATTAAATATTCAGGATGTCCTGATATAGCTGAAATCAAAGAATACAAAGCCATGATTATGCAGATTTAAAAATCCATAAGCAACCACAAAAATCATATTATGCCTGCAAGACACAGATCATTTAATTTAACACAACAGCTCTCCAAGCAAGAGAAACATCTCCTCTCACACTTGCAAAAATCCCATCTAACTTCGTGGCCCAAGAATTGGCTATTTGAAGATTTAGAAAGGCTTCCGATTTTGACCAACATTTCATATGATCTCAACATCTCAGCAACATAACATATGGTCTGTGTGGTAGTTTTCATAGGTGCTTTTCATGAAATCATCATGATAAAGCCATGAAAGATATTTCAGGTTTCAAGACAAATGAAAATGTCTGTAAGATCTTTCTCATTTAAAACATTCTCTGACAACCTTGGGCAAGCACCTGGAAAACCACAGGAAATTAATAACTTTGAGGAAAAAAAATTATGACTGAACTTTGCTTGGAATTAGAATTCATTTAAAGACTAATCTCATATCAAAGCTGCATGGATTTGAATAGGAAAGGTTTACTTTTTTCTTCCAAAATTACGTATCCAAGTTCCAGAACCAAAATGCAACATGAACAGGACAGCAGGGCTCTGGCAAAAGGTGGAGAAGAGTTTAAAACTAGTCAATGGCAATGTATCTGGCTTCTTAAGGCAGAACCTTTACTGTATCAGAAGCCAAGCACTTCCTAAGGCTTTTCCAGTCAAGAGGAAAGTTGATGTGACTGAGGTCATGAAACAAAGGAAAAAAAGAACTCCAGAAAAGGTACTATCTCAATAGAGGGTATCACACAGAATCACAGAATAACCAGGTTGGAAGAGACCCACTGGATCGTCGAGTCCAACCATTCCCACCAATCCCTAAATCATGCTCCTAAGTACCTCATCCACCCTAACCTTAAACAACTCCAGGGACGGCGACTCAACCACCTCCCTTGGTAGACCGTTCCAATGCCTAACCACCCTCTCCATGAAGAATTTTTTCCTAATCTCAAGCCTAAATCTCCCCTGGCAGAGCTTAAGGCCATTCCCTCTTATCCTGTCCCCTGTCACTTGGAAGAAGAGGCCAGCACCCTCCTCTCCACAACCTCCCTTCAGGTAGTTGTAGAGAGTAATAAGGTCTCCCCTCAGCCTCCTCTTCTCCAGGCTAAACAGCCCCAGCTCTCCTAGTCGCTCCTCATAAGATTTGTTCTCCAGCCCCTTCACCAGCTTTGTTACCCTTCTCTGGACTCGCTCCAGAGCCTCAACATCCTTCTTGTGGTGAGAGGCCCAGAACTGAACACAGAACTCGAGGTGCGGTCTCACCAGTGCTGAGTACAGGGGGAGAATAACCTCCCTGGACCTGCTGGTCATGCCGTTCCTGATACAAGCCAAGATGCCATTGGCCTTCTTGGCCACTTGGGCACACTGCTGGCTCATGTTCAGTCGGCTGTCAACCAACACCCCTAAGTCCTTCTCCTCCAGGCAGCCTTCCAGCCAGGCTTCTCCTAGTTTGTACCTCTGCTTAGGGTTGTTGTGCCCCAAGTGCAGGACCCGGCATTTGACCCTCTTAAACCTCATGCCGTTGGTCTCAGCCCAGCAGTCCAGCCTGTTCAGGTCCCTTTGCAGAGCCTCCCTACCCTCCAGCAAATCGACACTTCCTCCCAGCTTGGTGTCATCTGCAAACTTGCTAAGGGAGGACTCAATGCCTTCATCCAGGTCGTTGATAAAGACATTGAACAGGACTGGACCCAGGACTGAGCCCTGGGGAACCCCACTTGTCACTGGCCTCCAGATGGATTTAACTCCATTTACCACCACCCTCTGGGCCCGGTCATTCAACCAGTTTTTCACCCAGGAGAGTGTGCGCCCGTCCAGGCCAGAGGCCGACAGTTTCCGAAGCAGAATGCTGTGAGAAACTGTATCAAAGGCTTTACTGAAGTCCAGGAAGACCACATCCACAGCCTTTCCGTCATCCAGCAGCCGAGTCACTTTGTCATAGAAGGCGATCAGGTCAGTTTGGCAAGACCTGCCTTTTGTAAACCCATGTTGACTGGGCCTGATCATCCGGTTCTCTTGCATGTGCTTCATGATAGCACTCAAGATCACCTGTTCCATGACTTTCCCTGGCACTGAGGTCAGACTGACAGGTCTGTAGTTCCCTGGATCCTCCCTGTGACCCTTCTTGTAGATGGGCACAACATCAGCCAGCCTCCAGTCCAGTGGAACTTCCCCAGTTTTCCAGGACAGTTGGAAGATGATGGAAAGGGGTTTGGCTAGCACATCCACCAGCTCCTTCAATACCCTTGGGTGAATCCCATCCAGATCCATAGACTTGGGGGTGTCTAGTTGGGCTAGCAAGGCTCTGACCACCTCCTCTTGGACCATGAGAGCCTCATTTTGCTCCTCTGGCTCCAGGATTTGTACAGAAAGGGAACAACTTTCTTTACAATTAAAGATTGAGGCAAAGAAGGCATTAAGTACCTCAGCCTTTTCCTCATCCCCTGTCACTATTGTTCCTTCTGCATCCAATAGGAACTGCATGGTCTCCCTAGTCCTCCTTTTATTATTTATATATTTATAGAAAGATTTTTTTTATCTTTCACTGACTTTGGCAATCTGATTTCTAGTTGAGCCTTAGCCCTTCTGATTTTTTTCTCTACACAATCTCACTTCCCTCCTGTAGTCCACCCAAGAGGCCTGTCCCCTCTTCCAGAGCCCATAAACATGCCTCTTCTTCTTGATATCACTCAAGATCTCCCTGTTCAACCAAGCTGTTTTTTTCCCCTGCCGGCTTTTGTTCCGGAACATGGGGATGGCTTTCTCCTGAGTTGCTAGGATCTCCTTTTTGAAGAGCTCCCAGCCCTCATGGACTCCCTTGCCCTTAAGCACTGTCTCCCATGAGACTTTGCCACCAACCTTCTGAAGAGTTCAAAGTCTGCCTTCTGGAAATTTAATGCCACTGTCCTGCTAACCACCCTCTTCACTTTGCCTAGAACGGAAAACCCTATCATCTCATGATCATTTAGTCCCAGGCATCCTCCTACTGCCACATCCCCCACAAGGCCCTCTCTGTTCACAAACAGCAGGTCCAGGAGGGCACCTTCCCTTGTCGGTTCATTCACCAGCTGTGCAAGGAAGTGTCTTCCACACACTCCAGGAACCTCCTAGATGGCTTCCTTTCTGCTCTATTGTACTTCCAGCAGATATCAGGAAGATTGAGGTCTCCCACAAGAACGAGAGGCATTGATCTAAAGATTAACCCCATCTATTTATAGAAGAGCTCATCAGCTGCTTCTCCTTGGCTGGGTGGCCTGTAACAGACTCCCATCCCAAAATCTACCTTCTTATGGGCTCCTCTGATTCTAACCCACAGGCACTCAATCTCCTCATCGCCACAACCCATTTCAATAGTGTCCAAGTCCTCCCTTACAAAGAGGGCTCCCCCGCCTCCTCTCCTTCCCTTCCTATCCCTCCTGAAGTGTTTCTACCCCGCCATATCTGTACTCCAGTTATATGAGTCATCCCACCACGTTTCCATGATGGCAACAACATCATAGGCTCCTTGCCCTACAACAGCTTCCGGCTCTTCCTTCTTATTCCCCATGCTGCGTGCATTGGTGTAAAGGCACTTCAGCTGAGCTGCCGAGCTTTCAGCCCTCTTAGAGGGAACAGAGTCCATTCCCAATTGCCTGGTAACTGGAGTAGCTTGTACCAGAGTGCCCATATCTCCCTTACCACCCCCAGGTGTGTTCACCCCCACTTTCTGTGTGGTGATGTACTGGTGGTCCTCTCCAGCACACCCTCTCTGAATCACTAGTGCCCCACGTCCAGGCTCGCTCCTGTCTAGCCTGGTCGCAATCCCCTCCCCCTTCACATCTAGATGAAAGCTCAATTTATGAGCTTAGCTAGGTTTTTAGCAAGGGCTTCAGCCCCCCTAGAAGACCTATGTGTCCCATCCTTAGCAACAAAGTCTGAGGGTGTGTGAGCCACCCCATGACCAAAGAAGCCAAAGCCCCTTTCCTCACACCAGGCTCAGAGCCAGGCATTAATCGAGTTCTTCTTCCTGACTTCCAGGTCCTCTCTATTTAGCCTTGGGATGGAGCAGAATACTATTTGTGCTCATCTGCCTTCTGTGGCATGAGCATCAGTAAGAAAGATGCCCTTATGACTGACTCATAAGAGCTATATAGCATAAACGGAAGTTTTATCATGTGATTTAGCTCACCCTATTGTTTCAAACTAAATTTTGTTTTATAAGCTGTGCCAAGTAGGCTAACAGCATCCTGTCTTGTATCAGAAATGGTGTGGCCAGCAGGACTAGAGAAGCTGGTGAAGGGTCTGGAGTATAAGCCTTATGAGGAGCAGCTAAGGGAACTGGAGTTGTTTAGTCTGGGGAAGAGGAGGCTGAGGGAAGACCTTATGGCTCTCTACAGCTACCTGAAAGGAGGTTGTAGCAAGGTGGGTGTTGGTCTCTTCTCATAAGTAGCAAGTGATAGAATGAGAGGAAGTGGCCTCAAGTTGTGCCAGGGGAGGTTTGGAATGAGTATTAGGAAAAAATTCTTTGTTTGAAAGAGTGGTGAAGCATTGGAACAGGCTGCCCAGGGAAGTAGTGGAACATTTCATTTATTTCAGTTATTTTCCAACCAGTTATATCATTTATGGTTGTGCTGCTCCAGTGTCTTCCTGTGGTTCATCAAGCAACATAGTTAACATCTGCGCTGTGGTGTTTGTGTCTCTCAGGGGTGAAGGCTGGAGTTCTGGGGGAGCTCTTGGTTTTGTTAAATGTGTTGGTTTTTTTAATATACCCATTACTGTGCACTTTTATTAGAAAAGTAAAGTCAGAGAGATACATTGTGCATTTGGAAAGAAAAACAGTGGTATATGTGAAGGTTTCTGTCCGTCTTCTTTCATGAAGACTAGAGATATCAACGAATTTAGACATGGGCTGTTCACAGAGATAAAGCTTATGTCTCCTGTATTTCTGAAAGATAAACTTAAATGGTCTGCTCAATAGCCTTATGCCAGGTGGGTGAAGGTACTTGCCCAGAGTCCGCTTAGTGAAAGTCACCCAGCTAGGTATCTTCCAGATAAGAGACC
The DNA here is from genome assembly GCA_033459285.1 of Clamator glandarius. Taxonomy (NCBI): domain Eukaryota; kingdom Metazoa; phylum Chordata; class Aves; order Cuculiformes; family Cuculidae; genus Clamator; species Clamator glandarius. The sequence continues at coordinate 6,416,419 of JAUNZM010000329.1, read as the reverse complement.
ATGGGAAGTTTTTGAACTCAGTTTTGTGCGGTATGAAACTCTGTTGTAGAGAATGGAGAGAAAGTGTGGTTTTGGTTTTTTTTGTAAGTTATGGGGTTTTGACTTTGGTTTTTAGTTTGGTTGGTTTTGTGTTGTTTGTTTTTGGTTGGGTTTTTTTGTTTGTTGTTGTTGTAGTAGCCTGTGTTGTTGAGGCAGTGCATCTGATGCTTGGTGCCTGTTGGATTTTCTGAGGCACTGATGACTTTATGGTATATCACACGCATTTCTGTAGATGCTGTAGCTGAACTGGGTGATGGCAAAGGCACCCATGCCAAGACATATCCTACAGGATGAAGTAGGACCTCCAAGCTGTTGGTGCCTCTTAACTGTGCTCTGCCCTTGAAACTGCCGGCAAATTTAACCACTTGTGGATGTGCATTGAGAGTCAGAGTTGACTGGAAAATCCTTAAAAAACATTCTGCTGCTCATTTTGGCTTCCTTATCTAACCCTGTCACTGCACTGGTACCACTGTAGTCACAGTGGTGAAATGCAGGTGGAACTGAAAATCATCTGCATTTTGTTAGCATTTACTTCCACATCACTTTTATCCATTTCAGTATTGCTATACACAAAGAAAATTCTTCTTTTGATCATTAATTTGGTTATCTGGACATAAACTGCTGGAGGTAAAACTGGATTATTTGTTTTGATCCATAAGATTGCTGATAGTGGTGACATATTGAGAACTAGATCCCAAAAGAAATATTTGTATGCTTGTGAAGAGACTAATGCACCTGCTGCAACTATTTGATATTTCTTAGTGCTACGCTTCAAGGAAGACTTGCAGAAACACAATGATGTGAACAGTAGTATTTAGTTTAGATGTATCGTCAGAAAAGAAACTAGTGTGACATTCCTTAATATTCCTCGTGATTCAAGATGCTCTTGCTTTGCTACTGCTTGGATGAAGTAAATATAGTAAATAGGGTAGACATTTTGGACAAGCCCTGACTTATTGTCCCTGTCCTAGTGCTTTCCCCATAAATTCTTAATCTTCAAATAAATCTGTGAAGTTCTTGATAAACTTCCTTCATGCTGCCTTTTCCACTAACCATTGGTAAAGGCTTTCAGTAAATAGATGCACTTTCTTCCCTTGCTTTTCAGCAGGTCCTCCCATGGACTTAGTGGAATGAATGCAAAATGTGACAGCAGTTGAGCAGATGTATCAAGACCATTTGCTGTCATGACAGGAAATATTGCTTCATTGCTTGCTTTTACCCTCTATTTGCATCTCACTTTCTGCATCATCTTTTGTTTTATACCTTGCTAGTCCCTGCTCCTTTCCAGTGTAGCAACTCTGCAGCAATGTCCTGGTGCCTGATTAGAATTTCTAGATGCAACCAGTGATAAATACTAAATAATAGTCATACTTTCTGTCAAACTCTTTATGGTGAATTTATTTCCCTTTTATTTCTTTCTGCTAAGCACAGCAAACAGCTGCTTCTACCAGCAGAAACTCCTGAAAACTATCTTTCCCACTGTTTATTTTCCCCTTGGTCCATATGGATTTCTCCTTAGACCTAGGAGCAGATGCACTATGCTGTGCAGTTGTATGACATGCTGTTGCTTACTTTTCTGTCCTGAACTCATAATGAAATATCCTAAATGATGATAAAAGCTTTAGCACCAGCTTCATTTCATTTTAATAGACCAATAAAAGCAACCACTGTGCAAACTGCTGGCTCCAGTACTCCTGCATAAGCCATTAGCAAAACAGTACTGGCTCTTGACAAAGAAAACCAGCAGTGACAAATCCAAGAATTTGCTCTGAAAACAAACCAGCCAAGTGCCAGTGAGTCTAGAGACCCACTCTTATGCAGACTGACTGCTGCGAGCAATTCATCTGAGGTTGAGAATTTGGCACTTTCTTATAATTTGTTTTACATTCTGGCTTTTTTTTTTCTTGTCTCCTGTAAGTGTCCTTTGCAGTGTTTCCAGCAATGCTGGCAGCTGCCCAGGTGCCCAAGGAGCTTTTCCAGTTAACATGCGTCCATGGACACCTGACAGGTTTTGTATTTTATGCATGAGACTGGCTCATCTGGCCACCTCCTGTGCTCTCCTCCTGCAATACCAGCAGCTAGTATGTAATATTTTCAGCATTCTACCCCGTATGCCAGGTACAGTGTGTTGGCTTTGAAGAGCAGGAATCTCCTTGTAAAGGCCTGAATAGCCCCGAGATGTCCCTGCTACAAGGTCCCTGGTTACCTTGCTGTTGGGTGGAGGTGGCAGAGGAAGCATGCCCATCTCATGGGACCCAGAGCATGCAGCCTTTTCTACTGAACAACAACAAAAAAATCCTGGGAGCCTTTTATTTACCTAAGGTTTGTTAAGTGTGCTTTGAAGAATGTCCATACAATTGGTACATGTCAAAGTACACAGTGATTGTACAAGTACCTACCAACCCTCATTGAATATAAACTGGTACCATCTGCTTATATTTTATCCTCTGGTACTTTGCTTTGTTTAAGAAACAAAAACACTGTTCAAGTTTTGGTACCTGCATAGACTGTCAATGATCTGGGTTTGGACATGGGCTGCAGGCAAATGCTGATTTCTCATGAATGGTAAAACTCCCAGCATGGTGGGTCAGAAGACCTCAGCTCTGCTGACAACCTTTTTTGTGGATAGTTTGTGGTTAGGCTTTACTTAAACTCTCGACAAAGGCAATACAGAGAAGAGAGGACCAAATTGTATCAGACCCCTGTCTTTTCTTTCCTTCAAGGTTTTTAATTTCACTTGCTGAATGTAAGGATGTCGTGATCACTCTTTTCTAGGAGAAGCTTTCAGTATTTTAGACTGTCCTAAGATATTCACTGAGTATGTGCCAGCTGACAGGCTTGTTTTGGCAATGCCCAATTTAAAACACATGCTGGAAGGAGGATGTAGATGATTTCAGCGAGAGTGAGAGGATAGGAGAGAAGATTGAATTATCCCAAAACAAAGCTTGTAAAAGGAATTAATTTGCCTCTATTATGTGTTTTGTTCTAGTTTAGTTAGTTGTGTTTTAGGGACAAATAAGGAAACTGAGACTTCTTTCTGTGCCTCTCTAGCCCAGTAAAGCATTTAATAAGTTTGTATGGACTCTTGCTTCCATCCCCTTGCTTTTGCAGAGCTAGGTGAGCAGAGCAGCAGCATCACCTCTTGTTCAGATGTTGCTTGTCTGTTAAGATTTGTTTCACTCTCCCTAAAGTGAAACACTCTGCTGGTCATCTAGCTGGATGTCATTGTGTGTATACATTTTCATAATTTATACTATTCTATGATTCATTTGTTTTCAGCAGTTTCATTGGCAATAATCTTAAGAGTTCACAATTTGGTATTCTGGTCCCCTGTAATTTCTCCTTGCTTCTTTGTGCTTACGATAGTTTGAAGAACACTCATCCTATTGTTTCCACTTTCCTGCTGTCAGTTCTGGAATAAAGGTGGTGTTTCTAACCTATTAAGAATGCCATTACTATGGTAGCTAGAACTTTAAAGTTGCATTTTTTGTAGAGATTATCTGAAATAGGACAAGAATTTTTAGATGATCATCCGTAGACTCTCAGTGCATTATGGAATTGTTATTTTTAGTAATCTTTGCTGTTTAGTTGTCAGTCTCAGGTTGCTGATATTCCTTTCCGTCCCCCACCAAGATCAGCTGCATCAAGGGGTTATGATTACTTTCATGAGTGAACACAGAGCTCTGTAGACTGATGGCTGAAAATAAAAAAAGTTTGACATTTCATTCTCTTTGAACAGTTATAAAAAAACCAAAATTCCAACAACATCCCACCATAAAGCCCTACTAATTTCAGTTTCACAGAGAAGTTACTCTCAATGATGTTTTCCCTTTTTTTTTTTTTTAATATTTTTTATTTAAATGAACATGGTACTATTCCACGAATGGTCCATATGGACGTGTCTGGAAAAAGTCATTGAGTCATCTCACAGATGTAGTTGTTCTGGATGTAGGGTTTTGGTTTGCTTTCTGTCCCGCCCAGCAAAATACTTTGTGAAGATGGGGCCATGGTAAAATAGCCTTGTGGTATGGGGGTTTTTTTTCTACTCCCCCCCGTCCCCCACTGAAAGGCAAACATAGTCAGCCCTTTAGTTGCTTTATGTGGTAGTATAGTTGCAAGCCCTGAAGTCTCCCTGAAAGCTTCTTGGCTGGACTGGGCTTGAAGCATGAAAAACATCCTCTAGTGTAAAGGTTTCTAAACTGTCATACAAGTACCTCCGATGGCACGTGAGCTAGCCCAGTGGGATCCAGGCACTGCTTGCTTAGCAACTGAAGATGGAACTGCAAGAGAGGTAACTAAATAAGCATTTCTGCTGCATCTAACTTCAGTGCTTCGAAAACATTTTTAGCGTTTAGATGTAGCTTTAGTTTTTAGATTCTCCTTGGCAAGCTTAAGAGGTATGTTTTATTTCCTTTCTGTTCCCTGCAAATAGCAAGTACTTCATCCCTTTCTTCTCTACTAATATAAGGAAGTCCACTCGTCCAGACCATTTACAAGTTAGTTAAAGACTTTATTCAGGGAGATAAGCAAGCAAAACCTCCCCATGTAATGTATTTCACACCAGAAACACTCAACACTTAAAAAAGAAAGGAAAATCAGCTTTTCAACTATAAAAATATTTTCCACTTCATGAATTTTATTAAGCACGTTTTTTTCTTGCTGTACGATATGTTATTGAGCCTGATCTAGTCATCTGGTTAGTTGACTAATAATTTTAAATGAGAAAGGAGAAGCAGGAGAAAATGTTTGGTGTGGCTGTCCAGTGGTCTATATTATGTTGTCCTTCTGCCTTTTCTCTACTTGGTATAGTTGTTGACTTGCCTTTGGCATTTGCACAAGCTAAAATATCTGCCTCCCACTTAGACAGCCTTGTGCTAGGACTGAAACTGGAGCATATTATTCCGTCATTAAATGGGCAATGTTGAATACTTGGGAAATTAACAACAGCTGCAAGTTCTTCAGCTATTTTTATTTGTACTGTGGCTATAATTTTTCTAGTATGTTTGTGCTGAAGTCAGAAGAGGAAAGGAAAATAGATCCCTCAAGAGGCTGACTTTTTTTTTTTTTTAATTAAAAAAAGGCCATGCTGAACAAAAGCATCCATAAAATAGGACTGAGGGCAGCCTAGAAGTTTATTCACTGTTACGTGGGCCCCTTAGTCTGGTTGCTGGTATGATGTTCTGGGGCTTTTAGCAGTACCTGGGCGCATGGTGAGGTCACTGGGACCTTCCATGGTCAGCCCTCTCCTTTAAAAGCCCTATTGCTATTAGCATCTGTCTTAGCCTTTCATAAAGGTTGGTGGCAGCAAAGAAATTTCTGTTTTGTTTTATGGTCCTAGCCATAGATGTAAGCCAAAATCCACAGCAGCCACTCCCTTGGTATGTCTTTGAATGAGGCTGTAAAATCAAGCTCAGAAAGTTTAAGAGGGTGGTTGTAAAACAGGATTTCTTAAGTATCCTTTAACAGTCCAGTGACTAGGATTTCTTTCCAGGAGTCCCATTATCAGGTGTCAGGAATGACAAGGCAGAGCTCATGCTTTAAAATGAGAGGTCAGTGTGGATCCATGGATTGTCATCTTGCCCTAGCACCAAAGGGGTTCAGGTTCCTGCTTTGATCCCTTCCCCACAGCACCAGGCAGCTCTGCAGGTGCTCAGAGGAGATGATGCTGGGGGAGCATTTGTTGGTTCTTTTTGGAGGCACCGGGAATTGGCATTCCTCACAAGGAGTTAGGATATTGTCTTGAGGTTTGGAACACAGCAAGAAATAGCAGCTGGAAGAGTCACTATGGAAAATGAGGGTAAGTCACTATGGAAAAAGAGTCACTATGGGGAAAATGAGGTTTTTGATTAATCTGTGGCCTTTTTAATATTCTGATTAAACACTTGGTGAACACAGGAATGAGTGAGAGGAAACCTCTCCTGAAGCATTACCCTTTCTGAAAGTACAAGAAGATGCTCCTTAGAAGCCTTGCCATTGAGCAGCTGTAAGAACCAGACATAACTGAATTGTTTGATTATTTGAAAAGAAATTTAGTAAGAAGGCTTTTTCCTTTACCTAAGGAGAGAAGTGGTTTGATTATTTTATCTTTTTATGTGACCCAATTCATGTCCAGCTTAAGGAATGGATGTCTTGCCATCATCTTAGAAAAAATGCATATCACTCTGGGAATTGATAGCCATTGTTGAAGATGTGTTAGTATGATTATGGATTTGACTGGAAATGAATAAAGGAGGTGTTTTGCTGTTCTTATTCAGTAACCTACAACTTTAAAGGCAAAGCCAAACCTGTTGCCCCTAACGCTTGTACATGTGCTTTACTTCACTCCTGTGAGTGAAGCACAGGGTCCTCTTCATGTATGGAGTCCTATTCATATAATTTGAAGGACTGAGAATTTATTTGGCATCTTATATCTGATTTGGGAGTCTGTAAACTAGGGTAAAGATTTCTGTTGCTATAGAGAAATGTAGCTTTATTTGCATGAGTTGGCACCCTTGCAGTTAAACTAGAAGAAGTTTTCATCTTTTCGTTGAAAATTAACATCATGGTAAGCACCAAGGGTGAAGACTTTTCCTTTCCCAAATTAGAGGCTAAGCACGCTACAAAACAAAGTGCAGGGAGTGAGGTGAAGGATTGGGTTGCCTTGCATTGTGAGAAGACAATAAAAAGTTTTCTGCCCTGGGCCAGGGTGAGGAGATGCAGCTAATTCATGGTTTCGTGCTTCTGTGTCAGAAAGGGCTCTTCATTTGAAACTCAGTTGAATGTGAAAAAATGGGAGCTGCTGCATTGCATGGAGGAGAGGTGCACCAGTCATCTGTCTGCAGTATAAAAATGACAGTCAGTGGAGTCATCCCCTCACCAATACCCTCTGCAAGGTGCTGTTGTTCCTCTGTGGTGGCTTGTCATTTAGAGTCTGCTGCTTGGATTTCTTTAACTGTCACTCTGTTGGTTTCTGATCACCAAAGCTCGTTTGGAAGAATGTGGGGAAGAAGCCTTGACTGAGGCTCAGAGTTGGTGCAGTTTGTTCCAGTTAGCTTCCACTTTCCATGATTGTTTTGTCTCTGAGGAATAGAAGGGAGGAGGGGAAGCAACCTGACTGAGGTCTGATGTCCTTCTGGATAATCCACATCCTGAAAACTACACCTGTAGTGTCACAGGAGAGAACTTGGCATGATTCTGGTTTGATTATTCACTTCTTACCTGCTAACTCTAGCTGGCATGCAGACTGGTGAAAGAAGAATTAACCTCAGATTATATTCCACTTCTTATTTTACTGGTTGTTTTGGACATGTCAATCCCTTGCTCGTTTCCCTGCTCTGCTGATTCTGTTCCATTTCTTTCTCCCATCTGAGAGTTTACATTTGTGATTATAGTCTAAGGGTCCTTGTCCTCCAGAGAACTGCCTTGGCAATATGTAGGAACTTGATGCTGCCTCAGTGCTTTTGTTCTGCAGTGCTGTTTCCCCTCCAGGATAAACCCTGTAGTGCTTGGAAGAGCAACTGGTGGGCCTGGGAAGTGAGGGGCAGCAAGCCAAGCTGTGGAAGCAGGGGCAATGTCCTGGATACCTCTGGAGTTGCCCACTGTTTGCACGAAGATTGAATTTTCTCTGGAATCTCAATTTATGCAACGTTGTCAATGCTAACCAAATATGTGAGTGCGCCTGTACTAGTTTCTGAGCTATTGGTGTTATTTCCATCTGTTAATATGGGCAGGCACTATTAAAATCCTCAGCACTTTCAGTCTGGTTAAATGATTTTCTAGGTTCTATGTTTATAAATTAAACATTTATGGCCCTATCTCATGCTGTCATCCATCCATAGCAATACTTCCAGGCGGGAGTCTTGAGCTTTTTTGGAGTGTAGACCACATGTTAGCAGAAAGCAAACGTTTCATTTATACCTCATCTCACTCTTGCAGTTCTCAGTTGCAGAATGTCTCTGAGGTAACCTCAGACATTCTTTGTGAGGAAATAACATTAGTAAAGAGATTTTTTATGTCTGTGTAGTCTGTGTCAAAGGGAAGAGTGGAGTATATTGCAGCATCCTGACTTATTTTTTGAGTCTTGTCAGGTAGCTTCCCCACACATGAATATGATCTATCATCTGCAAGGAGAAGTAAAGAATAACGTAACATCAGATGTTGGACCTCTAGTCACCCAATTGGTGACTAGAGGTTCAACAGTCATTTGTAACTCTTAGTAGAGAGGCTGAAAGCTTGACGGGATGTCAAGAAAATCCACTACTTTTTGTCTTTTCTTTTTTTATTTATTTATTTCCTTCCAGGAAGCTATTTTCAATGTGGAAAAATTGGGATGATCACTCAAACCAAGGAAGTGATCCTTTTGGAAAAATACCAGATACTGGTATGCCTTTGATTTAAATGAAGAGGTTTGTTAACACTCTTAGTAATTATGTTGGAATTTAACAAACTGGAACATTGGAGATTATTGCTAAGGTACATTCAGGCTCCTAACAGAAGAAAAACAGTTTTTATAGTCTTATGTAGGAAGTTACTTCATTTGGAAAAATTCTTTGCCATTAGTAGGAATCATTGCTTGCCAGAAAGGGTTAACTATTTATTTGCTATTCTAGTCTTTTCATGGGAAATACTCCAAGGACAAATGCGTATTATTTCTTCCTGCTCAAATAAGTAGTTGTGAGGTACAGCTGTTAGATGTATCTCACTGGAATTTAATACTCATATGCTATCACTATGGCAGTGTATTGGAATGTCTGTGTGGAAGTCAGTTTAGGTTCTTAATTTAATTTAAAAGGCATTGATGTTTCAGTCTACTTGCTGAGTGTCTGCCCAAAGGCCACAATAGAGCATCTCCCTGAAAGCTTGAACTGGCTTGCTAAACAAATACAAATTACAGTGGGTCAAACTCTTCTGCTGTTTGAGAAAAGTTTTGCCCTGAGAAAGATACACGTTTGCTGCCAATCAGTAGGAACTTTAATAGAGTGTGCAAGAACAGAAAAACCTGATTATCAGGCTGGATGAACCCAAGCCCATAAACTCCTCCCAGTGTTCCAGTAGCTGAGTCCCAGAGTAAACGGTTCTCTGGACTGCAATATGGAGATGATCATATTTCAGCATTCTAAGATTCACAGTTACGCAGCCTTGTTCAGTGAGTTAGCCTTGCAGACCAGATCATACCTTGTTCACCTGTGATTTGTTACTATGTGAGTTCTGGTTTTTACTTCAAGGTAGTTAGTCTAATGTAGCTGGACCAAATGAACTAAATTTTCCTTTAGAACTGGTTTTCTGGTCTCAGTTTGGTCATTAAACCAGACTGGACTTGTACCGTAAATTATATATCTGTGGGTTTCCCTTGAGAGGTTGAGATGCTTTGTGAGGATGTGAATGACACAGCACTGCTGGCTGCTAATGAAAGTATCTGTAGGAAGCATCTGACAGCAGAGCTTACAATTCACTGTTAAGCAGGTGGGAGGTGACCAAGAACAAAGCTTCCCCAGCAGAGTATTGAAGTAAATACTTCTCAAAGAAGTATCTGGATTCTGATTTGCCAGGGGTTTTTAGAAACTGATTTCAAATATCAGAATGTTTCCAAAGTAACCTTTTTAATCTCCTCTGTATTCACATGCTTACTTGCTTAATACACACATGATGTGTGTAATCTGATTTAAAATGAACAGATGCTCCTAACAACAATTTTGTGCTAACCGTGATGGGTTTCTAGAGTAAGCTCTTGAAGGCAAGGACATGCCTTGACCTTGCATACTGTACAGGAGAACAGCATTTAGATGATATTTCATGAATATCGATTTCTTCTCTTCCCTGCATTGGGTGTGTGATTGGTCATGGACTCTGCATCTTGTTTCTTGAGACCGAGGAGTTGCTGCCTCCAGTATTACAGATGTTTCCAGGACTTCAAAGCACAAAGGATTTGCAGTATTTGCAGTACTGAAATAAATATCTCGGAGAACTGGAAAGGGAACCCGTAGCTGAATAAACAAATATTTTGTTTTCCAGTGAATCCTTATAAGAAGGATCTGAGGAAGGTGTGCATCACTGGATTAAATGTTGAGAATGAAAAATAAGGGTAGTAGCTAGGGGAGCAAGAGCTGCTGTGATTATGCAGCTGTGCTCTGTCCTGTCAGCTCTCCCCGTTTTCTTTCTGTGGAACAAATGAGTGAGTGGGGGATGCATAACAACAGAACAAAGAGCATGAACTCCCAAAGCAACTGCCCTGGCTCCTGGTGACCATCAAAGAAACGTATCCTCCTGCAGCCTTTGATGGCTGTCATAGCTTAACTAACCAGCATTTGCAGCACAATGCTGTTACCGCCTTGATCTTGTCAGTGTGGCACATGACTGAGGAAATCAAGTTCTGAATCCATCTTTCTTTCCTCAGTCTTTCTTTGCTTTGGTTTTCTTATTATAGGAGATGAAAGACTGCCCCAGAGGATTTAAGTACTAGGTAATTTAAAGGCTGTTTTCATTCTTGGGGTGATAAAGCATGCTTGACATAACATATATTCTTCACTACTGGGAATTACATCTGTGGAGGTAGGGCCGATTGTACGTATGAAACAGGCAAATGTGCCAGTTCAGCATGAACTGGAGGGAATAGACGCTGGCATGGATTTTGATAAAAACAAGGGAAATCCAAATGTAGACTTCATAGTATTCTATATATCAGTTCCTGTGAGGAGTATGTGCCTACCTAGGTTCACGTCTGGAAATGAACCAAGCTTCTAGTTCTTAGTCCAAGGAAAGCAAGTTTGAAATTTATGTCTTGATATTTATGTCTTGATCACGGAAAGTGATACCTACCTTCATCAGAGGCTTAAAAGTAAAACAATTTTTTCACCAAATTCTTTTCCCTGTAAAAGCTAGTATTTTTTGGTTTGTTTTTAGAGACTGGGGGGGGAGAGGGGCTGGAGAAGATATAGTGAATATCCTAACTCTTGGCATGGACTTCCTTTCAATTCCTGACAAATGTTCCCTTCCCCCACACACAGTACTTTATGGGTTGTTTTATAAGGTGCCTTATTACTTATTCTGTAGTTAAAGAATGCAAATAATAGCCTTGTCTTTATTTCTCATGCACATATAAAGTTAGAATAATTGTAGAATCTAAATTCAATTTTGTAGCTGTTGAACCTGCCCAGTACCATTTGGAATAGATCAACCGCTTCTAGCAGAGTTGGGAAAATGTTACATCTGTTTCCTTCCAGTTGGAAAAAAGGCTACCGCTACCCCCTTGAAGCTGCAGAAACCCAGCGGCATGTTAAATATTTTTTGCCTCTCTTGGGTGGAAATGCTTTCAGTATGTTGCATTCCTCATGCTTTCTTGCAGATCTGCCATTAGAACTTTCAGTGTAAGGCCACTTCCACCACGAAGGCTTTAAATTTTGTTTCTAAGTGTGTTGCCAAATTCATTGGTCTAGAAATAAGAATGTAAAGCAAGCCCTAACCTCCTCTGGTGTTGAGGATCTCTTGGCACTTCCATAAGCCAAGGCTGAATACAGTTGTTCCATTCCAAGGCAGTCAAGTGTTGTTCTTATGTTCTCATTTTAGTGCCTACATGTGCTGTGAGCCGTTTGGGATGTGCGGGTGCTGAGCGCGTGAGAACTGGGCGAGGTGGTGGAAGTGGGTGAGGTTTGATATAGGCAGATGGTTAGAGCCGCCCTCCCTGTGGCCCCAAGCACCCGGGGGGGAGTGTGGGGTGTAGTGCCCCGTGTGGGGCGTGATGAGGGGGTCGGTCATGGGAGGGTGCTGTCTGTGGTGCTGAGGGACCCTATACCCCACCCCCCCAGAGACTGATGAAAGGCATATATTCAGTTGAAATTGTATCATTCGGTGACCGAAGCGCATTTGCAATTTGCTGCACAATGGCTAAATAAATAAATAAATAAAATAAATGAGTCAGGCTCCTGAAATGAAATTGCATGGAAGGGACGTTTGTATTTCTTTTGTGAGAAAGGTTAATAGATCTAAATTTAAAATAATGCTTTGTGATGGAAGGCTGTCTAATGCTAAACCCATATTAATTCTAAATAAAAATATGATGATTAATGCATGTGTTCTGTGCACCAGAAGAACTAATAAGAATTGGCTGCTTGTGCTGATTTTTTTTTTTTACTGTTGCAAAATAGAGACTGATTAATTCATGGTTGGACTCGATGATCCAGTGGGTCTCTTCCAACCTGGTGATTCTATGATTCTATGAAAGTGGAGAAGTTGCTTCTTTAAGAAGAAGAATATTACACTATATGGGTAATATTACCCTTTTCTTAGAAAACAGCTGGAAAGAATGACCAGAAACAAGTCCTTCTGAAATATATGAAATTCATTCTTTATATTATGAGTTATATGACTTTGTCATCCAGGTCTTGAAACAGCTGTATATCTGGAATAGTATTTATTCGGTCTACTGTTAAATGGCAGAGAAAGACTGGTGAAGGGTCAGCATCCTATTATGTAAGAGTTTCGTGCTATTTCCTCATTACCTTAGTAAATAAAAATAACTTGACATAATCCTCTTGGGTTTTTTTTTATTAAGAGTTACTTCTGTCTCCTTTTGACAAGAATATTTGTCAAAAACACTAGTAACATGGCTTGTGAGCTCAGTTTCTTAGGACAGTTTGGAGATGGACTGCTTTTACACTCAGCTGTTAGCATCACCAGGGAAGCAGTAGGGGTGAACTGTGATGGATTCAGGCAAGGCTAAAGGAAAATGTATTTTCTGTAGTAAATTGTTTTCACCCCTAGGCTGCACTTCTCAGTTTCAGTATATGTTTTCTCTTAACTCTAATGGAGTTAGAGAGCATACAGCAATATGCTCATGTTCTTGTCTCTGCAAATGCAGTCTTTCAAACTTGCAGCATGCAGAAGTCCTTCTGATTTCAGCACACGATATCTAATGAGCAGCTTGTATCTCATAATGCTTTCAGCTCTTGTCTGGGCACTGAAATGGATAGTGTTCTGAAAACTGATATGATTTTAAAGGTCAGATCCTATAAAGCATTGTGATTCCTGGCCAATTCTGGAATTGATTATTTAGTCTGGAATTGCACTGTAGATGTCCCATCCTTTTGCCTGGGCTCCGTCAGGTACTTGCCAGGTGTAGTGACCAATTAAACTGGAAGAGATTTGTGCGGATGAGTTTTGCAAGAGGCCTTGTGTGACAGAGGCAGCAGGCACAGCCAGTTGTTTCTCAGGTGCTGTGAAGCCATATGGTCAGAAAGGCGTCTATTTCCTCAATTACTACTACTTGATCTAGTTGTGTGGAATACAGAGTTTCGGCTGTATGTTGGAATAGGATTGCGTGGTGCTTGGAAATTATGAGGTCTTGTTACATTTCTTAGATGTTTTTAAACTCTTTCTTCCTGCTCATCTATAAATCAGTCCAAGCAGAGCCTCAGAGGCTGTAGCCACAAGAATTACATTTGGATCAACTTGCACCCTGCTAACATGTAGAATATACCCAGCTGACTAGGAGGTAACAGCCAGTGAGTGAGTCATCCCAGAACAGTATGAGCAATTTCTGTTGTATCAGTATAGCCGGTCACTCCCTTAAATATCTACTTTTTTCCTTCTGAAGTTATGTATTTGGATTCTTAAACTGTAATGGAAATTGCATGTAGCATCTAGCTTTTTGTCTGGATGAAAAGAAAGAGCTGCACCCTCAGCTGCTGGTAACTGATAGGGTTTCATTGACTTTGTGATCGATAGCAGACCTGTGCCTCCTAACAGAATCTGGCTTTGAGCTGATGTCACAAACTCGTTCTGAATGTCCCTTCAGCATACAGATAGCAATCATCCTCCCCCCACCCCCTCAAACAAGCCCATCTGCAGCAGGCTGCTTTTTTATATTGGTACTCGTAACAAAATCAGACTGCACTAGTACTGGAAAAGATTTACTATCTGCAGATGGGGCTGTAATTGTTTCTACTTTTTTATTAATTATTTCCAAACCTCTAATAAAAGCACTAGGTGTGAATCCACCCTTCCCTTGATTACAAAGAGTAATTACTTTATCAGATCTGTTTTCTTTGATTATCCTGTGGACTGAAAGATAATGATGTGTGATGTGGAAGATATTCTTGCTAGCAATAGTATTTCTGCAAATCCTGCAAAGCATAACTAATGATCTGTAGACTACCACCTGACATTCAATGAACAGACTTCCCTTGCACCATGTGCATACATATGTACTCGTGTTCTGTATTTTATGGTGTGATCAAAACCAGTCTTTGGTTAATGTTTTAGTTACTTCTCTGCCTCATTGTTTTTTTCACTAGCAGTGGCAGCATTTGCAATTTCAGTCTGTGACGGGATGCACGTTTCCTTTCTTAGAGGAAATCTGAATGAATTTAGAGGCTACAAAAAAGGATTATTTCCAGTTTGTATTGTTGCAGTCTGTCAAAGTAAACAGGCTACAAGACAGGTGCTGACTTCTTTAAAAACAAACAAACAGAAAAACAAGTCTTGTTCTTTTTTGAAATACAGAATCTTAAGGAATGTGTTCAAGCATATGGCTAATTCACATACCATTAATTCTCTAAGGATTACATAAGTACACCCAATTAGACCTGCATCATTTATTTAAAAAAAATGAATGTACTCTTGTATTTATATTTTATAGCTGTGCCAAATTGTTAAAGGATGTAGAAGGAGGAATTTTATAAGGATCTTTCTCCTGGCAAAGTTGAAGTCATCAGCAGGGTCAAACCTAAGCTTAGTTTAAAAACGATAGACACCTTTTTTTTTTTTCTCTCCTCTTTCTCCTGTTACTGAATGGATAATTGGCTTTTTAAAGACATGACCAACACTTGTAGAAACTCTAAGATAATAGCCTGTCTTTGTACAAGAGCTAGCGGATGGGGCACCAACCCTGATGTCTGAGGTTCTTTTGTATTGCAGTAATATGAGTAATCTTCTCTTTGCTTTTGTTTTACCTGCTGCAGTAACTTGGTGCCAGGTGCAGTTTCTTGAGGGTTTAATACTCTCGAAAAACTACAAGGGCACAAAGGCTTTGTGAGGTTAAGAGCCTGATGCTGATGGCGTACAGCCCCTCTCCTTGCTCTTATGCCTCTCCACCAGCTTAACTAAGAGGCCAGTACCACTCAGAAGAACATTTTGGATCTTGGCAATAGATAGATGATCATAGCCTGCTTCAGAGGATGTGTGTGGCATGGGAAAAACTAGTCCATGTCCTGACTTCTCCATTCATCTCTCTAGTACCTGAGTGCTAAAGAGGATCAAATCCTTACAGGCAATACTATTCTTATCTCATTCTTAGCAGTGAATTCCCATGAGATCTGCTAAACAGCAGTAGAGACAATGGTTAGTAGCTGCTTTCTTTAAGTTAGGGTTTGCTGGTGTAAATTTGCTGTGGAGATCAGTAGGAGTTTTAACTGAGCAGGGACTGCAGTTGTCTATCCTGCATATGTAGATCTGTTTGCCTTGTCACGCGTATCAAATTTGGCCATGCTACTCATGTTTGTGGTCCACTTGCTTATTTGCCTGATTCCATGTAGGAGAGCTGAAAAACTGCCTTGCAGTTTAAGGAAGGGATAAATCATTATGTTAAGGGAATGAATTAGCTTAAGCAATAATAAGAATAATAATAAGAACCACCAAATCTTGATCAGCTTGCAGTAAGAAAGAATGTGATTATAATAGGAGTTTAGCTTGTTTACTAGTTGAAACTGAGAGGATGCAATGATGAAGGAGATAAGATAAAGACCATCAGAGGCAAACAGAAGACACAAAGAAACTGTGATATGCATACAAGAGTATTTATACTAATAAGTTCCTGTAAAAACAATGGGCATGTAACTGTTTAACTAATATTTCCTAGAACCTATATGAATATGTATGTTTAACCAGTATAAAAGTCATGTAACCAGCCTCAATAGTTGGACACATTAGGTGGATTACCCCATGTGATTCCTGGCGCCACTTATTAAAAGAATACCTGCTTAATAATCAAATTAGCATTGATTATTGAGTTTGCCTTTTCACAGCATCACAGTGTTCATAGTGCTGTGATTTGAAAAAAAGGCAGAATCAGGTTTTTCTAGAGCCCATATAAAAGCAGTTTGGGCACCAAAGGATTTTAAGTGCTGTTATCTAAGCCTGGTAAGCTAGAGGGAATCAATACTTGCAAAACTTGCCCAGGCTGGAACATTTCTTGTGACAGCAGTAAGTATACTGGCTGTCTGAAACAAAAAATTAAGAAGCAGAAATTTTACAGCTTTGGAGATGTGGGATGGAGGAATCTTCCCAAATCATTTTAGAACTTGTAAAGAGGTTTAAAATAGAGGAAGGAGGATAAGCACAATGGATGCTAAATATAAATGTCTCCTTTACAGTTGTGAAGGGTACATAAGCTCCGTGTGCTTAGAAACATTGCTGGGAAAACATCAATAAAATGCTCGACACTGACGAAGGCTTTAAGGCTGTTGAGGTAAATGGTGACTCATCTTGACTGAGAAACAGGAAGGAAAAACATTTAACAGCGTACACCTCAAACTGGACTCTGAAGTGAGGCTTCCCAAGGGGTTGACATGCAGGCAGTGGCATTTTAGCCAAGACCTGCCGATTTGCAGCCTTCAAAGGTGAAAAGCCAGTGTATTTTTCACTGGCTTGTCAGCAGACCTGCTGGGGCTGCAATACATATATGTTTGCAGAGTGTTATAGAGAGAAACCTGGCATATTTTTAATTTTAGAGTTGGAGGAAACAGCAAACTGATGAAATACTAGGAAGGAAGGATTAAGAAGTTGGTGGCTTTGAAAGCAGGAGGAAAAAGGAGGAGTGAGGCAAATGTGGAGATGAATCTTTGAACAACATCTGCTCTAGCAGGAGCTATAGACGCCTCCTGCATATACTGCCTGCATCGTGGCATTGATTTGAGAGGGGAACGAGGTTTCTGCTTTGTTTATCCTGAGGAAAATGCTCCAGTCTTTTCAACAGAAGCTAAAGCTTCTGCATCTTGAAGACTGGTGTGAGCCTGTTGTGTTAGTGGAAAGGCCTGATCCCATGCATCAAAAGTGTCTTCTTTTCCTCCTCCTCCCCCCATCTCCTGTATAGGCCTTAACAATTTAATCCATGGCAGTTTGTCTTCATGGACTGTAATTGATCTGTCTGTGATTTAGCTCATTAGATGCTCATTAAAGAGCTTGCAGCCTTTCTTATTCATGAAGAGTGAGAGTCAGGGATCTAAATACACTTTGTCTTTGTCTTAACTGGATTCATTTAGTATTCTGGTATTTGGGGAGCTAATAAACTTATACGAGCTATTATTTAAAGGTGAGCTGCCAAGGGAGCATGAAGAATGATACACACACTGGATGTCAGGTGTGAGCAGCAGAGTGAATTGTTGCTAAAACCCGGGCAAGATATTCCTTGCTTCTCTGCAGATGGGGTCCTACAATGCCCTGGCTGTGTATGATCAGATAATACAATTTGCAGTGGAGCTCCTTGAGCTACATCTGCAATGAAAATGTCATTTTATGCTGGTGATGTCAATAGGATACGCAGAAATATTTTGTGCATTGTATATAGAGCTGGGTCTTGACATCTGGTTTTATTTTTTTTTAAGTGCCGCTATTGTTCTGAGCTGCCGTCTGTATTGTGGCAGTGCCCGTAACACTGTGTGTTTCCCACTTTGCCTGCACACACAGACTGAGAAAGTGCCTGTCACCATCCTTTAACAAGAATATGCTGGCAATCTGCAAGAGACAATACCCCTGGGCTGCAGAAAGCAGTTTCCTTTCCCTGATTCTTTAATGAATGCTTGAGGTATTTCCAAGCTGTAGGAAGAGGAGATGGGATTGATGGGGTCTCTGGTCTGCTCCTTACTGAGCCTGGCCCTGCATGCCAGGGACTTCCAGAAAGGTGAATAATTCCCTGCAGTTATTAAATTGACTGTGTAGTCATACACATTGTGTCATCGAACCAATTGTGCCTTGTAGGTATCTTAAGCACCTATAAATACAAATGGGCTCTTAAGTTCCCTGTTTAAGGGAACATGTAGAACCTGTGCCCATGTCGAATGTACTGACTTTGTGGGGCTCTATAGCTTCTCCACAATTAATGAACAAAGCCATTCATGAGGGAGCTGAACCCTGTCAGGGCCACTGCCATTCACATGAACTGACATCCCAGTTGCTATGTGTATTGGGATGGGGAAATCTTTGGGAATATAAACTGATCCTAATTACTCGGGGTCACAATATTTATAAATACCCTGTACCTGTGTTTATAATTGTACATTGTCATATGTAAATATTAATACCATATTTTTCTTGTTTTGTAGTGTACAGAGGCCAAAAAGCATTGCTGGTACTTTGAAGGATTATATCCTACTTATTATATGTAAGTAGTCATCACTTTCCTTTTTGTGTTTTCTAGCACTCAAGAGAGAATTAGATTCTGTAGGCTTTTAGAGTGTTGTTCTTTCACTGATTATACCTGTTTCCTTAACTTCTCTAAGACTTTTCCTAATGTAAAAATGAAGATGCAATAAATTTTCCTTTCCCTCCTTCCAGTTCTCTTTCTCCTTATTAAAAAAAAGTGCGCAGACTTGTTTTGCCACTGAGTCCAGACGACCTTTCCAATTGAAAACAAAATGCAAGATCTTAAACAGCTCTTATTTCAGAACACTGGAAGGAAACATAAATAGTGCTATGCAAGGACTGTTCTCCCTTTGTTTGGGAGAGGGCAGGTAATCCAGCAGAATACCAAGAGTACTTTGAAAGTAAATTTGTCCCAGTGCTAATGCTGTTTAATTTAAGGAGTTGGGATGACTGGTTATCAGTAGCATAACTCCTTTTGTGTTGTGGTTGCATTCAGTCTGCGTTCAAGTCAGGCCTGAGTGTGAACCAGATGTAAATGACCTGTAGGTGCATAATTAACAATCTCTGGGAATTGCAATTTTCTTTTAAGTTGCCCACATCAACAACAAAAAGGCTGAGGAAATGTGTGGGTGGGAGATATCTGCCTGTAGATCTCAGGGCAGAAAGGAGATAAATGTACTAAACTTTGTCCTTGGGTTGTATAACTTTATAATTGCAAACACCTGTAAACATAAGTTAAAAAATAAAAATAAAGTGGGGTAGAGGAATAGGTAGCTGCATTTCCTCTACACTGGACACTTTTAAGGCTCAGCTTGATAGGGTGTTAGGCCATCTCATTTAAACTATATATCCCCGAAAAAGGTTGAACCAGATGATCCTTGAGGTCCCTTCCAACCTGACATTCTGTGATTCTATGATTAGGTCATCTGTTCCCTAAACAAACTCTTCCTTGCTAAAGGATTGGGAATTACTTATGCTACCCAAGAACTTCTCTCTCTTTTCTTCTCCACTTCCATTTCATCTCCCAGAAATGGGAGAAAAAGGCTAGAGACAAAGCAGACAGGAAGCCAGGTGAGAAACAAAAGCTCAGTGAAAGAATGAAATACTGTATGGTTTAATCATCTGTGATTCTGAATATTAACTGCTTAGGAAGTGTTTGTGCCTAGAACTCACTGTCTTTTTTTTTCAGGTGAGTAAATGTTGAGAATTACTCATAAATGGGTGGCCAGAACAGATGGATGAATTTAAATAAGTTCATTTTCTTTGCATGCTAATAATGACAGGAGTTTGGTTCCACTTACATTTTATTTTGTTTTGCTGCAATGTGGGAAAGAAGCTGGGATGCTATTAAATTATGAAAATTCCACTGTACCTTGACATTCAGGAGTGCATTATTCATCGTCACCTCAGTGTTCTGTTTATATTTCTGCCACAGCCAGTATTTGTCTCCCTTGGTAATAGCTACTTGGATATTGGCTGTTAGCTGAGAGTCTCCGTGCCACTGTTAAATAGAGAGTCCTGCAAAAGCAAGGGGTAGGAAAGGGGAGGCTCACTATCTGCAATAGATCTGATACATCCAAGGTTACTTTCTAATTGGTTTCCTTTCAGTAACTGGTTTACTGTTTCCTTTGTGTGCTGAAATGGCATGTGTTGTAGAAAAGCAGTGTATTTATTTTCCAGTCCATCAAAGACGTTAATAGGCATTGCTCACAGCTTTGAACATTGAAAGGAAGAAAGATGTGAGAGGGACTATGGCATTGGTGGGTTGTTGGTTGGTTTGGGAGATCTTTTAATGTGGAGGGAGAACTGTTGCATATGGACTGTGTCGGGTCAGTCAGGAGACTTAATAGTAGTTGTGTGTTTTTGTGATAGTTACTGCAACACCCTGTTATCAAATCATTGCATAAATGCATAGTGATTGTCAGTCTCCTGGATAGTGTAAGTAGATGGAAAAAGGAAGGGGAAAGGTGTGGGATGTGTGTGTGTGTATTCGGTGATTGTTGCAATAGTGATGTGTCACGTTAATTCTATTGTTATTGCATTATGAGTTTAAGTGGGGAAGAAGAAACATTATGGAAAGACAATAAAGATTTGAGGATGGTAAAGCTCAGAGGACAGATAACATGTGACAAGTGGAGAAATGTGGAAAGGGAGGGGAGAGAGGATATTTGAGTGCATAGGGTTCCAGTAGGCTTAAAGAGGACATGCATCAAAATGACAGGAAGATCACTGATGTCCACAGTGCCTGCGGTTTCCTCCATTGTTACTTCTGCAATTTCAGTTTCTGTTGTCTATAGAATTGCCAGCTGCTTCCTAACTTTCACACCTGCATGGTGGAGAAGAAACACAACACCTGTCTCTGTATCTCAGAGTGAAGTCCCATTGCTTTGGCACTTATTTGACCCTTCACTGAGTTAATTCCAACTTGCTAATCCCACAGAAAGTTGTTTATTTTACCACATTTGAGTTAGTGTTGAATGAGGTTGGTAAGGTCTTTGGCAAATAGGAAGAAGGGAGCATTCTGCATATTGTGGAGGAGGAGGCAGCATGGCTAGGATCTTCTCCATTGGCATATGGTTAGATGTTAAGTCACCTAAAGGCATAATATGTAACTTCTTCATTCTTAGAATATCTCCTCTGTGCAAATCTAGATCTGGGATTGCTGTAGTGAGATGGGTTTTATTTTACCTTAAAATTTCTGAAGCAACAGCCCATAAGAAGCAGGTATATTTAATCAAGTGAGTTTGCAATGGCTTTCTTTCCTTTCTATGACTGGCTTTCTGATGGAAGTTTTTTCTACCCTGTTAAAATATGTAGTCTGTCCTTTGGTCATGAGACTGTCTTTGGAGACTTATGAAACCCAGCAATGTGGTACTTTTTAATGATTTCCCTGTGATTTCAGTCATGCTGACAGTATGTCATGTCTCTCCTGGAGACACCTTGTACTAGAATGAAAAATTTGGCTTGTTAGCTCAGAAATACTGAGTCCTGTGTCTGTTCACAGATCTAGTGTGGCATACTTGGACCGAGCCATCCATGGACTAGCATGTCCACATGCTTCATCTGTTCTGGGTAGGTGTGTCCTCCTTGAAGGTACTTGCTTCTCTTTCAGTTGCCCAGAGTAGTAGATGTCCAAGGTGGACTGTCACAGATAATGGTTGCTTGGTTTTATTGGATGTTTAAGGGCAAGATAGCTAAGTTAATCTTTGCTGTAAAATCTCTATTTCAGCCATTGGAGATAAGACTGTGTCTGGTAAGCAAGAAGATCAGGATAAGAAATCAGTGTTCGAAAATAAGAGTACTGGAAATTCAACTAGATTGAGGGCGTAAAACATGCAGTGAAATGATTGTTCTTCATTTGAAACTTAAGGGGTTTTTTTTTATTATTCTATCTCTTTTCCAGTGTAATTATTTAAAAAAGAAAAAGCTGTTAGAGATGTTGCTTGAAGCTTTCTTAAAACTTGTTGGCTATGATTTGTATATTAACAGCTAGGGCAAAGATTGGAGGTCTCTGTTACAGAACTAATGATACATCACTCCATCCAAGTAGTTAATGGTATTAGTACCCTTTTTTCACCCAGTGGATGTAATTGTTCTAGCCTGCATAGATCAACAGTAAGCTTTAGTTTTTCAAGCAGGTTTGGTACACATATTATTCCATTTCTTTGGGTAGGTGGAGGAATTGGTCATTACCAAACTTTTCTACTTCTTCTGTGTGAATCTTAGTAGCTTATTTTAGACTGGAAGCAATCATGGAAAGAATCATAGAATGGTTTGGATTGGAAGGGACCATGAAGGTCCAACCCTCTTGCAGTGAGCAGGGACATCTTCAATTAGATCAGGTTGCTCAGAGCCCCAGTGAACCTGACCTTGAATGTTTCCAGGGATGGGGCATCTACTGCTTCTCCGGGCAACCTGTTCCAGTGTTTCAGCACCCTCATTGTAAAAAAGATCTTCCTAATATCTAGTCTAAACATCTTCTTTTTTATTTTAAAACAATTACACCTTGTCCTGCTTTTCCTAAGCAGGAAAACTCTAACTCCCTCAGGCTTTCTTCACAGGGAGGTGTTCCAGGCCTTTGATCATTTTTCTGCCCTTCCTCTGGACCCACTCTAACACGTCCATGTACCTCCTGTGCTGTGGACTCCAGAGCTGGACACACTATTGCAGGTGTGGTCTCACCAGAGCAGAGTAGAGGGGCAGAATCACTTCCCTGCTTCCCACGAGTCTGAGAGGCCTACACTGGTCTTCTGCTGTTGTTACAAAGAATTTCCAAAACTGCTCTTACCTTACTTCACTAACCAAACCAGCCATTTCTCTGTGTCCCAGTTGCCCTGGTCACAAGATATTATTAGTTAGATAGTTTTCTCCTGCTTCAGCAAAATGTTTATTTATGTGGCCTGGAAAAATAAGTAAACAATTAAAAAGCAGAGAAGGGAATTATTTGTTGGAGTCTAATTCTTATCCTTTGGAAAAGCAGGGAGCCAAGTTATCCCTGACTTTGCTTAAAGAATTAGATCATACATCTACTTTGTGCATGCACAGAAAGCAATTCAGAACTAAAGTTGTCTCAACAAATTTGACTCTGATCCTCTATAAGGATGCCTAAAGGGAAGGCTGCCTTATATTTTGCTGATGAGGGGTAGTTTGATTAGAATGATTGTGAATGTTCCCCTTATTGCAGGGTGAAGTATGTTCTCTGGTATGACTGACCAATCCCATAAGTTTTTTCTGTTTATTTTTTCTCCTGTTGTTCGCTACCATCACATCAGAACTTTTAATGAGGTGACAAATTCCAGATGCTAGAACCTGCATGTTTCTAATCCTCTCCTTTCCAGGCTCCATGGCATGTTTATAAAGCACAATTTTTTTTTAGTATAAGTGGTAAGCACAGGTCCACAGCAACAGAAATACCAAAGCTAATGTCACTGGATTAGTTATGTAGTCACCAACAGGGAGAGGACTGCTTGACTTGTAGGGGAGGAAGGGTTTAGCTGATATCTAATACTGGGTTAATGTCATTTCAGTTCATCCTGTTGGATTATTGTATATTGATTTTTTTTTTAATAATATGATAATCTAAGAGAAGTAGTAAGGCAAATACCTAGTTATATTCCTATCAGAATATAACTCGGGTGGGAAGGGTTCTCAGGAGACCTCCAGTCCAACCTCCTGCTCAGAGCAGGGTCAACCATGAGGGCAGACCAGGTTGCTCAGGGCTTTAACCATTTAGGTCATGGGAAAACTCCAGGGAAAAACATGGCACAGTCTCTCAGGGCAATATGCTCTGCTGTCTGCCTGTCCTCATGGCAGGTAAGTTTTGCCACATACCAAGTCAGAACTTCCACTGTCTGTTGTCCTCCCACCCTGCTCCACTGGGAAGATCCTGGCTCCATCATCTCCTTCTGGGTACTAGCAGGCTGCTCTTGGGTCCCTCAGGAGTCATTTCTTCCCTAGACTGAACAAGCCCAAGTCCTTCAACCTCCCCTCTTGGGGCAAGTGCCTATCTTGATGGCCCTTTGCTAAGCTCACTCCTGTTTATCAATTTTATGCTTTTTACTGGAGATACCAAAACTAAATGTGGTATTATAGATGTGGTCTAACAAGTGCTCAGAGAAAGGTGATAGTTACTTCCCTTGATCCACTGGCTAGGCTTCTACTGGTGCAGTCCAGCATGCTGTTGGCTTTTATTGCTGTCATGGCACACTGCTGGCTCATGTTCAGCTTGCTGTCTACTATGGCCCCTAGGGCCTTTTCAGGAGAGCTGCTCTGCAGCCAGCAAGGTTTTCATCCTTCCCTCAGGCAAGACTTTGCATTTGGTTTCATTCAATTTCATGAGGTTCCTGTCAGGCCATTCATCCCACCAAGCAACCCCTACCCTTGAGCTCACTGACTGATCCCCAGTTTGGTGCTATCTCAAAATTTTGTGAGAGTATTCTGTCCCCAATTCCAGCAATGTGCTTGTCAACAATATCCCGACCTCTGTGGTACTACCAGTGATTACTTCATACTCTCTAGGGAAAGTCTGACCCATTGACCGCTGCCTTCTGAGCCCTACCATCCAACAATTTTTTTTTTTTTACCCATCTAGTTGTCTGTCTGTCCAGACTGTAATGTCTGAAGATGGGTAAAAGAATATTGTTGGAGTCAGTGTGGAAAGCCCTGCTGAAGTTGAGGTAAATGACATCTGCCACTCTCTGGCTTTTCCACATATAATGTCACTGCTGGTGTCATGGTAGAAGCTCTTCTTGCTGCACTTGGTGTCCCTTGCAACTATCCATTGTAGGTGAGGTTTGGCTTTCCTAACATCACACCTACCTGTGCATGTGATGATTACTATATTCCTCCTTGGTAGCCTGTACCTGCTTCCATCTCCTGAATACTGTATTTTTTCATTGGAGCTCAGCCATGGGGTTTGTATCTCTGTATGTTTTGACTGTTCACTGGTGTACTACTAGGTGAAAGACCTCCAGAAACAAATGTAGAAACTTTCTCTGGAAGAAAATGTTAATCATTGCTGCTGTTAAATACGTACAGAATGGAATAAACATAGGAGAGTGCTGTCCTGTAATCTCTTCTAATCCTTCTCTGAAGCAGGACCTGGTGATGTATTTTTAGACTAGTAGTTTAATGCATATGGCAGACAGCTGCATGTGTATACATTTCTGTTAATTAATTTTTTTCTTAGAAATCGTATAGAATTTTAATGTAAGCCTTAAAAAAGGCATGTTTGCTAATATTCTTCATGTTTAAAATATGTTCCTGCCCTACATGGAATAGTTAATTCTTTTTCTTATTGTGGAGAAGAATGATAATTATATTCTGTTTGTGGTTTTTCATGGTTTCTGAAATTTCTTGTGGATTTCCACACATTCCTCTTCCTTTGCAGATTAAATTTTGTTGACTTATCACAGTCGTATTTATCTGGGTTTTGAATGTAAGCTTTTATGTGCTTGGTGGTCAGTCTAATAGTAATTTGTGAAGTATCAAGAACCTGCAAAGTGTTCCAGACAAAACAATAAAAAAGTGATTTTTCTCCTGCTGTTTTATTCAGATAGCTTAGAGAGCACTTCTTCCATCCACGTGCGTTCAAGAGGCTGGAACCCTCCCCAAGTCTAGACACAGGGCATGTTGCATGACGGGAGCTACTTGATGTGCTCCACATCCTGTTATGTTTACTGCTTTAATTAAGTTGGCTTTCCTGATAATACACTTAGCTTTCCCATTTTTTCCCAATTACAGCTGCATGAAGTGTCAGCAGGTGTGTGCTTAGAGCAGTAATCTAGCTGTTGATTTATTCTTCCATTTGATTTGAAGCCAGCATGGAGGAGCGAGAGGGGAGGCAGTGTAGTAGTTTCACATGCTTCAAGGCACCTTGAATGGCTGGCACCATACAGAAACAGAGACCTGGATTCAGGCCAAGGCCACCAATTTAGCAGTTAGCAGCCACAGGAAGGGCCTGTTTGCATGTGTAGTTCAACATCAGAAGGTAAGTGCAGAGTTTGTATCAAAGGAAGACAACAGTAATTATCATACCATCTGTACATAAAGGCAAAAAAACCCACTACCACTGCTCAGTCCTGTGTGGCTTTGAACAATAAAGGTAAACAAAGGTCAAAACTAGCTTCAGTAGTCTATGGCCTTAAGGTGGTATGTTACTTGCTTCAAATAAGGCACTAGATGTCCCTTAATGTTGATGGATCTGTTGAGGTTGTAGTCCTGACTGGTGTTATCACCCAGCTGCTAGACACCTTAGCACGCACCCGTATTTGCTGTGATGGATCAGTTGTCCAATGCACAACATGGGGAGAATTAGGCTACCAAATTAACAATCCACTCAATATGCTAGGATTGTCTTGAGAAGGGGAGAGGGATTTAGTATCTCGACCTTCACAGGCAATAAAGCAGGCAACTGACTTGATTTGAGGCTCTTGAGCGATTTTGGAGTTAGAGGCTGACCAGGCATGGGCAGCTTGTTCTGAGGGATATAGGGAAAGAGGAAAAGAGGGCAGTCTTTGTCATCTCATGCAGTGCCTCACTGAAACCAGATGCTCCTCTGACTGAGGTGGAGCAGGGAGAGTCCCACCTCCTTCTCATTTCCAGAGTATGCAATAACTACAGTTGTGTCTTATCATGAACGTGCCTCAGTTCTTCCTGTTGAGGCTGTTTGATGTTAGATACTCATCAGAACATTAACTATTCCATATCCCAGGCAAGAATGCTAATATGAGGCTGAGAATCAATTTCTTTTGGCTTCCTCTCAGTGGTACAAGAAGGCTTATACATGGTTTGAGTTCCAGTAGACAGCCACAAGGAGCATATGACCCCAAAGTCATCTTGAAGCTTCTAACCCTCCCTGGACAGGGGGACCACGAATTATAATTTTGAAATACTTGGTGGCACCTAACTGTTGGTCATTAGTACCCATGTCCTTCTCTGCATTTGATTGGTGGCTTGGTGAAGGAAAAAAAAGTTTTATTTTGCATTAATATGCTAAATTCAGGCAGATGGCAAATTCATGGATACCCATCGCCCCCTGCCAGCGGAGCGCTTATAATTTCCCAAGGCAGCAAACAAATGCAGTAGGACCGATCGCCCTCTGGGAGCAGCTTAAGATATGAAGATGATTAACTAGAAGTCCTTGTTCCTGTTGGTATAAGAAATTTACAAACCAAATTAAACCTGGCATGTTTATGACGTGTTTTTGCCAGAACCTTAAACTATGTTGTTTCTGTGCTTTGTTCTGCAAAAGAAAGGTGTGCAGCCTATACTGAAAAATCATTATTAAAGGTACCAGACACTGCCACTGGAGGAAGTTCAAACCACAACAGTTCTTGCTATGATCTGACAGGAGAAGCAGAGAGAATTTCTCGATGGTTGTATGCTGGCCAGAAAGCCACATGGTGACACTTGCTGCTTTTTCAGACAACAAGGAGAGTCCCTCTGTAGACTGGCTTTGCTCTTGAATTCTGAGAAGAGAGGGCAGGAGTTATGGCAAGCCATTAGGTAGCAGGATGCTTGTAGAAGGGTTGGTTTGATAGAGGCCGCTGAACAAATACTTCTCATCCCATCAGAAGAAAAGGAGGATTTACTGTATTCTGCTGAGTTCTTGCACAGAAACGGTGTTTATAGTCATCTAAAGAGTAGTTGAGAAATAATCCTTTTTTCAGCTGTTGCCTGCTCTTGTTTTTCACATCTGTGTGACAGGAGCCAAGTATCTTGTCTCTTTGTAGGAGATTTTAGTTGTATCAAAGCAGACAGGAATCTAATCTGAGCAAATACTGTTTCCGTCTCTGTTGTTTCTGCTCTGTAATAAAAATTGACCTGACAGCCCCTTTCCTCCTTTTTGACTTATGTTTTCTTATGTAGTTAAGGGCTGGGTGATTCATCAAGTACCTGGGTTACTGTATCTGTAGTGCTCTTCTGGGTACCAGCAGAAGTGTTTTACTTTCAAGTACACAGAATCACAGAATAACCAGGTTGGAAGAGACCCACTGGATCGTCGAGTCCAACCATTCCCACCAATCCCTAAATCATGCCCCTAAGTACCTCATCCACTCTCACCTTAAACACCTCCAGGGAAGATGAGTCAGCCACCTCCCTGGGCAGACTGTTCCAATGCCTAACCACCCTTTCCGTGAAGAATTTTTTCCTTATCTCAAGCCTAAATCTCCCCTGGCAGAGCTTGAGGCCATTCCCTCTCGTCCTGTCCCCTGTCACTTGGAAGAAGAAGCCAGCACCCTCCTCTCCACAACCTCCCTTCAGGTAGTTGTAGAGAGTAATAAGGTCTCCTCTCAGCCTCCTCTTCTCCAGGCTGAACAACCCCAGCTCTCTCAGTCGCTCCTCATAAGGCCTGTTCTCCAGCCCCTTCACCAGCTTCGTTGCCCTTCTCTGGGCTCGCTCCAGAGCCACAACATCCCTCTTGTGGTGAGGGGCCCAGAACTGAACACAGTACTCGAGGTGCGGTCTCACCAGTGCCGAGTACAGAGGAAGAATAACCTCCCTGGACCTGCTGGTCACGCCATTTCTGATACAGGCCAAGATGCCATTGGCCTTCTTGGCCACCTGGGCACACTGCTGGCTCATGTTCAGTCGGCTGTCGACCAGCACAACATCAGCCAGCCTCCAGTCCAGCGGAACCTCCCCAGTTATCCAGGACTGGTGGAAGATGATGGAAAGGGGTTTGGCCAGCATATCCGCCAGTTCCCTCTAAACTCTTGGGTGGACTCCATCCGGCCCCATAGACTTGTGGGCGTCTAGCCAGGCAAGCAAGTCTCTAACCACCTCCTCTTGGACCTTGGGAATCTCATACTTCTCTTCCAGCCCCTGGGGTTGTGCACAGAGGGGACAATTTTCCTTACTGTTAAAGACTGAGGCAAAGTAGGCATTGAGCACTTCAGCCTTGTCTTTGTCCCCTGTTACTCTTGTTCCCTCTGCATCTACTAGGGACTGGAGATTCTCCCTAGTCCTCCTTTTGCTGTTGATGTATTTGTAGAAAGACTTTTTGTTGTCTTTCACAGTTTTGGCCAGTCGCATTTCTAGTTGGGCCTTAGCCCTCCTGACTTTTTCCCTGCACATTCTCACTTCCCCCCTATAGTTCACCCAGGATGCCTGCCCCTTCCTCCTAAGATCGTAGACCTTCCTCTTCCTATTGATGTCTCTCAGGACCTCCCTACTCAACCATGCTGGTTTCTTTACCCCGCTGGCTACTTTTCCGGAACTTGGGGACGGCTTTATCCTGAGCTGCTAGGAGTTCTTTCTTGAAGAGCGCCCAGCCCTCATGGACACCTTTGCCTTCAAGGAGCGCCTCCCATGGGACTTTTCTGACCACGTTACGCTGAGGTACAGCTGCATTCATCTATGAAGCAGCTATTTTTATTTTTTTTTATATATATATGATTATTTATTTGCCAAAGTCAACCCTACTTTTTACAATGCACTATTCTTTCATGTGCTGAGAGATCACCTTTGCTATGTTTGAGAAAAGAAGATATGTTCTTCTAGGTGCTGAGAAGCTGGGACTGCATGTGACTGATGGAGTTGTGTTGCTGCTGAAAATTAGGCTGTGTACAGACATGCCAAGGAGATACAGCCAGCTCTAAGACAGAGGGTGGAAAACAGGCTGTCTGGAAAGTTGCCTGTCACTCTGCTCCACCAGCCAAAGACCTGGCCTATGTTACTGCTCCTCATGCATTTAAGTGAATGCCTGTGGAGGGATGTGGCCTTTGTGTTTCTGGAGAAAGGTTAAAACACTTTGGGACTGAGAAGTATTTACTTGTGTGGGACTCCTGAATGCAGAGTTGGACTCTGTATTTCATTTTCCATATTCACTGAGCTGCTGTAGGAAAAATGGATTCCTTGGGATAACCTCTCCACTGTGCTTTTAGCATTAAGCTCCTCCGGGTGTCTGGTGGTTTTCTCTATATATGTACTCAATACCTGGCTCTTTCCTTACATAGCAGTGCAGGCAATAGTTTTGCTTTGAAGTCTGCTTTTTATTGTAATATGGAAATGCACATACAGAATATTCTGAAATTAGTTAATCAATGATTAAATCGGCTTGGTATAAAAATCACTCCCTCTTTTTTAGTTATGTTGTACATCTTCCACTGATCATTTTCCTCATTCCTCCTCCTTCAGGTCTGAGTCTTGTGGCAGCGCAGTCCTGTTGAGCTCAGTGGCATTACTCCCACTTGATAGCAAAGCCAAGGCTCTGAGCTTCATCAGAATTGTTTCTGCTGGTCACTTTGTGGTGGCTGCCAGCTTTGTTTTTGTTTCATGGCTGGTTTGATTAATTTCTCTGTTCAGCATCACTGTTATCCTGGAGCTGAGATCCAAGTGGATTAAATCTTTTTCTTTTTTTTTTTTAACTTTTTTTGTCATAGAACAAGTAAATGCATATGCATACTTTAGCTGTCTGCCTTCGTCTCTTCAATAGTAGCAGACCTGAGCCTTCTGGCTTTGAGGGCTCAGCACTGAGTCTGCCTGGAGATGACCTCATCTCAGCAGTCCATCCCTTCTTGTTCTTGTGGCCACTTGTGGTTCTCCTTCTGGTTTTTTGCAAGAGCAAGAATAAGCACCACAGCTAGGACTTCCTTAGTGCCATCCGATACTACTAGCTTTTCCCTCAAAAATCTTTCTTTTCTGTCCTTAGTTTTGTCCTGTTGCTATATCCCTTCTTGACTCCCTTTGGTTTTGCCTCCCTCACTTCAAAAACTGCCAGTGCCTCTTGTATTCCAGTCAATCCCAGCTTGTTTCATAAATCTTACACATAAACACAACAGTCCTTTAATCCGTGACTGGCATGTAACCTTTGTTGGAATTAAAGTCAAGCTTGAATTTGTCTTGAGGATACTGATTAGAAATCACACAGTTAGCTGTATCTGATTGTTGTAGGGGTTTTGTGGTTTTCTTTCACCTTCCTATCCTTTGTCTCTGTGTCTGCAGTAGGGTTTCTGCCACTACATGTCGATTAAAAAATTATGTTCTGTTTTTCTGTTCAAAAGACACTGCTGATGAAAAATCTTAATATGTTGAATCAGGTTTTGGAACATACAATGCAAACAAACTAGAGAGAAAAGCCTAAGAACACTACATTTTAAAGGGAGAGTGTTGATGGGAAATACCCACCTTTAGTGAGGACAGGGAACGTGTTCAAACCACTATAGCCATATAGTCTACTGAAGACTGTAATCCGTGCTTTAACTCTGTTTTCTCCAGTTTTCAGCAAATGCCAATCAGGGAATTATTTTCAGATGTGGTTCTTGGCTGCTGCAGCTCTGTTAAAAGGGGACTTGTTCAGTTGTGTAGATGCAGGTATAAATAGAAAAGAGCTTCTCGGACCATTTCATTGAGCAGTTATCTACAGAATCCATGCAAGTACAGGGTTTGTTCACGGGGTTTGAGTCATGCTGTATATCCTTATATGAAACTTCGCTTGTTCCAGTAAGGAAAGTTCAGTGTCGTGATTTAAGTGTGAATTCACAGCCTGTTGCTGTGATCTGACCCACAGTGTAACTTTGATCTCTGACGCGGCAGTTCCTTGGTGTGATAGCAGTACAAGTCACTGGACACGCACATGCATTCATTTCACTTCACTGAATAATGAATGAAAAGATGTAGCTTCTAAATTTTAAATCACATTGCAGATAGTTTTCAAAGGAAGACCATGTGCTTGGTGAAGCTGCAGATTAGCAAAGCAGCTAATGGATCTAGTCTTATCCTATGTAATGGGTTAACTTTTGATCAATGAAACAAGCATTGCCCTAGGGAAATGCAGTGCTCTGGATGTCATTGATGTGTGAAAGAGGGAAATTAGCTTTAGAAAAGTATTCTGTAGGGGATAAACTTGATCCAGTTCAGATTAATAGTAAGGTTCATTCTTCTTCAACTAGCATTGGGTACAGCCACTTCTCTCTATACAGCAAAGCCAAAGCATGAGTGTAATTTGAAGAATGTGTATACCAGTTCAATAAATATGTGTTTGTGTGCTTAATTTCTTTTTTATGAACCAGAGTCTTAACTCTTCTGGGATTTGCTGTCACGCAGTAAGAGATAGTACATCAAAGACTGATTATACTTAAGCATGTACGTTACTCCATTAATAAGCTAGTTTTACTGTTGCCTTTTGTCTGCTAATAAATATGGCTTTTGTAAGTTAATTTTCTTGTAATTAGGATCAATGTTGTCAGAAGTGGTGTTGTTTTTTCATAGCCCATTGAATCAAGAACAAGAGATCAGCAGAGCTTCTGCAGAACCCTGATAGCAGTATCAGCAAATGGGCCATTTGTTCTTCCAGTCTTTTTTAACCCTGCTGTCAAGTGGTAGGGAATACAAACAGCAGGTTCTTATCATGGCGTCATCCTTGGTTCCAGGCTCCTACATATGGGTACATTTGTTCATACACAGGCATGCAAAATAAAGTGCCTGTTTTGTTTTATGGGGAAAAAGTCAAAGAGTTACTAGTGTCACATCTCAGAGGGATGTCCCTTTAAGACCTGATACTGGTTTAGCTTCAAAGATCCACCCTGCAAATGCAGTGCTTACCATTGGATGAGTTGTTTCAGAAAGCTTAGTGGCTCTTAGGAAATGGAGCTTCTCTAAACAAAGCCATAATGAGATATTTCTCCACCCTTTGGCAGTCATCTGTGTAGGAGGCAAAACTTATCTTTGATGGCTTGCTTGTTTGCCATTCAGTGGTCTCAAGAGCTTCATAAACATTCAGCAGTTGAGCCTTTCTGTCTTCCAGCTGGTACTTTAGTCCTCTTTTGAAGGAAAAAAAGCTAAGACACTGAGAATTTAAAAATGGTGCTGACTTGTAGCCTAGATGATTTAGACATTAAAAATAAAAAAATAAATTCAGGTACTATACTCCTTGTACAGATGCTGTTTTAATTCTGGTGGTTCGAATGACTGTTATTATATATTATAAAGTATCCTTTTACTGTCTCTTCTGGCTCTGGAGAAAACAGATGCAAAATAAGCAAGGCAAGGATGAGCATGCCTATGTGCATCTTCCCTGCGCCCTCTGTTTTAGTTTACCTTTTCATACAAGTTAAGCTTTTGGGGCTTGATCTGGGAAATGGCTTTGGGGCCAGAGGCCAGCGTGGTGCATCTGTCCTGCTTGTGGCCAGGTGTAGTTGTCTGGTCTGTCACAGTCAGTGTGTGGAGGCAGAGGTAATGACTGCTCACATCTACCAAATGCATTTTTGTTGGGCCTTAACTGCCTCAAGAAGGGCTTCTAGATTTATGGGCGCTGTTTTCTCTCTGCTCTTCTGGCCCAGCAGAGTCCTTGCTGTGCAGTGTCAGCAAAAGGAGCAAGTGCCCATCAACTCAATGCCACCAGACACCACAAGAGCAGTTGTTAGGGTCCTGTCAAACTTTAAAGAAGACAAGTTGAAGATGGGTTGCTTTCAGGTTCAGGGGCAGCAAAGTGAGTGTTTTTTCTTTTGGCATGAGCAAGTTACTCCGGCACTCAGTTCGAGACTAAAGCAGAGTATATTAATTGACCTTGCCTTGCTGATCACGTCAGATCTTCCGGCTTGCTTAAATAAATCCTGCCTACTTGTCATCAGAAGAGCATGTAACTATTTTCACTTACAAAACAACTGATTATGTATCCATAGAGCATTCTCTTCTGGCCCCAATTAGGGGCTGAAGTCTATGTGACTTATGCATTTTATGAGTGAAGGCTTGTTAATTGAGCGTGTAAATGTGTAATTGTCTGTACAATTACCCAATTGATTTTTATTTTTTTTTTTAGCTTTGCATACAAATATGGGAGCACAGTCATGTAGCTGGCCAGATTTTCCAAAACCAGATGCTTAATTAAATATTTGCATAGAGCATACAGATAGGTACACTCTTGAAAAGATCAATCTAGTTGTGGTAACCTCCTATCTTCTTTTAGTATATGGACATGCTAATCTAAATGTATTCATCTGGGCCTGCCATGTACTGTAATTTCTGTGTTACTTCTGTCCTTCTTCCTACTAAATAAATTTCATTGGTATGGGAAATGGCAGTCATCATAGAAATTGTTCCGAGGCTGCTGTTAATGTATGCGCTAGCTTTTAGTGAAGTGGTGTGTATTTTTAAGGCGGCTTTAAAAGAAGTCTGTAGAAAGGTAGTTTCAATAACATGCCAAAAGTTCCTTTAAAGTGGTAGAGCTGTGCCATGGATGTGTACATGTGATTGACAACTTTATCTGGCCAAAGGCAGTCTGTTCTTATTCATAGACCCACAAAATGGTTTAGGTTGCACAAAACCCCTAAAGACCATCTAGTCCAACCGACCTGCAGTGAGCAAGGACATCTTTCACTGCATCAGGTAGTTCAGAACTGCATCCAACCTGATCTTGAACACATCCAGGAGGCTTTGCCTCCCAGGCTTGTGGTGACGTTGTAAATAATGCCTCGGGCAGGCGTGCAAAAAATGTCAGAACTGGGGATGCTGTTTTAATCTGAATGAAAACTACTCCCCTATCACCCTTTATTTCTCTGCAGATGTCGCTCCTATGAGGATTGCTGTGGTTCAAGATGCTGTGTAAGAGCTCTCTCTATCCAGCGACTATGGTATTTTTGGTAGGTCAAAGCATATGGGAATTTCATGTTTCTCCTGTTCTTGTCTTGTTTGTAGGATTTAATTCAGGGTATTGCCTGCCCCGGTATTTTAAAGTAAAGTAGGCACAAGTATGCAGTAATTATATGTGTACATATAAATGCAAGGACTTCAGCTTTTTCCTTATAAAATTCTCCCAATGTAGTGAGAAAACACTGCAACAGGAAGTCACTCATGTCAGACTGACCTTTCTTGCTTCTTCATCCTGCTGGTCTGTATAGGCAGGGTCCTGCTTTTATCCAAAATTGTTAAATTCCTTTTGTCTCTCCTAGCTACTACCACGTGGCAGTGTTTGTCCATTTTTGTTGGGCACTCACTTTTAAAAGAGGATTGCATAAGGAGGATTGTGCATTTATGCAGAGTTTAAGATATTCTTGCCAACTGAGTTGAAGCTTCAATTAAAAAGGAAGATAAGTACATTTACGACTATGAGGATTTCATTGGAGATGACAGCAAGGGAAAGGAAGGCAGGAAGATTTGAGCTTGTGAAACCAGCAGCTCAGTAATCTGGATAAAGCTTAAACTAATCACTGTTATATGCATAATGAAAAAATAAGGTAGATTCATTTTGGGGAGGAATTTAAGGAAGCACCTGAATAAAACCTTCTCATTACAATAGAGAGAAATCAAAACGTCTCCTAGAAAACCTGCTTTCCGGCATTTTTATGTAGAATTTGAAGACTGCTTAAAATAAAAGCCTTCAAAATTGAAACAAATAAACACTGAAAACCAGAAGCCTGATATATACTACAATACAGAGATTTTCCAAAATTGACTGTGGGATTTCGGTGTACAATCCTTACTGATATAACTGGAGAGCTCTGCATCTCAATCCCTGGGGTGACGTCGTAAATCTCTGTTTTTCTGTGCAGAGCAAATCCTTTGCAGGAATGCTGCCAAAAGGGAATATATTAATATTGGATCAGGGAAAGAGGACCTCCTTCTGCTCTCATTTCCACTGTAGAAACAAGAACAGAATTTGACCCTTTGCATGAAATACCTCTCACTGCTGGGCAATGTCATGCTTTTTCTCTTGGGCACCTGGGTTTGCTCCAGAGGATGTAAGCATGGTGTGTAGGCTTGACTCTGGTCAACTTCAGTGGCCTCTGGCTAAATTTCATCCCTTCCAAAAAAGCACAGTTTTCATTGTCTTCCAGTTAAGGGCCCTGAAATGAGGTGGCAATTACAGGCAGAACTATTTGGCTCTACTGGGGCTTGCATCAGTCACTAGCATATATGATAACTGATCAAGGAAAGGCAGTGAAAGTCACTGTCTCAAGAAGAAAATCTTCCAAAATGCCATTGTTTCATATGTTTCCATAGATCAGGGTGAGGGAATGATGAAGACAGTTTAGTCAGGATGGAAAAGGAGCTGAGAGGGGAAGAACTTAAGCAAAATGATGTCCTTTCCCTTGAGAATGTATACTCCATCTGGGAAGCACAAAGAAGAGCTTGTCATCTTCAGTACTGAATTTTTCAGCCTTCTAGATTAAACTTAAATGCCACTACCATAT
Organism: Clamator glandarius; assembly: GCA_033459285.1. Lineage (NCBI taxonomy): Eukaryota > Metazoa > Chordata > Aves > Cuculiformes > Cuculidae > Clamator > Clamator glandarius. The sequence goes on along the minus strand of JAUNZM010000329.1, from coordinate 6,380,417 downwards.
TTCCCATGAGACACAAAATTACAGTGCTGAGTGATTTAAGAACACCTAAGAATTTTCTTTTAAGGGCAACTGAAGAATAACAGTCCTTTTCGTATAGCCAGTCTCCCACAAACCTCCTGACCAGCCTCAATGCTGTAAAAACAAGGCTTGTGTTCAAGAGATGCAGTTTGAAACTATGTACATGGAATTTCAGTTCAGCATGCTGGTGGCAAGGGTCAGGTATGAACCTGAATTTTCCAAATGTTCAAGGCCATTTTAGTTTCTTATTTGTATTTTACATGGGAGAAAATACTGGCCAATAGCGCCCCTTGATGAAGATATGTTATATCCATAAATGCCCCAAGACATGACAAGTAACATAGGCTTGCCTTCAAATGACAACATACTTAAGAAACCAGATAAAACTCATAGACTGGTGATTGCTAGATGATATTCTGTTTCTGTCAATGGACAATCTGGGTTTGAGAGCTGCCTGAAAGCAGGTGGATTTTGACTTGCTTCTTCTCTTTGCCTAGGTTCCTATTGATGATGGGAGTTTTGTTCTGTTGTGGAGCTGGTTTCTTTATCCGAAGGCGGATGTACCCACCTCCACTAGTAGAAGAACCTGCTTTTAATGTGTCTTACACCAGACAACCAGTCAACACTGCATCAGGTCAGAGACTACTAATAAACAAGTTTCACTAATTTTCTGCATTTGCAAAAGCATTTTAAAAGGGTGAGGTCAGGGGTTTTGTTTGGTTGGGTTTTGGAAGCTGTGGGGATTTGGACAAGGGATTGCACTGCACTTAAACCATGCATTCACCTCCTGTAATGAGTGAAGTCTTCTGCCTTCCAAACAGTATAATTCAGCTCTTGTGTACAGAAGTGTTTCTGAAACCCAGGATGACAGGACTTTCAGTTCCCTTCTGTTGTGGTTCCTAATACCTTTACTGTTGTATGTTCATGCACAGAAGGAGGATAGCAAGCTCTCACTTTGCAGCATAGACAAAATGATAGGTATCCAAAATGAACAGCAATATGAAGAGTTTTAATAAGGTTTATTATAGTTGGCAGAGTGAAGGAAAATCTAACATTTTTTCTTCCACAGTCTGGCTGTCTTGCAAGTCTTCTCGGTTTTTGTCTGCCTTCCATGCTCTCTGCTGCAGTTTTATTGCAGCAAAGTGGTCCTTCTCTCCTTGTCAGTCTCATTGCCCTCTAGTCAGCAATGGCTGTGACCATCAGGATGCCTAGCGATGGCTCCTCTGGCAGCACTGCTTTTAAGTTTCTTATTTATTCCCCTCTGTCTGTTAGATAGCTCCAGTTGGGAGAGTCCACAAAATAAGACCCACCTTTAAGCAGATGTTTATGCCTTACAGGTGCATTTTGAATCTGGCTGTCTCTTGTTGGAACACCTTCTGCAGTGTTGAGGTTATATCTGAGTGCACACTCAGGTGCTTGTTGTCTCCCTGCCTCAGCAAGGCCAGTCTGAGATGTTTTATACCACTCTCCTGATTGCATAAGCCAGCAAAAACACACACTTGCATCCATGCAGGCACACTTGGTACTCTCACACTTTTCCACCCAGACTGTCATTTAATCACATGTTGCACTAGGGAGAGATGAAGCCAGTAATAATGAGCTTTTCTGACAAGTTTATTGAATTGACGGTTTGATTATTTGTTTCACACTGGCTTGGAAGTAAAAATACAGCTGACTATTTTGTGATGGGAAGGAGGATTTGTGAAAATTTCTGTCTTCAACCTCTTTATCAAAAATCATCTTCTGAACTATTACAGCTCTGTGCAATATTGTGTCTGCCTCAAGACAGCCTCCTTTGAAAAGTGTCCTAAAACTGTTTCTAACAAGCTGTGATAAGGAGAATTGTGCAGAGATGCAACAGACTCTCCCCGCTGTCACACTGGCTGTTGCACATCTATGTACTTTGTGCAGGCTTTGGAAATGCTCTTTCTTGCATCCTTAAGCAGGCACTCATAGCCAGGCATTCCTCCTCTCTCTCACAGTTCTAAATAGATAAAAAGATATTACAGACACAAACATGACACTTTATTCTTGCTCCTTTTATTTAAATCCTGTGAGGGATTTTTAGGGCTTCCATTCTGGATCTGTTTTTCTGCTTGACTGAACAAGCATTTCCACAAAGAGTATTTACTTTTCAACAGCGGAGGGTTGAGAGGGAGCCAGACTAACTAAACTAATATTTTTAAGCCTGAGAAATAACCTCAAGATTATATGAACAGGGAACATCTTTGGCTGGATTGGCAAATACCCAATTTAATTTTAGAGCATGGTTGTATTTTTTTCACGACACTTGATGGAACATGAATTGAGGGGAAATATAAAATAAGCACAAGCCCTTTGATGCTTATGGCACCTGCTTCCAGACAGTTACTGTTACTTAAAAACTTCAGGTTCTGAGCTAACCCCACCAAACTTTTGTTTTAAACAGTTTCCTCCTAGGAATATTCAACAGCAATAGGGAGTAGTAGTCAACTAGGTTCTCATTTTCTGCTAGCTCCTTTTCCAGATTTGGTAGAAGCAGCCTGCTCACTGTAGTAGAGATGGAGCTATTGAAACATGGCTCCTTGTCCATCACTCTTATTCCCTGCCGAGGTAATGGCAGCATTTTCTGCCATCACAGCAGCAGCCTGGAAGCAGGAGTGCTTTTCCTGTGGGCCTGACAGGGAAAACGGATTAAACACCTGACCTACAAGCAACATTTTGCAGATTTGGTGATATCTTTTGCTTCAACCCTGGCCTCCATAGCCCCAGACTAGCAGTTCAGGTACTAGAAAAGGTTGAGTCCCTTTGTAGACACTTAACAAATAGTTAACTCAGTTGATCCCACAAGGAATTTGATATTCATATGTTGTTTTCTGATGTGTTTAATGTTCTAAAAAAATATCTCAAAAGATTGTCAACACTTGCGCCCCCCCCTCCCCATTCAGTAATAATAATAAATGGAATTTTTAATGAAAACAGTTATTATCCTAAAGAGCAAGCTGCAGTGAGTTCCCTCACCTTCTCCCATTTCCCCAAGCAGATGAAACTACAGAAATGCACAGTTTTAACTTGAAACCAAAAATGTTTAAGAAAAAGCCTCAGCAGAAGGCGTTAGCCCGTACTTCAGAGAAGCAGGACTCAACTCCTGCTCCCAGCCTGGCTTTCCCACAGCTGTGTGCTGGTGCTATATATGGAAGCAGAGCAGGGGGTTCTTGTTGCTGTGCAAACAAAGAGAGGCTGCGGAGCAGGTCTCTCTATTCAGACAGGCAAAAAGAAAACTTATTATGGTGGTGTGTTAAAAATGATTGTGTTAAGAAGGAAATATCTGTGTTCCCAATCTACTTACCATCCTCTCTGCTCCTGAGTGTCCAAACAAAGCTCCCTAGGCAGACTGCCCAGTTTCTGGGACAGTTTGCATCCCCATGCCTTATGGCTCAACCCATGTGACATTTTTCAGGGATCATTGTATAGCTCCATCATCAATGCTTGAAGTATTACAGTAAAGGATGCTTAAAGCTTCAAGAAGCCTGTATTCCTTCTGTGTCAATACTAAGTCCTAGAGTCCCTAAGTCACAGAAAGGAATGATTGAAGGGAAAATCCCTTAAAGGCTGTGTCATTATAGGAAAAACAGACTAGCACCAAAAGAAGAAAACCTGTTGCTCAGCCATGACTTTTGTCTCAGTCCAGTGTTATTTAAATAGACGAAGAGAAAAAGAAGAACATTAATGTCCCTTTTGAGGCAGAGACAGACTGTGACTTTAGTTTCTGGAATTGCATAAAGTAATCTTCAACCACCCGCTGTGATATCTGAGGAGGGTTAAACGCCACCTTTGTTATTCCTCATGGCAGCAGCCTCTGTTACTCCTCATGTGTCATGGCTAAGGAATTTTGCGTGTGATTGTACATTTCCTTTCTTTGTCCCAGCAGTCTCCAACATAATTTCCTAAATTTAACCTGTTTGAAGCAATCTCACCCCATTGTGTTAGCCAGCCATAATTGGCTTCAACTTGGCTTATTGCTTCATACATGTTTACTCACTAGCTGAATCGTGCCTAGAGGGGAAATTATCTGTTGGAGATCCACTCCAGTTTATAGGCAGATGTAGTATGGCACAAAATAATCACAGGATCATAGAATCATAGAATGGTTTGAATTGGAAGGGATCTTAAAGATCATCCAGTTCCAAACCCCCGCCTGGTGAAGGGCAGGGATATCTCCCACCGGACCAGGCTGCGCAAGGCTCCATCCAGCCTGGCCTTGAACACTTCCAGGGATGGGGCATCCACAGCTTTCCTGGGCAACTTGTGCCAGTGCCTCACCACCCTTATTGTGAACAATTTCCTCCCTATATCTAGTCTAAATCTTCCCTTTCCAATTTATAGTCATTCCTCCTAGTCCTATCACTACATGCCCTTGTAAAATGTCCCTCCCTAGCTTTCTTATAGTCCCCTTCAGGTACTGGAAGGCAGCTATAAGGTCTCCTCAGAGCCTTCTCTTCTCCAGGCTGAACAACTCAACCTCTCTCAGCCTGTCTTTGAATGGGAGGTGCTCCAGGTGAGCTACGAAGTCCTTTCATAAGCTGACGCTCTAGTCAGGGCTGCAGTGGAGATCTCTTTGCCCATCTGGGTCCACAAGCTCTCATCGCTGCAGGCACAGCAGGTTTTTTGTCCAGGGAACTGAGCAGGGCTTGCCATTTCCCCTTTCAAAGAGTAGCAGCTTGGGGCAGCAGTACCCTTTGTCTCACTAAATGGTTTCCATTGCATGCAAAATCAAAGCTTGTCAGTGAAATCTTAACAAGTGAATGTGAAACCCAGGCTTGCAGGTCTACTGGAATGGGTGAAAAGTGGTCTTCTGTCTAATAAACACTTTGAGAAAACTTCTCTTGAGTGTGCAGAGCACAGTCTTTGGTAGAGCACAACCTGATGCCACTGCCGTTGTTTATACCTTTTCTCTCCTTTTCTTTCTTTCAGGGTCACAACAACCTGGAGTGCCATATTACACAGATCCAGGTGGACCTGTGATGAATCCCATGGCTATGGCTTTCCATGTCCAGCCCAATTCCCCACAAGGAAACCCGGTTTACCCACCCCCGCCTTCCTACTGCAACACACCGCCTCCCCCTTATGAGCAGGTGGTGAAATCTTCTACATGAGGACTCTGTGGCTCTCTGACCTGACTGTGTGAGAAGAAGGTGACATTGCAAAATGATCAAGATGGAGGGCATCTGCCCTTTTGAACACTTGCTAGTTCTCTGAGTCTTGTCTCCGTCCCCTTCCTGCACCTTTCCTCATTAAAGTTACTTGCAAAGGGGTGATTTTTAAATATTTTTTTTTTGTAGAAGTGGGTTTTTTCTTTGTCTTCAAAATGAGAGAAGTTGTCTTTGTAATGCCTTTAATGGAAACCTATATTTAAAACCTGTATGTCTTTCTCTTTATTTATTGTTTGTTTCAGTCATGGGGTTAAGTGCATTGTGGCAGGCTATTGATAACAGTTATGGAAGCCCAGAGTGATGTGCACTCTCCTAAGACCCCCATAGCAGAAATGCTTTCATCTAAGGGAAGTGACAAAAGAAAGAAGGTTGAAAAGCCAGGGCAGTGCTTTTACCCGAAATGGTGGCCACCATCTTTTTTATATGGATTTCTTGTATGACTTGGTTCTGATGCACAACAGGCAGGTGCTGCTACTTTGTAGTAGTGGAAAATCTCCACCTACCTCCTGTGTGGCACTGAAAGGCTGAAACATTAAATACATATATTATACAGAAAAATTAGATAGTGAGGCCCTCAAAAAATAATCTTTCAAAAAAATTCCCTAGTAGTTAAAAAAGTTATAAAGTCAACAAACATATCCCTCATATTCTTGATTCTCAGGTGCTGTGTCAGGGGCAAGATTGCATTGCATGAGCCCTTCCACGCAGATTTGTGAAAACCGGGCAGCCCTTGCCCACCCTTCCCCCCACTCCCCACCTCCCTGTGCCCCAGCCCTTACAGTCTCAGTACCCTTATGCTGGAGATTATAATACAGTATGTTTCCCAGTTAAGCTCTATCAGTCTATTACCAATGTTCTCAGTTTTTATAGACATAAATAAAGCATGTTTTGGATGCCTAGTCTCCTATTCACATGTGGGAGAGTCAGTCCTCCTCTTTACTGAGAATCTCATGTAGTACACGATCTGTTTACACAGGTTGGGCTGGCCAGATCACTAAATCTTGCAGCCAGCTCAGGAGTGAATTGTTGGAGATGACTGCCCAGTCAACCTAAAAAATTAAAATTTAGTAATGGATCTGAAACACTGACTGTAGCTTTTAAGTATAGTATTAGAAATGAACTTGCTCATAGTGGAAGATTCCCCAGAGACTCTGTTGCCATTATAATTTTCATTCCCATTTAATGTTTCTAGGCAAGTCTCACTGCTCTGAGATCTACTTATTCCAGATAGCAACAATAAGATTTTATGAATCTGAAAACAAGTCAGTTTGAACTGAGTTAAATTTGCAGTGGTGCCAGCACTCAGTTATTGAATGTTAGCTCACGGGGAACAATGAAGTTATCTTATTGCAATTCAAAATTAAATAATTAAAATCAACCCTTCTCCCCTCCCCTCTCCTCCCCTATCCTCCCCTTCCATCCCATTGTCTTTGATTTAGTGTTAGTGGAGAGGGATGTTTTACTTAATTGCACTGGACCAGCACTCCAAAGGCCTTTTTTTTTTTTCCTTTCTGAACTAAAAGAATCTACTTTAAATCTGGATTTGCTCCTTGCCAACCCAGGGTTCACTATCAAGAGTTTAAGCACATTTACACTTCTGATAGGCACTATGTATCTCACCCTGCGAATCAAAACCCCTTAACAACAATCAGTTTTAAGTGCTGCTTCATTTTATGAAAATTACTTCTACTCTAATCCTTCCAATGCTTTTTCTTCAAGGAAGATCCTTTTTCATTTTCCACTTTAATGAAAATTCCTAGGCACGTTTGAGGGACGTTCACTGCCATGTTTGATTCCTCAGGTTTCATCATTTGTTTAGAATGACACTGTTTTTTTTTTTTTTAAGGAGTTTTGATTACTTGAACATATTTGACTGTCCAGAAGAATAAAAAGAAACAGGATCTGACTGGGTTTCTGGGTAAAGAGGAATGGTCCAGGCGCCTTGGGTCATCCAGGCTGCTACTCAAGCAATACATTCTACAGGGCATCTGCTTACAGTGACAAAGGATGCTGCTAGCAAATGTGGTCTGTTGTGAAAGGCTTGAGGAGACTTCAATGCCTTTGTGTAATTTAGGAAAAAACATCTTCAGATATTTCCTGAGGTAGAGCTCTCGATGTTATGTAGCTAAGCACCTTTTGCTTTAAAGTCTCCGTTAACTCACTTTGTATTTTGCAGTAACATTTCATAGCTCCCCTTGTTTCCAAGGATGCATTTTCAGGGTAAGCATGTCAAGCTGATTTTACTCTCTGCTTTCAGCCATTGTTTTATTTCAGCAATGGTGAGTTTTAAATATTTAACATGTGTTGCTGTTGTGATCATGGAACTGCAGCAAGAATTCAATGGAGAAGTTTTTTTCTTCATGGACAAGTGAAGGGGACAAATCTGGAAAATATAAGACATCTCATTGCCTCCTGGCTGTTCATAAAAAACAGAGAAGTGCTGCAATGGGAAATTACAGATCTCTATGTGCAACTTTATGCTGTTGAAAAGTAACTTTTATTCTGCTTTCCAAAGTAAAAGCAAAACTTTCAGGTACTGAGAATACCGTTAAAAGAAACACATATCAGTAAGCTGAGTGGTGTGCTACTATGATGCTTGCTAAAAGGAAGAGTGAACACAACACCCAATAAGCAAGAAAGGAAAGACACGTTTTCATACTTCGAAAAATGTTACCTCCAACTGAATTGAATTGTGAACTGCCTGCCAACTTTTATATATTTAATGTAAAAAGAATTTAATTAGACAGATATATCCATCTACAGTACTGTAACAAGCCAACCAACTCTCTTTTTTTTCACACATTGGAAATCCATGCTGAAGTGTATCTCCCTGGAAGCCCACCTGCCTGACTGCCCTGAAAGATTTACATCCTAATGATAATCAAAGCCATGAACAGTGAACATCCTTTTTGTTTTACCTAAATTTATAATAATTAGATAGAAACAAAATCAAACTACACAAATCTGACGACTAAAATAAACTTTATTTTTTTACCCTTTAAAAAAAAATCAGCTTCCACACATACACAGGCTTAGACAGACAGAAGATTTGCCCCAGAACAACTGTTGACATGTCTTCTCAGACACTTCCATAGTAAATGCTTCCCTGCACACACTACTTCCAGCCTAGGGAGACTTCAAGTTAATCTTGCAGCTCTCAGCCTTTAACTGAAAAATATTGTTCATGTTAACCCTAGGACAGATTGGTGACAAATCACCAAATTTTCCAAGGTCAATAAGAGCTTTCTGTTTTCAAAGCTTTTCTCCCTAAACTACAATGAGAAATTTCCTCAAGAATTACTAACACAAGGTTACATTGAGAAAATACACAAAAGAGGAGAGAACAGAAATGTGCTGCTGCTTTCTCAAACTGAAATCAATGTTTCACACTTCTTCATCTGGTAATAAAATTTGCAGACTTCTCAATATTTTGCTTCAGATTTTAGAGATGTTTCCTGTTGTGATTTGCAGTGTGTTGACTTCTTCAGTTACATCACCAAGGGGGACCATAGAGCAACACTTACTACTCTGCAGGCATTACCATCTATCTTACCTTAACCATTTTAAGCATCATTTCAGGAACAACCACTGCCAATAACTCAGAAGCCACGCACCAGCACTTTGACCTTTTCAAAGCTTAGACGCTATCTCAAATTCTTTTGCATTTCAGAGCAACAGTTCCTTGCTGTGTGGACTAAAACTCTTTACCATTCAGCAAGGTAGGTGCAGAAAGGTACCTCCACTGTTCCTTCTGCTTACTGACCAGGGAAATCATTACTATTGAAAACTTATGGAAAGATTACAGAGCTTGAGATAAAACTGAAAATAAATGAAAATAATAGCTATTTAGTTTTACATTGCTAGCTGACAGATCATCTGTTGAGAGTGGACTCTGATAAGCCTATGAGAAAAATTGCACTGCAATATATATAAAATAACAGATCCTTTAGTTTAACAATAATAGAATAAACATATGTCATACCAATAAGAAAAGAAATGAAAAATTCTTCCCATTATTTCTACCCTCTCCCCTATTCAGCTATAAGAATATTAATTGCAGATGGCAAAGGAAATTGTCTTCTTTTATGTGCACAGCTGCATAGTTAAGTGGTGAACTTCAGCTACAAAGTAAAACTCAAGAAGTCATGATTCAGTAACAACTTTCTACTGCTGCACAAGCAGATTTAAAACCACAGAAATGAACACAAAATAAAATTCTTTTTGTGCTTAAAAATACAAAAAATATTCTTCCACTTCAGCATAACACTTGCTCAAAATCCCAGAGAAAATATCTTTTGCTATAAAGTTTATTTGTGTTTCCCCTCACCTCCCATCCAACAGAACCTCGGGAAGGGCTTTAACCAAAGCACTGGCAGTAGTGCCTTCACTGAAATACAGCTTGGTACCATGATTTATACATCTGGTTGAAATATCCAACCACTGGATGTCACTGTTATTCCTCAAAAAGTAAGCAAATATAGCCATGAGACCACCACCAGCCTAGGGTAGCTGTTCACTACTAACTCCTTCAGAAAAAAAAAAAAACCTCAACTTTGAAAAGTACAGTGAATTTTAAATTCAGGAGGAATGTAAGGGAAAACCAAGTTTTAGAGAATCTGCAGTGCAAACGAGTGTCAGTCTATGTTATTATGCCAAATTTTGGCTTTGAAAGAAACTAAAGAAAAAGTTGACTTTTCCTTCACGATGGGAAAAGGGGAGAATAGGTCAATAAATTCATCCTACTCCTTTATAATCATTTCAACTTCTGCTTCAAATTTCATCTGATGATTTCTGAGACTCATGTCTTTCAAATTAAAAGTAAGTGTTAGGAATTAAAATAAAACCCTAAGTTCATAATGAGAGTTTGAAAATTGCCTAAAATACGCAAGCACAAGTAACAAAATTCTGTTCCTAAGTATCCTTAATTGCAGTGCCTAATTTCACTTTGTTTATGCTGTATAACACAGCATAAAAAGAATTTTTAAAAGATTTCTACACATTTTTTCAGTTTTCCTTTGCAGCTATATATATACAATATTACTGAATTTGTTTACTCTTATGAAAATCGGAGCTCTATGTTATCAACATTAACCACACAGAAACTCTTAACTGTACTGTGGTACATGTCTGGGACTCATAAATAGCAAAAGGATATAGAAAGCCTAGCACTCTGGAGATATTCAGTGAGATAGTTACAACACTAATATAAATCCCTAAATTTCATACCCTGATCCTTCCTTACAAAACACAGCTTGAGCTTTATTTTGAATGGTAATACAGAAAAAGAATAATATAGAATCGAAAGTTCCTGCTTGTTAGAGTCTTCTCATGTAGCGCTTTCAGTGCAAGCTGCTAAGCACCAAAAGGAACACAATTTCATATAGGCTTGGGAATTGTGACTTAACTGTGCGTTCTAAGGCGCCTTAGGAAAATTGAATAGCTGGAAACATAACTCCTGCAGGGAAGCTGCCACCATGGAACCCAGCTGCCTGTCAGAGTCTTCTCTAGTAGCTCTTTCGATCAGATGCAAAGGACAACTAACAACGTTTTAGTATAGGCTAGTGAATTATAACACCACTATGCCTATTAAGATGCCTCTACAAATTTTAGATATTTAAGGATAAGTACCGCAGGGAAGCTGCTACGACTGAATGCTCCTGCTTCTTAGAGACTAAACAGAATGTTTAAATTTTGGCTAGTGAGTTGTAACACCACTATGCCTATTAAGGCGCCTCTGCCTAATTTTAGAGCTTTAAGTGTAAGTACCACGAGAAAGTTGCTAGGATCAAATGCTGCCACTTGTTGGAATCTTCCAATGTAGCACTTCGACTGCATGCTGCATAGCATGAGTAACACAATATTTTATTACAGGCTAGTGAATTGTGACTTAACTGTCCCTTTTATGGGACAAAATACAGATAGCTAAGCTGTTAATTGCAATCTGGCTGGTGGATATTTCATACTAATCATAATTACTGACAATTATCTTAATTTAAACTAATGATGCTATGTTGCTGAACTCAGTAGTATAAACCTATGAAATCAAAATCATAAAGTTTAAAATTGTAATAATTGTAAAATTTCACAAATATTTTTATTGGAAGCTTGATTCCAGCAGAACCTCAAACCTTCCATTGCAGTTGTAAAATTAATATTCGAGTGCTCACACTTCAAGCAAGAATTATGCTTTGATCTGAGGCACCTACATTGTAAAACATGAATTTAGATAGAAAAGCCTAAATTATTTTTTATATTAGAAAAATCAATCTTAAATCTTAAAAATCTTAAAAATATAATTTCATAATATACTGTGGGATATATACTTATTTTGAACTCTATACTGTAAGTCCAAGGAAGTACAATTCCACAACTAGAAGTGGATCTGGCTGGAAAAGCAAACAGAGGTTTAAACCTAAGCTGTTATCAAATTCCCATATCCAATGAACATTTTGAAGAATAAAACTCATTGTTCTCTAGAATGTCACCTGCACCAGCCAGTCTCATCTCAAATGGCCTTTTAATGAACTAGTCAGGGATTTAAATTATCCAAGTGTTGAGTTCTGGGCCCCTCACCACAAGAAGGATGTTGAGGCTCTGGAGCGAGTCCAGAAAAGAGCAACAAAGCTGGTGAAGGGGCTGGAGAACAGGCCTTATGAGGAACAGCTGAGGGAAATGAGGTTGTTTAGCCTGGAGAAGAAGAGGCTGAGGGGAGACCTCATTGCTCTCTATAACTACCTGAAAGGAGGTTGTAGAGAGGAGGGTGCTGGGCTCTTCTCCCAAGTGACAGGGACGAGAGGGAATGGCCACAAGCTCTGCCAGGGGAGATTTAGGCTGGACATTAGGAAAAAATTTTTCACAGAAAGGATCATTGGGCTCTGGAAGAGGCTGCCCAGGGAGGTGGTTGATTCACCTTCCCTGGAGGTGTTTAAGGCACAGGTGGACGAGGTGCTAAAGGGCATGGTTTAGTGTTTGATAGGAATGGTTGGACCCGATGATCTGGTGGGTCTCTTCCAACCTGGTTATTTTATGATTCTATGATTCTTATGCTGTACATTGAAATTCAACTTCTGGTGAAGTTTTCCTGAACTCTGGCTGGTTTATTTGCTAATGTTGATGGACGACAGTACAACACATGCACTCCTATGCTAGTAAACTTACTTGGTCTTCTCTTGAAAACACATTACCTATTTGTAAACTGTTTACATTCTTTCCTATCATTGCCTCGCTTCTGGAAGTTTTTTGGTTTTATTTTATTTTTTTCCTTTTTATTCTCCTTTTAGTTTTTTTTTTTTTAAAAAAAAGATTTCAGGAGAAAGAAGGGAGAGTTCTGTAGCATTTGCTGCAGTAATATTATCACTCTGAAGTTGGAGTGTACATTGCACATTTTGCAAGGTGGGTTGGAGGATGTATGGAGCAGAAGTAGGTCTTTCTACAGTCTTGGGGGCTTCTATTACTCTTAAAACTTATGCAGGCTTTCTTTTGAAATATATTGTATTAAAGTAAGATTGGCTGTTGCGGTACCTTCATTGCTCTATCCTGAGCTGTATGTTTAAAGTTCTTTACATTACCAAGCAGAGTTGAGGGTGTGAGCTGTTGTATGAAGAGGAGGAGAGGATGCAGGGCTAACACCACTGAGAGATTTGTACTCGACAGCATGTTAGCAAGCCTGGTGTGAAACAGTCTCCAGGCACACCCCAGGAAAGGACAGGGTTACTTCTCACCAGCGGGGAGTGATGACAAGTCAGGTGTGCAGTCCCACAGGTGAAGGAAAACATCTTCCAACAGGATTTTACATGGCAATAATGATGCCCTAGGAGCTGCCAACTGCTGCAGCTTCACTAATGTGAACTTGTGGGGTATTGATGCTTTATCCATTGGGATTCTCATGTCTGATTTTCTGGGTGCCACTACTGTGTCCTCTAACACCACAGACATTTTGATGTCTCACTGACAAGGCAGAATGACGTTGTGGCTACAAAGTAAGGTTGGTGTTGATGGCTGTAAGCCCTGGAGATTTGTGGGACACCCCTCTGCCCCTTCCTTGGGGCAGCAGACCAGGTGTCAGTGTCCACTCATAAGTGGATGTGTGATGGTTCGTTTCATTTATGATTTCAGAGTGCAAATAATTCAACAAGTCAAGGGAGTCAAATTTCCATCTAAACTGATGCTTTATTAATTGTGCCCATAAAGCGACTTACGATAGGAAGAGACAGAAAACAAGGAAAGATATAGGGAGAAGAGGGAAGGAAAAGGGATATACAGCTACCACCACGGGTCCACAGATGTCCAGCATCTCTGGGAGTCCCAGTACAGAAGGCAATCTGCTGTTTCGGTCTTTGATGGAGGTGATCCCACAGTTGGGGGATAGGGTGTCTTCTTCTGTCCTGGCCTTCTGTTCTCCCCAAATTCAGCTGTTCCGGAGCTGTCTTTTATGCCAGTCAATACACCTGTGACCCGCCTTTGCCTGTGGAGATATGCCAATCTCCACCTAGCAGATCACACATGCCAAGAGAGGAGTGTCTGCAGGTCTCCTCCCTTTGTGCATGCACTCCTTCTAGTGGCGGTGGTTGACCTGGGGTCTCCCAGGCCAGTAGTCATCATCACCTTGTGTGCATGCTCTGTTGGGTATGGGTCTGTGGTAAGTCCCGCCATTAATCTTCCTATCTTTTCCTCCTTGCTTCATGGATCTTTCACAATGACAGGGAGCAGGGAGGCTTGAAGACAGGTACGAAACATTTTTGAGATAAGGAGGTAGGTGCAGGTAGTTAGGTACAAAGCATTTGTTCCGTACCAGCTCTGGTCGTTTTTCTGAGGCCTGCATTTGTCATTTATACAGTCAAGTTCTGAGGCTAAAAAATGAGAAAATGTTGAGACAGAAATTGATCCTTTGACTGACTCTTACGCTAGGGTATAGGGCTGACTCCCTGCCTGCCTTTGAGGTCTCACCATCTACATCAGGAAGTTGATGTAATGTGTTGAGGGCATCAGCCTCCTGATTCTTGCAGAGGTGTTTTATACAGTGCAGGGGGGTTGAACAGGGCTTGGGCAGAATGGAGATGCTTGAGCCGAGCCAGTGAGCCCAGGTGGGGGAGCCAGGAACATAGTCAATACCTCTCTTCAGCTGCACATCATCAAAATGTGTCTGATGTACCTGTGAGGAGCCAGTGATTGGAAGGAACATATCTAAATGGGTAAGGAAACCTTCGAAGTCTCTGCTGCTGTGACCCTGGCAGAAATGGAAATGAGAAGGGGTGGAGGGTGTCAGTCCCTTTTTGCCACAATGAAATCCTTCTGGACTTCAGTTGTTTTCATGCCCATGGACCTGGCCACATTTCTGAGCATGTTCTATCTAGTGAGACCAAAAAGCCGTTTTCTTCCCTTCCTATCAGCTGGCAAGAGGTTCTCACCTACAGGTAGCCACATGTGACCAAGACACCATCCACCCTGTCTCCTCGTACTGCCCTACCTCCATCCCTCCAGCCATGTGCCTCCCAGGCCACAGTGGTGCAGGATGTGGACTCTTGCTCTCCAGGTGAAATGAATAGCTTATTTCTTGGGTGTTTTCTAGGTCATTAATTAGACCAGTCTGGCTACAGATATTGGAACATCTTGAGATTTGTTTTGGATTATATTAAATTGATTGGCTGTCTTACGAGTACTAAGGGTAGATGCTTGAGACAGATGTATCCAAACTCCTCCACATTCATCTGCACATTTTTGGCAGAATCATAGAATCACCATGTTGGTAAAGACCCACCAGACCATTGAGTCCAATCAATCTTGGTTTAGGGGGCAAGCTGAGGATAAGGAGGGTGGGCAGGCACCACCTGCCTCCCGTTGCCTCTACCACACGTGTGAACCCCCCTCCGCAGCCCACTGCAGCCACAAAATCCCAGCAACTGGGGGTAGGTACAGGCAGTGCCAGGCAGCTTGTCATGAGCTGCCTGTCAAATGCATTGCAGATTGGAAGGTGCATAAATGCTCGCCTTTTGGCAAAAAATCAATGCCAACCCCCGAATGGCTGCCCTCAGCTCCTGCAGCCCTGTCTTGCATGGGAGCAGTGGATGGCTAGCAGGGCAGCTGATGCAGAAAGAGCTGGTGGTCTTGGGTAAATGCTGCTTGGTGGAGATTTTTGGTTGGGGGGTGGGATGTGGGTAACATGGTGGGTGGCAGTTTGGTGACCCAGCACCAACACAGGGACAGAAAGGACTTGATTTCCATCAGTAAAAGTGTTGAGTGGCACAGCCTGAAAACTTGCTGGTTGGCATTCTTCATGATGCTCTGTCTGTGGGCAGCTCCAGAGGGTTATGCAGGTGTTAGTTATCAGCCTGGATTTGTTGGTGGGTTGCTGTGGTTGGAGTGGGGAGGACAAAAAGAATATGCTTGTAATACTATCTTTTTCTAATGAGCTACTGTCAAGGAGTAAGCAGAGGCGCAGAGTGACTCCATGATCATAAGACTGATTTTGCAGATGCTCTGTCCCAGAAGGATTTGAGAACTGCTTTCCTTCACCTTTTGGCTCCTGCCACCCCTTTGTATGCTCTTCACATCTCCTTTTGGCTCTGCAGCAGCAGAATGATATCTCATTCGAGATGATCCTCCCTCAGAAGAAAAGCAGCAGTAGGGATTACTTTTGACCTTCAGTGGGGCTGTAAAGCCTCTTTGAGCAGTCAGGCTAAAGCTCACCCTTCAGCCATTGGTGACACAGTTGTTGTATCCTCCTCGGGCTCACACTGAAGGCAAGGACTTGGCTGTTGTCAAAGGATCGCCTAGACTCAGGAGGTGCTTCTTTTTCCCAGGAAAGTAAGTTTTCTTCCGATAAAGCATGTTCTCTTCAACATGCTTGCTGCCTTACATACTGTTGAGGGAAAGCTCCAGATTAATCGGTGAATTTAGTTCACCGCAGTCTGAGGGTTCATAAGGTTTTGCTGCTTTTGCAGCTTCTTCAGCCTTCGAGCAATATTGCAGCCACAGCTCTCGCTGTCAGGTCCAGGGCAGCTAAAACACCTCAGCCAACATTTGGGTGAGGGCACCTGTCAAGGCAGTGCTGTTGAGCTGAAGCTGCTTCACTCACAATCTTGCTTGTGGATTTTTGTTCTCAATTCTCTCCTCCACCTCCTTCTCCTTGGTGCGACTGGGGGCCCCAGAGCTCACAGGAGAGGGGCAAACATCACCAGTAGCATCCTGTAGTGCCTTCCCTGCCTCTTGGTAATTAGCAGGCATAGTCATCAATTGCACTGTAAATAGGACCCAGCTTGACAAGGAGGGGACCCAGCTTGACAAGAAGGGCACCCACCCTGCCATTTCTCTTTGGGGCTGCCAGGCAGCTAATGGCCCTGTTTCATTATCACCTTAGGAAAGATAATGGTAGGGACAAACTTTTTTGTTTTGTGGGAGGGTTTTTCTTCCTCTTCTTTAGGAAAAGCCCTATGATAGCTTACAGTGTTGTGAAAACAAACAGCTGGGACTCCATTTTCCAACAAGCTCTTTAGGCTATGTGAATAAGCAAAGGAGGTATTGCTCTTTCTTCCCTACTTAAAATAAACAGAAAAACTAACCCTAAACCCTCAGCTGGGTCAGTTTTATAAACATACACCCAGGAAGCCACTTTTTGGCACAGGTCAGCCAAGAAGATAAAAGACCTTGTCAGACAGCAGACCCTGACCTTATTTATTTATTTATTTGTATTTCTCTGGTCAAACCGATGCATCGCTGCTAAGTCAGTAGGTGAGAGAAATAGAACAGGTTGTCTTCCCAGGCCCTGTGGCTGTGGGAGCCCTACCCTCTGATGTCCTGTTGCTGGGGGTTGAGCTGCCTTCTAGGATTTTACAGTTGTTTGTACTATTTGACAGAGACACCACACAGAGCGGAATATCCAGCATAAGACAGTTTCTACAAAGCAACTGCTGGCTAATAAAGCCATTAAAGAGGAGAGGAGTAACTGGCAGCCACTCTGCCAGGCAGCTGAGTGCTACAAGATGAAAGGGGCAGCAGAGAAAATGAAAATCAGTGTTAAAACAGCCCTCTGACAACTGCCCCTGCAGATGGAGGTAGCGCCTTAGCTGTACCTATGTTTTCTCTTACTACATAAAGCCAAAGTAAGTGACTAAGATAGGTGCAGTTCTAGCTACGTCTCTGTCTCTGGGTTTTTCTCCTGCTGCGTAACCCTAGCTTTTGTAATAGCTACAGCTGGATTTACAGCAGCCCACTTGCAGATGTCAAGGAGAAGCAGTAGCTGGACAGGTCGCTACAGCTCCCTGCATGCAAATCACAACTGCTCTGCCATGCAGAGACTTGGTTCCTGTGCCTGTAAATCAACATGAAACCACTTTTCCCCTATTTGTTTTCACTGAACAGTTTCACCAGAAAAAAAGCCTGCTGTATCAAAATATCCTGATGGGACAGGGCCCAGGCAGCACGCTGCTGCCATTACCTGACACACAGCATCCATACTTCCTCACACCTCTGTATCCTACCCTATTTTGACTTTATAGAGAACTATTGTGCTAGGAAAGCCACAACACATTCATCTAGCTACAGCTGAATTTGTACAGGTTATCTCTAGGGCCCTACCTACAGACCAGAAACAATACTATTAATTCAAAACAGCAGCATTTGCTCTCAATGGCAAAGAGGGCCATGAGCGGCATGTGGTGCTTTGTGAAACTGAATTATTGTCCCTTGCTTGCAGCATACTTGAAGTTTTCTTCTGATAAAGTCTAGCTAGAGAAAGCCATCACGTTTTCTCAAAGGTGGAAAACAGATGTTGGGCAGCTGGACATGGATATTTCATACATACGTTCTTAACAACCAGCTAATGACAAGTCAAGCTTTAGCTGCAAACTCTAACAGGATCTATATGACCAGAAAGAGAAGCAATGCTTTGCACTAAGCAGTGTACACTACAAATCACCTGGGAAAAGCAGCAGTAAAGAGGTCTTCAGGGCCCATAAAAGGTGGTCAAAAAAAAGCAATTTACCCATACTCTGACTTGTGTTTCATTCTGCAGGACTATGAGATTAGGATGTGCTTCAGCAGTCAGATCAGTGGGACAGCTATCACCGCACTGCTGGAAAGAAGGATTTCAACATGGAGTAAAAAATAAGAATCACACGAAATACCACCACATAGCTTGATCTTTACTAGTAAAGCCAAAGAACAAAACATCAGCATTTTTTTTCCTCTTTTTCTGCCCAAGAGCATCTCCATTTTTAACACTACTGCTTTTTGCAACAGATGGACTATAACACACGGACAAAGCAAACCAGGGAATATTAAGACATTTTCCACATTTTTAGTTCGATGTGATTTCTGAAAACAATGTCTTGCTGAAGTGCATTGTTTTACCTTCACACAATACCCTTTCTTAATCAGTCAACTACCTGTCACGATGCTGTGACAAACAGAAAGGAGAAGCCACAGGGAAAGTCATGTCAGGAAGAAGAGGCAGACACAAAGTCAGATGCTTCTTGATTCAATACATTAGGTTTCCAGCCTTGCTGAATTCCAAGAGGATTCTCCAGAGACTGTGCCAGGCCCCGCTGCAGCAGAAGGCTGGCTGTGGTACAGAAAGAGCTGGTAGCTGACTTGTTCATTGTTTTGACAGGTGCACTCAAGCATCTTGGAGATCTGCTAGGTATTAAGCTGGTTTAAGTGTGTATATACCTATAAATTTTTTAAACCAGCAAGTTTTAATTCCCCTTGGGCTCCAGCAAGCTAAATGCACCTCCCACAGGCGTCACTGCAAGCTCAGTAATCAAGAAGGGCTACACATATATAATCACTGAATGGAAAAACCTGCCCATTAACTGTCTAGTTAGGTGGTCGGTACAACACACGCTTGGGATTTGCGGGGAAGGCCAGCAGCTTCTGTTCTGTGTTTGCAGGCGCTTGGCTCCTGCAGACCTAGAAAACCCCTTCCCTGTTAACTCATCCCACATGCTCTGCAGTCACAGCAGAGGGGAAGATAAAAAGGAGTGGGGGTGATGTGAAACAGTATCAGGGCTGCCTCCTTTGTTACAATTTACACCAGACTTCACCCTGGGCAAATTTCTTCCCTGGCTTACCTATGGGCAGGATCAAGTCATCCACAAGCTGAGGAAAGAAATAAAGAGTTAGACCTTAGCATGCCTGCCACGGAGGAACATCTCATTTGAGGTGACCTCTAGTGGTACACTGAATTGCCTCCCATTGTTAGCTCTCCCTGTTCTTTTCTGACCCCTTTGCTTTCTGTTGCTCTGCTCAGGTTTGCTGCTTGCCACGCAGGTTCCTTCATTCCCCACTTGCCTCTCAACATCTTCCCTTGTTCCTGGCTGCAGAGATGCAGCTGGGGTTTGGTGTCCCTCACCCCCACCATCTGCCCTCTTGCACAAGGGTGGAAAAGTCTCTCTTACTGCTTCCATATTTTAGTCCTACCTGACAAAGGAGCAGAAGAGCTACACTATAATTTTAAGGTGTCCTTGCACTGGCATTGCTACTCTTGCCCAGCAGAACCAGATGTGGAGATCATTAACACCCCAATGGATTTGGCAACAGACACTATAAAGATCAAGGAAGTCACCTGCCACCATTCAGAGACTTACACAGGAGCAACAGTGCATCTCCAAGCCTGCCTGCAGAGACTGGCGCTCAGCAGATGGCCCACAAGTCACATACATTGCAATGCAAGCCTGAAAGGTCAAAGTCTCTGCCACCTGTCACACTTCCTTCCAATAGCAGGCATCAATTAAAATAAACACCTGGAATGACAGAGAAAAAAGAGACCTGGGGGAAGATAACACCAGAGCCTGAATGAGTGAGTGCGCACTCCACTTAACCTTTCCCAAGCAGCAAGTGTGCTCGCTATCTGGAATACATAAGCCTGCTGTCAGTATACTTCCAGTATATCCCACTTCTCCCAAACCAGGAGCCTGATACTCAGGAGCACCTGGAGGCAGGTCTAGTATTTCACAACCCCACCACACTACAAGGGGAAGCAAAGCACTAGTAGCACAGTTAAAACTAAGGGCAAAGGGCTTTTTCCATTTGTATTTTAAGATGAAAACATCAATTACAGCCTCTAGCAATTGTTTTATATTGCTCGTTAATCTTCTGCAGCCTCCATGAGCAGCTATATTTATCGTTCCTGTCATACCATACAGGCTAAATGCAGCAGGGCTGGGAGGAGAGCGAAGTCCAGCACAAATCACCACCATGGTTTGGAATCAGCGCTCATCCCGAGCTACCAGCATGAGAAACTGCCCTGGCACCCTCCCTTATTCATTCATGCACTACATGCCACAGGACAGGTTTATTACAAATCCATGTACAGCAGAGGAGCAGCAGTTAAGCTGTCCCCACAAGGCAGCAGGAGGTTAGTATGGGTGACTCCACCTTCAGTTTGTTAAGCTCATGCCATGGGCTGAGGCTTTGCAAAGGCGGGGACAAGCCTCTCCACCCTGCTCTAAGTGCCTAACACACTAACCAAGTGCAGGTATCAAAGGAAACCTCTCTTTCAGGCTTTCAAAAAAACCTCCCACAACAGCAACAGAAGACAAGTTAGGCCCCATCCAAACCACTGAATTTCTAACAACCGAGATAGCCTCAAACATCTTCATCAAAAAAAGCCTCACATCTATCACCTTAGCTTCTAGGGACTGTAGAGAATGTGCAGAAAAATATGAACATAAACCCATTTTTCACCTCTTTTTAAAGTTGTCTGCTCAGCAGAGAAGCCAGGTACTGTCCTGCAGCGAACTCTGCGGCACAAGGTGGAACTCTCTGGGTGACCACGCTGCAGAAAGCAACACTGCTGTTGTGAGTCATGTGCGAAGGTACAGGAAGGGGATTCACACAGAGACCAGCTTTTTGCTAATAACAAAAGACTCAAATCAACAGACAACACCAATAAACGTGCAGAGCATGTCGAAGACCTGAAGAAGACAAATACAACAGGAGAGAGGAAGTTCAAAACTTGACTTCTCTTGTCCTACATCTGAAGGTGTCACTTTAACAGAATTTAAACGTGGCTTCTCCTGTTCATGCTCTAATGACTTCATGTTTCTTTGGGGGAGGGAGGGTGTGAGAAAAGGGGTTTATCCATCCATCGGTTCAGGGTTGAGTTGGTTCAGTATCAGAGGCACTAAACAGTCTCATCTCTTTTGGCATCAGTTTTCTCTCAAAATGATCTCTTAGCTGTCCTGTTCCACTTTGTTTTCTCTCTTTTGAGGTCCAAGTTCAAACGCTGGAAACTGGGAAGTCTCCGGTACTGAAATATCTGAAAGGAAGTGAATAGCTCCGGCCATGCCTAAAACATAATGAGTGAAAGTGATATTTGTGCATCCTTCACAGTAAAACAGCACAGTTGACAGCAAAGGCAACAGTACCTGTTTGAACACCTCCTCAACAGCTTTTTTTGAACATGTGAACTTAGGGCCTATAGAAAGGCAAGTTCATCTTTACTTTGCCCAGGAAATTAGGTTTCCCTTGAAAAGATCAAAGGCAAGAACCAAGAACTCTCTGCTACCACCTTTTCAGCTGCACAACTTCGATGCTACTTCAAATAATTCCCAATTTGGACTGTCCTTCAGAATTTGAGCAGCTCTTGCTTATCATTTCACTGGTGACAAAAACGAAGGCAAAACTGTATTATTCGTGTGATATACAGATTAATTTGTTCACTATGAATAAAGAGGTCGTTCAGAGCATTAATCACTTACGCCAGAATCACCTAATAAAACTCTTTAGAGTGGAAGACAACAGAGGCACCCTACAGCAGGGGAACATAAAAATACATGCTCAGATCAAGCTAAACCCTAGTTTATCAATAGCTAAACACATACAAAGAAACCTTCCTGAAATACAGCATCTGATGCAAATGAAGCAATTAAGACAGTCCTATAAGATGCATGTGCAACTTCCACTAAAAGTGTGCATGTACATGCTGAATTGGTCAACTTCAAGCACAATTTTGGCTACAAAAAAACACCCCAAAATCAATGTCTTTTTTCTTTCAAATTTGAGATATCTAGGTTTTTTTCTAAAACAAACATACATGCAAACAAACATCACTGATATTAAAAAATAAAATAAAAGCTGTATGTAAGCATTAAAGCACGAATCATCCTATTGTAGGCATTACTTCACCTTCTGAATAGATTTCAAAGCTCTTATATAACAGGTTGTATGCCTGCTTTTGACCTCTACAAGTGCATGCAAGGGGGCTCTCAGGGATAAGAATACTTCTACTTTTCTCTCTTAAAAACTAAGACAATAACCCTATATTTAGAAGGAATGCATGCAACTACTGTTCTCTTGTATTAACATCTTGGATTGGTTTATTTGTAAAATAATCCTATTCAGTCTGCTGTAATTTCACATATTTATGCTAGGTGGCACACTAGGCTCATTGCTACTCTAAATCCTCCTTGGGTTTATGATTCCTTCCTACCGTGTTTCCAAAACAAATGTGGGAGACAGGGAAATAGAAAATAAACTATAAATAAAAAAAATACAAAGCTCTAGGAAAGTACTTAGGAACATCTTTGAAGTTACAGAAAAGCCCCCTAAGAACTCTTCATTTCTCTTCTGTTGAAGTGATACTACATTTGAACATGAACCAGCAGTGTCTCCTGGCAGCTAAGAGGGCCAACCACGTCCCTCTTGAAGCGTGGCATCACTAGCCAGTCGAGTGAGGTGATTGTCCCTCTCTACTCTGCACTGGTACTCTGCAACTTGAGTTCTGTGTGCAGTTTTGGGTGCCACAGTATCAAAAAGATATCAAGCTACTGGAGAGTGTCCAGAGGAGTCCTACAAAGCTGGTGAAGGGCTTAGAGCCTGAAGGAGACCAAGGGGAGACCTCATTGCAGTCTACAGCTTCTTCACAATGAAAGGAGGAGGAGGAGGTGCTGATTTCTTCTCTCTGGTGTCCAATGATAGGACCCGAAGGAATGGCAGGAAGATGTGCCAAGGGAGGTTTAGGTTCGATATTAGGAAAAGGTTTTTCACCCAGAGGGTGGTTGAGCACTGGAACAGGCTCCCCAGGGAAGCAATCATGGTGCCAAACCTGACAATATTCAAGACACGTGTGGGCAATACCCCCTCAGACACATGGTGAGAGTGTTGCAGTTGTCCTATGCAGGGACAGGAGTTGGTCTAGATGATCCTTGTCAATCCCTTCCAACTCAGGACATTCTATGATTCAAAGTGATTTGGGTTCATATTAAAACTAGCTTTTCCATGCTTTAGTACTGCAGCAGAGAAGGTCTAGTTCTGACGAGCCAATGACTACTTTGAGATCCTCTACCCAGAGCTGTCCTCTGCCCAGTACCTGTGTCACAACACTACAACAAAACTGTTGCTCTGACTTCTGTTTGCTTTAAGCCAAGACGCATCAGTACACCAGAATTTTATTTGAGAATAAAAGTGGCACTGCCTTTACATTGGAAATTGCTGAAATCTAACCAGAAGATAGTGAATTATTTTGTCTTTTTCTCCTCTCCAGCTCTTTTAGGCAGTGGTAGGTGGTAGGTCTATTTCTACTATTAGAGAAACCCATCGAAGACGTACCAACTCCTAAGCATGTACCCAAATTGCAGGGCTGTCCCTTCTTTCCTGTATAATACAATACCATTTGCAATGCCATCACTTTACCTTCAAAGAGAGAATAAGGTCGATCAGGAATACGACATCCATGGGCACCATACTCCAAACACCATTCAGCAAACTGGGGAAAACATTAAAAAGTTCTTTTTTAATTTAATTAAGACTGTCAAATGCAAGCTTGAGTATCTGCATATCCTTAATAGGTATGAAATATATAAAGTAGTGGAAGCAGAGAGACAACACAGAAATCACTGTCCTAGATCAATTTGTTCCACTTCAACCGTGACAAGGCTGCAATTAGGTTCTAGGTATTTCCACAGCACAAATTCCAGTTTCATTAACAATTTCATTAGGTGGGCTCTACTTAACTTGTTTTCTGTAAATCAACCCTGCCACACATCAATAAAAAAAAGAACAGATACATTCAAAGGCAAAGCTTTTCTAATACTATAATATCATTTTCTTATGTGTCTTGGTGTTTAATTTATCCACATGCTCAGGACTTAGGGTTGTTAACTGCATTTTGGTGCAGTTAACAATTTAGAGATTTAAATTTAGAGGATTAAATCCACCAATTTAGAGGATTAAATCTCTAGCTGCTATTACTTAGTTTTATTTATTTTTCTCTCCCAAAGTCTTACAAAAAATCATTATAAATTCAGTTAGACACTCATACTCATCAATATTCTGTCACAGAAGATGGAACACGATTTAAAAAAGAGTTAACAGCATCCTTCTTGTGTTTGAGCACCACTGCTGCAGTAGCTACATTAGACATATGTGATGTATAAACCGCACGTCAATCAATTTAATAGTAACCATCTCTTTCTACTTTATGGCTCCCCAGAGGATACTGTGGGGAGAAGGCACACATTCCCATGGCATTCCTCTGCTTGGAAGCAAACCACTGCTCATTCAAAATAAAGTGCTAAACTTCCTGCGAAGCAAAGAACTTAGATGTCTTTCCCTTGCAATCTGGACAGCCTGCTAGCAAGCAGCCTATCCTGCTCACTAGAAGGTGCCCCAGCTCTAGAGTTGGAGCTCTATAGGCTGTGAGCAACTCTCAGAGCCAGCAGCATGTTCAATAGGAGGCTGATCCCTCCTTCCCCCCACCCCGTTCCATTTGTTTAGCGGGGGATGGATTTCTTCTCTTGGTAGGGTGTGTGTGTTGTGTGTGAATGTCTTGAAGACACCAGGAAGAAATCCACAAACACAAACATTGTGGTCCACACTCTTTTTGAGAATTGATGAAACATTTTTGGGCCCTACAGGTATAAGTCTTCAAACTAAAGTTAAATTATCCATGTAATCTTGTCTCGTTTGTGAAGGCAAAACATGTTTATGGCATGTTTTTCAACTACAATCAATTCCCACAACATCCACATGTTATTGCCTACTACCCTTTATTATTACTGTCAGTCTGGGAACGGCAACAGAAATTAAAGAAATGCACCCCAGGGTAACAAAGCACAAACATCATTTACAAGTTCATAGCTTCGGCACAACTCACAGATCCATTAAACCACACTGAAGCACACGAAGGATGTGGCCATGTGTGTGTGTGTTGAGTATCTTCTAGCAGGAAGAGATCTGTCATTATTTGTCACATAGACCGGGCATGCTTGCCATCAGCAGTGGTTTAATCACAACGATGAGCAATACAGGGCTCAGATGCTCTCTGCTGCCTGGAGCCTAGGATACCACAGCCCCTCTCTCTTCTCACAGACAGACCAGCTACGAGCCACTCACTCTCCTGGGAGCCTGTCTGATAATGCTGGAGAAAAGCTGCAAAGTGACAAGTGAGAAGCACATACCAGGGCTTTCTCTGAGCCACAGCCCTTCAAGCTCCTCTAGTTCACTTGTACAAGTTTCACAAGTATCAACGGATTCCTGGCCACACTCCTTCCCTTAGGCCTCACGTGTTTGGTGTGAGCAAACACCCCAGGGAGGGGAGCAATCTACTTCTCTCAGTTACATGCCCTTAGGAACCAACACAACAGCATGTTTTCTTCCCTGTATACCCTGGCTCAAAAATAAAAGATTTCAAGAATGTCAGACAAGCAAATTCCTCTGCCTGTTTCAAGGTTTCCCCTGCAAGAACCCAAAGAGCCTGACTGAATGCTGGAGATGCTAAAATGCAGAAGGGCTGCAAATGCACTGCCAGACCTGACTATGCTGGGCACCTCCAGCACACAGTCTCTCGCCACTGTGTCACATTCTACTTCGCAAAGGGATTTCAGGTAAGTAACTGAGTCTCTTACTTCTTTGGCTTTGAGACAGATATGTTTGCTTTTCTCTACCTTGGTACGGAAGAACATCAGGGCTCTTTTGGGGCAGAAATGCATCACAAACAGGAGCTGCCAACGCTGCACAAAGCCACAGAAGATGTCCTAGCACGGAGTATGCCAGAGAGAGCCCCTGAGCTGTGCTGACAGCAATGTCTGTTTGGTGCTGTGGGTGAGTCCACGTGTAACAAAGTCAAACATTTGCCATGGGAGTACCAGAGGTTTATTACATTTTCTAGGACACATGTATGCCTACAGGTGTCCTCCTGGTATGATGCTTTGGTAAACATAAGGCGAGACAACCAGCAACTGTTTAAAGCTCTGCTGATGGAGGACAGGATGACAGTGGGGATGAATACAATAGCTTTACTGCTAATCTGAAAGCACCTGAGAAGCAACTCAACAAATTTCACATTATGCTACTTTTAAAAGACCCCAGCTAAATAGCTATGTATGCTATACAAAACCTAACATCCATGAATTAAGCTAAAAACCAACCCAAAACCCAACAAACCAATCCAAATGCAAACAAATCAGAAGTCTTGAGGAAATAGAGGCTGAGAAAGCCTTCTCTTTTGGTAGCTGCTGCCATAGTCAGAGCTGATAGCAGAACCTGTACAATTCTAGTGGAAAAATTCTGAGCGTGTCTTTCTCTGTAATTTGTATTAATGAAACAAAAAATAAATAAATCTAAGTGAGCAATTTAATAACGGCAATTCAGAGCTCTAAAAACCCAAACAGACAGTAGGCTGAAAACAAATAATTACAAACGGTATGGCTTGAGGAGCTGAGGATGACAGTGGTTGTCTCAATAGAATAATTAGCACTACATTAGTCTGTTATTGTTCTGGCAGGCTGTTTTTCAGATTCTATTTTCTTCTGAATAAGTGTTTAGTTCCTCTGCTCTTACAGAATATTTGTACACTACATTCTGCAAATTAAGACGCTGCATGCCCCATAAACTGCCCAAACAAAGTGTGAGTAAAGGGGAGCAAGTGATGGGACACTGTTGCTCCACCCTGCCATCCACCTACAGCCCTACCACACACAACAGCTTACTTCTATCACAGTTTATTCTTGCACAGGTGTTACGATGTGAAAGGGAACAGCAGTTTTGCTGGGATGCCTCAGAGCTTACCTTGCAAGCTCGGTAGAGGTACTTTTTGTCCTGAGTTAGGTTATAGAGAGACAAGAAGGAGTAGCCATTGCCAGCAGTACCATGACAGATTCCATATCCTTTTCTCAATAAACCTCTCTGCCAGATGACATCACTACAATCCATAGCATCTTTCAAGTATTTATCTTCTTTAAAAATCTGAGGAATAAAAACCAGATAATAAACACAGATAAATTGAAGCGCTAATGAAAACAGAAGGGAGCTGGGCCTGAGAGATGTTTCACTGTTGGTGTGGGATTTTTCTGTAAACTATTATTTTGCATTTTAATAATCCATTCATCATAGACTTGCCCTTCCTTTCTTACTAAGTTGATTTCCTTTCCCTGCATGATAAAAGAAAAAACTTCTCAAGTTTTTGTTTCTGAAATCAGGACCCTAAAGGAAAAACTCAAGCTCAACACTCTTGATTCTACAACCTATTCAAAGGGTGTGTTGCCCTTTTTAGCTTCTTCCCTCCATTCCCAAACTGCAATATCATTTGATTAGAAATACAGAAATGTAATTCTTGCCTCCAAAAAATGCAGCACAGAATACTGGCCATTGAATCTGGTCCTAAAGGGCTAGGTACTGGTCTTCCCAAGTATTTCTTCCTGATTACTCACCATCTGCCTTCAATTGCATGTAAAAAATGCACAAGAATATCTCTTTGATTAGCACAGAGCTCTCGGTCACAAGTACAAGTAGGAACACTCTATTACCTTGATTATTATTTGTACTGGAAATACTCAGAAGCACTAACCAGTTTGGGCAAAGGACCAATTTTGCAGAGTTCATTGCAACTGAAGTGCATTTTGGACACAGAGAGCCCATCAAGAGAGCAGAAAACAAAAGCAAGTAATTCATCTGAGCACCATCACACCTCCAGCTTTATAAGGCAACTTTTTTGATCCTCTCTCCCTAAGTCACTCTACAGATCAAAAAACCAATTAAAAACAAAAATTAACTGATGCAGCACTGTGGACTTAGTCCTTTACAGACAGCATCCCCTGCCAGGCTATCTAATAAGGTAAAAGAAGCAATTAACATGCAATGTTCTTAAATCCACAAGCTTGATAAACAAAGTCCCTCTCTCTGAACAGGCTGCGTCAGCTACTTAGCTGTAACATTTCAACTTAAGGCCATTTGATTTCCAGGACAAACACTGCTGGCTGCTATGGCATGTCCCTGTGCTGGCTATGAAGGCACAGACAGCAAAACATACTCCAGTTTTTCTTACTGCTTCTTCAAAAAGCAGAATACAGAGTTAAACAAAATCATCACATGTCCCATCACCTTAAAAACAAAAAGAGGCCAGAAAGGAGACTGCTAAACAGAACTTGGTCCTATCCCTCTTAACTCCTGCAAAACATTTTGTGCTGGGGAAAGAATCACATTAACAAAGAAAAGGAGTGGGAGGGACAAGAAGTCTGCAGTGTCAAGTCAACCTCCTACCACAGTCCAAAGAAAAAGCAACTGTGACTGCTGCTACATTCAGCAGTGCTGCAAGAGATTTGCAGTTCACATTTCAGGTAGCAGCATAAGTAATTATTCATAAGCCAAGCCTGCTTTTCATCAGCCCACCCAGAGGCCGACCAGGGAATCTGCCAAGGAGGGCTGTCAATAGCAAGAATCAATTTGCATAAATTTAATTAAATGGCATACTTTCAAATGTCATGAAAATCAGAAGTGCCTAACACCAAAGGGATAGCAAACCCAGTTAAGGATGGAGAAGAGCAAACAGGAGGCTTATGGTAGCTCAGCGGTTATCTTTATGTCCTAGAAAGGGACCTGGGATCTTTGCTCTGACATTAAGTTCTTGAGAAGTATCTTAATATTGGAGTAATTTATGGAAGACATTCTTTGGCAAAACACATGAACCTACGCTTTTGAAAACCAACATAAATTCTTCAAACTCTTGGGATGAAGATTCAAAGAATTTAGGTCAATGTACTCACATTCAGGTCACTAAATATCAAATTGTCTAAATGTATGGCCCTTGTCCAAGAAAGCCTGAAGTCTAGTAACTAGCAGCACCTGGAGAAGCAATTTTACTCACTTATTTCCTCTCTACAAACATACCTATATAAATATTTTTAGATTTGTAGGTGCCTAGTATATGGTTCTGGTTTGAAAGTCTAGATCTAGAAGGAAGTAAAATGCAAGGCTTACAATCTAACCAGCTCGCATACAGGTTTCTCTGTAAAAACAGATGTTTATATGAACACAAAAATGATTCACCTTGTAAGCTTGCATGAGCATGTGAATGACTCCAGGGGCCCCATGGCACCAGTGAACCAGTCGGTCTGTCTCATTGCTCAGTGATGATGGGTAATTCCCAGATCTGAATTTTTTATGACGCACATAGTCAATGCTTGGCTTCACCAACTCTGTCAGGGTCTCCTGGTCCACATTTGCAATTGGCTAAAGAAAACATTAAAAAAAAACCACCAAACCCATAAACAGATGTAGTAAAAAGTTGTGTATCAACATTCAATTCTATAACTTAATTTCAAACATCCTACATATACGCCCTTGATCCAAATACTTTGAATCACTTCATACAGATTTAATTAACGTCTGCTTACAATACCCTCATGCAGACTGTTATTACAGCTACTGTACAAACAAAGAAATTGGGGCACCAAGTTACCCGTCTTCCTGGAGGTGACACAGAAAGACTATGGAAGAAGTGAGAACAGAATACAGATTTGAAGACTCCCAGGCCTCTCTTTATACCTTAAGGTAGAGAGAACACTTACAGGAGAAAAATGACCTTACAGATATGCTGCTCATAATACACACTTAGACCACAATGGGTTACACATTTTGTTTTAAAAATAACTAAGGTGGACAAATTTGTCCTATTTCCCAACAAACGAAGAGAAGTGTATGTAGTGGCACACACAGCAAAGGTTTATGAAGGCTAAAAAGCTTTTCATCATGAACAAAACCCCCTGAAGCTACGGGCTATAAATCTGCATTTCCAATTTCAGAAGCAACAGCTACTTCTCCAGGTGGCTACACATCTTTGTACTACCATCTCATGCTTAGATTGCTCTTCTGAATTTTCTTTCTAATTTCTTCTATTTAGTTTACATCTTTGCCCAAAGGAGAATATATCCATCAATCAGCATACTCCTTGTAAGTAAAGGTTTAGAAGCTGAGTATCTGTTGGGTCTGCAGTTGTTCTTAGTTGGCATTCCCTCCTCTATCGACCTATTTTATAGTGTTTTCATAAGAGAGCTCTCTATTTTCACACAGGCTATGTTGATTTCTGGAATTCCTGCAAGCTGTGGGAACAACTACAAAAACTGGAGCCTGCTGGAGCCTAATAAATGAGTTTATTTTTGTTTAACTAACTAGTCTTTGTTGCTGACTCCATGTCATACAATTTCACTGTTCCCACCAGCTCCAGCACATTTGCATTCAGCAGGTCAAAACACTGCTACAATTATCAGTCTGACAGCCAAATGAAGATTTTCAACAGCTGCATTTTTAGTAACCTGAAAAACTCAAAAGCCTCTATTTCACCTCAGACTTCTTTTCTCTGCCAGACTTTTACCTACCAGATCCCTCAAGCAAACCTCTGCACTTTTGAGAGTGAAACAGAAACCTTCACACCTGAGTACAGACCAGCTTGTCATGAAGAACACCCGGCAGCTGATCAGCCCTCACTCAGACACTGACCTGTGGGGTTGGGAGATTGATTTCATGCTGTACCCCTGCAGCAGAATGCAAAGCTGATGGGCACCAGCAATAAATGCCTCCAGTCTTGAGCAAGCCCAGCCCAGCCCGTTTGTCCTTGGAAGACAAATCCAAGTAGAACAGAGCTCTTTACAAACCTCCTTCTCACTTCGTGATGCTTGGAAGATCTGAGTTCCTTGCCCAAGCTGCTGAGGTTCCCAGCACAACAGCAAAAAAGCAAGCTTATTTATTTAACACTGCTGAGCTCTTATTCTTCCATCAGTCTTCTGTAAGTAAATCCAGCAATACATGTTTCCTCATAAAGGTGTAGTACCCCAGATGCTATGTTGGCTGTCCTTTTCTTTTGTTATCAAGCAATGACTCAACAAACCATCTCCTGAATTCTTTGCTGAAAATACAGAAAGATTCTCCTCATTTGGCATGGGAATGATGGGGAAAGGATGGAGTTCAATGTGTGATCATCTTCTGCAGTGGATGACTCAACTTTGCATGACTCACAGCATTTAATGTACAGTGAAGAGACAGTAATCTAATGCTGCATAAACAATAGCTTTGTGGTAATTCTTAAAAGTAGCAATTATATGTAAAGGAAAAGATCACAAGTGTTTTAGCTAAGCCCACAGAAGATGGTCTTACCTGCATGAGCATATAATAGATCCCAGCCACCCCATGGGCTGCTCCAACGTATTGTTTCCTGTGCCACTGGTACAGTAGAGGACAACGGTCTGTTTTCCGCTCCTCCTTTGAAAAGTTTTTCCCCGATTCAATAATAGCATCTATTACCTAAGAAAGAGAACACATCCCTTCTGTCTTGCTTACTTTGATTTAGAAGGTTTTGCTTTTCATGACTAAAACCACAGTGAAGAATAAGCCACAATAAACAGTGATAGGACAACGATATTAAATTCAGTTTGACTTGAGTGTTAAGGTAGAAAAGGAATTTTTCATAAATTATGGGATCATTTATAATGAATTCTAAAAGCAGAAGTTTAATATGTAAGTATTCCTAATATTTTTTTTCCAGGCTTGCCTTCTCTGATTCTGGTACCTACAGAACAGTCACGCCCCTTCCCCAGACTGAATTCTCCTTCTTACTTAAACACTTACATATTTCTTTCTTAAGGTTTTTCACAGCAATTTATCATCCTCAAAAGCTCCAAAACTAGTTACATATTAGATACATTTCCATGACTGGCCTTGGACCCACCTGAACTGGCCTGTCTTAGTCCAGCTGGGCAGCAGGGAAAGGGGGAAGAGACTGGAAGGAAGGATGAGACGGAGTTCCCAGTTCTAGGTCCCTCTCCTCTCCAGCCTTCTTTTCTCAATCCCTTGAATTATGTGAAGGAGTGATTCCAGTTCAACCACACTGTGGCACAGGAGAGAGGAAACTATCTTACCTCTTTGATAACAGACTGTGGGACAGTGTCCGGACCGATTTCAGTATTCAAGTACAGCAAGGCATATAAGTAACCTGCTCTGCCATAAAGCAGCTCATCTGGAAGTTCAGCATCTGTGCTTATGACTGTCCTTTGGAGCTGCAACAACCTGCATCAGACAAGGAGGGTGAGGAGTGAGAGCATCTTCTCTGGAGGCCATATTGGACAATGAACTGCACAAAGCCTTCGATCAAACCAGAAGCAGAACAAGTGTCAAAAACCCCACAACTTCCCTTCAGTCATGCCCAGTTCAGCTGTCTGCAAGGTTTATCCCTGGCAACTCTGCGTGCCTGCCATCCTTGACAGACAGGCGAGTCTGAGCTAAAGCCAGGTGAGGATTAGTGCAACTATCAGGCTTTTGTATGGACAGAAACAGATGTATGTTTGCAGGACAGGGACTGGATGAGGCTAGAAAACTACTCCAACAAATAAGGAGCACCACTTGCTGTCTCTGGGGACATCACTTAAGCAGTTTCATCCTTAATTGTAGATGTCTAAGAAGGAAACAACAAAACCAAAAAACTTAACAGCACCATCCAGCACTCCCCCTCCTGAACAACATGTAGTCTTGAACGTTTAGCAACAGAATAAACCTTGGGCTGGCCATTGAAACTCTCATTTGCTCCAAAAAGACTCCCTGCTATTATTCCACCAGTCTGCATCAGAACTGAGGTAGAGCAGGGCTTTCCTGCCCACTTGCTCCCTGTCTTTTTCTATCTTTTGTGATTAAATTGGCAATTAGATGACACCATAAAGATTATCACACTTTAAATTGGGAGAGGGAAAAAGACAACCTGGATTAAGACTAAATTCAACTCCCAGATGCCTCCAACAGCTATTATACAGCAGAAATTTTAGTGCTAAGATTATGCTGAAACAAAACCACAAACTTCAATGGCTTGTTCATGTGGTTATTGCTCAATACGAAGGAAAAGCCACTCTCAAAAAAAAAAGAAAAAGAAGTTTTATATTACTATTCCTGTCTTCGGACTGCTCTTTGGACATGGAACAATATTTTTTTCCTGCTAAACTGTCTGCTGTTAAGTTTTATTATTCAAATTATACAATTGGACAGTTACAAGGTAAACAGCTGAAAGTACAATCATCGATTACATTCTGACATCAGCATAGCAGGTAGGGTGGAACTGGATGATCTTTAAGGTCCCTTCCAACCCAAACCATTCTATGATTCTATGTACTATTCAGCTGGTGTCATGAATATATTTGTAAACAAAAAAAGGAAGAAAAGGAACAAATAATCAAACCTCCTTTTCAGTCCGCCTCCTAGAAATGACTTTCCAAGGAGAGGCTAGATTAAGATTTATTGCTAATTTCATTTTGCTATACTCGTGCTTCACACTTACAGCAACACTGCTTTCTTAGCTGCCAGTTCTAAAAGCAAAAAACCCAAACCTACCACCTCTTTCAAAACTGAAATATTAATTCAGGACAGCAGCAAAGATTAATCACAACAGGATTCTAGATGAGAAAGAGACAAATTGTATTTCCAAATATAAACCAGAATAGAGATGAGGACACAAGGCTAGTCTGCAAATTCTCGTGGTGCAAGGTATGCTGCTGGACTGCTAGCAGCTGGATTGCTGGCGCTGAATGTAAACCATACAGGCTCCAGTGCTTCCAGCCCTTGCTAGGACAGCAGTCAGCTCCATACCAGCAAAGGGACAGTCAGTTCTCTGAGGAAGGTCTAAATCTAAATGGGATATCTCAATACACTCGTTACATTTAGATTACTTTGAAAAGGGGCTGGAATTTTTTCAGGCTACCCTTCATATGCTCTGACCTAATTAAAGCCCTTTCTTTTAACAGTTCAGCAAATATCTCCTCTTCGTTTTATTAAACCTTTCATACATATCAATCCAATATCCCATGTTTTTCTCTGGATGTTTCCAGATTCCTGCAGTGTACATGTTTTGTAATGAATCCACAATTAAGACCCACGCTTTACAGGAAGCATCACAATCTGCACAAGCACTACATATTGCTGATGACAAGCGTGCAGCTTTTGTTAAATGTCACTTCAATGCGACAAAATCAAAACGTGCATGTACTACAGATATGTTCAGGACATCTTGTCCTTACAGTACTATAGGACTCAAGATAACCCGCTAAACGTGCATCAAGTGTAAGCCTGCTTTATTAAAGATAAAGACTACTTTGTATTCTTCTACTGAAAATGTATCAGAGGAGAAAGCATCTCCATTTTTTAATCCTGTCCTCCACAATTCCACTTGTTAATGTTATTGAACCAATGCTCTCCACAAATGAAGGGTATGGCTTTTCTCATCATCAACCACTTACTTGGAAACACATTCCTTAGATTCACAGTCATTTTTCAGCTTGTGATAAACCACTGCACCCACTGCCAGTGGCCCAGCATCACCACAGAGGAAAGTGACTCTTCTGCCATTCAGATTGCGAAGGATTCTCTTCACATAATCAAGAGATCGCTGTAAATGGCTGTGGTTTTTCGTGACGCGGTAGAGTTGCAGATATAAGAGGGCAATACCTGGAAAAACCACATGAAAAAGTGATAGTTTCATTTACTTTTCTAAGTATATAAAATTCCCCTCTTTAGTGTCTCTGAATCTGTAACTCAAATACAGATAGGTATTTGGGCAATTAAAACATGCCAGTCAAGGGTCCTAGCTTATGCAGTGGGAAGATACCAGGCTGTCTATTTTGATTACATTTGCATTGCAACAAAAAATTCAAAAAAATTATCAGACAGAAGCCCAATAGTAGACTAATAATTTGCAGAGAAATAAGAAAATGTTGACACATGTATGAACACTTGGTGGAAAAATCACAGAACACTCAAAAACATGGCTAACAAGCATGTCTACGACCACATACACTGTGTAATACTCATCTACAATATGCAAGAAGTGACTTATTTTTTATTTAATTTGTAAAAGGATCTTCTGATGAGTTTCTGGATTCAACTTGCCAAAGCCTTTATAACCCTTCAAGGTATTCCACTTCTACAAGTTAAGCTGGTTTGTAAAAGCTGGAAAGCAAATAAGTCCTCAGGGAATGCCAGAAGGCAGTATTAAGCTTTGCTCCACTAAACTCAATACATAGTTTTCCATTAAAAACCCGAACAAACTTTAAAAATTGCAACAAGGTAGACAGAAGAAAGTGAAACAAATCAATCTAGGTGTTGTTTATTGGTCAAATGTAAGCATACACCTGCAGAAGCAAAACATTTAGCTCCAGACCCTACTGCATGTCAAACTCATTGCTGAACTTTCCTGAGCCACAACTACAGGCAGGTACACCCAAGGCCTGCTTAGCTCCATAGAGAAGCTGCCTGTGGAGTACAAGAACAGCAGCACCACAAGACTACAGGTGCATACTCTGATGTTCTCTGGACTGGATTTGAACAGGCCTTTCTAGATGAATTCAAGAGAAGAGCAGTAGAGCTTGGTTAGCCCAATTCAGTGGCATGAGAACTTGGGGGCTATTTACTGGGGTTCCTGTAACTCTTTTTTATGTTGCAACAAATGTGTAGATACATCTGGACTGATCAAGGGATGATGAAAAAGCAGCCATGAGGCCCAGCTCATCCAATCCTTCCTCATGCAACACCTTTAAAGTGGCTCCTCCAAGACATCTGGCACATACAGTGCTTGTATAAGCACGAGTCCAATGACTGTGATGTGCCAGAAGTATACACTCCAGGATTTCAAAGATGCCTCGCAAAGCTCAAGCCAATGCTGAGGACTGTGCACTGCCAATAACATTTATCTAGATTTCGTACATAACAAGCAGGGGCAGTTTTCTTCAGCATTGCATTTACCTTCCAATTTGCACACTGGCAAAATGCTGCAAGGAGCAAGTTAGAGAAGAAAGTACTTTCACTAAGTTTTTTAAAGGCCAAATTGTTTAAGTATTTTTATTTAGGAGTCAATTCCCTAGAAGCTTTGAAAGAAGTTTACAACTTGGAATAGATGTAGCAGTGACCTAGGAAAGCAGGATGGAAAAATCCAGCTCTCATTAGACTGCATTACTTGTTCATCTATCTTCTTGCTTCAGCTAATAATGGCTGTGTTACTTTTAGCTTATGACTAATTTTCAGCATGCTCTGGGTTATCAGCCATAACTTCAGTTGTCAGTCACAGTGTCAGAACACAGCTTCCCAGGAGCCATTTCACGATGTCAACGCGAGAATGCCCATCACTTGAGATCTTCTGCACTCACTTAGCAGCCACTCACTTTCAGACCTTGAAATACATCTACTGTTTCAGCCTGAGTTTTCTAAAATTTCCCCACCCGTACACCCACAGCACCATCTGCACTGAAACATTAAGAAGAAAGCAAAGAAATTTTACCCTTGCACTGCCAGGAATAAGCCTGAGTAGAGGCAAAGCCTGGAGTTTTTTAAAGCTGCACAACACAACACAAAAAGAATAGATCTCCTCAGGGCACGTTTCAAACACGCTATGCTAAAAGCATAAGTATGTCTGAAACACAAGCTAGGCAGAGCAGGAACAGAATATGCCATTCTAATAGCAAAGTGATACTTAAGAGGCCAGGACAGAAAAGTGTTTTGGCAGCTTGAAGAGCAGTGGCCACATCAGGACTGACAACTGTAGGCTCTGCCTAAAGGATCAGAAGGGCTCACTCACGTTTGGACAGCAGCAGTGATCCGATGCTAATGATGGTGCCTAGCAATAACCAGCGCTTGCATACACCTGTTTATTTTCATGCCCTTCACAGTCCTGCGATCCCAGCTCCATCCTACCCGCTCCTCACACATTCATTTTACTGCTTTTGTACAGACAAAACAAGCAGAGCCAAATTATCCATATTCCAGCTCTTAAGGCTCCAAGCTCCTAGGCACAGAACACTCTCAATGACTAGAAGATGCTGTTACCATCAGACAACTGCTAACTATCTGTCAGTTGAATAGAAGAAGATTAAAATCGCAGAATCATAGAATGGTTTGGGTTGGAAGGGACCTTAAAGATCATCCAGTTCCAATCCCCCTGCCACAGACAGGGACACCTTCCACTGCGATGGCTTCCTCAAAGTTTCATCCAGCTGGGAGAAATAACCTATTTCAAGAAAATACTAAAAAACTAGGAGGTAAGCAAAAAGAAGTGGCCTTAGAAAACGCACTCCTTCTGCAAGATAAAAACCTCTGTATACAAAAGCCAATTACCTCCCTGTAACTTGTTGCTCTGTCAAATGAAATCAATGCAAGTCATTCCAGACAGCAGTGACCAAGAGTCCAGAGTTCAAAGAAACCGACTTACAAAAATGCCTATATCAAGAGTACTCCTGCCGCTCCTGTGAGAATATCTGAATTCCCTCTTCTGAATAGACCTAATTATGCCATTTAACTAGAATTTGAATGAAGTGTGTTTGTTTTCTCACCAGTCCAGCCAGTATAGGCAGAGCAGTCATGTGGATCAGCCGTCTTCAGCCCTTCCTCCATTTGTTGCAGGAGGTCTTTTATTTTTGTCTGGATCCGTTTTGAAAACCGAGCACTGACCTGAAAACAGGAGACAGGAGAAAAAGAGTGAATGTGAAAAGGAAAGAATTCACAACTGCAAGCTGGCTGCTCCACTTTCTTGCTTGGAAAAAAAAAATCAAAAAGTAACTAGGGAATAAACACTACATGCAGTTATTGGCAGTGTCAAGGTGATTCTGCTGGAGGTGGTTCTGGAATGGGAGGCTATGGCAGAGATGGAATGGATCAAGGTTATGGCTCTGTCAGTAGAATGGGAATGGGTAGCAGTTACAGTGGTAGATATGGAACCCCTGATGGCTTGGGCAGATACAGTCGTGGCAGTGGAAACAGCGGAGGCTACTATGGGCAAGGCAGTGTGGGAGGAGGAGGAGGATGGCGCAGAATGTATTGAGGGGTAGCCTTGCTTCTGCAGAGCATCTGGGAAGAAACAGTCTCTGGTCTGCTAGACTTTCTTACAGAATTCATCTTCAGTGTCTGCCATTCTGTTACTTATTAGAATAAATTACTAGTACCTATATTAAACAAAAAATATCTGGGGATGCTTTAAGGTGACATGAAGAGCAGCTATGGAGTCTGTGGCAGTACGTAGGTACACGCTGCCACTTATCTCAGACTCTTAATACAGGAAGCAAAGCTTCTTCGAGCTGAGTAAAAAGTGAATAGAAGCAAACAGAAGACAACCATCAACTGCCACTCCATGGGCCAACACTCCATTCCAGGGTCCTGGAGATTATGACCATGTTATGGACCAACACAGCACAGTAAACCTTCAAGTCCTGTGTAATAGGTGTCTGCTCTTATCACAAGGTCTTTTTTTGGCAATTATGGAGCAGGAAATACTTAAAGGAAAAGAAATGCTCATATTTCAGACAGTCAAGTCAAAGTCAAGGTATCATCCTCAATGATGTCCTCAATCATATCATCCATGATGTATTCACATTTTTGTCGTAAATCCAAGATGCATTTCCATGTCCTAGTTTGTGATCACCACATGGAAGGCAAGAAAGGAGAAATTACCTCATTAGGAAGTCAAGTTCTTGTTTTATTAGAACACATCCCAAAAGGGCGAGGTGTGTTGTATGTGTGCTAGATATGCAACAGATCCTGGATGCCAGCACACAGCACACAACCAGTTACTCAAAATACACCACACTTTGTACTCTTGTTCAGAGCAGAACTTCAAACAAAAAACAATTAATTCAAACACCTATGCAATGGATTTGGATTTATCAGAAAGATAATAGGAATCACAAAAGTCCTGCAACAAACTCAAAAGTCTCTAGTGTCAATGGTTCAAATCCATGATATGATGGTGGGATAGGGAGGAAAAAGGAAATTCTGTCATTATATCTCACGTCACACACACACCATTCTAAGAAGGAGATACAGCTCCCTTAAGCTTCTCCAGTAATTCTAGAAGTAGCAAACAAATACAATAAGCATGTGATGTCCAGTCTTTGGCCTTAATATGGTATTAAGCACCTGTTTTGCAGGAAACTGTACAACGCATACACAACACAACACTCTTCTCCCCTTTTAACTCATTCAGAGAAGTCTCAACACAAAGTAAAACCTTTTCCAAGGGCAGAGCTTCTCTCCTTGAAATGACAATATGCCAAGGCTGAGGCATATGGTGAAACAGCATGAGGGTATCCACGCGGATACATCCAGGCACTGCGCTCAGTTTACGTGACAAGAGTGAACTAAGGTTTCAGACTCCCAGGTTGTTTACCTACAGCACATCACAAGCAGGCTGGTTATCTTTTTGTTCTGACAATACACCTGCTGTTAGCAAATTAGGATT
Source organism: Clamator glandarius (assembly GCA_033459285.1). Classification (NCBI taxonomy): domain Eukaryota; kingdom Metazoa; phylum Chordata; class Aves; order Cuculiformes; family Cuculidae; genus Clamator; species Clamator glandarius. The sequence continues at coordinate 6,340,742 of JAUNZM010000329.1, read as the reverse complement.
ATTTTTTCTCAAACACTAGATCAAATTACTTAGAAGCAGTAGGAGAGGACTAGAACATAAGGGCATCTGGGTTCTGCTTTGAAACATCAGTCCCATACAAGTAATTTCTGGCTGGTATTTCTCTCTCTCTAAAATGGGAACTAGAGTTTACCTGTCTTGATTCAGTGCTTGGAAAATGCACATATGAAAGTATATTATTATGATAATAATAATTCATCAGCCCAAACAAAACTACTCCCAAGTTTATGCCACTGTGAATAGGCTATCAGGGGCAACAACGTTTTCCATGGGGTACGTACCCACTGCTCCACCACTGACTATATTTTTCTTTTCGGTTGCTCTGAAGCTTTAACAACAGAGCACTGTCACTGTTCATTTGATAAGATTCCACTATAAGCTTATAACAGATGTTTATATGCACTAGAATAAATTAATTACATAAAAAAAAGAATGTTGAAAGTTGGCTTCAGAAGATTTAAAAACCACCTTCAACAATCTTACGGCAGCATTACAGCTGAGCATAAAGCACACTAATTCGTGTTGAGCACAGACTGATTTTCATAAGAAGCATATTCATTTCATGAGACTGATTCCAGCTAGCATCGAACCTTTTCTGCAGGTGACACTTGCTATTCCTGTAGGGAAAAACAAAAACCAGGAAGCCTGACCTCTGAAATCCAGTATCACATTTACTCCTGGGTCATAACAGACTGGGGCTGAAGAGTATTTTTAACAGGTAAAAATGTCTCTCTCCAGGAATCCAATTGCTGCATCAATTCTCTGTTGCTGCAGGAAGAACAAACACTATCATCCCAACCACTGCTCAAGTTTAAGATTGGCAAAACACAAATAATGAGAGCTCATTCCCCATAATACCAAACAAAACCCTGCACTGTATTGATTATGGTAACAAGAAAGGCTCATATCAGTCTGAAACAAAAGTAGTGTAGAAAAATACAATTATGTTGGTTTCACAAATTAATTGGTTTGTGATTTATTTGAACTATATCACTATTTCCACTGCTGTAAGCAGTATGCAGAGCTACCCCCCAATCGAAAGCCTTTTAAAGCCAACAAAAACATTAAGAAATATAAGCATGTATTTAACACCACTCACCTTTGGCTCCAGTGACATGGTGTCCAAACCACACTGTCCTTATCAGCAAGACCTGTTACCCCTATCTGCTTTCTTTCATTTGTAGGGGTCCTAAAATGAACTCAAATCTGGTAAACCCAGCACTAAAATTACACACAGAGGTTACAAAAAAATACGTCATGAGGCAAATAAAAATCTCCTTAAAGAAATGCACATTTCCCTTGCAGCTGATATTAAAACAGAACACTAACTCTTGCTGAACTACCTCTCCAATACAGCCAGATCCAGCTTTACAGCTGTGGCTTTACAACAAACCAGCATCAAAAGCACATGAGGCAATATAGCAGTTGCTATGTTCTGTGTTACATATTATGACTTCTGGTAGGTAAGAGAAGCCTGTTACTTGAAGTCTTCCAAGTTTTAAATTAAAGCATGCAGATTTGGACCAGACATCAGAGTGCTTAGAAAGTCTGACAACACAACAAGGAAACTTTAGGGCACTCCTTTTGCAGTTAGAAGAAATACGCCGGTTTGACAGACACAGGGCAAGTTATCTCATTTGCTTTTGTCAAAGACACTTCAATATCAGTGTTTCTCAAAACATCTATGCCAATGAACTTGTGCAGACTTATGGCAGGAAAATGGAGACCTGAGCTCAGTTTCCTCAGGAGTTGCTAACATACCAGTCTTTCTTGCCACCACCAGGCCCCAAAATAACCATATTATAAACCCCATTTACCATTACACTGTTCTATTTAAACCCACCAGTTCTGGGGGACTGAAGGAGGAAGTGACTGATTACACAGAAGCCTATACATAGAGTGCTACCTACTGAACAAGTAAAATAACACTTCTATTTTATCTGAGTTAAAATCAGGTTAAGAGATTTCAGAGAGAAGTGACTTTATTGCTGGTGATATGCAGAACAGGAGATGTAACAGCATGTGGGATTTTCTTTTAGGTAAAGCACACTTCATGGAAGAAAAAATACAGCTCAAGTTGGTACTGCAGTAAAGACTGATTCAAAAACCAAACTTGCATGGAAGACTGCATGAGGGACATGACAGGCACTGGTAAGGGAGAATGGAGAGGAGGACAACTCACAGCTCTACAAAACAGAGAAATCCTGGCTGTAGTGAAGTCCTTGGGAACTTTGCCACTTACTGTAAGGGAGCCAGGTTTCACACCCATGCACTAGAGCACTGGTTTATTGAAGCAGGATGAGGTCTCAATACTCCTGCTCCTGCAGGATCCCACATGTAGAACCCAGCAGAGTCAACTGGGAAGCGACCTGCCTTTTTGTACAGAAAAATAAGGTTTACTTTGTTATTACCTAAATTAAAAGATTGTTAAAGCTTCAAGAGCAGCTTTTTTCCTTCTCCAAAAATACCAGATACTAAGAAATTTTTATCACTCGGCCTCTGAAACAGTTAAACACAGTGCTCTGCTACTACTCAGGTCCTTCCAGAAACAAATGTCAGTTCTGCAAAACCACATGCTTAACAAATTATTTGAAACACTGCTGCCTGTAGAACACATTGCTCTGTTCTTCAGCGATTTGGCACTTAGTGCCATATGTGTAACAGCAAGGGGCGGGGTGGGGGGGGAAGGGAAAAATTAAAAAGGGGAAGGAAGGGAAAGAGAGACAAAAATCAATGGGTGTAAGCAAACTACTACAGTACCACATAAGTCAACTCAGGAATAGGCTTAAGGCTGGCACCACCCTGCCTCAGAGAAAATGAGGCTGTGAAAAACTATTAAAAGCAACTCATTCAAACAATAGAAAGAAAGAATTCAAATAACAGAAAGAATTGTTTAAAGTATGTAAGAAATAATTAAATTGTGCCTCTGATGTATTTGTGTGTAGAAGGAGTGATTTGTCTCATTTGTGATTAGGTTGCAAAAAACCAAACCCAAAGCCTAAAGATTTCAACCACCATAAAGAATCTTAAAAAAATCTTTGGATTATTGATAACAAAAATAAACATGATTAACAGGCATGAAGGAACATTATCCTATGATCTGGAAAACAGAGAAAGAAAAACACCAGCATACTACTTCTTGAAAACTAAAGTTAATCCAAGTCTGCTGTGAGTAGGATTTAAATTCACCAAGAGGTCTCTGCCTTAGCTGGGACAATTTTAGGTGGTCCACAAGCTACGAGAAAAGCTAAACCCTCTACCAATACTGTCTAAATTATTTTGACACACAGAGCAAAGGTATATTCCATGTATTTATCTTGACAGCATATGTGTTGGGCAGTTAAGATTCCAAATTTATTTTCACCAGAAATTAGTATACCTCTTATTGCACTTGCCCAAGCAACTAGCTAAAGTAACAACTCATCAACACACAGGTCTGCAAGGCAAACTTAGGAACCAGCGAAGAGTGTATGTACACGAGACAACTTAATCTGAACTTGGGTTTTGATTTTAAAGAGTCCCTACATTCTGAACCTGTTTGACTAAGGCCAAACAGGCGTAAACATGTAGTTATGGTCCTGAATAACAGGAGAGGCTTCCAATATGTAAGAATCACAAAAGCGCTAAGCACTATTCGATGCTGATGTACAGTGTAGGAAAGAAGCAGCAGCTTTCCCTCCCAGACTCTGTACACAGGCTGCCATGTGTTAGTAACAGTGGAGGAGTTCTGAAAAATGAGTCTTAATTTTGACTGAGACTCGTCAAAAACCAAAACCAGGTTCCCTTCAACAGAAACACAATTTGCAGGACACAGAACCTGCCCTCTGTTAAAACAGCATGCACCTGGGAGGGGTTGTCAGGAAACAGCCAAAAAGCTGGTGATCTCAAGAAGCACAACTACTCCATCCCACACCTTCAGCAAAACAGTGGGGAGAAATATTTACTAGCTCTAGAGGCTCACTTTTGCCTCCAGTGCAATCAGTGGTACAATCTCCTTTAGTATAAGTGGTTGTAGAATCAGTCCCAGAACAGAGAGAGCTTGCTGCTTCCAGAGAGACAACTAAAATGTCCAGTGAGACTATCCAATAGATACAAAAAACACCACAGGGAGGAAAATGAGGAGTGAGGCAGTGACAAATAACTTTATCTCTATTTTTTTTTAAAATTCATTTTAAAGGAGGAGGAAGACTGAAAAAAGGGATTAGCGGAACTAACAGGAGACTGAGAAAGTACCAAGAAACAAAACACCATTAAATCACCCAAAAGATAATCAAAGTAAATATTCTGCAGCTCCACTAAGTGATAATCTTTGCCAATAAGCATCATTAGCCTGAAAACAGCTTCCTTGCAAGGAGTTCCCTGCAGGGCCTAATTAAGTACCTTGTATGCATTTGTCAGAAGACACAACCTTGCAACGCTGTGGCAAGTCACAGAAAACTTATCAAGAAAGAGTTGGCCTAGAAAAGAAGTGATAGGGCACCCTAGTGACCCGTCTGAAGTTGTATCCAGTTTCAGTGCTGTAAAAACTACCCCCTTGTGATTCCACAAATCCAGACAATCGCATTGAGGGCTGGCATGTGATAACATCTTGACAACCAGAAGTGGTTTTCTGGCAAACACACAAAATCCAGAGGTTGCTGATGGTGGGAAGGCGTGTCCTAAATCCCACCTAAATATGCTATGAATGGATGTAGCCACAGAACCATGGTGGCTCTGAAGACAGTGGGCATTGATATTAGTGGGTCACTCATGGAGCCAGGTCCTTTAACAAGTCACTGCCCTCTTATGAGCAAGCTCTCCTCGCCCTTCCCAGGAAACCCATTACAGCTTTGTGTCTCTCTGCCACACGAAGGGTTTGATAAAACAGTTTCTGAGCCAGGACAACTGGCTGCCTGTGCTTTATATAAGCCCATGCAGACCTTCCCATTCTTCATCCTCAACCTACAGCTAACGGGCAACACAACACCAACAAGTCTTGACAATAATTGCAGCTATAGGTTGCTCTGCTCCAGTTCATGTGCAAAAGCAAGAGCAGATTAGTGCAGGCTGGGAACCAGATTAGTGTATCTGCTCAGATACACTAGTCTGATTCCCAGCCTGCACAGGCCCATAGCCTGATGTTGCTACATTTAAGAACAGGGGAGTCTGTAACTAGAGTTGCCTGCAAGTCAGGCAAAACTATCAGAAGACTATATGCTTTTCAAATATTAATACTTTCCCCAACAAACAATTACAGTGACTTAAAAATGAAATGAAATTTGACAAAGTGATTTCCCCATGAATTAGGGAATATGCTTTGTTCTCAGTCCACAGCTGTCTATTAATTTCTCTGCCCCCTTGACCATTTTATGTTTCCATTTTGAAAACTATCGTAACACTCTATGATAACACCTGTTAATACTGTCTGATGGATTATTACCTTCAGCATTCTCAGACAAGTTACAGAAACAATTCAAGTCCACAAAGCCTTCAGAGTGAAGAGATCTAGTTAAGAAAAAGTGCATTTCAACTACATGACCAGAGTCCATCTAGGTAACCGTAGTATTTACTCTGATGTTTTGTAAGGAGGCAAATCAGCAGCCCAAAATCTTGTTTTCTCTCCTTCTGCTCCCACACCTTCTACCTTCCTCAACTGTACCTTATGCATACAAATACATGCTTCTATATGCAGCAGTTTGTCCCAATTGTCTCACATTTCAGACAATGACTCGAAGAGCTTCTTGTCCTTTATCAGCCAGATGAATTTTAGATGGCATTCGTGGCAGCTTATGAAATCAAATGGAGGGATTAATAATGCATTGTGTTCCATGACAACAGCAGAGCCCTGCACACCTCTAGCTGTCATTACGTGAGTCATTCAGTGCTCACTGCTCCACATAGCAGCAGACAGGAGGAAGACATTACACAGCTCACTGAAGGCTTCTGAAAGCTGCTCTCATTTTCAGGAAACTTGTGCTATTGTGAACAGCAGTTTACAAAACAGACTCCCCGATACGTGTAATGTCCTTTTGTCTTCACTGGGGCTTTAAGCTGTTTCTTTGATAGGACTGGAGCCTGTTAAATGTAAAAAAAAAAAACAAACCCAAAACCCCCAAACCCACCCAAACAAAAAACCACCACAACAACAAAAACATACCAAAAACACTCATCAGGATTTCCAATAAAAATCAGGATAGTACTAGGATTGACAATATGCAAATGCTGCAAAGAACATAAATACACATAAGTGTATTCATACCTATGTTCTATCCCAGAAATATGCACGACAACTCCTCTGATTTTGGCTATGAGCAAACAGAAAAAATGTAGAGTCACATCTGCCTTATCGTATGAAATGCCCAGATTTAAAAGAATTCAAAGACCAGTGGAAGTTGCTGTAGTTATATCACTTCAATGTGGTACAGAAGATGATCTTTTTCCAGAGGAGCTTCCTATTTTTGAATGTGACAAAGTCAGACACCACCTTTTATCACATACACAGCTACACAACTGCTCAAATATATTTTCCAAACAAAGCTGCACAAGTAGCTGCAACTGCCACACAGTAACAAGAAGGGTCATCCACCACTGATGCTGGGAAAAAACATTTGCACCCACTGTAAAATAGCACACTAATCAACAGCAAAGCATAACAGACATTCTCAACATGAATACAGGGCTAGAATTTCTCAACTAATGCATTTCAGCTTTGCCACCGAAGAATGTCTCTTAATTTGGATTCACTCAAGAATTAAATCTGAAGTAAAACAGAGTTGAACTATTCTGCAATACATCTACTATTCTCAAAAAAAAAAAAGAAAGAAAAGAAAAAGAAAAAGAAAATAAAGGAAGTTGACCTTTTTACAATATCAGCTCTCACTTTGGAAAGCTGTAGTCAACCTAGACCAGCAGTGAATGATCAAGGTTTTCTCTTTAAAAAAGTAAACACAAAGTGTGGTATCTGAAGCAGGTGCATAAGAAGGATGACTGGCCTGCAGAAGGCCTTAGAATAAAGTTCTCTGTATGTTTTTTACCAATCTGACAACAATATATAGCTGTAGCTGTTCTGCCATCTCATCTCTGCCTTCATACTTGAACTTATCACATTTGGATGTTTTTCATATACTGAGTCAGATATAAAAGAACAAAAATTCAGAGTTCTCTTCCATAAAAAAATTCAGCTTTACCAGCACTTGGTACACTACCAGACATTTTTGTAAAAGCAAAGCAAATTTCATTTCCAAACCTACGCTTGCCTTATAACCCTTTCCAAGTGCCAAATTCTACCGTTAACAGCTGCAATTAGCTATTATAGTAAGACAGCAATTCCTCCGAGTATTCTCTCTTGTGTGCTCTGCTTGGCCATACACAACTCCATAAACCTCAGCTGCAACAATCAGTGAAACCTCTCCTTGTCTTGGACTGACGGTGAGCTGATGCTGTCCTGCTCATTCCTATGATGCTCAAGAAGAATGCTGCTCTCACTGCTGGGCATAACCATCCTTGTCCTGCCCTGTCAGTAAATTAAGGTAATTCCTTATTGCCACGATCAACAAAATAGAGATCTGAGTCTCCTTTATTCACAGTTGAGTGAGTTAGTTAAGCCAGCTTCGCACCTGGTCTACGTGGCAGTGTCACCATCCAAAAGATGACCAAGCAGCACAGTATTGAAAGCTGAGGCTGCCTGGGGACCACAATGACAGAAGGATCCACATTCTGATATTCCTCCTGTAGCTTAAGTCAGCCTGCATGGTAACAGGCCACAGCAGCTTCTGTGCCTAAAAACCACATAGCTCCCCAACGAGCAGCATGTGGTGTTGAGGAGACAAGCGGAGCAGGAAGAACTGCAAACCAAGCTCTGCTGGGCCAACTTGACTGCCAGGTGCCTGTCTCGGTAGCATATCTCTATGTCAATAAACACATACCCTGGGGAGAAGGGTCCAGCATCACTTAAAGCCTGAGGTTGCTGTCACTGGAAATCACCTTTCCCAGATGCACAGTCATCTTTCCCCTTCCTTGCGTGCTTCCTCTGGGGAAACCTGGGCAACTTGCGAGTGGCACGTGGCCATCCCAGCATAGGCAGCACCACCTTCAGGCCCTGCACTGTGTTCACTCGCACTCAGGGGGGAAACAAAATGCTTACAGTAGACCCTTCCACCGACTCCACAACCTGTGTCCAGGATGAGCTCCCTCCTTCACCTGCCTCTCCCCTGCTGACCTGAGCCCAGCCAGCAAAATGGACTGGCACAGCGCTCCAAGGCAAAATGGAGAGAGGCAAGGAATCATTTGGTTGGAAAACACCTTTGAGGTCATCAAGTCCAACCATACCTGTCCCCTACTAAATCATATCCCTAAGCACTTCATCTACCTGTCTTCTAAACACCTCCAGACTCAACCACCTCCCTGGGCCTGTTCCAGTGCCTGAGAACCCTTTCCATTAAGAAATACTTGCTAATCAGATAATAGTTTGGGTTGGAAGGGACCTTAAAGATCATCTAGCACCAACCCCCCTGCCATGGGCAGGGACACCTCCCACTACACCAGGCTGCCCAAAGCCCCATCCAACATGGCCTTGAATACCTCCAGGGATGGGGCAGCCACAGCTTCCCTGGGCAACCTGTGCCAGTGTCTCACTGCCCTCACGGTGAAGAAATTCCTCCTTATGTCTAGTCTAACTGTCCCTCTCCAGTTCATACCCATTGCCCCATGTCCTATCACTACAAGCCTCTGTAAACAGTCCCTCCCCCGCTCTTCTGCTGCCCCCTTCAGGCACTGGAAGCTGCTCTAAGGTCTCCCCGGAGCCTTCTCTTCTCCAGGCTGAACAACCCCCTCTCCCAGCCCGTTCTGTCCAGCCCCGCTCCCACATCCACTCCACTCCCTGCCGCAACCCGAGGCCATCTCGCCGCACGGAAAGGGTCATTAGGCATTGGAACAGTCTGCCCAGGGAGGTGGTTGACTCACCTTCCCTGGAGGTGTTTAAGGTGAGGGTGGATGAGGTACTTAGGGGCATGGTTTAGCGATTGGTGGGAATGGTTGGACTCGACGATCCGGTGGGTCTCTTCCAACCTGGTGATTCTGTGACGTGAGAGGAGAGCGGCACCTCCCGCCTCCGGGAGCGATGAGGTGTCCCCTTTTCCCCAGGCCGAGCCCCCCGGGTACTCACCTTCCCGTCGGCGCCGAACGGGAGGGACTCGTCCTGCGGCGGGAGAGGCGCCTCGGCGGCGGCAGCTCCGGGGTAATCGGGGTAGGGGTTGGCGAACGCCCGCTCCTCCATCTCCGCCTCGCCGCCCAGCTGCAGCTTCAGCCGCTTGGACATGCTCTCTCCCATCTCAGCCGGCCCACGGCACGCCTCCCGCACGGCGAGCGGCGGGGGACAACACTCCGCCCCGGAGAGCCTTTGCGGCAGCGCCAGCGCCGCGCCCGGCAGCTGCTCCGGGCAGCGGGCACCCTGCTGGCGGCTGCCTGCAGCTTCCCCTGCCTGCAGCCTCTCCTAGCTACAGCCCGCCTGCCCCCTCCTGCAGCCCGCCCCACGGCGACAACCTACCTGCCCCGGCTACAGCCCAGCCCCTGCCTACAGCCTCTCCCAGCTAGAGCTCAGCTGTTCCCGACTACAGCCCGGCCGGAGCCCCGCTGCTGCCCTTCCCGGCTACAGCCCCGCCGCCCCACGGGCGCCGCCGCAGGGCACAGGAGCCGCCGGCCGCGGCCCCGAGCTGGGAGGCGGGAGCGGCGCGGCCCCGCCCGGCGGCCCCGGCGGCCGAGGAGGAGGCGGGGGAGGGCGGCCGCGCCATAGAGCTCGTCCTCGTGGGACCCTGATCTCCCCGCGACCCGGCGCATCTCGGAGCTCCCGGGGGGACGGGGTCCGCCTCGCCTCGTTCCGCCCGAGGGCTGCCGACTGTTTGCTACTGGGAGCCGAAATGTGGTAAAAAACGCAAAAAACCCCAAACAAACAAAAAAACCAACCGAAAATGCCGAGTTGGAAGGGACCTTCCCACTGCATCAGGTTACTCAAGGCCACATTCAACCTGGCCTTGAACACCTCCACGGTTGGGGCAGCCACAACTTCCCTGGGCAACCTGTTCCAGTGCCTCACTGCTCTCATAATGAAGAAATTATTCCTAATATCTAGTCTAAATCTGCCCTTCTCCAGTTTATATCTGTTCCCCCTTGTCCTATCACTACAAGCCTTTAGGAATGGAAGGTTGCTATGAGGTCTCCACAGAGTCTTCTCTCCTCCAGGCTGAACAACCCCAACTCTTAGCCTGTCCTCGTATGGGAGGTGCTGCAGCCCTCGGATCATCCTTATAGCCCTCCTCTGGACCTGTTCCAACAGCTCCATATCCTTCTTACGTTGAGGATTCCAGAACTGGACATACTACTCCAGATGAGGTCTCACAAGAGAGGAACAGACGGGCAGAATCACCTCCCGTAACCTACTGGCCATGCTTTTTTTGATGCAGCCCAGGATACGATTGGCCTTCTGGGCTGTGAGCGCACACTGCCAGCTCTTGTCAAGCTTCTCATCAATCAGCACCCCCAAGTCCTTCTCTGCTGGGCAGCTCTCAAATCACATCATCCCCCATCATGTACTGAAATCGGCCATTGCCCTGACCCAGGTGTAGGGCCTTGCACTTGGCCTTGTTGAACTTCATGAGGTTCTCACAGGCCCACTTCTCCAGCCTGTCCAGATCCCTCTGGATGACATCCCAGACTTCCGATGTGGCAGCTGTACCACTCAGCTTGGTGTCATCTAAAATTTGGTGAGGGTGCACTCAATCTCACTGTCAATATCATTGATGAAGATATTAAACAGCACTGGTCCCAGTACAAACCACTGAGGGACACCAGTTGTCAGGGATCTCCATCTGGACTTTGAGCCATTGACCACTACTCTCCAAATACAGTCCTCCAACCAGTTTCTTATCCACCATACAGACCACTCATCAAATTCATATCTCTCCAGTTTAAGAGATGAGGATTTTATGGGGGACTGTGTCAAAGGCTTTACTAGATAGATCACATCTGTCTAGATAGATTACGTCCGTCGATTTATCCGTGCCCACTGCTGTGGTCACCCCATCATAGAAAGCCACTAAGTTGATCATACAGGATTTGCCCCTGATGAAGCTGTGCTGGCTGCCTATAATCATGTTCCTGTCCTCCATGTGCTTTAGCAGAGCTTCTAGGAGGATCTGTTCTATGATCTTCCCAGGTACAGGTGAGGCTGAGAAGTCGGTAGTTCCCAGGGTTGTCTTTTCTGCCCTTTTTAAAAATGGGCACAATGTTACCCTTCTTCCAGTCACCAGGGACTTCTGATTGCCATGACTTTTCAAATATCATGGAGATGTGGCTTGGCAACCACATCAGCCAATTCCCTCAGGACTCTGGGATGCAACTCATCAGGTCCCATAGACTTATAAATGTTCTGGTTCCTCAGGTGGTCAAGAACCTGATCCTCCTCTATAGTGGGAGGGCATTTATCACCCTGGTCACCATCTTGCTATCCCATGACCCAGGAGGGGTGAGGAGAACAGTTATCAGTGAAGACTGAGGCAAAAAAAGTTGTTGAGTACCTCAGCCTTCTCCTTTTCTGTTGATACGAGGTCACCGTTCCCTACCATCGGTGGGGGTAGGTTCTCTTTGACCTTCCTCTTTTGATTGATGTACCTGTAGAAGCCCTTCTTGTTAGTCTTTCCTTCCCTTGCCAAGTTCAGCTCCAGCTGCACCTTTGCCTTCTTTACTTCATCCCTACACATTTGGGCAGCGTCCCTATACACATCCCAGGTTGCCTGTCCCTGTCTGCATTGCCTGTGCAGTTCCCTCTTCTTCTTCAGTTCAACCAGCAGATCACAGCTCAGTCACACCAGTCTCTTCCCTTCCCTGGGGAAGGTATTCCCTACTTACATGCATATGGATAAGTTCTCACATAAGTCTTATGCTTATTCTGTTGCTTTTTAATGACTAATTTTAATGTTATTATGAAGTTTACAACAGTCAAAACTCTTGCTAATTTGGAGCTTGGGAGCCAGCTCTGCCCAACCTTGCCTTTGAGATGGGGAGAGACTGCAAACAGAGGTTATCGCAGAAGAAGAGGCATCTGTTCAGCACAGATCACACCTCACAGAAGACATCATTTTCAAAGAATGAACAGCATCTGGAAAAACACTGCTTGAAAGAAAACATGCTGTCAGAGGGCCATTCTGTCTAACTTTCAAAAAATGCAATTACTTAGATGAAACTTAACTCCACTTTAGCTTAAATAAAAAAATATTCCACTTTTTGTAATTATTTCTACTTCTTGTATCAGAAAGTAGCCCAGGGATCAGCAGTGGCAGCTGAGGGTGGTGTGTGGATCATATCCCACTTTGTAAGTAGCAAGGGCCCAGTCCCATATGGATCATAGAATCATAGAATGGTTGGTTTGGAAGGGACCTTAAAGATCATCCAGTTCCAATTCCCCTGCCATGGGCAGGGACACCTCCCACCAGACCAAGGCTGCACAAGGCCCCATGCAACCTGGCTGTGAATGCTTCCAGGGACAGGGCATCCACAACTTCTCTGGGCACCCTGTGCCAGTGCCTCACCACCCTCATCATAAAAAAATTCCTCCTTATGTCTAGTCTAAATCTTCTCCCTTCCAATTTAAAGCCATTGCCCCTCATCCTATCACTACATGCCCTTGTAAAAAGTCCCTTCCTGGCTTTCTTGTGGGCCCCCTTCAGGTACTGGAAAGCCGCTTCATGGAGCCTTCTTTTCCTCACACTGAACAACCTCAACTCTCTCTGCCTGTCCTCGTAGCAGAGATGCTCCAGCCTTGTGATACACCTTCATGGCCCTCCTCTGGACCCAGTCCAACAGTTCCATGTCCTTCTTCTGTTGAGGATTCTAGAACTGGATACAGAACTGAATACTCCAGGAGCAAGCATCCTAAGAGGGGGCTGGTTGGCTGCCAGGGCACCCTGCCCACCTAAATTGAGCTTGTTGTGTTATGGACACCTCCACGTAAAGCCAGGAGAAGAGCTCCATGTGAAGGGGCATTGTGCAATAATCAAGGATAAACATTTTCAGTTCACAAATAAATGGTAGACACTGTCAGTATTTGTCATAGGCTTCAGGAACATATCTTGCATACTGAACCAAACTTGTGTAGAAACAGGATGCAAAACACCTGCAATCCAGCCAAACATGGCACAGTGCACTGTGTAAAAATAGAGACACTGGAGACCTTGTTATCACATTAAATATTTACTCCCCACAGTGCCATCACTTTTTGCTAGTAATTATAAGTCAGCCAGAACATAAACTATCAGTTCAAGATCTGGACACTGTTCAGACTATCGATCCTTTTAGTTTTGTGTGCTGAGTAATTTTAATGCTATTAAAGTACATAATTCAGCGTGTAAGATGAAATACAGGTGACACCTCTCCCAGCATTGACTTCAGTTTACGGTTGTTTGTGGCAACATAAGTGTGAATAAATGGGCCATTATCTTATGGCAGGGTATAATTTTTAGGAAGTAATTTCTTCACTTTATGTATTTTTAGAAGTTTACCTGATGACAAAGCAGAAATTCTAAAGAGCTTGTCCAACAAAAGGTACCTCGTATTTGCTCTGGAAGTGAAAATAACCATCCACTCAAAAATTACACAATCATCTATAAAATATCCTATTCTGTAATATTTTTTAAAATCACTTTATCCATTATTTCCTCTTTAATTGGGAATTCTTTTTTGCTGTATTGCGGAGCCTGAAAGGGTAAATGCAGAACCTTTAAAAAAATTTCTTGCCTCTGCATAGACATTGTACCATGCAAAGAACATGTTTTCATCTTGAATGGTTTCCTTCCCTCAGCAAACTGCTGTTTGGTTAGATGCACGCTGCAGTGTTTAACACCCTGTTAAACACCTGTTTCTGAGGCACTTCATGTTCACTGTTCTTCGCATTTGTTGCAACATGGTATTTTTAACCTCAAGCATACAAGGTCTTCCTTTTGTCCTTAGCAAGTGGGATATATTGCAAACGACTTTTAGGCTTTCCTTTTACTCCTTTACCTCTGACACATACAAAGCTCTGACAGCTGGAATGGGAATCACGGATAAAGGAGGAGGAAAAAAGTTGGGCTGAGTAAGGTGACAACCTTTAATGTAAGTTTTAAGCAACAATCAATTCACGTCTCTCATCTGCAGTAGTAGAGAACAAGAGGCCTTGCCTGCTGAAATCAAGACTTCATAGGCACTTTCATCCAGAACACATCTGAACTCCAACCTAAATGCTTCTGTGATTCTGTGAAAGCAGTGAGCCTTCATCCTTTCTTCCCCCTCCAGCTATGCACTCCTGTAACCTGCTTCTGCAGTACTGGCAAACGTGCAGCCCTGCAGCAAGCTGATCTAAACAAAAGCTGTCCTCCTCCTTCCTATGATGTAGGTGAAATTGAAATAAATGTTTCACCAAGGCCTGATTCCTACCTAGGTATCAGTTACTTCACGTAAATGATGAACATTTTTTGCTTAACAGATCATTTGTCTAGTCATTCTTTACACAGAAGGAACTCATAAACCCCTCTCTTTTACTTCTTCTGGTCTTTCTGTTCCTTCCCTCTATTCCTCTTGACATCCTGCAATGTTTGACTCTGTGCTCCCAAATGGGACTTAGTGCCATTTTTTCAAATAATGAAATAAGGTATCATTACTTTTGGGACCACGACTAAATAATCAGAAACCTTGCATAAACTGTTAATGATGCTGTACTTTACCACGTGTTTTGCTGTTTGATTCCCAGTGGGCATAGTAAACTATCCAAACTAACAAGGAGGGAAGGAGCGTTGTCAGAGCCAGCCCTCCCAGGGCTAGCACACAGCTGCTCTTTAGGTATACCCCACAAGAGCTATATCATACTGCAAGATGATGCAGCCTGCAGAGTGAGCGTGAGCAACCATAAGGAATTTCTGAAGCTCTGGCTCTGACATGTTTAATGGTACCTTCAGCAGCTATGTTCATTCTTATTACAGTATAACAGTGCTCATTTATTTTTGTGCACAGTGACTCCAGATACATGCAAGCAACAGCCCCATACATGTTTTGTTCTGTGGAAACATGATGAATATGTGACTTCAGCACCCATGATGAAATGCCTTGTAAATTCTGGGAAACCAGTGTAGCAGCTGGTAATAATCTCATTTTATTTCTAAATTTAGATCTATGAGATTCAGCTGGAACTAACTGAGAGAAGCAAGAGCTTTAGAAATGGACTCTGCTACCTTGATACATCTTGGTGAACAAGAACTGCTTTCTTTTTACCCGTGGAAAATTAGGACAACGGGCCAGTGGAGATGGGACAGTTTATAGCTGCTGCAAATCAAGAATAATACCTTTATTCGGTGTGAATGAAGTCTTTCATACTGACTTTTGCTCTCTGTCTCTCTGGTCCTCTCCTCTTCAGGTTGCACTTCGTCTACGTGGCTTCCTTTGTGGTACAGCAAGCCTTTTTCTCCCTAGTACTACCATAGGCTACTAATAACCTATAAGGACTTTCTAATTACCTCTTCACCATTACTATCCCCTCCCTTTAGCTGTACTTCCTAATTTCCTTTTTTCTCCACCATTGTCTAATATTATATTCTGCAACTAGATTTTTTTAAAACTGTTTGGGCCTCATAAACTACAGGGGCTGCTTCTTGTAATGAGCATGGTATTATGAAATAAAATCTTCCAGATCAGGTTTTTCATTTTAATTGCAAAAAACTTAAAGTATTCAGGCCTGTGTTCCAATTCAGCTGCAGATAGGGTATGACCCAATATAAGAGTTGGTGGACTTGTGTGGTATGTTATTATCACATGGCTTTTCAGTAGCAACAAATTTCTCTGTCTACTGTAAGTAACTGATCTGTATTATAGCATAATCTTCCTATTTAAGATCTCAGAGATTTCTGTGAATCTGATTAGGCACTGTGCTACTCAACCACCAAAAAATGTTTTAATAGTAACTCCATCTGGTATAGTTCACTTCTTATTTTCTGTTCTTATCTTTGGTTTTGTAGCAGAAAAAGCAGTCACCAAGTCTGCTGCACTTCTCTTCTGATGGTGCAAGGAGTGAAATGGGCTCAAAGTCTGAACAACACCCTGCTTTCCCCCTGCTCCCTGCCTTTGTATCATATTTTGGATCCTTTGAGTGCCATGCATTTGATAACTACTCGCTTGTCCAGATAACCATGCCATGACTCCCTTTATGTGCATCTGTCTTCAAGAAGGGCCCTGAAGTTAACTGGCTTGCCAGCAGCAGTAAAAAGGCTGATGGATCATGCATTTAACTGTAAGCCTGTATCAGAAAAGCATCTAAGGTGAAAGAAGAGCCAAACCTACTTGAGTCTCTTAGTTGATTACCACTAATTACTCTGAGAGCCCTTGGGGCTATAGCATTTATAGAAGCATAGGAGTCTCATTTCCTTCTGTGTGTTATGGACATGTTCCTGCAAGCTATGGCAAGCTTTTCTGATAAGTATATAGTTTTCAGAAGCCTAGATCAGAAATTGATTTCCTAAGATGTTGTTGGAGCATTCAGTATTCAGCAGGATTCTGCCCTTCTCATGTATAATGCTCACATATTTTACTAGAAATATAAAACTTCCACGCGGACTTCTGCTGGTGGAAACATTCTGTGCATTTACTCATGCTGTGGAGAGCAGCAGCCAGTGCTATTTTCATCCTTTGCTATGGGATCCATGCCCCAACCTTAGTTTTGGAAGCAGAAACTGTCTAATCCGGTGCTGTAGGTCCAAGCCTGAATTGAAATTGCAGTGTAAAGAGACAAACAGTGGTCAACAAAAGGATAAGCATTTTTCTCTCCATACCGGAAAGGCCGAAGGAGAACCACACTCATGTGGAAAGTTCTTAACACAGCCCTTGTACAGGAAAAGCTTCCAAGTTGATACTAATCTCTCAGTTTCAGTATAATGCATCCCTCTTTTATCCTGCATGTGGAGCTGTCTGTTATGTTTCTACAGAAGAGCAGTGGTAGCCAAGGAAGTCACAGCCCCCTTATTACCATTGCCTAGTGCAATCCTGCTCATACATTATAAAATGGAGTCACAGGTACAAGGTTGTGCAGCTCATCCCTTCCAGCTCTCCCCAGTCATTGCAAGGTTTCATCTGCCCCTGCGAGGTGTACAGTTTGCACTACTAGCATCTCTCTTCCTACAGTTTCTGCATCTTGAGACTGGGAAAAGGGAGAGACAGAAAAAGAAGCAGCTCTGTTTTTTCTATTAGTAATGGAAATGATCCATGTTAACAAAAAAAACCATTGTGGCCAATGTGCCTGGATGATCTTATCTTTTGAATTCTTCTTGGTCTCCAAGTTCTAATTTGAATATTCAAAAAAGTATTGTTTTGTCAGAAATTATGAGGAAAAAAGTCAAAGTTCCCAAAATTAAGGTGACTGGGATCTTGCAAAAGGAATGGTTGGACTCGACAATCCGGTGGGTCTCTTCCAACCTGGTTATTCTGTGATTCTGTGATTCTGTGAATCAACTACTGCTGTAATAATGGCAAAATCCCTTTAGCTGTGTAAGTAACAAAGAGCAAAGAAAAAGCTTATTTTTAAAAAAATATGATAAAGTAAGGAGAAGGTTAAAAATTATAAGGAGATTAAGGGCAATCTAGGTCTAGTGAAAAGCAAAATGAGTATTTTTGCTCTGTTTCAGTAACATAGTGGTTACAGAATGTGGCAGTGGAACAGGGTAATGAGAACAAGTGGAGGAGAACAAATTACCACATACTGGGTTTGAGGTGAAACTAAACAAGTTATTTAATACTCACTTTAACTGGGATCTTAAAAGTTGCAAATGAAACTGTAATTCTCTTAGCAGTGCTTATCTGTGCAGTTGTCAAATTAGGCAATACTGTGTGGGTGGAGAACAGCACATGTAAGACCTATTTAACGAACAGAGAAATAATGAAGTCCTCCATTATCTACCATTAGAGTGACCTCAGTAGAATGCAAAGATTTAGTAAAAATAGTGAAGAAAAAATTAAGAGCAGAGATGGAGATAAATGGAAAAAAAAATACAATGTATGTTTGTAATTCATCACTCTGTGGAGAAACACACTTCTGTTTTTTGATGAGAAAAGCAATTCTGTAGCTAAACGACATGCAGTAGCTGTCACTCATTTGAACAGTTGCAACAGTGTAATTGGTAATTTTGCATGTAACCCAAGAGCAGGCTAATAGAATTATTATACAGTAAACAAGGACCTAGCATAATGGGACACAACAATATCCTGTGTTGAAGACGATGCTTAGGGCTGGAGGAAAGGTAACAGAGTTGATGGTAAGATAATAGAGGTGTGGATTCAGAACTGATCCTAATGGACATTTGTATTAACAAGATTTGTACAGTAAAAAAAGGGGAAAACCCAGTTAATTTTGCAGAGAATGAGCAGGATGTTGTAGCAGAAGACTTACGTGATAGAAATGGGCAGATGTAAACGTAGGCTTGGTAGGATCAATAAGGATGAGGGTGTATTGACCACAGTCCAAGGTCAAAACGGCTCTGCCTGCAGTAAAGCTGGTCAGTTATGTTTGAAAAAGATCCATTAAATTAGAGCAGATGCAGAGAATGGGAATGGAGAGTCTCTTTTATGAGGAAAGCCTAGACCGCTCTGGCTTTTTTAGCAGAATGAAGGCTGAAATGGTGTATGGTTGCTGTTCATAAGTACAAGTGAGAGATAAATATAGATTGGTATACTGGGGAGGAAACAGAATGATAAGAACCATGCTTGCAACTGAACAAAATGATTATATGTTGCCTGTGATGAAATTCTGGCTAAAACCCAAAAAGCGGGATTTAACTACCAAAGAAGATGTTCTGAGCAGTCTTTTGGTGAGGCTTTTTAGAACTACCTCAATAAACATGTTGGGGGAAAAAAAATTCTATAGTGTGGTTGTCGTGAGCCAGTAAACCAAGTTTCTTGTATTGCTGGTTCTCTGGGAAGTACAGTGGTCTCAGGGGACATGGTAGAGCTTCTCTTTATTCATTGACAGCTTCTAGTATCTAGCGATTAAGAGAGCATAGTTGCTTTTTTCTTTTCATAAAATTCCTGCTAAGAGAGGTATATTGGCAAGTAGTATGGTTGTAGTATTCACTGGGCTTCTGGGTTAGATTTCCTACAGTAAGTTTTTAGAGTCTAATTGTCATTAACAGTTATGCACATGTGGTATTTACACAGGGATGGAAAACAGTCATCTAAACCTGCTTAAAATTCTGCCAGGAGAATGAAGAGCCAAATGACTGGGCTGACAGATAAGAGAAAGTTAGGAAAGGATGGGCCTAAGCAGCTTTCCATTTTATGGCTTGAAGGGAGATTTCTTTCTGATGTGAACTCCCCATTCAGACAGTCTTTTTACATGTGTGTTTATTACCATAGCTCTATCTTGATGTGTAACTGTACAAATATTTCTGTCATCCAGCACTGAGCTTCCAGGTCTAACAATAATGAGAAGACAGCTGAAGTATGAAAGTGGTACCCTCCTGGAAGCTGTTTAAAATCTGTCTGGTATAGAAGAGGCTACTAATAGTACCACATTTAGATTTTTCCTAACCTGAAGAGGCAAGGAATTTATGTGGGATGTACTCCCCTTTTATCCTCAGATACTCTAGCTTTGAAGAGTAAGAGTATATTGGGGTTGCAAAATAGAGGAGTGACTTAGTTGTTGTACAGTCATTCCATAACTATGGGATTTGATGCAGTTCACCATAAGGCTGATAGGTGCCAATATGAATATCCCTCTGCAGTTATGTAGGTGCTAAGAAGAAGTCACAGGGCACAGAAGTCTGCATATTTGAACAATGTGAGCGGTGATTAGTAACACCTTAGAAACTCCAAATACCACTGGGGGAATCATTGGCTCCTTTAGGTTTTCTCGAGTAACAAAATAGATTAACATTACTTCTCCACAGGTGTGTTGCAGTTTGGGTACCACATAACCTCTGAATTAAACAGATCACCTTTGCACATGTGTGGAGTAATATTGACCCTTATCAGGTAGTAAAAGTGTTGTATCCAGGCTCGAGCAGGACATGCTTTGTTTTTTAGCATCTTTTGTTTGACTGGAAATTACAGTAGCTTTCAGACACAAGGATATCTTAACACACTGGGCCAACTTCTGTAAAAATGATGAATTCCAGGGACTAAGGAGGAGGAAATGGTTGCAAAGCTATTGATCATAGTTCGCTATTTTAAGAAAACGACATCTTGAGAGAGGCAAAATAGAAATAGTGGGCTTTGGTAAAGCAGACATCGATAAACTCAGGGAATTTGTAAGAGGATTCTCCTGGGAAGATAATTTAAGGATAAAGAAGTGCAGGAGAGAGAGCAATTACTGAAAAAAGCTCTATTTAAGACAAAACAGCAAAGCATTGTGCTATGAAGAAGAAAGGAATCAGAGTAAGAGGAAGAAATAGCAGCAGCAGAAGTTCCTTAAAGTCTTGAATATTAAGAAAGGATTTATTTGCAAATGAGTTAAAAAAACCCCATCTGGCTAAAGCTGAATAAAAAAAAAGTAGACAAAAAAGTGTATGATTGAGCCTAGAAAGACAGAATACACATTGACTTACTACTGTTAAAGATGACAAAAATTTGTATGAAAAACCTGTATGAAAACCACAAATGCAGAAAAAGACAAAATAAAATTCAAGCCCATTTGTTAGTAGAGGAAGACTGCAAATAATAGACCATGGTGGGAAAGCCAAGATATTCAATGACATCTTTGCTTCAGACATGACATTAATTGTGAGCAAATGCCTACGGTGATTAGGTTGTTTATAAGAGAAAAGATGCATGAGTTTGAGTAGAGGAAGAAGAGGTTAGAAAATATTGGATATGTTATGTCTATTATAGTTAAAATGGCCTTGTGGAATTTACCCTGGAATATCTAAGAAACTGAAGCAATTTCTGAACCATTAACTCTGATTGGTAACAAAAAAGGAGAATATTCTCTAGGAGCTAGAAGAAAATGCACAGAACTTATCCTTCAAAAGAGGTAAAGGAAGGTTCAGGGAGATAACGAGTGTTATCCTGAAAGATATACATGACTAAATTATTAAAGAATCACTATATAAATTACCCAGAGAATAATAAGCTAATAAAACCAACTGGAGTAGATTTGTTGAGGATAAATCATGTCAAACAAACCTTGTTTCCTCTTTGACAGGATAATTCTCATGGATAAAGGAGAAGCAGCGGATATATCTTGACTCTGCTATGGCTTTTGCCATGGTTCTACCTCATGTGCTCTTAAGGAAACAAAAGAAACATGTACCTACCCAGAGTCATGATACAGTGAACACACACTGACATGGTTTGATGCTGAACTGGGAAGGCATTAAAAGCAGGGCTCTGCAGAAGTTGTATTTCTGCTCAAGATTTTGCTTAACAACTCAAATCACGAAACACTTACTTTTTCAAACAACATGAGGCTATGAGGGATTACAAACTCTATGAGATACAGGATTAGAATTCAGAACCGTACTGAAAAACAGCACAAAAAGCCCCAAACCAACGAAGGAAAATTCAGTACTCAAATACCAACACTGGTCCTTGGGCAAGGGAAATAAATACATTATAAAATAGGGAATGAAGAGATGCGATTGTTCTAATGGAGCCATCTGATGGAATTATGAGCAATGAAATTGTTGTAATATGATCTTGTTAGAAACTAAGCAATCTCATACTGTGCAGTGCCGACAGGAGTGTTTTAGGTAACATATGCATAGTTATCCTTCCCTGCTTGGCTCTGGGATGTCAACATAGGCGCAGAACAGTTTTGGACACTACAATTTCTGAAGTCTTACCAAACTGGGAGGAGTCTAGGAGTGAAATCAAAATGGTGGGAGATAAAGAAAACATGTCCAGAAAGTAAGAGCCAAAGGCCTAATTTTTTAGAAAAGCTTGAAGGAAATGGCATTGGAACAGGAAAGAGAAAACTAGAGGTAAGGTGTAATAATAATCCAGTAGTCAAAGGCCTGTTAAGGAGAAAGGTCGTAATTTGTTCTCAAGGACCTTTGCAAAATAGACTTTGATAAATTCAATGAATTTGCATTGGAGATATTTTGGAGTTTGGTATTAGGAACTATATATGGTGCAATGCCTAAATATGCTACACAGAAGAGTGTTTATGGAAGAGTCTTAACATCAAGCTAGACAAATTTTTAGCTAGCTGTAATAGCCCTACCCTTCAGAGAGGAAAAAGAACTGCATGATCCCAGTGGGTCCTTCCCAGGCTTGCATTGCCATTATTCTATTAAATTAAGACTAGGAACACAGTAGGTTTCACTGTTAATATCTTTGCAGCTAATTGGCAGTTCCAAGCTTCGTATATACAAGGTTATTATAAGGCATCTTTTGTTTTATATGGATGTTAGACAACCACAAGTAAGAAAGCAATGTGATTAAATATGTTTTTAAAAACTGATTTTAATTTGGGGCCAGTTAAGGAATAATGATACCTGGAGAACTAGCTGTACTTAAGGAACTGTGGGAAGCCTGTAAAGAATTACATCTGGTGTGTATAATGAAATCCCAATAACTTCTGCAGGCTGATGGAGCTGGTAGCCTGGTTGGCAGAAATTGGGCTAATTGTGTGTGCCCTGAAAGGCCATTCTGAGCGTTATTGTGGAAGAGAAAATAGAGGATAAGACAGAACACAGCCTTAATGTGGAAGACCAAGCATTCAAGAAACTCAAAGGCATGAAGAGGTGAGGGCAGGCTATCCGCATCCTGAAGATCTCAGAAATTGCAAGCAACAGCAGAGGAATGTGTTTAATCACCAAATCTGGTCTGTTTATTAACCAAGGCAGAGGCTATAAAGACTTCCAAAGCTGTCATTTACTCATTTGTATTCTCCAGCCATGTGGTCTAATGTGGTGGTCGCTGGAGAGCTATGACCCGCTTGGGAAGCTGGGAATGTAAAACCTGAGTTCATACTGTCACTTCAGTCCTGCTCTGTTCATAAGAGGTCTCCCAAACAAAGGGTCTGGATGTAAAGATTGTAACAGTGCTGGTTTCAATCAGGTCTCTAATGCAACAGCAGCAGCAAAAGGCAGTGCTTGATAGCTACCATTGACTGTGCATTCATCAGAAAACCTCTGGGGTTTTGAATGCCAGTTGCGGAGACCCAGATATGAGATGTAATCCAGGAGTTACCTACAAACTGAAGAAAGGTCATGCTCTCCTTACTTAGCTACTGTATCCAAGTACACCATGTAGTGGCTTTGAGTGCTGCTGGCAGCCTTGAATCAGGGAGGCGTTACTGATTGCTACCACTCAGTAGCAAAGCTTTGGCTGGTGTCACCAACATAGCTCTCTGCCAGCCAGCTTAGGGGTTCTTTTAGTGCAGTGCAGAGGACAAGTTTTTGTGCAAATACAACGTCCCTCCTGGACGCTCATTCCCCAGGCACTGCAGCCTCACCCCAGTCTAAAGTGAAACCCAGAAAAGAGCTGATGGTGCAACAAAAAAGTACAGCTGTCTGCAGGGACCATTAGCGTTACAGTTAGGTTTAGGGTTAGGCTTAGGATTACAGTTAAGGTTAGGCTTAAAGTCAGGCTTAGAGTTCGGGCTAGAGTTGTCCCCATGTAGAGTTGTCCTAGACCTGAGCTCCTCTCATCCCACCTGGGGACATGGCAGCCAGGAGCTTTACGGTGTCGTGCTGGGGATTCCTTCCCCCATACACTTTCCCAGTTGCAACATCCACATCTATTTAAACCCCTCTTGTGTGGCAGCACTCCTCTCCAAGGAGAGGGCCCTTGGGATCTCTGCATCAAACATGAGTCCTGGGGCTGAAACTGTACTCTGTGCTTCCTTTTACATGGGGAAAGCAGGTGGGGTGGAGAACCTCAACAACAAGAAGTGGGTCTGGGATGCAAATGGAGCTGCCTCATAGTCTGGTTCAAAAAGATTTTGCTTTCCACTTGGTAGTTGACATACCATCCCCACTGCATCCTGCATCTTGATATCTGACAGCAGAAGACCCATAACAATGAGGTTTCCACTATTGAGCAGAAACTCTGGTATCTGCTATGGTATCTGTTTAGAAAAGGCATGGAGTAGGAGGGAAGGAAGAAGGTGTTCTGGGGAAAGTGTGGGCTTTTTTTCTGAAAAAGCCTCAGAAGCAAAGGGAATTAAGTTTAAATGAGTTCCAGCATTATCTCACATTAATCTCCTGGGTATTAACTGGGAGTCATTATCCTCAAGCACCAGTGGCTGCAAATGCCTTTCTTACCCTTCTGAACAGAGGAACTCATTAAGCTGTATCTTGGAGGAGCGGCAAGAGATAGTGGACAATAGAATCACAGAATCACAGAATCACAGAATCACAGAATGACCAGGTTGGAAGAGACCCACTGGATCGTCGAGTCCAACCATTCCCACCAATCCCTAAATCATGCTCCTAAGCACCTCATCTACCCTAACCTTAAACACCTCCAGGGACGGTAACACCTCCAGGGACAGTAACACCTCCAGGGATGGTAAGAAGTTGGGTTGGGTAAGTAACTGTCCTTAGCAGATGAGATCTGTTAATTCTTTGCTCTTAAGCAGAGTTCTGCTGTTACTAGGAAAGGAAAAAAAAAAAGGAAAAGATTTTTCTCATCTAACTGAAACAAGAAGAATGCCTGAAATATCTGCTGTGTGACTACTCTAGTTTACAGGAACTCATGAATCTCATGTCATATATGCTTGGGGATGAAATAGAGCTGGACCTGATACACAGTCACCTGCAAGTGTTAACGTGCCCACTTGGTTTTGATAAGAGGCAGAAGAAGCCATAAGGTCAGCATATTTTCCTTCTAATGCCTGAAGCTTTGAAATGTTATTGAAGGCAATCATTTATCTTCTACCTACAAAGAGTTAAATACCAGGGTTGTTTGGGTTTTTTTCATAGAGAAAATAACAGCAAAAGTTTGCTCCAGACAAGAAAGAAGACATGGTATCTTAATTAGGCAAAGGAAAGAGCTGGTTAACTCTTCTGCTAGTGATGCCTCAGAAGACCTTACTGACCATCACCAATAAAATGGGCAAAGTCTTAATCTATATAGGACACATTATTTCTCTTCAAAGAGAAGAGATTTATGCACAGTGCTTAGTTTAAGCTTTGAGTATTTCTGTTACTGTATTATAAACAAGCCCTTCTCCTTAATGAATGAGATCAAAATCTAAGAAAAAGCCTTTTAATCTGTAACTTCAAGCACTTCAACTGAGAAAAGTTGATATGATATGCAATTATGTGATCTCCATTTTCTGTATCCAGGATGCTTCTAACTGCACTTCCAGACAATGAGGTAGGCTGTGCTACAGCCAGTTAAGCTCAGATTTTTCTCAAAGATGGGTAGAGATTTAGCTAACACTCAGCAGCACAGTGTCCAGAGAACATGATCTGCTTATCTGTCTCATATCAGAAGCTGTTGAACAGATGTCAGCTCTAAGAAAATGTCTGTACTCTGAAACAATCTAAGTGTCCCTATTTGTCTAGCAATAAATCAGACATCTTCTGTAACAGCAATGCTGCAGAGAGGAAGGATTTCCAACAAGACAACGTTGATAATTTGCAAATCCTGAAAAACTCAACATATGGAATTTAAGAACTGAGTGTGATTGTTTTTTCTTTTCCTGGCTTAATAGTCATTGATTAAAACTTGCCTATAACTTGTAGGGGGTTTTTTTTGCTGGAATTTAATTAAACAATTTTCTCAATGAAAAGCCAAGCAAATTAAAATCTGGTTTGTGCTTTCCTAGTTGTACAGCATTTTTGGAGCTCCTGTGACTAACATTCAAACAACAGTATTTTTATCATGGAATTAGCACAGAAGATTTTGAATAGATGCCTGTGTATGACAGATGAATAATAAAAAAAACCCCACCTAACATATATGGCTACTTTCCCGATTTCACTGACAGTATTGTGAGAAAGAATCGGAAAGACTCAGAAGTTTTAATGTAATTTGATGCAGTAAGAATTTTTTCATGACTTCTTTGCTTCTAGATTTCCCCAATTCATCTCTGATATTCAGATTTTTCTGACTAAAATTGACCTCTGTGCATCAGTCTTCCTCAGTAATGCAAACCAAAGAGCACCATGCAGCAATTTCTGCAGCTAGTGGAGAACCGAACTTTGAATTCTAGTATGTTTTAAAAAAACACCCTGGCTTGCTTTTCTCTCTGTTACAAATTCTGTTTCACTACCTCAGTCCTTATCTGGAGGTATTTTGGCTTTTCTTAGTGCTTCAGTATATTAACAGAAACATCTTTCATTGAAATGCATATACATGTTTCCTCTTCTAAATAAAAGATACATTAACTTTATGATAGTTGTGTGTTTTACAGACAGTATTTTGATGGTATTAATTAACTCCTGGTTCAACCCAGTAGCAACCTTCAGAAAGAGATAAATGGCCACACAGTTATCCTTGTGATGCTACCATCTCATCCAGGATCAAACCTAGAGGGCATTGGTTTAACAAGAAAAGCAGCTTGTTTTGCTGTGGTCTGGTCTCTCATCAGACACATTAATTAAAAAAAAAATGTGTGTGTTGCTCTTGTGATATTTTCAGAATTTACAGTATTAAGTAAAATATGGGAAATGGTTATTAATTCTGCAAAACATCTGCCTGTGATGGAAAACATTGACATTAGTTGCAATCCCTCTTATCAAAGATTTCACATTACTTTTAGAGGAACCATGTCTTAACAATACCCAACAGCTGTTGATGATGACTACTCAGAGTTCACTCAGAGTTTACTGACTACTAGATCTGGTTACAGATCTATACCATGACTAGATTTCTCTTTGTGTACACTGGGAATTAATTTCTGTGCTATTTTGTGTCTACTAACAACATTAAAGATGTGTTATTTTCTGCCCGCAGCCTCCTGGTTTGTCAATGTTGTTTTTTTTTTCTTCTTGGTATCTATGTTGAGTTTGCATTGCTTAAATGACCTCTCTCAGTTCTTTTTTCTCTCCCAGAAATAAAAAAAGGAAATATTTCCCTCTTTCCCAGCTGATCAAGGCCTAGAATCACATTGCCTCAGGTATTTTGAGTGTCTTTTGAGTTTAACCTGTTTTTTCAGGATTCTTGCCAAGTGACTCAGGATGCAAAAGAATCACGGGTGTGTCATCTGGGAATACATTTTGTGCTCAAGCCCAGAATGAATTGACTTACTAGTTATGTAGGGCACTAGGGAACACACATATTCACTAGATCCGTCTTCAAGTCACGAGTTACACTAAGTACAGGAGAAGCAAAACTTAAGATTTATGTTTTAACAAAATTGTCAGGTATGTTCTGCTTGCCAGGTTTTTTTTATTCATTTTTATACATTCAGAATTCAAGTGGGTGTTTTCTGATGCCTAATGTTTTCTAATGCACTGAACAGCAGTGTTATGTTTAAACTAATAAAAGGATCACAGCATGTTTTGCATTTCAGTCTTCTTTTGTTCTGAGCATTTTTCAGTCTCAAGAAAAGTGGATCTGAGTTTGGATGCAAATCTTGCCAAAACTCAACTATATCACTTTGGCATGGACTTTGGGGCCTACAGGAATGCTGTGGGGGTGGGACTGCTTATCAGAGAGTGCAATGATAGGATGAGTAATGGTTTTAAGCTGAAAGAGGTAAGATTTAGTGTAGATATTAGGAAGAATTTTTTTACTGTGAAGGTGGTGAGGAGCTAGAACAGGTTGCCTAGAGAAGTTGTGGATGCTGCATCCCTGGAGGTGTTCAAGGCCAGATTCGATGAGCAAACTGATCTAATGAGAGGTGTCCCTGCCCGTGGCAGGGAGTTTGGAACTAGGTGATCTTTGAGGTCCCCTCTATGATTCTATGACATAGCCTACAATAGCATTAGTCCTAAGCCATACAATTTCACAGGATCCTTGGGAACATTTTGTCACAAGGAAGGACAATGCTCTTTTTGCTGACGTTACCAACATTTGAGCATCTAATGTTAATCTTATGAAGATACCATGTGTTAGACAGATGTTTGAAGAGAGAACAACCTCTTGGTTTTTGCAAGGTGCAAGTATACTCGTCTAGTAATTCTCATGTTTCCTAAATTTCATGTGCTCATATCCCTGCACTGCCATTTCCTGCAGTGTTTGAGCTTTTCAGCTATGTTAATTATCTTATCATGAATACTATGAAGTCTTTATTTTAAAAAAGGTGAGGGTTGATATTTGGATACTTTGGGACAACTAGCAGATAAAAGGATTTATTGGAGGTACCTGGAGCCAGTGGCAGCTAAGAGACATTAATTTTGTATTTGGCAGAGCTGAGGATGTGAGATCGTGGGATACCAAGTGTTCCGCAAACAAGAACTAAGGTTTAGGGGAGCTATAGGTCTGTAGACTGGGGGACCATCACAAAATTATTTTTTGGGGGCTTAAAATACATGAGAGAGGACACTGAAGGCTTGACAACAAAATAATTTAATGCCATCACTGACATATTTATTAGATCACAAAGCACTGAGGCTATTTGCAGTGTAGCTGCTTCCTCCAGGTGCAGTTTGAAAAGCCGAAAAAATGCTTCTTTCATCCTTCTTTCATTTCCTGCAGCATTCATTTAAAGACCAAGTGCAGTCTGGCCATATAGAAATCCAGTATATAAACCAGCTTGAATTGCATGTTGACGGACATTGCTACTTCCTACATTAGAGACCCATGAAATGCTGGACTTGTATCACCTCAATCTTCAAGTATTTGAGTGTGAACATAATTAAGGCTCTGCTTTTGTGAAAGAACCAAACATGATCAAAAATGCATTTCTGATAGTCCAGTTCATCTCACTTACACTGGATTCCTCCCATCAGAAGGCACTCTAAGGTGTCCAGGCTCTAATGAGGAGAGATATATCACTTGACTTGGTGTGAGAGAGAAGTTTGTACTTCAGAGACCCGCCCTTAGCAGCAATATGTGATGGCAGGTCTACTTTAGATTTTGCACAGCAATGTTCATAGCAGTTATCTCTGAATCAGCATCTATGTTGATGAAATGCTAGGAGGATTTCTTTGCCATGCAAAGGATGGTATTTTCCCAGCAGCTTTCCATGTCCTAATAACAACTGACCAAACTTCACAGCCCAATGAGTGCTGCATCTGGTGCAGTGAACAGTTTCTGACATCCACAGCCTACTAACATAGCAGAAGAATCTGTTCCCTCAGAATCAGTTTCTCTCACAATACCTAAATGCAATGCTGCTGAGAAAAGCCTAGGTCAGTGGATAACTGCTTTGTTTTCAGGACTGTTAAAAGCATGAGATTGTATTATTTGTAAGATATCTTCCATTCTTCCTTTCCCCTCTGACATACATTCCTGTTCCAAACTGCTGAACTATTTTTGCTGGAAATTTCAACAAAAATAAGCATTTTTATAGCAGACACTGGAAAAAAAAATCAGCCAGAAAAGAGAAAAACTGTGGTCCACTGAAGACTATGGGTAATTCTTGTACAATTTGATCTAAAGCAGCTGCTGGGACTCCCATTGTAATTACTGTTCCTTCTTGACAAATCAAAGATAACTGATGTAGATTCAAACCACTTGGGAAGTAGAATAAATCACATAATCAGGACGCAAAGTGCTTTATTAAGTAAGTTAAACTATTAGTTTTGCATGTGAAAAAAAAAAAAAGAAAGAAAAAATGTCTTCCAAACAAAGAAAGGAGAAAGCAGCATCAGTATGATGAATTCAGTAGCTGACAGGATGGAGGTAGCTCTAGGCTTTGGTTACGAGATCTTCCTCCTCAGCAGGGCGCATGCTTCTTGTAGCTGTGTCAGATCTGGCCACCCAAGGAACATATGGCTCTAGTCAGGGCTACATCTTAGTGTGAAAGAGCACAGGAGTGAGTCCAGAGAGTGGGAAGGGGTGTGAAGCTGAAGAGCTGGAGAGTGGTTTGAGGAGGTGAAGGAAAGGTGGAAAGATGGTAGAGGATCCCATAGAGTGAAGAAGATGATTATAGCCTAAACAGCAAGTATACTGAGGGTGTGATTGGAAAAAAAGAAAAAAGGAAAATAAGGGAAAAGAAAAACAGGAAAAAAAGAAAAGGGGAAAAAAGGAAAAAACCTGATCTTTTCCTAGCTTTGGCCAGGAAAATTTCCTTGGTTTTGACCAGGAGGAATTCTTTGGTCATGTAACACAAATGAGGGTGAAGTGAGAGAAAATTAAAAGCTTGGGGGATGTGCCCAGAAAGGGGCTTCTTGCTCAAGGTATGTGATAATGGAGGTAGAAAGTGGTTTAAGATTACACTGAACTGTTTGAGATGTGGTGAGGTAGGTGTGGTGTTAAGTGGAACAAGGACCAGACATGTTGCAGGCATGAGTGCTATAGATTTAGCAGCCCAAGCTTGTCAAAGGTGGGGTGGGGAGTAGAGTTATGCTTCTTTCTCCAGAGATGTTTCCTCACACTACTTCAATTATTTCTGAGCCAAAAGCTTTTGCAAGATGGGGAAAAAAGGAAAGTGTGGATTGATGCCTCCATTCCCAACTTATATGTTGGCATAGTGGGTATAACATCTTGATTGTGTATTGACCTTGTGCTCAAAGAGAGATATTCTGGCAACTGCAGAGGCTGAAATTGTTCATGTTCAGATTCAATCAGACTTTGCAAGCTTTTGTGGTACTAAGGTCTCCTAAGGGCTAATTCCAAGGATAAAGAGACAGGTCTGTCTTCATGGTGATTAGATTCAGCATTTTGGTATGTCACCATTTTATTTGAGCAATTAAATTGAATTCCTCTGCCTACTTCACATACATCAAACAGTCATCAGAAGACAGCTTTCTGAAAAACCTAATTCAAAGCAGACATGTGCCACTAATTTAGAAATTCATCCTAGTCCTCTATCTGTTTCGTGGGGTTTACAGGTCTCTCTATGAATGTTTCTCTTCCTTTTCATCTTTGGTTCTGAGTATAAACAGATGGAGAGTTTAGAAAAAATAAAAAGGAAATGTTGTGTGTTTTTTAGCTATTGATAAATATTTGAATAAATTATCCTCAATAGATTAAAGTAAGCTCTTAAGAAGCTTACCTAGCCTCATATCCTACTGTTGAACCTTTATTTTTTCAGAATTAGTACTGATTTGATTTTTTCTGAAACTGTTTGCTTCCTGAATGGTCTGCCTTTGCAATGTATAGCTGTGCCCAGAGTGTGCTTCAGTGCGTGCTGCTGATGAACAGGTAGCAGTTTTAAGGCCATTGAGCATTCACCTACCACTTCAAGGACTGGAAAAAGGGGAAGAGTGGGGAAAACAGGGAAGGAGATGCTTTCAAATAAAAGCTCCCAGAATTATAATGTAGGCAAATACGTGATTCTGAAAGCTGATAAGACATCTATATGACATGAAACACGCAGTGCTTATTCTGGCATTTGTCTAATAACAAAATATGTAATCACCTTGAGGAACAGTGAAGATGGGCTCTGAACTTTGTTGTGTTTTGCTCCTTATTGCACAGTGGGGAATCAACATAATACTTGGTACAGTACTGAATTTTTGGAAACAATAGTTCTGCAATTTTGAAAGAGTGGATTAAAACTTACACGGGCTCATTCAAGGTCTGGAAGTTTTAAAAAGAGTACATTGGGGACAGTATTTAAACTCAAA
This sequence comes from Clamator glandarius, assembly GCA_033459285.1. NCBI lineage: Eukaryota > Metazoa > Chordata > Aves > Cuculiformes > Cuculidae > Clamator > Clamator glandarius. Next base: position 6,309,111 of record JAUNZM010000329.1, on the reverse strand, counting down.
TATCTCCAGATAACCAAATAGGATACTTTAGCACTGCTAACTTCCAGACCAAGCCTGCAAGTTGGGCACAATGGACCCACTATGGAAAACTGTCCTTGGAAAAAAAGTGCTGGTAGTCTAGGAGCTTCAGGGTTCTGTAGAGCTTTGCAGAAGGAAGAGATGGTGTGGTTTTTATAAGAGGAAAGAAGGTGCACTTCTGCTGTGCCACATGAACCCAAGTTCTCTTTGAACTTTCTGGTGAGGAAGGTTTCTCTAAAAGGTAGGAAACCCTTTGTATGATCCAAACAAACCATAGTTATACATCTCAAATAAGTAAAAGATGTGAAGGCTGCCTTGTGTGGAGCTGAGACAAAAGCTTCAGTGAAAACTTTTCAGAAAGTGAATCTAATGAGCTTTGAGGTCCCTCTGTGCAGACCTGCATAAACATTTTCTTCTGTATCAACAGAGGTACCCTTCTTCCTGCAGGGAAGTTAAAGAGAAAAATCCCATTGCTAGTAGCCTGTTGGCGTTTTAGTGTGTCTGGCAACCATTTCTACATGACAAAAATGAATACACCCTATTTGGACAACTCTGCTTTGCATTCAACACAGTTGGCAAATGACGACTGAAGAAAAGTTTCTGATGTTTCCTATTACTCACCTACAACTTTATGGATCTAGTGTTCTACTTGTACTGTTTTCTTTGACCGACAAACTGGTGAAACTGGTAAAAATTGCAACTGGACTAGTAAATAGCTAATCCTGCTGCTCCTGTTTAAGTGATGCCTGCTTATGATAATTTCATCAGTCTATCATAGTGGTCATCAAAGAAGCCTAACATCTGAAAACACGCGTGGACTCTGTCATGGCAGAGCCTTTAAAAGTAGAATTGTATCATTTTAAAATACACATTTTACTAGAGTTTAACCTTTTGGATTAGCGAGTGTGCTACGGAGTTCAGTGGCTCTTCTCAGTGACATGGAGGCAAATCCCACTGCAGTGGAGCTTCTTGAGACATACTCTGGCTTGGGCCTCCAAGTGATCCATAAAATTGTCTCCCCAGGATGTAAGGGTGCTCAGAAAACAAGTCAAAGCAGTAACCACAGCAGAGCTGAAAGACCTACCTGTGCATAAAGGCCTGTCTATGCAAACAGGAGTAATAGTCCAAACTGACAATTTATACTCATTATGGCTTTGCACATGGAAATACTGCGTTCTTGCATTACACCAGGAGTAGCTTCACCGTGCTTCTGAGCACAAAGTTAATCCTGTATGCAAGTCTCTGCAGACCCACCTAGAGGCATTCACGCCAGCAGAGAATGCCAATGTGCCATTAGTCATGTCTTAAAGACATAAGAGGGATATAAATGATGCATAAGTTTTCACACAGGTTATATACACATATATATATTTAAATAGCATTGTTAGTGCTATTTGAAGTATTTATAGAAGTGCTTTGCATTCGGTGGTGAGTTAAAATAAAAGGAATCTGTGCTTCAATTGGGATCTTAAAGGGGTATGTAGAAACTTTAATACAATTTTCCCTGAGGCGCTTCCCATGATAGCTGCAATACTGAGAGAGAGAAGGTTAATTAGAAGTGAATGTTTGTCAAGGACTTTGAAGATGAAAAGATTTCTTTCTTTTTATTTTGTTTTAATGGCGAACATGCTGATGACTATAAAGGTGGGATTTCTGACAGCTGCTTTGTTTTGCATGCTGCACTGAAGTGGTTTGCTATGAATCCACTTTGTTGCCAGATTTTCAGGAGCAAGTTTACCCTCTCCGTTTTGTCATGTACCTACTGCTGTCTTTTCTTGTGCTGCCACCTCTCCCACAGACCAATGCTGCCGAGGGTGCCTTGCTGATGCAGGAGGAGGCTGGATTCAAGTGTTACATTGCACACCACCAGCAAACACCACTGTTGGTCAAGTGGAAGAACATCCTTGTTTGTAACATTAAAATCCTTGAATTGAACAACCAGCAGAAACCTAACCAGGAAATGAATCTTATCAAAGGAAATCTGTGAGACTAACTCTTCTCATCTACAAAAGCAACACACAATGATGTTATGCTTAGCACAGTACATCCTACCCTGGCAAGATAGAAAAGATGTGACAGCAGCTTTGCCACTGGCATATTTGACAAAACCTTCTTTCCATGCGGTACCATACAAAATCACAATAGGTAAAGAGCCAAGTGTTAAACCGTCTGCAATAGCGATATTATTATTTTAAGCACAAAAGCCCAGCAGGAGTAACAGGATTTCAGTCTAATTATCAGAGCTTTCTGCTGTTTTAATACAGAAACTTCCCATTTTCTTTATTAGACTCATTGGGTTCTTTATCTATTCTAATGCTAAGCTGGGTGGAAGTGTCGTTCTGCTGGAGGGTCGGGAGGCTCTGCAAAGAGATCTGAACAGGCTGCACCGCTGGGCAGAGTCCAATGGCTTGAGGTTTAACAAGGCCAAATGCCGGGTCCTGCACTTGTGGCACAACAACCCTACGCAGTGCTACAGACTAGGAGAAGCCTGTCTAGAAAGGTGCCTGGAGGAGAAGGACCTGGGGGTGTTGGTTGGCAGCTACTGAACATGAGCCAGCAGTGTGCCCAGGTGGCCAAGAAGGCCAATGGCATTCTGGCTTGGATCAGAAACAATGTGACCAGCAGGTCCAGGGAGGTTATTCTCCTTATGTACTCAGCACCAGTGAGACTGCACCTCGAATACTGTGTTCAGTTCTGGGCCCCTCGCCACAAGAAGGATGTTGTGGCTCTGGAGCGAGTCCAGAGAAGAGCAACAAAGCTTGTGAAGGGGCTGGAGAACAGGCCTTATGAGGAGCGGCTGAGAGAGCTGGGGTTGTTTAGCTTGGAGAAGAGGAGGCTGAGAGGAGACCTTATTGCTATGTATAGCTACCTGAAAGGAGGTTGTAGAGAGGAGGGAGCTGGCCTCTTCTCCCAAGTGACAAGGGACAGGACGAGAGGGAATGGCCACAAGCTCTGCCAGGGGAGATTTAGGCTGGACATTAGGAAAAACTTTTTCACAGAAAGGGTCATTGGGCACTGGAACAGGCTGCCCAGAGAGGTGGTTGATTTACCTTCCCTGGAGGTGTTTAAAGGACGGGTGGATGAGGTGCTGAGGGGCATGGTTTATGTTTGATAGGAATGGTTGGACTCGATGATCTGGTGGGTCTCTTCCAACCTGATCATTCTATGATTCTATGATTATAAATTATCACTGCAATTTTATCAAGCACTGATTTCTGACCACCCATGTACAAGCAGTTGCTCTCTCTATATTTATGTTTTCAATATAAAGAGTATCCCTATTACATATTTCAAGGCAAAAATCATAGTCAACACAGTAGAGGACAAGCCAGAAATTTGTAAACTGATATAAAGTACCACTGGCTCAGTGGATGTAAATCAGTAGGGCTCCAATTGGATCCCATTACTCTATACTCACTGGAGAGCTGTAGCAGCACCAGGGTAGAACTCCTCTGCTTGTTGGATGAGAGAGAACTGCCAAAAATGTTTCAGGGGTGGCTATGGCCAGGTTTACCCTTTAGTTTCCATCAGTATTATTAAAATTCTGGCTGGGTGTCATTAAACCAAAGATCTATGGAGCAAAATATCTTTTCTCTCCCAGTGGCTGAAAGTAGGTGCTCAAGGCAAGTGTGTGAGAAACAGGTCATGTTTACCTCTTGGGATAATTAAGTCTGTAATGAGCCTATTTATTCATTTCCCAGTAGCCTTTGGGTGGTTTTTTGGTGTTTGTTTTTGTGAGAAAGCATCATTTTAATTTGTGAAGTTGTGGTCATTAAATTAGCTTGAAACAGATGTTACTAGAATGGTAGTCTTTCTCCCAAGAAATTTTTCTGAGCAAACATTTTGAATGATAATCTCAGTAGTTAGTAACTCAGCATTCAGGATGAAAAATCATCTACTCCCCACTAAAAACTCTTTGAAGTATTATTTTCTCTAGGTAAGCTGCTGACAGGCTTGTCAAACAGGAAATGTCATCCTGCAAGGGGATATAGATGTGCATGTGCCCCGTTCTACCTTCTGAGCAAACCTCTTTGTATGGAAAGGTTAGATCAGAGGACCACATATCCAGCATCTCTTCGTACAAGCCATGCTTGGTACAGGGATCTTATTTTCCATGCCAAATCTAACTGGTTGATTTCAAGGGACCTAACTGAGCTGAGTGCCTAAGAAACCTTGCTAAGATACATGCAGTACACAAACCAGTCTGTATGTAGTTCACGTACAGAGCTCATGCTTGTGAAATTGCACTGACCCTTTATTAAAGGAACTGTATGAAGGGCTGCCATCACCACAGTGGAAGTCTTAAATACAGGCTCAAAAATTGACATCTACAGATACTTGGTCCAAACCATTTCTTCCTACATTTCGTGCTTCTGTTAATAACTTAGGAAATAAATTGGTAGGTGGATGTGTTAATACACTCAACAACAGTGACCAAATTTTGATGCAGATTTATTTTAAAGAAAATACTAGTTTTCTTAAACCAGTCAAGAAGACTCTGACATGTCTTTTCTTAGCTTATCTCTGCTCCAAGTCTTCTTTCTGTCCTTAAGAAAGATATTATTCTTCCATCCTGACAGCCCTTTACACAGTCACACCACCTATTTGCTCCCTCTCCTCAGGCCATCCCAGTTCGCGTTCCTTTTTCTCACTTCCCAAGGTCCTTGTGAGGCTAAATTTATGTTACATGCCATGAAACGGCCAGGGTCACCGTGAAGTTCTATGCAGGATTACTTTGGGTAGTCTGAATCTGCTACTTCTACACTCCGGCTTTACCCTGCAATCAGCTTGGTGGATATCTTCCGAGCTGGCTCAGCTATCTGCATTCCAATGGGCTTATCTCTGGCTAAGTAATGATTTCAAGCTTCTCAGTGAGCATTGTCCCTCAGGAGAAGTGACCTATTGGTTTGAACCAACTTCTGTTGAAAGGAAACATTAGAAAAGCCAATGCAATTAGCACCCTGACAAGGGTGCTTACAAAGATTAATTTGGGATCAGTGCTACCTCTAATAATTATTGCTTAATCATGTTTTGTTTAATTGTATATAGATCACTGTTCCTCCCAGGAACTGCCTGGTGCCTGCCTCTTTGTTTGAGTTTCAAGTGCCTGTTGGAGGTAGCCTCACCGTTGAGTGACCGTGAAGGTGCACACTGCCACTGCCTACACCGTGACAAGGTGACACCCTGTTGGTATACAGACTTCCTTGGCAAGGATGTCAGCGTGGTTTTGCTTTGATATGAAACTGAACAGAAAGCAGCCTGACTTCCAGGAGGCAGGCAGCTGTGTGTGCTTCCATAATGTTACACATCACTTAGGGAGAGGTGCCTCACAGACCTGCCTGTTGCCCTCTGCAAGTATAAGAGAAAGCTAAGCTCCCAAAGATCTCAGTTTTTGGCACACAGGCATTTTCTTGCTTTTGCCAACCTACACAACTGATGTCTGATGGAAGTTACATTTGTTGGCTTAGCACCCCAAACCCGAGAACAATTCAGAGCCTCACTTCTTTACAAGTCTATTCCTGCATTGTTATTCACAGGAAAACATAGAGTGGCCCAATTATTTTTAGATAGATCTCCGCTGGGTTCTGAACCAATAAAACAAGTACTAGAAACAATCTTGCTTTAGTGAGCCCCAGGGACCAATATACTTGTTTTTAAAAGTATACAGAGGCGTTAGGCAAGATTGTGGCTTTTCTAAAACTGCCATTCACTAAAAAACACCTTTTTTATTTCTGCAGTGGGATAAATTTATGTTGGAGCCTCCTCATATGAAACAGAAAGGCTGGACAAAGACTACTCCTAATCAGCGATTGAATGATCACCAACCGAAAATGAACCTAAATCCCTTTGTCTTGACACAGCCTATTTGCATTATTCTAAGACTCTCCACAGCCTCATCTGCAAAATATTGCTTTCCTTATGAGACATGAAGAAACCTAGTAACTGAGCATAAGGGAAACAGAGTGCTTCACAGTATAAGAAGTTCTGAGGGCAGGATGATGTCATGCTTTTTACTATCTTGTTGCTTGTAGACTTGTCACCAAGGACACTTGTCATGTCCTTCAGAGGCACTTTGCCATGTCAGACATCAGCACATGCATGCATGCAGCTGCATTGCAAGTCTACTGAAACTAAACCGCCAAAATCGGATGATTTATTTTCCATTGGATCAGTGTGGTGACCCTTTGCAGCAGCAGCTCGTACTTAGGTTGGATTAAATGTACCATGAACCTGTACTCCAAATGGACTGGAAAAGAAATTGCCTATCCAAGCTCATTTTTTCTGCTCTGTTTGCTGGGAGACTTCTTTTAAAACCATGTATGTTGTGGACAGAGCTTCTTTCTCTTCCAAGAGAGGGCACTATTTGCTTTCCTTCTGCTGCTCTAAGCAGCAGGATAATTGCAGTAGTCTCGTTGGCTGGGCAGCAAGTGCCAAACCCGAAGTACAAGCACCAAAAACTATGCAGACTTTGCAGGCTTGGTTTCCTTTTGGAAATCTCGAATAGCTGCATGTGCTTCCTAAGATTGCCCCGTGGCACGTCTAGCTGCAAGGGAGAGCACTGTGCCTGGAGAACATCACTGTTGTGCTTGAGCTGGAGCTGCATCCTAGTTATGTTTATGCCTAGCCCAGCTTGGTTTGACCTAGCACAGCTTGGACTCCACAAGCAGTGGTAGAGGTCACAAGCTGCTGTATTTCTTATCCAAGAGCATTAAACTCACACAAAAGTGCTCTGATTTTAATGGTTTAACAGGCTCCAGGAGCTAGATGGAAAGCTGTACAACCAGCTGTGACCCTTACTAGCTGTATTTTGGCTTGTTAAATGAGTGCCAGTACAAATACCGGTAAATAAAAAGCTGTTCATGAGACAAGAATAACCATCTCCTGTATCATCATCACTGCTGTTTGAGAGTGATGGTGTGAAATGAAGTTTAGTACAATCACTAAGTCTGTGGCATCCAAAAAAAAAAGGAAAGAGAAAAAATAATTCATAAACCATCCATTATCACATTGAATAAAGATCATGAACACTTACTGTGCTATTTCTGAGCTACTTCAGTTTCACATGGCTGTAACTTACTGAAAGCAGCAGTCTCTGAGGTTAACATATGCATTAAATAATATTCCTTCTGTTCTGTTTAAAAAGAAAACAGGTTTTTAAGTAAAAGGCTTTCTGCAACAAGAACTCTGGTGTTGAATTTCACACAGATGGTGCTTATTAAAGAGATTTCAATTCCCAACAAATAATTTAAAGCACTACCTGATTTGTAATTCCAGCTCCTCTCTTAACTAAACAGCAACAGTAATCCACATTGTGGGACTGGGAGGTTTCTTCCCCATATATACTTACATGTGGGCTTGAAGCAGGCCACCTCATCCTGTGAGCAAGGATGTTGGGAGAAAGACCCGCCAGCCTGTGGAACACCCTGAGAAGGACATGTCCCTTGCTCCTGCTGTGCCAATGGCACCCTCCTGGGGGTCTGCCATGGGTCTGATTTGGATAGGCAGCTGACACAGGAGCTAAGCCAGTCTCTGCAAGCAAACATAATGCAGCTTTAAGGAGGCTGAGTCGTCATCTCTGCAGTTTCCAGCACCTGCTTTTGGTAATGGAAGCTCCCTCTTTCTTGCCAGACTCATGCCTGGTACAAATATCCCTTGCCATATGCTTCTACAGAAGTGTTGCCTCAGTTTGCAGTCTTAGGACAGGTATGAGCAAGGCCACCTGTGACCAGTTACTGCTGAAACGTGACTGTCCTGAAGAGCAGTGATGGAGCCTTTTCTGTGTTCAGTGCAACAGTAGGCCTGTAGGTCTTCCCCAGTTGCCATGGGGGGTGGTCCGACTGTGGCTGTAGGCCTCCTCAGAGCACATTGGCTCTTCTATTGGCTGTCTTGGAAATTTTTTATGTGATCTGATATAATTGTTGTATGTTCATACTAGTTCCCTAGGAGGGCAGCTTCATTGTTTTCCTGGGTCAAGCTCAGGAGTGCCAAAGGGTGAGGCTCACTTAGCACTGCTGCCAATAATGACAGCTGGTGGAAGAGACTTGTATTCCTCTCCTATCTTAAAGGAGCAATTTTCTTTATCTTATCTTCTACTAGATCCTTTGCAGGCAGACAGTGATGTTAAACTGCAGCTGTATTTCTCAGGCTATCTTCTCCTTTTGCACTCTTTGCCACTTTTTATGTTTATTTCAAGTTTGCTGCACTGAACATAGTGAAATTTCTGAATCTTCTTTGTTTCTGAATATCCACTCTTTTCTGAATCTAAACCATTCGTCATTTTAAGAAAGTTCCTTCCTTTAGGTGCTTTGACAGTCATATTTAGCCTCATCTGTGTCTCCACCTCTCTGGTGCAAGTACTGAGACATTGCTCTGCCTCCATTATCCTTTCAGAGAACAGCAGTTTCCTGTCTAATAAACATTTCTGAATCTATACATTGTCTTCTGTCTTCACAGAGGAGGTGTATGGATGTACAATAGATATTTCAGTTTTCTTCTCTATATTAATAGTAGTTATTATTCTTCATAATATTAATACTAACTTATATAGAATCTTCCCAAGCTAGCTGATTAACAAAGAGGGGGGAAATCATGTGCCAAAAGAGCAAAGATTTATTTAATTACTTTTATTAAAATAAAAATATCATGCATTAATACACATTAGATATTTCTGAGAACCAGTAATATGAAGATTAAGACTACGTTATTTCTGCATAAAATAAGTTGAGCTGGTAAAACATGCAGCCTATGTGTTGGAAGGGACTTGATGGAAAGATGAAAATGAGAAAGGCGCTGTAGTGGCTTTTTTCTATGTGCAAAGTTAATCTATAAAGACAAAAATTATTTAATTTACTAGTTGTGATACTGGGGACTTATCCAGGCTGTATGTGTACTGACAGTTCCAGCTCCTCTCTTCTTTACTGTCTTGTCAACCCAGTGTATTTTGCTCTGTTACATTGAAGACCCTGTAATTCCTTATCTTTGTCTGCTACATGTTCCACTAGTTGGATAATTAAACATCACATCAAAACCCAGGGGACATCGGGGCTTCAACTGACAGGCTTTGCTAACAGAATTTCTCTTTCTTCCTAGTATAGTGCAATTTAAGTCACCAGTGTGACTCCGGTTGAGACTTTAGTTTGCCTTTCCTTATGAAGGAGTCCTGCATTGCTGTTGCATTACTCACAACTATGCAATTCAGAAAGGGCCAGCAGTATGGCTTCATCAGCCACATGTCACATGGATAGGCTTTTGAGGGTATGCTTTGACTCTGCTTCTGCTATTGTCATAAAAGTGAACTGAGAACCTGCCATGCAATTCAAAAGAGCAGCTTTTATTAGCGCCCTGATAAGCAGCACCTGGGCTTTCATATTGCACTTCCAGTCATCACAAGTGTTAGCTGTATTATTGCTCACATTATTAAAATCCAGCATTGTGCATGCAGAGAGTTAAAAAGTCTCAGAGAGAGAGAAAGGATCCTGTTATTAGCTTCACTAAGCTCTGGATAAATCCCCAAGATGACATCTTCTACCAAAAAAAATCTAAAAGTCCATCAATCATGAACTCTTAATGTGACTTCTTCTCTGGCAACAAACTCTACAAGCTAGCCACTGATTTTTCTTCCCCCCAAATACAACAGTATATTACAATAAAAGTTCTCCAAAAATTAAAAGACAATTAAAAAGAATAATATACACCTCATTTTTATCGCTCAATATACAAACAATATTTGATCAATAGTATAAACCATTAAACCATATAAAAGTCAAGAGTTTCTTATTGTACAAATAGTGCTTTCATAGCTGAGTAACTTTACAATGCTGTGAGGGTACCATCTGTATCTATGGATATATTGCTTGACAGTTTATTAAAACCAAGACATTATACCTTATACTTGGTTGATTGCATCAATACAAAGCAGTCTAAAAGGGGCAATGGATCCATAGGATCTCTGATTATTGTGAGGGATTTTAAAAAAATCACTCAACATTAGCCTTGTTTTATACTCTCAGTGTAATCAAGTTATACATCCCATTAATTTCAAGGGGAACGATATTAAGAATGTGGGATTAAAAAAAGCAACCAAGATATGTGAGCCAAGCCTCCTACCATTGTAGAGAACTACTTCACTTACTCCCTTTCATTAAATATGAGGACAACATTGATGGCAGTTGCAAATGGACATTTTTCAGCTAGGTTGTGAAAGGTAAGGAGAAGGGCCTGGATAAATTCCAGCGTGGCTGGAAACAATGTACCGTATTTGCTACATAGGAACAAACCCTCCAACTACTCTGTTGTTAGCTGCAGGTTTGATTTCTGGTTTTCACCTTATCAATCAGAAAAATCTATTACTTTAAGGAGAGAGGTCCAGAGAGATCAGAAAGCCCTCATTGTTGTGGCTCCAGACAGCCCCACCTGTACTGTGTAAGAGGACAAATTTCACGTTGGTGGACTACCAGCCCTGAATATTGGCTGCAGGCATTTTGCCTGCTGACTTCAGTGGTGCAAAAAGTGGCTCGTCTTTTGGCAGCTAGGGCTCCAGTTATCGTTTTTTTCCTTGAGAAACCCTTCGTTTGGATGCTACTGAGGGTTTGCTTCACTGCTGTGGTACAGCCTACTATTGCTGCACTCTTCTCTCCTCATGCCAATGACGGAGGAGTTGCGTGCAGTACTTCTGACTGACCTGCAATTCTCAGTCCATGCAGCCACAAAAACACAGGTGATCTGCTAAAACACATAATGTCAAACAGACGAGGATGCATGGTAGAAAGTAAGGCACCATGATTTCAACTCCCCCACATAATTAAAGTAATACATAACTAAAAGTGTTATTGGTTTAAAGACTCACTGTCTGCCTACACACTTCCTCATAGAAAAGGCAGTTATCTCATCATGTCTCATCTTCACATCACTGTATTTTTTCCTGATACTGAGCCAAAACATCATGTATTTGTTTCTTTTTTTTTCTTGACAGTGTCCCTGTTCAGCTATTGCATTGAATATAAAAATGAACTAAAATGGAGTAGAGGTTGTAGGTCTGGCCCTAGAGCGAAACCTGGTCCTCGTATTTTGTTTGGAATTCTATGGACAGGCCTCATCCTCCTATCATGCCCTCCTGGCTCAGTGGAGGTCTGCCCAGCCCCAGTGAAGAGTGGAGATCTGTAGCTTTTCCCTGTAATAAGAAGCTGTGAAAGTGGTGATCAATACCCTAATTCCTTTAAAGCAAGAAAACAAGACGTTACATCTTTGGTCCTAATGCAGCCCATTTAACAAGCTACTTGAAGGTGTCATGTTTTTCTTTTGTATAAACATTTTTTTTTACTTTTAAAAATTATTTTAAAAAGGCTCCTTACAAGTTGTACATCAGAATAAAGAGAGAACACTTACAAAAAGAAAGCTAGAAAATGGGATCTCAATGTAAAAATTTGAACCAGTGGTGATAAAACATTACAAAGCATCCTTGCTAACTGTAATACACAGGGCTTGACATTTCATGAGTACATAATTTATATCAGGAAGGAGGACACAGGTACATTAGGTGGCCAAGAAGGCCAATGACATCTTGGCTTGGATCAGAAATGGTGTGACCAGCAGGTCCAGGGAGGTTATTCTCCCTATGTACTTGGCACTGGTGAGACCACTCCTTGGATCCTGTGTTCAGTTCTGGGCTCCTCAACACAAGAAGGATGTTGAGGCTCTGGAGCAGAGAAGAGCAATGAAGCTGGTGAGGGGGCTGGAGAACAGGCCTTATGAGGAGCGGCTGAGAGAGCTGGGGTTGTTTAGCCTGGAGGAGGCTGAGAGGAGACCTTATTGCTGTGTATAGCTACCTGAAGGGAGGTTGTAGAGAGGAGGGAGCTGGCCTCTTCTCCCAAGTGACAGGGGACAGGATGAGAGCGAATGGCCTCAAGCTCTGCCAGGGGAGATTTAGGCTGGACATTAGGAAAAACTTTTTCACAGAAAGGGTCATTGGGCACTGGAACAGGCTGCCCAGAGAGGTGGTTGATTCACCTTCCCTGGAGTGTTTAAGGGATGGGTGGATGAGGTGCTGAGGGGCATGGTTTAGTGATTGATAGGAATGTATGGACTCGATGATCCGGTGGGTCTTTTCCAACCTGGTGATTCTATGATTCTATGATTTTCATACTCTGTCCTGATTCAGGTATTTTCTCACAGAGAAACGTAAGGAGGAACAAAAGCCAGAGTACCACAACTGCTCATTTGGAGAGGCAGCAGTGGTCCTAAAAGATGATGATGGACTCTGAATCTGAAAAATGAATGCTTCTCTGGAAGTGCAAAGTTTCTCCTTGGCATCCTGGAGCACCCTCAAACAGACAAAGGACATCCTAGGCACTTCGTGATGCACATAAAACTGTTTGCGGTCATGTAACATTATTGTAGCCCTAGCTGTACATTCCAAAGAGGAGAAAAGATTCATCCTGTAGTACTTTGGTCTTTGAACAAGTAAACTCTGCAAAAGGCTTTGCTTCATGCCAGTAGCAGGGACAGGAGCCATGTCTATTCCCACATTTATCTGCAGGAACAGTCAGTGACCTTCATGATATCCCTGGATAAATATGGCAGCTGTCTCAGGTATGAATTGGCCAGCTGTGCCCCTCCACTGGTACATAAGCCCCTTCCTTTCAAATAAACCACAAGACCATACTTTTTTAATGCTGGGGCTTCATGTGGCAATCTGACAGTGATGCTGGTGGGGCAAGGCATTCCAGAAACCACCGAAACTCACTGCATTGTTGCTTGCCAGCTGGAAAGCACATCCCTAACCTCTTGAATGAATTCACCCAACAAGACTATGAAGAAAATTTTCCAGGCCAAGTCCTTTTGCAGCAGAACAACTCAAGGCCCAAATGAAGTCAAGTGTGCTGACACTGTACACAGATCACTGGAAAACATCAAAATAAGATGACGACTCTAGACATAACGTACATTTTCATATGCTTAACACTTACTAAAAGTCTTAAAAGTATAATTTCAAAAGCAGTTCCATATTAACTGTCGCTTTATGATTAAGACACTAAGCACTAACTTAAAAGTATTTCTATTTTGCCTTCCATGAGAAATGTAGCAAAAAGGGAAATGTTTATTTTCTCAGTTGGTTTATTAGCTTTTGAAAGTGGCTGTGGCCACTTTTCAATTCCCTATTCAATTGCATTTTAAAAATTGGCACTTTCTGCCCATGCTGCCTGAGAAGCAATGGCAGAACTTCTAAGTTATTTCTGGATGCTGATTCACACAAGCTCTCAAGATGTGGTGTATTTATTTTTTTCTAGTATTTGTGAAACCACAACTTTTATGTCTCCTTCAGTAGTCTAAAGTCCATCTGCAAGGTCCCACTACATCACCCCATCAGCAAGGTCCCACTGAAAGTTGCCTCACTGTGTCTGCCTTCCTGAGCACCTATGCTCTGCATGAGCAACCTTGCTGTTAAAAGGTCAGTGAGCTGCAGTGGGAAAACCAGACAATTTCAGCTGATTATTAATTCTTGTTTTCATCTCAGTAGAAATAAATAGGTACATTGCTAATAGCTGTTACCCTATGAGCATCACCCTGTGTAGGACCTGTGCCTCCAACAACAGTCACAGCTGCATGGTCCCACCCGCTCCCACTGCCACTGTTTCTGCCCCTGCAGGCATTGTCCATAGACTATAGTGCACTGCCCAGTTTTTATTATTTTTTGCTGGCTTTTGAATCATTACTGAGCTGCTGATTGAAAAATCATGGCTTACAGGATGGCTGTTTACAAGAACCACTTTACATTTTAGTTAATCCCACCAATATGGAATCTGGACAGCTGTATTGAGAATTTGTGGTCCTACATCCTACTTTTGTGGTCCCTTCCTACTTTTCTCATCAAAACCAATACATTCAAAAAGTGATAATCTTTCAAACTTACATTGCTTAATTTTCAGATTAATCTCTCTGTTTCCAGTAATGAGTTGCTATTGAATCCCTCCTAAATTGTTATTGGCAAGCATATTAACCTCTATTAGATAATTTTCATGCTACATAACACTGGTGATACATACTGCTATGACTTAGTGGCTTGTTTTAGCTAACAGATTAAAATAAAACATGAATTAATTCTTTCGTGCAATAGAGTTGGAAAGATTCTGCAGGAGAATGTGCACTATGTGATTTTCTAGTGTTCTGCTTGAAGATTTAGCAAGTTGAAAATCTGTGATTTCTGTTAAGACCTTTTTTTTGGTTTTACGTACATTGCTCCTGGGGCAGTGGGTGGAGAAAAGCAGCGCTGCTTGTGTGTACATGTTGCACGCTTGTGAGAGCAACACAACAAATCTGCCCTCAGGAATGCAAGGAGAAATCCGCCACTAATTGGACGTGGGAACTTGAATTTTGGTTAGTATTTTAAGTACTAGCCAGTAATAAGCAAAGTCAAACATTGCATTCTCCATACCACTGTGCCTGGGACTTGGTCATGGTGACACAGATGTACCGAACAGGATTTTGACTCAATGTCCTGGTCTACCCTACATCGCAGTGTGGCTGATGAACTATTGCATATACACAAGCTGCTAATGCATTTTACACCATTTTACAATTAGAAAGGGTCATTTCACATGACTTATTGAGGAACAAAGGAGAACAATCTGTAAAAATAATGTTCTGAAGACCTGCTTCTTGATCCTGGACTCCAGGTGCAATACTTAAATGGAAACACAAACTGAAATATTCAAAACACACTGGTCGCATAAATTTGACTTAATATAGACTGCATATCCTCTGCAACTCAGCTGCTTATGCTACCTCCAGCAAGTTCCCAACATTCAGCTAGTTAGGGCTCCTTGTACCAAAATCACCAAATGTGCATTTGCTTTCTGATCTAGTGGTTTGATTAAAATAGCACTGCCAAGCTGCTGGTGGGATGTGTCTAAATTACTCACTAAATTCACATTTTAGACATTTTACTCCTCCTATATTCATAAGAAAAGTTAATGACTGACGAATCTGAAGTTCTGTATCACAGGCCTCTGAAAAGAGTAGCTGCATTTCCTGCTGCAATTGATTTATATTAAGAAGCTAAAACTTTAGCCTTGCCTTGTCTGCCTATTCCACTCTGATAACAGAAGATGACGCTGGGTGTTTCAGAGAAGCAGTAAGGGCAAAATCTTTAACAGTATAAATAAGAAGAATAAAGGCATTTTGACAACCTGACAGCTGTATAAGGGACCAGAAAAAAAAAGTCTTGCATTTGACCATCAGAAAATAGACTAGCAAGCACTTCATAATCATGTACAGATGACTTTGAAGTGAGTTCCTCCTGTCAGTTTTTAGCAGTAGTGGTCAGTAGGTGATGTGTCGTGTCATTTTGCTCCTTGTTCTAGTTTTACCTGGAGTGATCCACTCCATACTGCTCCGGGCAGAATCTCCCATAAGTTCCCCAGATGCACATCTCCTCTTTGTGCCAAGAACCAGTAAATGGAGCCAATTTGTAAAAATCCGGTGGTTTGGAATAACTGTTTCTCTTCCAGGAGTTTTGGAAAAGTATTTAGTAACGTATTTTTTTTCCTGCTGGTGATCTGAGCACCACAAAACAGACCAGCAGTACAAGCATCTAATCTTGTAAAAGACCCACAAATTCTGTTAGAAACATTTATAAAAATACAGACTGTAAAAAGAAATTTGACTGTGCAATGTGTACAGTTCTCAAGTTCATCCCAGAGTGGCTTCTTGCCATACTACCATTTGAAAATGAAAGGAATGCATTTGTATTTCTTCTGTCCAGGAATATCCTGCTCTGTCCCAACATGTATCCAAGTGCAGGCTATGGGCCTCAGTTATTACGTGGAAGTGGGCAAGAAAAGACCCAAACTACCATCAGATAAGCTTGGCAGTTTCAGCCCCCGTGCTGAAAAGGAAAGATGTGCTTATTGATGCATTGCAGTCACTGTTCACTCCAAGCTAGAGTCCACGCTTGCAGCAGCCAGGTGGTTCACCAAGAATCTGGCTTGCCTCGCCGCAAGTAGAAATTCTCTATGGTCATGCTGAGGCTTCAATGTATTCACTTTTTGGTGCTGCTACCCTCAAGTATTCTGGGTTCTCTGCTGCGGGAACTTTCAAGAGACCGTTAGGTTTTGTTTCCTTCGGTAAGAAGTCCTGCTGGTAGTCAGGATTGTCCAGATTTATTTGGTGGTTGCCTGCTTGGATCCAGTATGGAGAGCTATCGAAGACTGTCTTAGCCAGTGGAGACTGGTTGGTGTTGAGATACTCGGGGTTGTCCACAGCTGTGCTGTGTGAATTCTGGTAGCTGGAGTCTGTAGGAACCTTTGAATTTGATGCGAGAGAGAAGTTGTTGTAGATTGGATTCTGGACTGCTGAGGCAGATGTTTTCTTCGGCACCAACTGGTTTACATACTCTGCAATAAAAAGAAAATAAAAAGGAGAAGGAATGAAAATGAAGATCTAACTAATACAGCCATTTGCTTCATTCAGAGTGTATTTTCAACCTAGCTGCCACTTGCTCTTCATGCACAGTATCTCAGTGAACTTCCTGGAGCAGCAGAGAGCCAAAGGCAGCGACTGCTGTGTCATGGCACCATATGCACTGCCCTGAAGTTCATCTTCAGGAATTTGGTTTGCAAAGCAGCAAAAAGATAGATTGCACCATGAAACAGTGAGGTAGCTACTGCTGATTTTACTGAAATGTGGGTCGCTATATCCCACATACTATTCTGAAATTGCAGTTTGGGAACTTAGCTGCCAGAAGCTGTTCCCCTATAAAAATTCTTTAGAGATGAGGAAAACACCTAGAAAATACAGGACTGGCAGTAACCGAAACTCCATGTTTCACTTCCCCCTTTTTAGCTGTAGCATATTCTTGGAAGGGTTCATGGGGAATTTTTTAAGGGCATAAAGCATTGTGACTGCACAATCCAGCAGCAGGTCCCTCAGTGCTCGCTGGCTCACTTCCTGACCACCTAAGCTGCAAGTCTATGTGAAACTGTGAGCTGCTTTCTGTGTATCAAAGCAGTGATGCTGCCAGAAAGCTGTTTATATTGCTAAAATGGCTTAAGGGGTGAAAGCTGTTTTTTAGAAGATATCTTCCCAAGTAGAAAGCTTTAAACATACAACCACACACACAAACTCCCTGGCCAGATGGCACACATGGCCAACACGAGGAACCTGGCTGGTGAAGGAATCGAAATGAGAAATGTCCAGAAGCAGCTAGAAAGTCTAGGAAAAGTATATGTGCACACTTTTCTGCTCCTGTTTACCAAACAAAAAAGACAGGAGGTATTTGGATTGTTGCCTTTCTACAAAAAAACCCCCCAAGAATAACAATTTTATTCACAACCAAATGGCTTGTAAATGAGTGGATGTGGGATGGAAACATGGAAGAGGTACTCACCTGGGGCCGGCAGGAAGCTGTCATCTATGCTGTCTTCCAAGAAAGCGCCTGTTGGGTCTGAGCTATACCTCTGGACAAAGCTATCCTCCCTCACAGGATGTCCCTGCTGGGTTGGAAGTAGAGAAAATCAATATTAAATCAATATTTAATACTTCTACTTTTGTAGAAGCTGACTAATACAGGAGAAATTGCTTCTTTTTCAAAGATCATCCCACTTACCCCATTCCTGTCAATGCAGGTTGTGGCAGAGCTGTTGCTATTTGCGCTCTTAAAAAGAAAAAGAAAATGCAGACATTATGAGAATCAGTTCACCCTAAAAATTGCTTGTCATGTTTCCACAGAGGAGAAGTTTCATACCAATGAACTCAAGAGAGGAGTGCGTGATGTTGAAGGGCTGTTGAAAAAGCCCTGGTGTGGCACAAGATACTCGTCTGCATCCACTATATCTTCCATGTCTTCCTCCTCCATCAGGGTGCGATAGAACTTGGAGTCTGTAGGGCTGGGGAGGTGCATCCTATCATCTCCCTGTGAAACAAATTGGCATGAGAGGACTGGCAGACTCCCTTCAAACCCTCATTATCCCCTTCTCTGATAGACTGAGTAATTTAGCAGGAGGCCTAAGATGGAAAATCTTGGTCTGTGTGCTTCACCAAATCTACTTGGAGTTTAGGGGAACTCAGGCTTGAAATCTCTGTCCATGCTGCTGTAGAACAGCTGTATTTTTAAGAAGATTAAGCTCTGTTCTCCTCTCAGGACTTCAGTACGGACTCTTATTGGTCCTAGACTGGGACCAGAACTAAGAAAATGGTGACTGGTCTTGAACTTCTGTTTGTGGTCCTAGCTGAATACCAGGTAGTTCTAGCTGAATTCCAGGCAGTTAATACCCAGAAAGCAATGATAAATTTGGCCTTAAATTATCCATATTATATTTTCATATGCATAACTAACCATTTTTTGCCTTATATTAAGATGTCTACCCATCAGACATCTTCCCAACATTTGGTTTAGTACCTGTATAACAAGATAGCGTGGAGGGTCACGAGCCATTTTAGAGAACTCTGCTATCAGTTCACGAAACTTGGGACGGCTGTCTGCATCGATCATCCAGCCTGGAAGGATGACAGGGAAAGCAATGCACAAATAAAGTTGTTACGGTGATCAAACACAGAGCTTAAAATAAAATGCAATAGCAAAAAGAGCAGTACCATGCATAGAACAATGAAATTACTTATTCATAAGAGACCACCAATAAAGAGTTCATTTGTTAACCACTGGTGTGAATGTCAGCATTTAAAATACGTATATTGGCAGTTTTGGGAAGAATGAAGAGGGTCATAAAACCCCATGCTGGAAAAGCTCCAGGCTGAGCCTGTCTCCCCTCTTGCTGGCCTATTTCCATGTGGGCAGGCAAGTCTCACCTTGAGTGATAATAATGCATTAGTCTTGAGGATAGCAAATGGCTGGCCAGCCTGGATTGGTCCAAATTAGGCTCCTCTGAAAAAGGTCTTGAAGGAGGGGAAGCAAGCTAACTTTAGTAGGTGCCTACAGAAGTATAGCGATTTGACCATCTACTCACTGCACTGCTTCATGAAATCCTGGGAAGCCTGAAGCAGAAGCTACCCTCTGTACAGATGTCTTCTAAAATTCAAAACATTCTCACTGGGGACAGTTTGAAAGATTAACTTATCAAAGCTGTATTTAATTAGTGAACAGACTTTATGTAAAAACAAGTCCTGCAGCTTACTACGGATCAATGCTAGAAGAGAGATTGAATATGGATACTGGGGGGTTTAAATGTGATATTACTGAGGATAAACACACATGAGCTGATGTAGAGGCTCCTGTATTTAAAATTAAAAATAATAAAGGTCAAACTTCATGTGTCTGGAGGAATTCGTAAGAAACAGACTATCCATAGCAATGGAGAAATGAGGGGATAATATCCATCTCAAATATGCATTAGACAGAATCTCATCATTGCCAGTGACTTTTCACCGTGCTAGAAATATAATCCCCTGCCAATTCAAGAAGAAATCTTTCTTGCTTTTAGACAGAGTGGAGCATTTGGGAGTTTGCTTCTGTTGCAGAAGTAGCATCTGCTGTTTCTGAATTCATCTGAATTGTGTATGTTTAAATACTGTTTCTTACATAAAAAAAAAATCTTGTGCAGTAACTTTGAACATTTCAGCTTATACTCTTTGCTTATAAAAGAGATTGCTGGGAATCCTGAATCCCTTTAGACGAGACGGCACAACTTCAATAGGGTCTGCACTGTATCCTGCAAACATGGATTGATCGGAACAGTGAAAGATATTCAGTTGAGTCCTGTGGCAGAAGGAAGGCTCAAATGCCAGTTCCTGACACTCTTGCATTTAAATTCAGTGTAACTATATGAAAGGGGATGGGGACACACAACTGGCTGTGTTTTAAAAGCAACAGGTACGTGATTAGGTGCCTGGAAAAACACCTCTTTTCTACATCTAGACTGGCCTTTTCCTTAAGGTAATGGGCTGAGGTGTCAGTAGAATTCAGCATCTCTGAGGATGAGTTTCTAGGACACTGCTTTTGGGTCGGGGCATCTCATATCTAGGCTAGGTGCTCACATCTGGATCTGGTTCCTGATTTTCTTGCTGAACACAGAATCAGGCTTACCCTGTATGGTGCCTGTGCCAACAAAGCTCTCCAGAATTCCCCAGAAGTGCCGCACTATGGGATGCTGATGGTAGCATAGCTCCTATTTCAAGAGCAGGTACAATTCCCTGTAGTGAGAAGGTCTTAAATGCCACCTAGTGGACTACTTATCAACATCCTAACAGTAGTAAGCAGGGATGTGGCAGTCACGGCCTAGAGATGTGTGGGAAACCAGGTAATAAGCTGACGTTTTAGCAGGAAAAGGCATTTGAGGCTCAGAAGCCTTTTGATGTGCCACAAAAATGGCTAATAAGTTCTTTAGAGACACTCAGCTCTTGTGCTACTTTACTGCCACAGTTATGTGCCCAAAAGGGCCCATGCAAAAATGAGGAAGAAATCAGATGAGGAACTCTGGATCCTCGCATGCAATTATAGTGACACCTGTGCTCCCAGGGCTCCTTTAGTAAAAGGAATGCATAATCCATGTGCATCATTGATGGGAGAGGCATATTTCTGAATTAAGGGGGATCCCAGAGGAGAAGACAGTGTTAATCTTATTTTATAGACATACAAAACCAGAGTATCAGGTAAAGTGGGTGGTGTTATGCAACTTTATACTGCCTGACAATATCACTTTAAAATAACTGACAATATCACTCGGTTGTGTGAATGGTGAGAAAAAATATTGACTGAATTAGGCTCCTAGGTAAAGATCAAGTTACATGAACACACCTTGGTGTTGGCACTCTTTTCACATAACCCTATTTCTGTGCGATCACCAAGAACATGGCATATACAAATGCAACATAAAGAAGGCAATTGTGCTACTAATTCAACTTAGGTGAGCTCCCAGAACCCCAAATGCAAACTCACATTTGACCATGATCATGTACACATCGATGGTACAGATGGGGGGCTGGGGTAAACGCTCGCCCTTCTCCAAGACAGAAGAGATCTCACTAGCAGGGATCCCATCGTATGGCTTGGACCCAAATGTCATCAGCTCCCAAACAGTCACACCTGCAGAGTGGGAAGAGAAGATTGTGAGAGAGGCTTTAAGGGGAGCTGGGTGTTTAGCCTGGGCGCAGAGAGGCAGTGAGCAGAGAAGGCTCTCCTGGATGCACAGCATACCTAGAGTCTCACTCAGAAAAAGCATTTTCTGTCATGATTTTGAAGAGAGATAGAATAATAAAACTGTTTGAAATCATCCTGTTTGCTGGTTTGGGGTTTTGCCTTGTTTTTTTTTCTGTTTTGTTTTGGTTTTAAATCTCAGTTAGTATCTCAATGTTGAACTTCCCACAAACTTCCCAGCCACAGAGAAATTCACATTACCACCTCCTAAATTCAACCCAGCAAGTGGTTTTAAATATGGAAGTTGTCATTTTGTTTGAAAACAATCTCTTTGGAGACAAACAAAAGCAGTTTTTCAAAACAGCTGCTTCAGTGTCGTTTGCTGACATACCACGTACACTTGTGATGCAGCTGTTTTGATTGTCTGGTATGGTAGCTTAGGATACAAAACAAGATTTTAGATGCCAAGATACATAAGTGGATTAAGAGGACCAGCGGCTGTACTTTTCCAAAAGGACACAGGATCTGACCATCTGCATTAAATATTTTCCAGGACTATAAAAGCCCATAGAGTAGATATTTTGCAATAAGTTGCTATGAGAAGTTTCCTTTCTGCTCCTCTTTCTTTGAACTATACCAAATATAAAATGAATTCTCCAAGGAGGTAGCCACTTTACTTCGCTTTTACCATCGTCCCTTAATACCAGGACAGCACAAACATTCTAGGCTACTGCAGAGTTACTCTGATTGACACTGACTGACAATGTGGCCAATGATTTTAAGTTCTCCCTCTAGTTACATGGCTTTATTGTCATCTCAGTTAAATTTCACATCGAGTTGCCGAAGAAAATTGTCAGCAGAACTTCAGCAAATGGAGCAGAGTCTCCTGCCTGCAGCCTCTGTCATGGGAGGGCTGATCATCTGAAAACATATTCTGCACAACATCTTATGCCTCACTAGCATGCAATTTCATGGGAATTTTACTTTGTGGAATAAGTGATTTGGGCCCTTTGTCTGTTTAATCTCTCAGTTTTCTCATAATAGGAAGAAAAATAGGCTCTGTAGAATCACTAGCAAATCCTGCAATTTTCCAACCCATTTGTAGCAATCATAACTGGTTTTAGACTCACCATAACTCCAGACATCACTTTGATGAGTGTAAATTCGGTGTAAAATTGATTCCAAGGCCATCCATTTAATAGGAACCTAGGAAAATTCACAAATAAGTGTCAAGATGCTGATGCAAAATTTATCTGCAGTATTTGCCACCAGGTGGTGTTTAAATCAATACTTTGGTTGTAGAAGGGATAAAACCAGACAACAAACAACACAAGTATCTGAGTGGTAGAGTAGGCAACTTTTGTGTCCCTTATTATTTCAATTGATTATGTCAAATCAGGGAATTTGTGAAATATTAGGCATATGCGAAATGTCTCTTAAAATCAGTTTCACGAGATTCTTAAAAATCAAATTACTATTTTTTAAACCTTCTGTCATAACAGGACACAAATCAATCTCTATCTGTATGGGAAAGACAAATCTACACTCATATGGTTTCCATTTATTGTCTCTGCAATATTTGCAAGCAGTTTCTCTTTAATTTCTCAGTGGGACACATTCCCTCCATCAGCACGTAGTACAACATGAAGGCGTGTTGAACCAAGTTTGACAGGTCTTTCTTCTGCTATAAATATACAGCATTCCCTTTCCCTTCATAAACTGCACATTGTTACTGGTGTTGGCTACGCTGATTATTTCAAACATGCTTTTATTTTTTTAAAATGTTTTTTTAATACACTACTTTTTTTCCCAGACATTCTGGGTGGGAATTTCAAAAGCATTTGCTGCTCTGCTACCTCCGCTCCCACTGCAGTCCCACTGGCCTGATGCTGCTTCAGCTGATTTCAGAGGACTCCCACAGGCTTCAAAGGCAGCACACTGAGACAGCAGCTGAGTGCTTTGAAAAACCCACTCTCTTTTTTTTTCTGATTATAAGGTTCGTGCACAAGCACAAACACTGCTGAATGTGCAGCGGTTCATTCTCCAGTGTGTTTTACCTTGCCTCCCTCCGCATGATACTCCTTCTCGTCAGCACCAAGCAGCTTTGCCAGCCCAAAGTCTGTGATTTTCACGTGTTGAGGCGTCTTAACAAGGACATTCCTAGCAGCAAGGTCACGGTGCACCAGTCGACGCTCCTCCAAGTAGTTCATACCCTGCAATATGACAGACCATGGGTAGGCATCACACGCATTGGGCTTGGATATGCAAACGAGATACCAGGTATCTTCGGCTGCTCTGTGTAACTGTATACACGCCACCATAAACACGTGGTAACCTATCCTCCTGTCAGAAAAAGGTTGGCTGTTTCAATTTTTGTGAAGCTTAATTCAGGGTGAGGACATGTGCTTGCACAGTTACAAGGAGAAGTAACTGTTGACCTCCAGGAACCTTTTTGCATGTCCATGTGCCAGCGGAGTCATGGAGAAGAAAGGGACAGTATCAGGTATAACATGGGATGTGGTTCCTTTGGGATTTAGTTCAAGAACTGTAAAATTGGGACAGGGCTTGCAAATAAGCACAGTGCAGAATTTAACTGTCAGCTTCCATACACACACAGGCCAATGCTACAGAGAGTACATAGACACTGATGGCCTGGAAGAAGAGTCCAAGCAAAGACAGATTAATTGTTCAGAGTTGCCAAAGCTGTGTCTTGCTACACTGCACTCTGCCTACTCATTGCTAACAATAAGGCATCCCACTGCAAAGGTGAGTAAAGGAAATAAAATAAACCATTTTATGGCTGAGTTCAGAGTTGCTATTTTTAAGTCCTCTTCCAAAAGGCAAGTTCTTTGAGTTTCATTGCCTCCCATGATTAGACTGGGTTCACCACAGTATATGTACTTTTTTGGTACAACTGAATCTCGAGGAAGGATACAACTAATTGTGCTGGTTTGACTCTTAAGGTATGAATCCAACAGCTGCATTTCTGACCACAGAGATTTTTCCCCTTTCCCTCAACTCCAATCTCTTCGTGCATGGAATCAAGAAGTTCATGTTTTCTAAGTTTCCTACAAGATCCTTTCTGAAAACCACAATTATTCCCAGTTGGTAGGTTTCTGTTGGTGGCAGCTTACATGCTTGTATTTTTATGGAGAATTAATAAAAACGTACTTCTAACCTACAAAGTTAACACTAAAATGATCATGTTGATATGATGACAGAGCAGTAGAGGGAATAATTCCCTTCCAGCCTCCACCCCCTTTCCCAAGCCCACTGCTAACCTAGACCACCATCGAATCCTCCACCCAAGTTCTCCAGCAGAACTTCACCCATGTGCCGCTAATGTCGCCAAAACAAGCCACCCAAACAAACTGGCACAATGCCACTACAAGAGTGCATTTAATTACAGAAACGCATCTTTATTGAACAGAGCTCTTCAAACAAAAATCTTGAGCTGCTGACACAAACCAGACTGTCTTAAAAAATAATAATCACATATCTAGCCCCAGTAGGACAAAAAAATTCCTGCTAAACAAGTCTTGCTGCAGAGAATTATTAAGATGCAGAGGTGCTGAAAGGCAGAATATCAGTTTCACACTATGCTGTTTAAGATGCTCACATCTAAAAGACTTGTGCACGTGCATAATGGTACTCTGAAGATATTGAACTCATCAAGAAAGTTCAGCAGATCTATAATTGTGTGCAGGCCCGAGATTTAATCCATTTTTCATCATTAAGTATGACAACAATGTGTTCAAAGAGTTGCTTCACAGTGTGCCTGCACATGGAGTGTCTATGCTCTGCCATAACATTTTGTCTGAAAGACAGGACTCCACAGCTCAGTAAAAGACAATGTTTGTAAAAGATGCAAAGAAAACTTAATTCAAAGCTGTGAAAACAGAAACAAAAAAAAACCTTCCCAGGGAACTTGCCTCCTACTGGTTAGTTACCAGATATAAATATATTTGTTTCAATTCTTTTCCCACTCCAAAAGCACATTGTTAAAAGAGTCAGAGAATGTCCAAAATTCTGGCAAGACTTTATCAGAGTAGTAACATCACATATATTGGTGAGAAAAAGCTTTACACAAGATTTACAAGCATTTTGAGGAAAACTTCAGTGAGAAGCAACATAAAAGAGTATGCTGAAGGTCAGGCATCACTGGAGAGCATAGAGGTTGCTATGGGCAAATGTTGAACTGGTGTGAAAAAAATCAAACAGAAGCTAACAATTGTGAATGGCAACCTTTGAGGCAAGCGATGCCCTGAGGATAAATTCAAAGACTGATTTTGCCACCATAAAATTTAACAAGGAGGAGTAGGAGGAAAACGTGGCTTCCAGTTCATCCTGCAAAGGGACTGAAACCGGGACAGGGCAGTAATTGATTTTAAAGAAGAGAGCAAAAGAGTCAGAAAAAGGCAGTTCACATCCCAGGTGGAACCATAAATTAAAACTCACTTGCTCTAAAAACGTACACATAGCAATATGAAAAATGTGCTGTGTATACTTTTGGTGGATACATTTCTGAGGTCCTCAGTGTGTTTCCTGAAAGCAAACCATGGCCAGGTGAGCCTAGGTTATATACAACGCCTTGAGGGACCGATAAGGCTGTAAGTGTGTGGTTAGCTTGCAGACTGTTACTCCTGCAATTACCAGCATCGAAAAGCCAGTCTTAGCGGATACTGCCATCCCATACAACAAATCTCCAACAAATTGCAGCTATTTTTTGCTTGTTCTGCTCCATTTTTCTGTTCTTGCAAATTACTAACCACCTTCCAAACATGGTGTATTGCTGCTAAAGGCTAGATACTGTACTTTAGTTGCTGCTCTTCCCTTTGGCAAACAGTGCCAGGTATCATAATGAGTCTTTTATTTGGCACTATGGCTACTGCAGACACTGACTCAGTGCATATAAATTACAGAACAGCCCTGGGGTGCCTGAATGTCTTTTGGTCACAGACAGCTTGCGCTAGAACAGACCTGGTATTTATTAACCAGTAGTTTTGATGCCCAGGTCTCAGAGATTTCAGAATGACCCTAAAAAGTGAGGGTCATTCTCCAAATCACGCAAGGACAACATCACCGTTTGCCCCATGGCAGAGCCCAAAGAAATCCATTGATGGAAGCAGCACTTTGGTACAGCAGTTGTCAAACTCTGCTCCCTTCCGTGCTGCAAATTTGTTGCATCATGTTGTTGTTTCATTAGAGCTAGGTTGGTTTGGACATAAATGCCTTAGTAATAACATTACGTTATCCAGGAGCATTTTGAAGAATAGTTAAGATTTGCACATGTTTAAGACAAAGTAACTGCTTAATGTCACGTATAAGGTATCTAGCAATTATGTGGTGAAATACAAAGACTTACAGAAACAAGTAAGTAGACAAATACGTTACATACTGTCAGATCTCCTTATTAGAGACTGAGTTTTAGCTGATCTGGTGGCCTGCTTACCTTTGCAATCTGTACACACCAGTTGAGAAGATATTGGGAGCCTATATTGTCCTTGTGCTCGCGGATGTAATCAAGGAGGCAGCCGTAAGGCATCAGCTGTGTGATGAGCTGAACAGTAGAAGTGAGGCAGATACCCAACAAGCGGCACACATGAGGATTGTCAACACTAGCCATCACGTAAGCTTCCTGAAAAGGAAAAAAACAAAGTTCAACACTTTCTTTGGCATGACAGAAGTGTTTTGAGGCAGTTTAAAATAAATTTGTCATTCAAGAGGTTGCTAAAATACTGTAGGCAAACCCTGTGTCTCATATCACATACAAAATGCTTGTATTTCCCACTCTGTGGACCAATGTTTTTCTACTCAGTGGAAGGTCCACTGTTGAGATGCCACAGAAGAGCTAGTCTCCCACTACTGGTACTCCAAGAAAACACTGGGCATAAAAACCTAGGGACAAAACTTACAGACCTAGGAGGCATTAATACATAGAATATCATCTAGAAGCAGATGAGATTTCATTCTGAGCAACTAAATGCAAGGCCAATGCACCTTGTGAACAATGTGTCATATGGCTTTTTTCCTCCACAAATCTTTTCACAAAACTGACTGGAAATTAGTACTTTTGAGACTTCTGCATCTCTGTCAAGACTGATAGAAACCCAGAAAGTGAAAAGTTGTGATCTAGGATCGGACTGACAATTTGACTTTTTAAGAAACAAGTCTTTTTTGACAGTATTGTTCTTCAGTCCATGTCAAATCAAATAGGTTAATAATTAGTCCACATCTTCAGAAACCTGAATACGTGTCTTACTTTAAGCAACACTAGTGAAAATATAGTCCCCAACTGGAAAAGCTGTTTCAGACGCATATAGCAATATAAATACTATACCAGGAAGGTACTTATAACATGAGAACTCAAGCATAATAAACCCTTTGGTCAACTGGAATTTTGGGGTTGACTTCAATAAATAGGTGAAAAACTCTTCTTGCAAGCCTGGGCTCACCCTGTGTAGCTTTGGGTATCCATCCAAGGTAACTCCTCTTCCTTTGCTCTTGAGAGGCCCCTTCAGAGACTGCTGCAGTATGTTCCAGACAGTGAATAGATCCTCTAACATGGCAACAGGGTAAACACTCCCCCCCAATTTCATGGGTTTTGAATGCAAAAACCACTTGAGGATTTAAATTTGAGATCTATATTTATACTGACATCCACAGTCAAATGCCAGCTCAAAAGCCCTTCCAACAGGGGGGGAAAAACTAGACCTGAAGTTTTTTATAAAATTAACTATTTGTGTGTTTTATGATATTTCACTTCTAGACATTTTTAAAGCCATATGATTGAAAACCAGCATAACGAGAAATAAATGGGAAATTTTCCATGCAGTGAGCTTTCAGGTCAACTTCTTAACTCAGCATCTGAAGTGACAGCACTTAATAATCCCTAGCAATTCAACATTAAGCCTGCAGCCCCCCAAAGCCTAACATAATAGGCAGGCCACTGTTGTGGCAAGGAAAGGAACCAATCTGGACTTTTTAAGAGATTACAAAATGACATACCATAGCACTTTACTCATCTTTTAATAAACTTTCTACAGATGTCACATAGCTGTGTAGCGGGTAAGAACTATTATCAAAGTTATTAAAGCAATGACGTTCAAGAAATAAGCAGCCCCAATTCTTAAGCAATACTTTCTGGCCTTGGTGCTGTTGTTTGACATGCCAGCCTAAGCTAAATGTGATATAATGCAGTTTCCTCTGAGGTGTCAATTCTGCATTTACTATCTGTTTTTTGGAGCCTGTGGCATGAAAGTGGCCCCAAGGCAACCAGGTTAAAGATCACCTCTGGCAAAACTGGGTAAATGCTCCTCAGCCTACTGCAGAATGTGAACAGGGCATTGAAAACCAACCCTCTGTCACAAATAGCACTGCTTCCATGAGCTACCTCACAGGATCACAGAATATCCAGGTTGGAAGAGACCCACTGGATCATCAAGTCCAACCATTCCTATCAAACACTAAACCATGCCCCTCAGCACCTCGTCCACCCGTGCCTTAAACACCTCCAGGGAAGGTGAATCAACCACCTCCCTGGGCAGCCTGTTCCAGTGCCCAAAGACCCTTTCTGTGAAAAATTTTTTCCTAATGTCCAGCCTAAATCTCCTCGAGGAAAGATAAAGCAAGAATACAATCTGCTATTCAATTACTTAGATATTGGCGGTAGTGATTTTTACAGAAACTTGTGAATCCACTATACGATGCTCAGACTGAAACATGCTCATCTCCCTAGGCTTCCAAACTGAGCTGTTATGCTGATGAAGGGCCTCTGTTCCTTGTCTAGCTTCCTGTTACGATTCAGATCCACATTGTATTCATTTCAGTGGGAGGAGGGGGGAAATCTGCAGTCAGAGCTGTTCTCATTGTCCATCTGCCATGCAGCCCCTGCAGGGCTGACCTGGGGGGCTGAGAACTGCTATGCTGAAAGAGCAGGGTAGGCATACAGGCCACACAGCTTTCAGAGAGCATCCAGGCTTTGACACTGCCTGCTATGTTTGATACAGCAAAGGAAAACAGGCCACTGCCTCCTTGCAGGCAGCAGAAGGGACCTATTGCATGGTCATGGGTCTCTCTAAGGAGCCTAGGACATTAAAGTAGGCCTTTGTTTCAACTGTTTATCTTGGAAATATCTGCAGTACACTCTGACCTACTCCAAGCATGTTTGGTATTCAATGACAATCTTCTGAATTAGCCCTATCCTAATAAAGCCAGCGAAAGCTTGCCTGGATTACATGAGCTAAAGCTGTGATGCTTGTTCTATACCTAGCGTGTTTCTGTAAGACAAATCATCTTTAATTGGACAACATTATCTCTGAGGTTTCATTGACCTTGAAAAATTGGCTGTGTAGCAAAAATCTGTTTTGAGAGGAACTTTTGGAGTGATCACTCCAACTTCTTTCACTGGTTTTGCATTTTAAAAATTTTCCTCTGAAATATAAAATTAATTCCATCAGCCAAATCAACAAAAAATGAATAAGACTGAAAAAAGCTAAAAGCTTTTACTTAAGCATCCTAATACAATGGAGAAGAAAAGATAATGTGGGGATATGATACAGAAACTTCTTTGAAAAGAGAAAGTACTTTGATATCACTGAAGACTGAACAGTCCCTGCATCTACTGCTCTGTAGTGTGAATATCTTGACCTGCTGAAGGCAGGATGCAGTATTGTAGGTTTATTCATTAACCCTTCTTTCAGTATATAGCATTTAATGCCGTTAAGTCCAAAGCATCCTTGTGAAGACTATGTTATGCTTCTTATCACTGTCAAAAGAGAAACGAGAGGCAGAGCTCAGGGCAGGCAGCTGAGCAGCATCTTTGCCAGCTCCTCTGTGCAGGGAACACCAGTGAAGGGAGGGACTGCTCCCTGCTTGCTTGCAGGCAAGGGGCAGAGACCAGGACCACACTCATCAGGGACTTGGGGAAGGGCTGAGATTGGCCTGGAGTCTAACTAAACTAAAATCAGGATGGATATTGCTTCATGTACAGATTCTGAGATGGACCGTCTGTTCTTTTGCATTGCTGCAATACAGGTGTCATATCATATGGTGCACAACACATGATCTGTTGAAGTAACATATTGGAATAATACTGTTTAATCAGGGTAACTGGAAAAATCCAGCATGCTTTATTATTAGCAGTAGCACACGTAGGTTTGTCCACAGCCATTCATCCTGGCAGTTCCCACTGAGACCTGGCCTTTTATTATGATCTTTGCTAGCTTGAACCATTTGAGATGAGCCTTCCTATTTGAGGTGTCATTTGCTGACCAAAGTTGGATATTTTTTTCAATATAAATTTCCTGTTAAAGGTTCAGTTCCTACCAAAATAAAAAAAAAAAAATCCAGTTTTCTCCATGGCTGAAGGACCATGCAAACAGGCTGTCCCATGGTTGGACTCGATGATCCAGTGGGTCTCTTCCAACCTGGTTATTCTATGATTCTATGATTCTATGCTTCTATGCTGCGGACCTACACTTTACAGGTTGATTCAGGATGTAGCAGGGATGTGCACCCTATCCCTGTAAACGAGCACTTGATAGATGAGACCCTGCCGAATCCAGGCTTCCAACCCATGCTTTTTAGATGGGATCCTAAAACAGTATCCCATAGCCTTTTTCTGTTTTTTGAAGTAATAAGCTGCAGAATCATAGAACAGAATCACAGAATCATTTATGCTGGAAAAGACCTTTAAGAGCACCAAGTTCAACTGTAAATCTAACACTGAAAAATTCACCACTAAGCACCACATTTACATGTCTTTTAAATACCTCCAGGAATGGTGACTCAATCACTTCCCTGGGCAGCCTGTTCCAATGTTTGATAATCCTTTCAGTAAAATAATTTTTCCTAGTATCCAATCTAAACCTCCCCTGGTGCAACTTGAAGCCAATTCCTCTTGTCCTGTCATTTGTCACTTGGCATTACAGCCGGAAACCGCCTTGCTACAATCTCCTTTCAGGTGGTTGTAGAGAGTGATAAGGTCTCCCCTCAGCCTCCTCCAGACTAAACAATCTCAGTTCCCTCAGCTGCTCCTCGTAAAACTTGTTCTCCAGCCCCTTCACCAGCTTTGTTGCCCTTCTCTGGACTCGCTCCAGCACCTCAATGTCTTCCTTGTAGTGAGGGGCCCAAAACTGAACATAATATTCTATATTCAAGCAAGAGAATAAAATTCCCATGTCCATTTTGGGAAGCAAGGTAATATCTTGCTCTTCATGGCAGAGAAATCAGACACCTGGGATATTCTTTCTTTTGCATTTACAGATAATTTAATCCTATGTAACCAAGTAACTAGCTTATGACAATCTGAAATGTCAGGATTCAAAAATCTTCAGATGTGTTGTTATTGGTTGCATTTCTACTGCCATAATGACAATGAATGACAGAGTTTAAGGCTTAAAATATCAGAATAAAGAAAACAGAATCAGTGGTAAATGTATGGTTCTGACCTCTGATTAGGTTGCTACCCCACAAGCATAACATCAGTATTTGTATTGCAAGTAAGAGACTGATAGAAGACTCAAAACCACTTCACAGGTTGGGCTGCAAAGCCCAGTACTTCTAGAGGAAGAATACAGCTTAGGGTGCAAAATATTTCTTCCCACTCAAAATCCTGAAATCCCTTTAGTTTTTACAAAGGAAAATCCACAAACCACTAACAGATTGACAAAACAAACACAAAAACTTACATCAAGTATTTCCTTGTTGGCTTTTGGTGATGTAGCCTCTCTCAACTCTTTAATAGCAACAGGAATTTTAACCTTCTCCCCTTCTGGGATCCAAAGTCCCTACCAAAAAGAAGTTCAAAGAGTTATTCAGGCTAATGTCTAACAGGTTACTTCTCACAAATACATATACATTTTATGCCTCTTGAGTAGACTTAAATATTCAAAGCAATGGGAAGACATGGCAGATAATATGCAAAAAACACATCTTGTGGGCATTAACAAAACTGTGCTAATAGAATGAGTGGTATGGCTCTTTCAATTACCTTTACTGTATTTTTTTGAAAAATGTTCATTACTGTCCCTGTGTAAATAGTCCAAGAGATGCATAAACAGCAACTTTTGTGGATGTAAATCTAATGAATTAATGCATCACAGCATCTGCGTGTGCAAACCCTTGCCACTTCCCATTTATAAATCATGGGATGAAAAGAATTAGCATTTTTTCATGAAAACAAGATGGCATCTATGCCACACAAATAATTCAGTCCTCAGCATATGCAGTGTCAGGCAGGTTTATGTCTGATTGGTTTAGCGCTCTACATTTACAGTGTCAGGAGACCACTCATGTAGTGAGTGAACAGTGTGGCACTGTGAGGAAACTGCTCAAGTACCCAGCAATGTAGGTGCACATTTTCACAGGTCAATGGGATTTGTGCCCCTAAAGTTCCTAGTCACAGCTGGAAGCCTGCTTCATAATACAGAGCTTTATGAAGAGATATGTGAATCTACAGTTCATATTTCTGTACCTCAGGCAAAGCCTGAAGCACTTATCCTGAATAAAAGAAGGAGCATAGAAAAGTAGAACTTGGTGAAGAAGAAAAACAGAGGATGAACAAACACCAAGAGAATGGAGCTACACAACTGAAGGTGTGTAGATCCACACATTGGAGTGAATTCTACTGAAACAGTGACCAACGATTATAAAAACAAGACCACAGATCACATAGAGAAATGGCTTAATCACCAAGATGATCAAAGTGCATTTCTTTTTTTCCCTAATATTCACAACAGGGTGTATTTGGCTGTGGTAGCTTTTGAGATCTTCTTCCTCCAGGTTCAGCACCAGGTTTGACAACATCATATGTAAAACTTCTCATGTTACTCAATTAATAACTCAGCTAATGATGGTTGAATTATCTCTTTACCATTCCACATATACATGCTATGAAACCTAGTTTAAAAAAAATCTACATGGTTATTTTTGATCTACAAAATCTACTGCTCCCAGTTCATGCTTTGTCTGGGTGGTTTCTGCATGAGGGAGCAAGATGAAAAGAGGAAGAAAACAAGGTGATCTTACCTTATAAACAGTACCGAAAGCTCCAGAGCCTAAAACCTTGACCTTTTTAAATTCTGTTTCCTTTAAAATTCTCAGATGAGCCTGGTTCGGTGCCTCCCCACTCGGTGTCAGTGGTTCAACAAGCTGGCATAGAGAGAAGATGTTAGAAGGATACACAGTCTAGGAGGACAGCAAGCAGCATGCTTTGGGGAAGCAAATAAATCCTTCCTTTAAAATAATGAAGATTTTATTCCACGTGAAATTTATGGGAGGACAGTTCAACTCTGGACAGCTCAACTCTGATTTACAGTAATAAATTTCTAACATTGCTCCAATTTTCAGAGGTAAAATCAATCACAGAGTGGTGAGTGCCATTTTGAAGGAGAATGAAGGAATACTACTATGCAAATGAAGGCTTTGACTTCAAAGCCTTAAAAGACATGGCATGAAGAACAACGAAATTACCATAGATTATTTTTTTGAACTTGAGAATAAATTATACATGCTTTAAATAATGGGCAAGAATCAGCTGCAACCTTTCAGGTCTGCTCTTGTTTGACTGGATGAAAGTCCCGTGGTACCAGCAGCTCCCCCAGATTGCACCAATTGAAACTCCGAGAGTGATCCTTTTCTCAATAAAAGGGAATGTTTAACAGACTACCAATGTTTTCAAAATTTGATCTAAGACTTATTGCAAACAGCAGTAAAGGCCTCCAGACAGCAATATTTAACACTTTTTTGATGCATAAGTCAGCTTTTTCCCTTAGTGATTTTTCTCTCTCCTTTCCTTTGAATAAAACTGTATTTAGCTAGATGAAATCTGATTTTCACAGACCAGAAACCTTTATGTTCTGATGAAATAGCCTCATTTGGAGAGGTCCAGAGGGTACAATGTGAGCTGAGCTCACAACTGAATTCTACTACCGCAATTGTATACAAAACACTTAGTACATTCAAAATCAGGACAGTTTTTTTAAGGAGTTTAGCAGCTGACTCTGCAAGGCCAGCAATCACAGAACGAAGCTGCAAGTGGGCTTTCAGCAGAATGCTGAATACAATTTGCTAATTATTTACTTGATTGGACTAGAAAGGGAAGGGGGCTAATCATAAAAGAGTGGCTTTAATCCAGAATAATGAATTTTGCTATTTCATACGTGAGGTACCCAGAGAGAGATGCTATAACACACACAAAACCACGCAGAAACCAAAAAGCAGTGTAGAAAGCTTGCTCCTGCCAAACAGGGTGAACCATTCACTTTGATGGCATTGTGGTTTTTTTCTGCTAAAAACAAACAAAAGACAAGACGCAAACACTCCTCAATTCCTTTCCCTCCTCTCCTTTCTCTCATTTTTTTTTCCCTTGGGATCAGACATATGTCATATGAAAGCAGTAAAATGTTCAAAAGCACCCAAATTGCCACAGTTGCCCCAGGGCTTGTCTAGAGGGAGAAACAATTTGAGGTTGAGGGTCTACACAGCACGGTCATATGAATCAGCAAGCATATTGCACCTCACCCTGAAGGTACAGTTTCTTCTGAGTACGCAATCTCAATGATTTTCATTGAGATTTAGCCATCTAAATCCCCTAAAACCTTTGAAAATTATATCCAGAGGGATAAGAAGTGAGATTAAGTGAGAAGGTGTTAGATGCACACCACCTCTTTTCCGACTAGCACAGCAGATGCCGTGCTGGCCAACCCCAGGGCCTGTTGGGTTAGAACACACTGCTTTAATTCTCTGGCAGGAGGAGGCTGGCATCCATTTCCTCCAATAAAACAGGCAGTGCTGCAGCTGTGCTGGTGGCACTCACCTCCCTCTCCTGCAGCAGCCGGCGCAGGGTCCGCTTTCTGACGATGTGGCGTCTCCGCAAATAAAGGCCAATGCCCAAGCTGACCACCACCAGGCACAGGAGACCACCAACAACGCCAGCTGCGATAGATGGGATTTTGGAACTGCAAGACAGGAGGGA
Source organism: Clamator glandarius (assembly GCA_033459285.1). Classification (NCBI taxonomy): domain Eukaryota; kingdom Metazoa; phylum Chordata; class Aves; order Cuculiformes; family Cuculidae; genus Clamator; species Clamator glandarius. The sequence continues at coordinate 6,274,030 of JAUNZM010000329.1, read as the reverse complement.
ATGCAGAAAGAGAAAAAAATGCTTGTGCGTAAGATTTAGAAAATAAACCGTACAGAGATGGCACAAAGCCTTAGGTTTTATCAAACACATGCTCTGAACATCCATTTAAGCCTATCTGATATATCAGGTATCCTGGGCATTTGTATTTCTAAGTTCCTCACACAGTGGTTGTATTTATTGGTTTTATTCTTCAAGAAAAAGTGAAAGATCAATAGAACTGAGCTAGTATCACACCATCTTGACTTTTATTATGCTTGGCAGGGAAGATTTCTGCTCTACTGTTCAGTCATCTCCTCCTCCTTCTCCCAATTGTATCTGCAGCTACCATTTTTGTGCCATTTGCTTTGCTAGGTTTCTACTTTTGCCTCATATTTGCAAAGCCTCCTTTAACAAATCAAAGCACTTTTATTTCTCTTTTGAAGATGCTCCTGTGGAATGCGGTAGGAACTGAGCCTTGCAGAGATATGGGGCTGTTCACATACAGTGGTGATTTTAACACTGCAAAGCAAGAGGGAAAAGAAAAGGCGCTCTACGCAGACAAGGTACTGACAACTTTGCTTTCTTTTCAAAGTATAGTGGAAGTTACATTGACAATCTGTATAGGGAGGCAGATTGAGAGGAGATTGAAAATGTTCTCTTGCATCCCATTCCTCACTATGAACTTTTATTTCCAGTGCTCAGTAATGACTGCAGTGTAAACTGCTCAAGGTCTTAATTTTTCTCTAAAACCTGGAAGTGCAGTAACTGGCCCTCATGGCTTAAGCAAGGGGATTTCTCCTCCCTCTGACAAACCTGGGGCACATCAGCATCAAATCTTTGATGCAGACATGGGCAGTGTGCATATGATCAGATATATGAAGCACATGAAGAGGAAGTGATTTCAAAATGGCATATGCAGCTGTGATACTAGCAGGGAAACTGCCATCTCACCATTGGTGGGGTGGGCACGCTGTAAGGGCCATAATGTATTTCAAATCATTAGCCCTCCTACCCACGTACAAAATGTCTGAGGCCAGGTATTCTGTGAATCATCCACATTGTACATACACATTGCTGCCTGTTTATTAGAGCCTGGGTCACTTAAAATTTAAGCTGAAAAGGAAAACCTGTTTTCCAAAGTTGTTTTTTGGTCTATACTTAGAGATCCATCACAGCTCCTTCTAAATTGCCCCAGGGATTACTATCAAATAGAGTCACTTTTTAACAGTACTTCTCAGCTGAATTTGTCTTGACATAGCATGACTTTGTGGCCAGAAACCAAATCCCTCTCTCTTAGTCAGAAAAGCCTGTTTGCTTGTTGAGGACTTTGAGCCAGTCATGAGGCCAAACGGTGCATGGTAAGACCTAGTGCAAAGAATGAATGCCCATCTGTGCTCAAAGTGGTTGGAATTGTACATATCATAGGGCTGGAAAACACCCCCTGGGTCTCTGAGACTAATCTCCTGTAATGCAGGTAACCATATCAATCCTAAACATTATCTTTCTCTCTGCCACTAGCCCTTAATCCTTTTTTTCCCATCTTTTCCCTTTGTTCCTCAGTAACGGACCCCAGGTCTCAACTTAATAAACAAACTAAGCATAACAAGGTTTTGGAGTCTTGCCTCAGTAGAACTATTTCTCAGTTCTTTTAATGATTTTTATAGGTCAGAGGCCAGTCTAATCTGTTACTTCCCTGTACAAAGCTGAAGAATTAACTTTAGTCTCAGCCTTGTAGAGTCCAGCATGGAAATGTAAACAAGCATGCATTCTTTCCAGCTCTCTCGTTAATTGTAGCAGAGTATATACTCACCCATTTGGACAGCCTTCAAGACCTGGCCCTTTGCACCTGTGAAAACAAATGAATGTTACAAATGCATTAACTCTGGCACAAATACTTCTGTAATTCCAACTAAGAGAAGTGCTACTGACTGAAAAGTTTGTGTTTCAGAACAGTCCCAATATTAACATAGGAATTTATAGTGGTCATACACTCTATTAAATATCAGTCAATTGCCTTGCTCCAAAATCTTTAATCTAGAGGCATAGTTCTGTTGCATACTCAGTTTACAGAATATTTTAAAACAACATTCTATCATCTGGTAGAATGAGGGGAGGACATCAAATAGACTTGGATTCCGTGGTTCTGTGTGTACATCTGTGACAGCATGGAAACTCAGGGCTGACTGTGGAGGAGGACAAATGTAGCTTCTCCCCTACACAGGGGCAAAAAGCCACATGGAAATATGTCACTGCAGACCTTCCTGCATAATCCTTGTTTCCTGATAAGTAAAAGATGCCAATTCCCAGACTTCCTATTGCAATGGAAAACTTGGGTAGCAGATACACACTCCCATCAGAAAATACGATTTGACAGCACTCTCTTTGGCCATAGTCTGTTGGTACTTGTCCATGAAACTTTTCTTTCAGAATTTAAGGTCTTACATTACTGGTAATGTAAATAAGTAGGACAGTTATCCAAACAGCCAGAAACTATACTAGCAAGCCATTCACCCATTTGAGTTTAGAATTCTAAAAATCCATTTTGGTAGCCCAATGAAAAAAACCAGCACGGATGAAAACATAGTGACTGCATTCGCCTGATAGTGTAACAGGCATAAGAGGCAACTGGCGTTACCTAAGTGCTGCTAGGCTACAAGATGTATGCTCTTCATGGGAATTGTGGTCTTTGTGGTGTCTACCGAGGAAGGAGAGCATTACAAAGAGGGTTACATCACCTCTGAAAAACAGAGCACAGCAAGGAGAGAAGTCCGGTTTGTGGTATCCGCTCCCTGCGCTGACTTAAAGAAAATGGATCATCCCAAAACAGCTCCAGAGGAGGTCAAGTAGGGGGTAAGGAGTGAGCTCGTGCCAGGAAAATTGCTCTGCATTCTCTCTCACTGAGAGGAGGTACCAGAAAAAATTCAAAACTGCAGGTAGAGTTGGAGATCTTATCTCACAACTTGATCTATGTCAGGGGGATGAAGAGGTGAAGTAACTATTTGTTTTACTGCGTTTTTGTTTGTTTGTTTGTTTTCATTACTCTCATGTTCCCTTGTGTATTTGTCATGCTTCTGGGCCAACACAGTGCTCAAAGATCCAGCATCTGGAAAGTCGTGTGAGTTCACTGGACTCCCAAGCAAGAATGTGCATCCCGGTGTCCTGGACATGGTTCCCGGATCCCAGGTGTTCAGCTTTGTTAGTGTTTCCTGTTTGCTTATGGCTTGGTTTGTTTGCTGAGTTCTGTAATTAAGTACAGAGAAGCTGCACATGCAGAGCAGAACCACCGGCTTGCTTATGGTCACAAGAGATGTATCTCACTTTGCACCAGGCTTTTCTCTTTGTGTGTTCAACAGAAAACAGATCTAGGACTCCAAACCTCATCCCATCATGCTCTACCACCTGAATATGAATTTTTACATGCTAATGCAACAAAGTATGTGTACCTTCTCCTGCTAAGGATGTTAAATTGAAAGACCTCACTTTATTTCAGAATGTGACTGTGGCCCCACAAGTTATCTTTCTTAAAATTTCTGGTTTGCCATGCTACTTTATGATGGCACATCCTCCATGCACATCCTGACAGTAAACTGAACTGGCTGAGGGGATATTATCTACAGTCTGAGCAATGACGAAGCAGTTATTTTCCTACACCAGAAAACAGAAGCAGGAGAAGTGTAGATTTTCATCTGTCTCCTTCTTTTTTAAAAATTATTTCCCACAGAAATCCTTCAAGTCTAATGGGATAAAGTGAAAGAGGTGTTTGGAAAGAAAATGACAGATCAGCTGTGCTATTCAAATCCCATGTGATTTTTCTGATTAATTTCATAAGTTGAAGAAGAAAAAATCTATGACAAATGTCCACCCAGTACTAAATATAACTATCTTTCTTAATGTGGAATTTTATGATGACACTCAACATAAGTAAGTCAGGTTTTATGGAATCTAAACAATCACTTTTTCCATTTCTAAATCATTTTTCTTCTGCTTACAGAAACCAAAATGAGAAATGTGACCTTGTGTTATGAACTGCCTCAAGATCTTACAGATAAATCAGATGGAATGTAGCTGGGGTTGTAGTCTCTGAAATATTTCTCTACTTATTGGAAAATTAGTGCTGTGTACAATCCCTGAAAACTAATGCATCCTGAATGCAGCATTTCATCTGTCTACATAAATATTACTTACCTCAGTGCAGACACAGCCATTTATTTCCCAAATCCATTAAGATATAAACAACTTTCTCCTCAACCCATAGGTCCTACTTCGATATAATACAGCCAGGTTGTTATGATTTATGCCGTTTCAGAGGGAACTCATGCTCTAACACCTTAAGTTACTCCTCAGTTGTAAAAGAAACAGAAAACCACTCGGCTTTTTACAGCCCTACAAGAACTTGCCTCTGCCCTTTCTGTCTCATTAGCCTTAAGACTGGGATAAAGGCATCACGTTTGTGCTGTGCTGCTTCAATCTTGCCTCCTAGACCCCTTGGCTGCTTTCTCATTCCCCTCTAAAGCCCCGAGGCATTTAACATGAAGACTGGTGAGACACATAGTGTCGGTAGTGACTGTGGAGGCAGGATGTATCAGGCAGTGCTATTAGCTACAGTGGTGGCTTCTCTCCCCCTTGCTCTTCCACTTCAGTGGCCGTGGCTGAATTTAATTCCCGTGCTCTGGGGGAGTGGAACAGGAAAACCAAACTCTTCAAACCAAAGCAGATTAATTAAGCTAGTGTTTGTCATTAGTTGCTGAAGGTACGAATGGGGTAGTTCCAGGGCTTTTGGGATGCCAGTCTCTTTCAGAGACATCAGAGCATTTTCTCAGCTGTACTAGAAGCAAAGCAAAAGGAAGCTCGTGTACAAAATTCCCAAGAGATTATAGGAGAAATGGGAGAGAAGGGGTCTTCTGGCTGAGCAGGAGAAAGCTTCCTGCATTCTGTTTTCTGATGAAGGCTGAAAAACTGACACAGCAACGAAAATGAGACTAGTCCAGTGAACTCACACGACTTTCCAGATGCTGGATCTTTGAGCACTGTGTTGGCCCAGAAGCATGACAAATACACAAGGGAACGTGAGAGTAATGAAAACAAACAAACAAACAAACAAATACTAGATGATGTATTACGTCAATACAAAAGAAGTAATGCACTACCAGTAAGCACACCTAAAGTAAAAAACCAAAGTTCATGATAATGCTCAGCTGGGAAAGGAAGTGCTCTTTACTTGCAGCTTCTTCAGATAAGGAAAATAGAGCCAGATCTTGGAAACCCTTACTTGCATGACTACTTGCATGAAGTCAGCACACTTAATCATGCTGGTAAGATTTTGCGGGCTCTAGACGTGAAATTGGACAGGGACAGAAATAAAGTTGTTGCTTTTTGTCATGCAAAAGTTGCTAAGACTGTGGTTTCTAAGTATGTAAAAACTTTGCTAGACAGCTGTTTTCCACCCACTGCTGAATAGGTCCCATTCTGCAGCACAATGAGGGAAAAGCGTGAAGTGAAGTAAGAGGCATTACTGATTGATTGCCTACACAGGGAGAATGCTGTATCAGACTGCACAATTCCAGATTATGCCTCTGACATCGTCTCTCTACTCATCAATGCCATTGGCCTCAGATGTCCCTTCAGTAAAGCAAACTGAGTAATATTACCTTCTTCTAGCTCTCTTGAGCCCTAAATGATCCGGTCTCTTTCTTCTGTCACATCTGGGCATCAGCTTGAACATGGCCATTGAGCACATCCAGCAATATAACTGTGGCAAACTTAGCCCAATTCTTTCATGTAAGAGAAGAAACATCTACTACTTTTTGTATTCTGTCTTAATAACACAAGGCCAAATACACTGAGCTATATGTTGGGTACTTCCAGTCTTAAAAGACCCCACTCCTTACCCAACCTCATCACTTTCCAGATTCCTGTGTTACACCCAACCACTGCTAAAGCTAGGCAGGCTTTCATTTTTCTGATTAATTCTCCTCGGGTCACTTGCTTGTGCACAAAGAGCCACTGCATGGCTCGTTGTTACATCCATACCTGGCTGGTAATGTCCTCCAAGTTTGCATTCATTGAGTCTAGTGTTTGATCTTGCTACTGAGGCTACACAGTGGAAAGCCTTGTTCAGATGTAGTTACCTATTATGCTGATCCAGTAATCAGCTGCATTTCCATGTGGCCAAGGAGAAGGATATCGGATCACTGTGGCCAGTTTATATCAGTATTCCCTACTAACATAACTAATAATAAGCAGAGTTATTAAGATCCCTTTTCAACTTAGAACACTTGTTCTCAGGAGTGTGATGGGAAGCCCCAATAAGCTTTGACTACAGCTGTAACAAAACACAAGGGGCATCACTGTAAATCGTGGCAAATTCACATGGCTGTTACAGCTACCAGCTGAAAATAAGAGCACTGAATTTGCTAAGAGCAGTAGGAAGGACAATTACTTGTGGTTTTAACCCTTCATCTTCTTTCTTCCACTAAGGGGGGGGCATGGGTACTCTGCTCTTGAATGATGTGGCAGTTGAATGTACAGTGGAATGATGGTTGGTCTGAATATAATGGGAGGCCAGCATTATAACTTTTCCCCTGCAATACAGGCATATTACAAAAGGATTTTGGATTGGACAAACTGACAGGGTACAGAGCAGGGGCCCGTGAACAACAAGACACCAGCTGTGGGCTGGTTTTTCGCTCTGAAAGCATCGCAGTCTGATAACTAAGTCTCCAGCCCTCAAAACCTCTAACTGCTCATACAATGTCATTTGAAAGCTAGAAACCAGGAGAGAAGACAAATGTAGCCCTGTTACTTTGTGCCGCCTAAGTTAAATACAGTTGAATGCACAGCTCATTACAGGTGGCGGTTTAAGCCTGCTCCCAGATGAGGACAACATTGATTCATAGAGATTTGGTTTATCATGAAGCTCATTAATAAAGCCACACTCAGGAGTCAAGCAAGACTTTAAAATCGGACCAAGTGCTAGCTATGGAAAGAAGGAAAGAAAGAAAATCATTGTCAGCCCCCACGGGGACTTCTCTCCTAAGAAAAGGTCCATAAAAAAATGGGCCCTGAGCGCTCAGCATCCACAAGATGTCACTGATGTTCCTCCCAAAATCACAGAGCACCTAGCCAGGTGCATCAGTGGTGAGAGTGTTCTGTAAAATTTCAGGAAGTTTCCTATTTAAATCAACAAACAAACTTGTTTCAAATCGCCTAAAACACTTTTTTGCCTTCTATGTAAAGATGAAGTGCCACTGAACTCTTGCTATTTACAAAGTCCATTGCGCTTTGCTTACATTACCTGTGTACTCCTGACCTCTCTCAGCCCTTGCTATTTCATCTCAGTGGTTTGAAATGGGACCACCAGTAATAGAAAGAGCTCAAGATGAACTGTTGCCATATTTCTTTTTCCTTCAGCTTGAGGTTTTACTCACCCCCGGGTACAGTTTGGATGGCAGAGTTGGCAAACAGCATTCGCATCGGCATATTTCCAGACGAGGGTGTCATTCTCGCCCAGAACCCCCGCTGGGCAGGATTTCACGCAGTGGGGGCCATCTATGAAATGGGCGCACTTGGTGCAATTGTCGGGACCCTGCACAGAAAAAGACCTTGTTTATAATACCCTTACACATGTCTGCCCTGAAGGAAATTCAGAAAATAAATCTAAACATTTCTGATGGAAGTTTTCGGCATCATCTGGTTTTATCACCTTGCTACCTGATACTCTTGCAAGTATTTTCTCTTGTAGTATGGACTGTATAAAAGGTAGTACCTGATGTAAAAAAAGGCAATATTTTCTTGAGTTTCAGTGTGGCTGGTTTTTTTTTTTCCCCTGCCTTCTGCCTGTTTGGAAAGTCAACATTTTTCATTTAAAATAGGGACTAATTTAATGACGCCTTGATAAAGCATAAGGTGAAAAGAAGAAAGCCTGGCTGTTGCTGGTGTAATCTAAAATCACATGATTTAAAATGGTGGAACTGGACCTGCCGACACCTCCCTGAAGTACTGGCCTCAAATCATTATTTTTCTAGTTTCTCACTGCAGGTTCTTTCTTCTGTTAGGGAGAAGCAGGGGACTAGGTGGTAACCCAGGGAGTCCATGCATTTTTTTAATTTGAAAAGTACTTAGTTTGTCTTTAAAGGCATTGCCTTTGGCCACTTTCAGCAGAACTGTTTTTATTCCGATTATATGAGCACCAGGAATGCCCTAAATATTCTAAAGCAGGCTAAAGAGCAATTCTGTTTCAAATTCTGCTATGCAGAAAAACCAGATTAGGTCCATGGTGCGAGTTTCAGTGGGACTAAGTATGGCATGCAATGGGAAGATTATTTTAATTACTGTAATGTCTAAGGACCACTCTAATAGACTGAATAATAGATGCTGGGCAAATATGGAACAAGGAGGCGGTCACTGCCTGAAGTAGCTTATAATATTAATAATGTCCCTATGCGATCTAAGCTAGAAGAGAGAATGGAAATACTTGAGATTACTGAGCAGTGACTCTACAGACTGATGATGGGCAAGGGTGAAACACTTGCTGGCTGCAGGGAATAGCAAGAGGTGTTTAAAGAGTACTCTTAAGGAGCACAGAAGAGGATCTGTGATGGAAGTGGAAGATTTGATTTCAATTACAATAAAAAAGTGAACATATTAACATATTAACTTATAACTTTGATCTGATTAAAAGGAAAATAGTTTACACCATTGCGAAGCTGGACATTTCATAATGAAAAAAGTATTCTCAACATTAAAGAAAACCAAAATTGAGGATGACTCAGGATGACTAGCAAAAGTACACTGTATTGACTTTATAGAAAGAGCTTTACTATGAAATTACTTAAACAAGTTTGAAAATCCAATTGTTTTGTTTCAGTCATCTTTCTTTGAATATAATTTACATCTCCAATTACTTGAACATAAGTATTTACTCTACCCTAGCTAGAGAAGGGAACATGGTTTTAAGTAAAAACTGCTTCCTGAATAAATATTCCTGAATAAGTACCTGATTTTGATCACATTTTTATCATGGCTTTTCAAAAAGGCAAAATCCTACTGTTTTACTCCACTATTTCTAACAGTTCTTTCCCCCTGAACAAGAAAATTTGATTTGTTCATACCAATTTGGCTGGTCAGTAAGTACACGTTCCTGAAATGTTCAGCAAATTACTGTATTGTCACATAAGTAAGTAAGTTTTTCCTCTGTAAAAAGATCTGAAAAACAAAGGGTCCACAACACCTGTGGCTGTGGACTACACGTATGATGGGTGAAACGAAAGAGAAATAATACCTTGAGGTTCCCTCTCCTGTTTCAGCTCCCCTGCCCCTAGATCTTGCCCTCTAATCCCCCCATTTCCGCCTGATCCTGAAAAACGCTAAATGAGACCTCAGGATTATCTCAACAAGGGAAATATGTATTAATGCACTGTCTGAGGAGCACGTTTGCTAAGCTGAATCTGCTCTTACAGGTCCAGTGCAGGTTGCATTGTAGGCGGTTGAGTTTTGCACCAGGCACTCAGGGTGGCAGGGAAGGCACTTGGAGTCCTTTTCAAACTCTCTCGGCTCCCTGAAAACAAACAAACAAAAAGAGAAATAATTAAAGCCAGGCTGATTAGCAACTGATAAATTATGGTTGTCTCTCCTTTCATGTCTTTTCCAGTTTAGATAAGGATGATGCAGCTGAGACAGGAGGAGGAACAGGGGTCCCTCCTGGTTACACCAGCAGCACTTGCTCAGCACAAGCAAGGGGAGGTAAGAGTAAGGGAAATTTGTTTTACAGTGAAACACAAGGCACTCCGGATCGCACACTACAAATTAGTTTACTTTCTCTTTTAAGCTAATTAAACAGAATACTTGCAATATTTCTAAAGGCTCTTAACTGGTAGTGATGCAGAGAGATCAGCAAAAACAGTTCAAGAGTTTCCAAGGCTCCAGATAATAATTAGGATAAGTTAAACAGCAATGCACTGATAATTAAATTTGTGCCCTCCCTACAACACACAATGAATCATTAAAATATGAAAGTTGGGAACAGATGGTTTCAATAGTAATAAAGCTGTTCCACTTCAAGTAATAGTGTTATTAATTAAACTAAATCTACCCACCATTTGACATAAAAATGCCTAGATGTGCCCTTCAGGTCATAATAGCTGCTGGAGGGAATTCACTTACAAAAAAGAAAGCTGCTGAACTGCAAGTTGCTAGCAAAATACAAACATCAGGAGCATCATACTTGCTTATTACTCATGATTTTTGAGTCAAACTTTGAAAGAATTATTTAAAAATATTTTTTAAATTACTAAAAATATATTTTAAGAAAAAATAATTTTCAGTGCTTATCACACCTTTCTTGCCTACAGCATCTGTTGAACTGACTGAAAATCCCAGCCACAGTCCTGACATACACGTAGTGATATATTTTTCCTCAGCCTGAGCAAAGCTGAAGCAATAATTTTGCCTGAAATTGCTGCTCCAAATGATTTTGGATGAAAGCTCACTCTCCCTTGACTGCAACTTCGCAAATTGCAAGGGCAAGTCACTCATTTGAGCAAATATAAGAGTGTCTTTGCAGTCAGGAAGCCTACCAAGCAGCGAAGCCGTGGCTCCAGCAGTAACTGAGCTCCTGGTGACTGCAACTGGTTCTAGCTCCTGCCTGCTTGACATGACAGACATAGCTTGGATTTTCACTGGGGCTTTAAGCTCCTTTATTTCTCAGGGTAAGGAAGTGTAAGGCTTAGCACCTATAGGCCTCCAGATAGTTTCCTCATGAGTTTGAGGGTATGTTTTCACAGCAATCACTGTGATAGGAGCAAAATCCTAAGCAATGTTGAAAGGGGAAGGAGAGCTACCTCAGATGCTAGCTTTTCCCTCTTTTTAGGTACTGTGCTCACACAACATCTGTGCAAAGCTGGTGAAATCCTTTCTTCCTAGCTATAACACATTCTAAAACCCCAAGCCCCCTAAGTCATTGCCAAAACCTCAAGCACGCCTCAGACACCTTACCCTTGCATGATATTGCACTGCTTCACACACTCCTTCTGGCGATCAAAAAACCTGCAGGAGAAGCAGCGGAAGGGTCCAGGGCCCCAGCAGCCCACATCTGAACACAGAGGGTCACAAACGTGCTTCGCAGCAGCTGGGAAAGAAACAGAAATGAAGAAAAAAACCCATGAACTTCAAGGCTGGGAGAGAGCAAACACAGCACTGCAAATGACTCCATTCTGACCAGCTAGTTCATCCAGCCTGTTCCAAAGCAGACATGAATGGTCCTGGCAGCCTGGAAAAAGAATAAGCACACTCCCCTTCATTTCCAAAGCCTGACATCTGGCCTTTCAAAGTAAGAATGAGCTCCTCTGGATCAGCTTAATAGTTGTATAATAAAGCTAAACCAGTACCAGGCTGAGAGAGCTGGGGTTATACAGCCTGGATAAGAGAAAGTTCTGGGGAGACCTTATTGAGGCATTTTCTTTTAAAGGGGGCTTAAAAGAAAGGTGGAGAGAGACAGGAGAAGGGGCAATGGTTTTAAGCTGAAGGAGGGTAGATTTAGGTTGGATACAGGGAAGAAATTCTTTACAATGAGGGTGGTCAGGCATTGGAATGGTTGCCCGGAGAAGTTGTGAATGCCCCATCCGTGGATGTGTTCAAGGTAAGGTTTAGCATGGCAGTAAGCAACTTGGTCTAGTGAAAGACATCCCTGCTCATGGCAGGGGGAATGGACTAGATGGTATTTGAAAGTCTCTTCCAACTCATTCTGTGATTTTATGATCAATTTCCAAAATACAACAAATTAATATTCTGCAAAAAGAAATATTTAGATTTTGGCCCAGGGACCACTTTAGTCAACAGCAGGACATTTGAACAACAGTTTTGATCTTTATCAAATTAGTCCAATGTTTGGAGTTAGTTTCTATGTCCTTCAACCTATGTGACTTCACTATGCCTAAAGTGATGAAGCAGCTCCTTTCCAGCTACTGGACACCATGACATCAACATTCTTGGTGGGCAAAAATCCCACTTTTCCCTCATCATCTTCATTAAAGCAGTATCACTGATAAATTTTGAAGCCAGGAGAAGAGAGAGATTTTGAGAGAGAGAGAGAGAAAAAAAAAGCCTTGCTCAAATTACTCTTGCATTTTAGCATACACTTCTGCAGGGGACAGGAAGGCAGTGTTGACTTACCACACTCATTTTTATTTCTGTTCTGTATAATCTTTGTTTTCTGGCTCTGAGTTGCAAACAGGCTGCGCCAGTCCACAGTGTCAGCATAGCAGAGGTTCTTGTTCTTCATAATTGCAACATCTCCGTCACTTATTTCCTTGAGGGAGCGCAGCCCCAAGGACTGTATCTTCAAGTTAACAACAGCAAGGGAATACTGGCCACTAAAATGAACATGGAAAAGAAGAGGAAAAAAAACACAGAAGGAAGAGAATTAGTAAGCAGTGTTTAACTCAGAGCATTTTTCTTCTGGTTTTCAAACGTGTTGCTGTGAACTCAATTTTGTTCAACCAAGATTTTGCTCAGCCCCCTACATGACATACCGGTCATAAACCAACTGTAATACTCATATCTGGTTTTGCATGGGCATTTTAAGCTAAAACTGGCAGGACATGTGAACTCTGTCAAGTAAATGATGTACAACAATGGTTGTAGGTAGAGCAGCTACTATTTTCCACTGGTCCACCAAGCCATACTTCCTCTTGGGGTAAGCCCAGGTGGGCACTGCTGGTGTTTGCATGACCTGGCAGTCATCTGCAACTGCCCAGCTACCTCAAATCTCAAAATGATTCTGATCACATCTTAACTTGCCCTGGACTACAAAGAACACTCTCTGTCCTGCTTGTGCTTCCAGGCTAGTCGGAGAGAGCCTGGTCTTAGAGAAGGCTCAGCGCAGCACCCTACACACAGCACAGAGCTGCAGGTTTGATCTTCCCGGGGCACAATACCAACTGCTACAGATGGTGCTTCTCTCCTCACAGGCTTTTTCCCATTTTGCATCAGCCTGGGGACACTTGCGTCCCATGGCTAGGTACCTTGGTGTGCTCAGACAAATGCAAATCTAAACAATTTCTTTAACAGTCACTCTGGCACGTCATTTACTTACTGTTGCTTGGTTCTGCCTCTTATAATCTCCAGATTTTCGAAAGCATAGAGATCAGTAGCATTATCGGGCCAGGCTTGAATCAACAAAAATCCTGAAATGAATAAAAGAAGATTAAATAATAATAAAAATAACAACACCGAGTACTGGCAGCAGAACCTCCTCCTCAATCTCCTCCAGCACAGGGAGAAGGCACTTCAGCTCTCCCTATGCTTATCTGAGAATCTCAAAGTGAAAGATGACATTTTAGGGAGCAGGGAGATATTTTTAAACCCTGTTTTATAAACAGTTTACTTCTTAGCCTACCATGAGGGCTTGGGAGCACAAGATACAAGTGTTTCAGTGAGCTGCACATCCTGCCACACTGAGCCACCACTGACAAGGGCTGTAGCCAGCAGGTACCCTAGCCAAGAGACTATGGGATCCAGTACTGTGGGAGACAGACATTATTCTGGCCCATTCGTAAGCTGCCCTCAGGGAACAGGAAAACTGAAGAGAAAGCAGGAATGGAGCAGAACAGACAGCCACTTGGAGTGGATTTTCTAGGGCAAGCAAATTTCCTTTCTCAGCCAAGGGAGAATTTAGGAAATTGTAGGCTGTTGTCTGAAGCTCTAGGGTTAGTCTACTCTGAAGGGAACCAGAAAGTTAAAAAGAGAGAAAGAAATGGGGAACTGTAGTTATGTCTGCAGGCATAGTTCTGGTGTTATGCTCATTTTATAATGGGCTGAACAGAACAACTTTTAATTGATACTTTGTGCAAGGCATCAGCTGAGTACTCCACTGGACATTTTGGGCTCATGGAGACACAGTCACCCCAAGGAAGAGCTGGGGAGGGTGTCTCCATGAGGATGATGCAAGCCACTGAGCACACTTCCCTAAGGAGCTGCTGAAAGGTCTACCACAAATAGAAACACACTTAGCTTTTTTTAGCCAAAGAGGCACATCTCTGCATCACCACATACGGGTGGCCGAGGATCTCCTCTGCTTTTACTCTTTGCTAGGACTAACAGTTCAGCAGAAGGGCTGGTCAAGCCAAACCACACACCTTGGATGGGAGAGCAGTATGGTTACATAGGTGGAATGCTAGCAAAGTGCTGCTGACCACCTTCTGGAGAGTGACCCATGGCAGCCCAGAGACAGAAAACATTCACTTGTATTTCTCATCATGCACTTAAAAAATTTCCCTCCTCTCCCTTTGTGTTTTTGGCAGTACCAATCACAGAACATCTCAGCTTAAAAATCATTGCTGACCTGATATTTCTTTGACTGTTTTGAAGACATCCAACTTCTTGGGGTCCAAGGGTTCAGTCTTTGTGAAGGCATCACTGAAAAACACAGAATGAGGAATTGGGAAGAGAAGGGCTCAGCCTGAATTTCTCCCTAGACCTTCTCCTCCAGTGCTAAGTGACCAGCTGGCAACTCACCCTAGAAATGCAACTGGGAGAATGCTGACGTCCCCGTTGATCTTGGTGCAGTTTTTGAAGGAGTCGATATTTGTGGCGTTAATTGAGAGAATCCCTTTAAGTTCCCCTATTCCAATGCCATTGCACACTGTTAAAAGGGAGATACAAAAGTCAAGGGGAAGAAGAGTGAAGCTCAATCACATGGAAAGGAATAAACATGAAAATGCCATTAGTTCAGAAAGCATTCCAATATGGTCAAACCTACCACTGCAAGATCATACATCTTTTGTCTAGTTTTGCTTTTCAGAAAGCATCACAGGATAAACACCTTGTGCTTGACCAGCCGTGCAGCTCTCGTACAAGCATCTCTGCGCAGACACACTGGCATATGCCCTTGTCTCTTTCTCATTTTCATTTTATTCCCCTTGATGAATACTGGGAAGGGCAAATGAAGGATAATGCTGATGTGCAAGATACACATGCACATGACGCACAGTTTATCTGCTATACTTGCAGTGTATCCCAGTTGGAAACCATGATCCACAGCTATGTTTCCTGATCAAATCACTTGTCAGAGCTCCCAGCTATCACTGTATATTTATGTTGAATTTACATTTAATTTAAGGTAGGAACTCCAAGTATTTTTTATTTTCTAGTAAGTTACCTATCATCTCAAAAACCTACTGGTTTATTACATGATTTTTTTATACCTTTGCTGCATAGCCCATCACACTTCTTACACTTCCGAACACCATTTTCTTCCACTTCATAAGTATCAGTATTGCATGAGCGAACACAGGACCCATGGTCTGTCACCACATAGTTGTCTGGAAAATATATGGATAAAACATTATTGAAATATGGGAGGTACACTCTGGGGGCTGCACAGGCACTGCAGTACTAGGAAGAAAACAGGGGGTTGAATTTCTGGCATACTGAGTAAAGTAGAGGCATTAATTATTAATTCTCACAAACATCCTTTGAAGGTAGAAGGACATACAATGCTATCATCTCTTTACAGAGAGGGGAATGGTCACAGAAGGATAAAACAACATTGCCAAGGTCAGGCTGTGCAGCAGTGCCATGTTCAGCTTCAATACATGGCAATTCTGATGCCTCACCAACACTCACTCTTCCAGGCCAAAGGCCAGACAGGGCAATGGTCAACCTCAGAAAGGGATATGAGTTCTGTATGCTAATCTCTCTTACATATAAGTCATTGTGGGTTAATATACCACGGACATGGAATGCTGCGAAATAATATGCAAGCATCTGTAGAGAAAGCAATGATCAGGGTCTTGAGAGGAAGTGTTTAAACCAATAACATATCTAATCAAGAATCAGTTAAGAGCTGATACTGCTTTGGTCAGCATTGATCACATATGACTTGTTTGGCCATTGTGTTGATGATTCTCATAAGATTTTCATAAGAGAATAATCTTCAGAAGTCAAAATTCAAAAACATTTGAAAATCAGGGGAGGTGATGGATGTAGCCAGTTTGAAGAGGTTGTCTTCTCTACCAGATATTTTCTCATTTTTGTCACCTGTTCCCAGTTCCCACAGAAGCTGAGGAGAACAAGAAAGTCCTCTTGCACTCGGCCATAATGCAGAGAGATGACACAGGCCCCTTCCCACCTCCCTCCAAACCCCCACCTCCTTTGTGGCTGCAACCTGAAATAAACTTACGTGGACATTCTCTCACACAAGTGGCTCCGAAGCTGTATTTTCCATCAGGGTTAACATCCATCTGATAGGTGGTAGGGTTATACAGGACCAATGGGGGACATGTATCCTTGCATGTTGCGTCATCCCGAAACTTGCGGCATGCCTGTTGTTGAACACCACCACCCATTAAACTACCTTCTCCTTAAAAAGGGACAATGGTTTTATATGAGCTCTTTAATAACACTCTGATGGGCTCTTCTGTTTCCTGCTTAGCTTTAAAGGAAACCCCAAGCACCTACAGGGATGGTCCCTCATGCTTTCAAGGTAAAAGATTGCTTCAGGTTGGGCAATTGAGTTTAATATTTAAAAAAACAAAAGAGAGAACATGAGGTTTTTTTGTTCTGAACAAGAAACCTTGGCAGTCAGGCAGAGAGCTGCTGGGATTCACGTGGGAACAGAGGCAAATCTGCATGCCTTATACAGAAGAATTTTCCTACAAGCAGTAACCAGATCAAGACAAACAGCACTTTTCCTGGCCAGCTGCTTTTTAATAACCTAAATCAAATCAAGTCCTTTCCTGCCGATTACTGACTTTTCTGGCTAAATTTTAAACTGAAGCCATTATATTTGACTGCAGGTAATGGAACAATTTAGCAGGTATTTATGAAGGACAAGTTGGTTCTTCCAATCTAATTCTGAATTAAATTAATAATCACTCTCTTTTCCCTTATTTTCTCCCATGCCTTTCCAGATGAGAGAATAACTGTCTTCTTTGTGAGCACTAGCAAGGACATCATAGCCAAGCAATTTATAAGGAGACCAGACATACAGGTAACACCATCATCACCCAGATTGAATAGTTTCTGTGCCAATTACTCAGGTGCCACTCGATTCAGAATGAAGTGTACTGCAACGTGGGGAAGAGTTAAAAACACAGAGTGCACAAACTCCTTGAAACTCCTGTGCGAAAGCAATAGGATGCTTTTTTCCCTAAAAAAGCCCTCCATTTGCTCCTTTTCCCTCTACTGCTGCAGGGTCTGCCAAACAAAATGCTTTTGTGGCAAGTGAAAACAAGAAAGGAAAATCTTGATTTCATGTCTGAAGTTCAATGAGATGTAAAAAAAAAGATCCATCATATCTTAATCCCCTTACAAGTTCTTGCTTTAATAAACAAAGATTATTACTGACTAGCGCTAAGGAGCACAAGGCAAGGCTGTGCTAGCATAGCAAATCACTGTGCTGTTGCAGCAGCTAAGGACCTGGGGACCTGCCTATGTGGGGAAATCACCCTACAGCTAACACTTAACTGCTACACAATAACTTTGAACTCTGGGCTTTCAAAAGCACTTATGCTGCTTTGACACGTGCTAGGAAGGTCCGCATGCAGAGTCAGTAAAGACCAGCGCTGTGAATTTCATGTCTTCTTCCTTCCCACCAACAACCCCGGCAAGGAAGCCCTCAGGCACCTTGAGATTGCAGAAGGCTGGAAGACAGGCAGCTGAAAGTCCGCCTTGCTATGCCAGGGATTTAAGCAATGGTGGTGGCATCATTACCAGACAGTCGCTCTCCCGAGGCCCTGTGCACCCCGCAGCACACTGGTTGTGGCAGCAATCACTGGGCACCTTTCCCCTGCATCGGCCAGAGCACTGCTGGGCACAGATGACTTTCGTTACTGGAAGACACATGAAAAAAAACCAGAACACATCAAGAATGAAGAATGTTTAAACTGTACTTGCTGCAATGAGATCAAGAAATACAGAGAAAAGGTGTGATGGAGGATCTGTGCTACATTTTCCTCGTGGATTGAGTATTCTGTCCTCATGTAAGGGCAAAACTCAGGAGAGGTGAGAGCTGGAGTGAGCAGCAGTGAGAAGGGGCTGTATTCAGCTCATAATAATCTTGGCTTTTGCAAGGTGCTAAGCACTCTAGTCCCAGCGAGCGAACCATGTCCTGCTTAGAAAGAGCATCCAAGTTCCTGTGGCATCAATGCCTACACTAAGAAAAACTCTGGAGTCATTGCACCTTACAGTAGGGTAACAGAACAGGATTTGGCTCCATTTTGTTGAGAAACTCTGCTATTATTGGTGTAAGGTTTGGGAAAAACAACACAACAGGAGAACTGCTGAGACTGTACTACAATGGGAAACTGTACATTGTTGGTGTGGTGTTAGGATCTCTTCAGTATACTGACAATGTTCCTAAAATTTGTAGAGAGGAAAGACACAGACAACAAACTAGCTTCATATGCATACCATATTATTTTCCTTTAGGTTTCAATTTTTTTGGCCAAATCTTATCTTCATTACTCAACTCCCACAGGGTTTGCACCAATGCAGCAACCCAGAGTAAGAACTGGCTCTGATTCAGCTTTTTGCAGGGAAGAAAAAGCTGCCTGTAACATTTTGTTGAGAACTGGGAAATCATCTCCATTTGAATATCAAAGCAGACAAAATGATAATCAGAATAGTTAAAAAAAAACAACAACAAAACCCAGAAATTAATGGCTAGACTGTGTTTGCACCAGAGACCCAAAATGGGTTCGCTCTCTACTAAAAAATTATAGATACACAGACTCTGACATAAGATGTAAGGGAAACCTGATGGCTAACCCGCTGCATTACAGCATCCAGAGCATTTGAGCTGTGCATCACAGTAAATGTTACCAACTTCCTAGTTGGGCACAAATGTTACAATACTATCAGGAATTCCTACAAATCCAAACCAGATGGTTGTTAATTGAAAGAAAAGTATCAGGAAATGTAACCCACTACAGGCTATATAGCAGTCAGTTTTTAAAATTCCTATTTCCTGTCTTTCTCAATTACACACTTTTGTATCCAAAATGTATTTTTTTCATTTTTCTCTCAGGCCTGTGGGCAAGATACTATATTTTGAAGGAAACAGATTATCGGCACAATATGCACTAGCGTATCTGACAGCAACTCCTCCTTTAAGGTAGAAACAGAGGACTAAAAGGCACACTGTTCTACACAGATAGTATTTTGATACATTTTTTCCACAAGCATCAGCAGGAGAGTAAAACATCTCACCACTTTGATAGCTATTGACTAGAGCTTCCTGCTGGAAACATGTATCATGGCAAACGTTTATATTTCATACAGAATATCCCATTTTTTTTGAAGGAGCAAGATAAGTATCACCCCAAACTTTCCCACATATGGAAATATGGGATAGATTTTCAGTTGGCCAGATTCTCAAATACTTGGAGAGGAGTGCCAGAGCCTGCAAACGGTTTTGCTTTATGCACTCCTAGTCATCCTCCTGAAGTGAGCAAGAGTGCATAAATGCTGGAAGTTTGCAGGGATGAGACCTGAGATTTTGCAAGCCCCCAGGACAGCTGTGCAGCCTCAACTGCAGGAACCAACCTGGGAATGACTTTGTGTACACAGCCACTGTCCACCTCAGGAGCCAAACTGCAGAGCATCTGACTGTAAAACCCTACAGCTTATACTAAAAGAAGACAGAAAAGTGATACGTTCCTTTTGCCTTAAGCTCTAGAAGCTTTACAGATTTGGTCTGATACTTGCAAGCAAGAAATATAGGTTTAGGTGATTATTTGCAATGGAAAAATGAAGATAGCGTACCAATAGCATTTGCATTATGTCTAGATCAGTAGTCTTTCCATTGTATTTTACTCAAAACCAGCAGGAAATAATCAGAAACAGTGCATTTCCCTTCTTATTACAGAAAAAGAAAATAATGAAGTATCAAAACAAATTGAGATGCATTTCCTCCTCAGTCTTTACTTTAGAAGAAACAAAGCCTTGCAAAATTTCAAGCACTCCTAAATGGATGTTTCCGTTACTCTCTTAATATCAGGCAAGCATCCTACCTGCAAAATTTTTCAGTAAAATGTAACAACCAAACTGAACAACTTTACAATGCCAAATACCTCCATTTACAAATTAAAAAGTGGCTACATATTTTCTGAGAGCCTTCCAAAGGCCCCTAATTTGTGTGTGTAGTGTAATTGCCCACACAAAGGCAACATCTTTCACGTTTACAGAAGAAAACTACAGGGAATCCAAAAAGATGAATTAAAGCAAGCAAAAATTGGGCTGTGCTGTTGTTTCTAACAGTAGAAATTAATCTGAAGTATTGTTAAGAAGCCTGCAAGAACAGCAGGAAGGCAAACAATTCGCCCCACAGCCACTGTATTCTCTCTTATACAGTAAAATAACGTAAAGAATAAATACTCTCAAGTGCAGATGGGAGAAGGTCGTGGGTGACAGACAAATGCTTTCAATGTGGGAGACAGCTGCAGTCTTTTCCCTTTTCCCTGCAGGAACAGCACATCTGCAGGGAAATCCAGACACAAGTCAAACCAACTCGATATCTCCCCTCCAGAAATGGAGTTGCTCAGGAAGCAGGCACGGGCCAGCCTTCTCATGACTACACTTCTGCAGAGAGGGAAGCAGGCCATGGCCCTCCATGGTGTACTTCAAGGAGTTCCAATATAGTCGGATGCAGAGAAGGACAAGTGTGAAACACGTGACACTAATTTGCACTTGACAGGTTTGGGGTTTGGTTTTTTTTTTGGTAGATAGAAATTTAGTATACCAGAGCACCCAAAATATTTCTTAATCTGCAGGCTTACATGTCTGGCAGTTCTGTTCACCAGGACCCCAGCAGTGGTTTTCTGTGCAGTTCGGATGGCACTTGGGACCTAAAACACAAGAGCAGAGTATGATATTCTATAAACGCAAACAACAACAACATCATCACGAGTCACAGAAAACAAAGACTTGAGCTGTCCTTCTAAATAAATCAGGGGAGGAAGTACCTCAAAAATAAGCACCTCAGCGCTCAAAATTTTGAAAGCTGGACCTTGAATCCTTATCCTTTGTTCATCTCTGGCTTCCTACGTGCAATTCTGCACACCTTTGAACAAGTGAGCACAACACCCAGCCAGCTTACGAAAGATGCATATTTTTCCCAGGAACAAGAATCCCAGCTACTGCCCAGCTGGCCCTTCTGCTGGAGTTTGCATGCAACAGCAAGTCACCGCCAGCTTGCGGCCAGGCATGTGCCAGCTGCTCGCTACAGGCCACATGTAAATCAGTGTTTCTGAACAATGTCGTTCTAAAAAGAAAACAAACCCAACTGGATTCACAGGCAACTGCCAGCTACTCCGACCACAAAGTAATTTGACTTGTCTGCTTTACACCATCCACCCGCCTTCTGCCAAAAATACTCCATGGCGTAAAGACAATTAATGGAGAAGCAGCATGGCAGACGGACACCCTGCCTGAACTTGACAGTTCAGTGTTGGGCTCTTTCCCATCCCTCCTTCCTTACTCTTTTCTTTCTTTTTTCTTTCTCATAATGACAAGCAATGTCCCAGCAAAACAACTTACTTTAGATTACAGGGTCGTTATTAAAACCATAAATGGCTGTCTAAGCAGATTAATCTGGAATTCACTAAATTTAAGAGGCATTTCCTACTAGAGTGATTCTTCCTGCTAATAACACATGATTCTCCCTCCCCCACACCACTCATCAAATAGCTGAACAAATGCCAGTCCTTGTCCAAGAGTTGATTGATTTAGTGCGGGACCAAAGAACAATTTTCTTTTCAAGTTGAAAAGTTAAAGGTTAACATTTCTGTGGTGTTTAGAGCCAAACTCTTGTGCTAACTTGTATAGTTCACAACTCCTTGATTTCGGCTTTGCAGAAAAATATGTCAACACAGAAGTTGGCTATTAGCTCTCAGGCAATTACACAACTGGATGAAGATAAAGAAAATATGTTTTTCTGCCAATTTACAGTGCCAGAAATGAAATGCTCAGAAGTGAAAATAAACTCTCCTTTCCGTGAAATGACTGGGGATTCTACAAGGGACTTGTAAGGCTGAAGGATTAGCTTGAGCCCACTCAAAGCATGCTCTACACAAACTTTTAAATATACATTCATCTCTTCGCTGATCTAAAACATCAGATTTATCTGTCTGTTTATCCATTTTGCAAGGACAATCCTTGCAGCCCAAAATACCAGAGTTTTATGGCACTCAACTTGGTCATTATTGCTAAAAAGACTTCAAGTTCCATAGGAACTCCATGAAGGTACCCATATGGGTCTTATAGACCAGAGCCATATACTGTAAACAGAAGACTGCTGGAAAACAAATGAGTGCACATTATTCTGAACTGTCTTTGAAGAAACACATATGTAGGTTACTCTCTGAAACCCGGAGCAGCTTTCCCAAGAACTTCATTGAGCTATCGGTTAAGGATCTAACCAACAAGAAATTATACACTCTAGGCCAGTGGTGAAGAAACGAATGGGCTTCCCCTGGAACAGGGCTTGGTGGCCGTACCCGCAGGATTTGGTGGATCTGAAACTCACTACAGGGGTGTTTGTTCTTATCTCTGAAGTGGGGGAAGTGCATAGCATTTTTTTAAGCTAATACTCACAAGACGACAGGTTGCTTGCATATTCAAGCACTGTGAGAGGTTTCTTGGTCGTGTCAATGATGTCATCCCAGAGAACAGTGTCCATGTTACACAGTTTAGGGTTGTTGCTTATTTTAACCCCTCCATTGAGAATTTCTGCACAGAAGTAAAAAAAACTGTAAGTGAAGCAAATTGCCTAAGTCTGCTCTTTCTGATCTAACTATCACTACACTGACAAGGACAATCTGCATGGCATCAGCACTCCTGATGGTAGAAGTAACAACAAGCTCAGCCTGACAGATTCTGGAGGGAGAGCTGCTGTTGGATGCCACTAGGATATTACTATATGTCGCTTTCTGCCTCGTGCCAGCTCCAGAGGCCACTATACTCAGATGAAATGGCAGTGTTGTTGTGCACAGCCAGAGACCATCAGCCAGAGACTGTGTATGACCTTAACTCATGTACTACCAGCTCTCACTGGAGTTTAACAGAAAACACTGACATGCAGGCACTGGAATCAATAATGCAAAATAATGAGCAGATACTTCTTTGCCATTTCAGGGGACACAAATAAATCTCATCACCCTGCTGATGCTTTGAATTTTCTGGTCTTTTCAAAATGGGAAATTATGAACTTTCTTCATCTTTTGAAAAAGGGTGGCCAGCAGGAAAGCAGTTAGGAAACTGCAAAATTACATTCAGATCTCTGTTTTTAAAGCTGAATTTGATGGAATATGACTTTGAGAGGAGATCTTCAATTGGATCTTGATACCAATAACCTATGAGTTGAAGTTTCCTTTACAGGTGTGTCCACCTCTTGCCTCTCTCATCTTACCTGATAGTCGTTTCATTGGCAGCTCTCGAAGTCCCTGTGTTTTATTCATGTGGTAATTGGATAAAACTGCCAGGGCGTAAGAGTTATCATACAACACATTGCCTCGGATGATCTGGAGGTTTTCTAGGGGAATGACATCAACCATGTTAAGTGCGATGAGCACGTAGCCTGCAACCTCCTGTATTGTCTGAGAGAATAACAGAAGAAACATGGTGCTTAATCCATAACACTCTTCTACTCTTGACAGAGTTGCGTTCTTCCTCCCACCCCTCCAATCCACAATCTTTCAAACTTAAAGAACAATAAACCACATAATCTTATAAAAAATAAATAAATCCAGTAACAAGAAGGGACTATGTCAAAAACTTCGCTGTCTAAGCAAGTATAAACTGACCCTTAAAGCTGCTACCCCTGTTCTGTCCCCAGGAAAGGGCAAATGGGGCTGCTTAGGGGATGCAGGAAAACAGGGCTAGTATATATGATATGGACCCCAAATGTGATGCTTCCCTTGAATACTTGCCCAGCCTGCAAACACTGGCAGGATAGAGATGCCATCTGACTGAGGTTTTTACACTCTATCTTCTGTGCCCATTCCCTTTTGGATGCTCTAATGCTCAGCAGAGGAGAAGATCAGGTAACCTTCTCCCTCTTAAGAAATAAATAGTTACAGGACAACAAGATAAGTGAGGCACTGTCTCTGGATGTAAGTTAATTCCTGACTTGTACTGTGAAATGTGTGCATTTCTATCCCCTACAAAAGTCACTATAAATTAAAAACCCTCAGGTTACCACTTAGGCTACTTTTCTATTCTCTCAAGACCTCTAGTGAGTTATGGTCCTGGGTGTACTGAGCTCCATGGTTAAATTGTGCTTGGGAGAGAAAATGGCAATCGTATTATTTGTACTGATACATTTTTATTATTGTATTGATATGTATATTTGTAGCCCATATGTCTGAACCATCTCTTTTCTGATGTTCTTACTTGTTACTATAATGAAATAAGGGTTTTCCCTTTCTTTGTTCCCTGAGAAGAAAACCTCACACAAAGAGATTATACTTTCAAACGGGAGGACTGACCTGTTTATTCAAAGCTACCATACAGAACTCTTGATATCAGACATGCAATTATGTCAAAAGAAAATCTTCATTTCCTGCATCTTTCTTTGAAAACCTCCTAATCTGATAACTTGCATGCAAAAAGCAATGCATTTAAAACACCTTAATAAAAAAAAAAATAACCTAAGGTGTGAGGCTATGGCTGCTGGCAGCTCTACCCTTTGCCCAGTCTCTGCTGGTGGAGAACCTGGAGGTCCATAGAGCAGACAGTGCTTCTCCCCATACTGTGGCTGTGTTTTAACATCCATCTCCCGTCTGTTCCCCTTTGAGCTTACTGTGGTTGCTCATGCATGTGTACACAAACCAAATGTTGAGATGAGAATAGCACACGTGTCAATGATAGAGTATTACCTCGAAGACTGCACAAAGCATCCACGTGGGAAGTTATTGCACAGGACCTGCCTGCCTGCTTGAGATGTGGGCACTGCAGCCTGAAAAGGCACTCGCCCCACAGCAGGGGAAGGGTCACGGGGAGGGTAAGGGCCTCCATACTTCAAAATCTGTTACCAGTGGGTTGTCATTCACTTTGTGATTTGCTTTGCTCAACAGTACCACAAAGCCTTTTGCCCTCTGAGGAGTGAGGCAGTGTGTCAGGGTATATTATATTCTTAAATAAAAAGAAACTCATTTGTATGGCAGCCAGCACAGGTTGGCAAGAACATGAAAAGCTATTTCTCAAACTTTTTGATTTAGTATAGTGGGGTTGAATGTATCCTGTAGCATATAGGTATGCTATGACTGTGATCTGCAATTTCTCTGACATTAGCTAGCTATGTTCTTTAGATCACCACAGAATTTTAAAGGTAGTTGATCCTTTGCACTTAAAAAATGCAGTAGTGTTCCTTTAGCAGGGAAGGCCACATT
The DNA here is from genome assembly GCA_033459285.1 of Clamator glandarius. Classification (NCBI taxonomy): domain Eukaryota; kingdom Metazoa; phylum Chordata; class Aves; order Cuculiformes; family Cuculidae; genus Clamator; species Clamator glandarius. Next base: position 6,248,666 of record JAUNZM010000329.1, on the reverse strand, counting down.
GGCCAAGAACACTGACCTTCAGGAAAGAGAGGTCACGATTGTGCTCCACGTATGTAATCTCCAGGTTGCTCAGTACCACCTCACAGTTGTTATACATCCTCTGCAGGCTGGTGAAATGGTCTTCCACATGTCCCAACTGGGTCAGCTTGTTATTTGTCCCTTGACAAACTGTTGAGGAAAGAAGAAAGCTCCATGAAGCAAAGCAAGAATAAGTACAGGGTAAAGACTTGGTGCTTGCCCATCTTTACAAGCACCACAGTACGTGAAGCATCAGCATATATTCACAGAATCACAAAATGGTAAGGGCTGGAAGGGAACTCTGGAGATCATCTAGTCCAACCTCCTTGCTAAAGCAGGTTTGCCTACAGCAAAGGAATGCATCCAGGTGGGTTCTGAATATCTTCAAAGAAGGAAACTCCACAGTCTCCCTGGGCAGCCTGTTCTAGTGCTCTGTCACCCTCAAAGAAACATAAGAAACTTTCATGAGAAACAGGAATTGTTATCTTGCATGATTCTAATAGCAACTGTGTAGAGAGCATGCAGTCATTCCCAGGCACAGAGATATACCAGAATTAAGTGCTGGAATAACCCTCCATCACTTTCAGTTACAGAAAAAAAGTCCAAGATGAGGCTCTTGGGGATGCTGCCAGCTATCACCAAAAGTGATTTCCCTGAGCGCCCCTTTACAATACTTAGTGGGAAGAAGTGTGTGTGTGTGAGGGGTCCTGTAGGACCCCTCAAGATACAAGTCTGGGTTTTCAGAGCAAACTGAACCTCCAGGGCTCTTGCTGCTCTGATATATGGGAGGATTGTAGATTCAGGAGATATGGCATATTCATCTTTGGCACATATATCCACTTAAGTATGCTTTACTGAGGGGGATGTAAGTGGTGTCATACACAGTACCACTAAGATTACAAACATTTATAATGGTATGGTAGAAAAATTAGTCCCCATTGAAACTCTAATACTTGACTTTACTAAACACAGAGGAACTGTAAAGTTATCGCCACTACATTTGATTGTAATAAAACAACATAATGCAAATTGCTTTAAAAGAAACCCAAACCCACCACACACAAGCCCCAGAAACTCTGTCTCTTCCAGTCATTCCCTGGGCTATGCTTACACAGCTAAAATTAAAACATCTCTGAGTTATGCCAATACAGAGGAAAGGAGAATGGTACAGAAGGGAATATCATAAAAGACTTCACACAACCTCCCAGATGGAAAGCTTCAGCCCAGCTTTGCTCTTCAGTAGGAGCACAAGGAGGCTTTTATCGCGTTGTTACTGTAATGCAACCCAAGCCTGACCTCATCTCTTTCCTTAACACACCAAAAGAATTGCATTCTTTTAACTCAGAGAAAGAAAAAAATATATATATACTTTTGTAGAGCTATAATTCCTCGAATCACCAGTCACAAACTGGAACACCATTGTGTGGGGTGCTATAAAGCAAAAAAGAAAGACTCTTGACAAAGCTGGAAATAAGTTTCAGAGCTAGCAACATAAGACGACACCTGTTGAAGACTGACTGAACAATTGATGCTTTATTAGTAGGAAAAATAACTTTATCAGCAGTGATAAGAACACACTTATCAATCGTCAAAACCATTCAGTGAACATGTGTTACTTTTCAGCACAGTCATCACCATCAAGGACCTACAGTGATAACATATTAAATACTCTTTGTTCATGTTTAAAACAAGGCTATTCACTCACATTTCTCAGTTATTTTTAGTTATATGTCTAGTTAAACATTATGGTGCTTGGGATTACAGTGGCAACTGCTAGTAAATGGGTACAGTTTAACAGTTACACCATCTAAGCTGCTTGTTACTACATGTGTCTCAAGTGTAGAAGATGGCCTTTGGACATCTGCCTTGAATTTCTGTAACAGATGAGAAATTTCTAAGTGACATTTTTCTGTTCCAGTTTCACACCTAACTGTTCCAGTGCATTCATGCTTAAAATCTGAATTTGCCTTCCTCTGCCTCAAGTAAGAGGACCACAAATTATCAGCTAAACAGAGCCAGAGGAGGGGTCTTATTCTGTAGAGTGGTCACATTTTGAAGGCAGAATGCTAGAGATATTGTCATATGCTGGTTTGCCCAGGAAAAGATGTTGTTGTTGAGGACAAGGGTTAAGAGTCTTTGAACTGACTGTAAAAGTCAGAGTCCTCCCAGAGGTTGTCTTGAATTTTAAGCAGTGTTATCCTCTAAGCAAGGAAAAAAGCACTAATAAAATATTCTCAGATGGTTCAAAACCTCAGCTTGGATGCTGAATTTAGGCACCTCTGATCTGATCTCTAGAACAGCGTGATTTAGAAATGCATCCAACCACAATGCAGGAGCAGGTGCAGTTTAGACTGCTCACAGAAATGTCAGTCTCTTATTGTCTCCATGGTCAACAAATGATGCTTTCACTGCTTATCTAGCATTAAGAGCAAAGTTCCTCCCTGGTACTCAAAACAGGTCCTATGCAAAAGCTGCAGTATTTATGCTACTTCTGAACTGAAGGAAGGGTTGAAGAAGGAGCCTCCTGGCCACCTGTGCCCATGCCAAACCCTATGCAGCTTGGTGCCAGTCAGATTGTGCAACAAAACAATCCAGTTCACTTAAATAAGCCACAGGAGAAATGTCACACATGTGAATGTGATTCCCTTGGGATCAGACAAGCATTGAACCTCTGAACTTGGCTCAGCCATTTTGAGAAACATGGACTTTTTCACTGCTTACTAGGTCAAGGCTGATAAGAGCAGGAGGAGGGCATGCTTACTCTTTCGCTTCCCCGCTCCCAAGGGGCCACTCAGTAAACCATGCCAAAAAGTTGATCCAAGCTACAAATAATGCAGAACAATAAATAAACAAATGAGCAGAGGGTACTTTATGCGCAGGAAAGCTCACTGATTTAGTTTGCCATGGTAGCCTATGAATTGCTGCATTGGAAACAGCTCTGAAGAGAGTGAGGAGACAGGAACAAATAGTCAATGGAAGGAGCTTGCTAGCTCATGAAGCTGCAGAGGGAAATCCAGACATAATAAGCTCTGGAGAGGCTTCAGGTTGGCCACCTACTTTCTACAGGACTTCAATTTCTTCCCTTGTTCTGAGAGTAAATATCACATTCACAGCTCTCTACCAAAGGTGTCTTAAGCCATGTACAAAACCAGTTGTCCCCTTCATCAGGCCCACCACATCCTCTGTGCAGGAAACAGAAGACGCAGATTAAATATTTGTTAAGATCCAGAGAGCAAAGGAAAATAGGTTGTTCCTGTTAAGATCTCAACAGTATATGACTAGCATCAGTGAGACCACCCTATAGGAGCTTTCCCTCTTATGCACAATTTTTGTTTGCTCAAATAGCTACAAGACCAAATACTTGTTTGGTACAACGAAATCTAGGTATATCCAAAAGTGAACTTCCCCAGGTCATAAGCAGTATGTACTAAGCAAATAAAACTCAAATCAAACAAAACAAGCTAAATGCCTGCAGCAGTATTACTGAACTCGGGCAAAGGTGCTGAATAACTTTCCAATTAGAACATCTGGAAAGAAAAAAGCGGCCTGCTTACATCTGATGAACAACACCATTCCTGCAATTTCTTTGCTTACAAAATCAGTCTTCTGAAAATATACATGCTCTAATTATCTATATATAATACTACAGTGTGAATGCCATTCTGGTCAGAGGCAAAAGCACGCATGATGTTGTTCTTGCTTTGCTCTGCAAAGCTTTAAGTAGGATGTGCATGCTGAGTGGATAGACTATCTCATGATTTAACCTCTGTTGGGCTTGGCCTATTTGCCCTCCAAAGGGCAGATTTGTATGCCACATACATTCATTATATACTTTTGTTTCAATGCATAGCAAAGCCAGCACTACCCAGGTTTAGGAGTCAGTAGTGGGTATGAACGCTTACACAGCACTCCTGGGGGCTGTGGTAGAATGTACACATAGTATATGTCCCATGTGGAGACTCACACATGGCTGCAGCACATTTTAGCTATAAAGGAGAGGAGGGAAAAAAAAAAAAAAAAAGCAGAGTTTCCAGATGAAATTTCAGGGTGACAATTTCCCTGACAAGTAGAAAAACTGAGATCCAGGGCACAGGCTGATCCCTAAAAGATGAAAGCTTTCCTCTTAATCTCTGATGATACTATAATAAAAATACAGTCAGTCTGCAAAGTTTTGACACTGAGAGGATGTCCCAGGAGGCCACTGTCTGCAGCAGCACTGAGAACGGGGTTGCCTGCTGGGAACATGGGGCTCTCCTGCCCCAGCTTGGGTGACGTGTCAGACCCTCAGAGCCCCAGCCACAACTCCTTCAACATGGAGGTAACCCGAAGAGTCTGCAGGGCAGCAGCACGGGTTACCACTGTAAAGCATTTTATTTCTACATTATTTTCATCTTAGCACACATGCTGTGCTTCCAAAATGCCGAAGTAATGTTGATCTTGAATCAGTTACAGTATTACCTCAGCAGACAGCCTAAAAAAAGGCAGAGATTTCTGAAATGAGCCAAAATATCAGGCATTGCATAAGACAGCAGTGATCAAAAAGCTGAAGAAGGAGGCACACTGTACTGATGGATTCAAACTTACTGAATTTTAGTACTTAGGAAAAGTGCAAGGTTGTCTGCCCTGGATAGTGAAATCCTCTGTCCCCAGACTTGCTCTCTGTCTATGCCTCAAACTTGGCCTTAACGGAACATTTTTAGGTGATGCAAACCTCTGCTCCTTGACCTCTTTTTTCTTGTGCAGCCTAAAGAAGTGAAGTGAAACTAAAGCATTTCCTAAATGGTATTTTTCACGAGTGATTGTAGGGAGATAGAATGCATCCGTCCAGCCGTAATACTAAGTGACTGTATTCTCTCAAATCCATACAAGCTCAGATTAAACAAAGTGATCTCTGCACCAATTGTTCTGATGGAAGTGAAATCTGTTTTCATCTTTTCCCCAGAAAATCTGATTACTGAAGATTCAATCTTGTCAGATGTATTTGTCCCAGACTTGAGAAAAACCCTGGAGAACACTTTGAAATCAAATTATCACCAATCCCCAAATCATCAGCTGTTTCTGCCCATGATTATCTTGTGTTAGTCTCCCTGCAGTGCTGACAGATACATCAAAATAATAATTCACAAAGGCAAGTTAAGGGGCACACAGGTCCATTTCTAAGCTTCATATATTACTTATAACTTCATATGCCTTGGCATAAAAAAATTATATAACTTTTCTGCATGTTATCCAGCTTTTATTGACAATGCAAAACTTGCAGACAAGAGATACTTGTTTAATTTGCCAGCACATTTATAAATGTTACCCTTGCCTCACTCATGGGCAATAATTTCACTTTTTTTTTTTTCAGTTATTTCATAGAAGAGCAGCACCTTCCTGGGCACTTAGTCCAGACACAAAGCTGCCTCTGAAGGCCAGGGGAGATAACAGCACTCAGTGTCCTACCACCAGTGCTGCCCTCACAAAATTCAGCTTAACCAGAGCATGGGGAAAAAAAGCCCTTTCAGGTGAAGGTTGAACCTCACCACAGGAAGGACATGGTCCTGTATGTCAGGTATTTTTTAACTGACCTCAAAGTATTCCCTTAGCGGTATTGAACAGATCCATATAATCTGCTGTGGAAACCAGAAAAATGCAGCTAGTACTGTGGAACGATCAAAATACTGGCATTTAAGCTTACAAGGAAGTACTAGAGCAGACAGGACATTTGTCATCATGACTAAACTAATTTCTGATAGAAAGAAGCATGAAATCTTAAAGAATCCTGAAGAAAACAGGCCATAAAATGTCAGAGCTTGGAAAAAGAAAGCAACACTACGTTACATGTGATTAACCATTTATATAGAAACACTTCTCACATTCACCAGTTCCTTGACACTAGAGAGATATCACATAGAAATTTTGACACTATTAGACTGAGCGTGTTTTACAGTCAAATCAAGAATTTCAAGAAGGAGGAATGTCCACCTGACACAAAAAGAAACCCAATTCTGCTGTGGGAAGTTACAAAAAGGAAAGGAAAAGCTAGGAAACAGGTGAGAAGTACAAACAGTGCTCAGAAGTGGGCTGACGTTTTCCCTTGAGAACAGCAGTTGCAAACCCATATAACACCTAAAAAATCCAGTTTCAGCTTAATGACTACAGCATTTGGGCACTATAAATGCTGCCACAGAAGATAACACTTTTTTAACATATTCAAATACTTTCATTTAAATGTTGTGACAAACAGACTCCTGTAGCTGTACTAAGGCCCTGCTCAAACAGTGTGGTTTAGAGTAATGCAGTTACTGAGATTAATTCTAACTTTTAGACACATTGGGAACAAAACAGTGACAGAGCTCTTAAAAATATTTAGATGGAAACTGTAACTGCAATAGTGAATCGGAAGTAACTCCATAGTGGAGAAAAAGAATATGCCTTAAGGGAAAGCTTTCCCAGATGGTTTGTTATTTCTCTTTACTTGACGAAAGCAACTTTTCCAGCTAACTCTAATTTTATGTTTTCCTTGCTTTTGTTAGGAGTGGAGACCTGCCCTCCAACAGCAAAAGTCATGTCCTGAATTGCAGTGGATGGAGGCAGCATAACAATTGGATAGCCCAATTCCTGGCGAATGCCTTCACCTAAAGGAATAAATAACTGTATACTGACCAACATGCTTCTGAATGAAGAACTCTCCAAAGTCAGAGCATTTCTGACAATAAGGGAATAAGCCCTTTTAATTCCTTAGGCTCTGGGATTCCTCCCCAATATAATTCAATATTTCTATTTTCCTTTTATGCTGCCATTATTTAATTCAACATGTATCTTCATTAAGCCTCCAGATTAAGGCCAGATTGTGATGTGCTGAAATCAGTCTTTCCCCTGGCTTCAATGTCAACTGGGTGAAGGATTAAATTTTTTTCTTGGATGCTGGTGTAAAATTGCAGCAACTTCTGTGGCATGGTAGACTAATTCAGAGTTTGAGCTTTTACTCCTCTAAATGCCCTAGGACGCAGCTGTGGGAGGGATACTTATATTTTCTGTAAATACCAGCAGAATTTATAAAAAATTGGAATTGTCTTCTTGCAATTTCCTACAGTTTGGAAAAAGGCCAACTTCCAAAAATGAATAACGAAGTGTAATCTTTGGAAGGAGTGTTTCTAGTGAGGTACCAAAAAACAACCCAGTTTTAGATCAGTTTTATTCTGACGACTTCATCAGCGGTCTGTAAGAAAACATCAAATCACTACTCAGGATGCCTGCAGATCACACAAACATCACCAGGGCTCTAAATAATAAAAGGCAGATGACCTGCATTGGCTGGTTTATATAATTTAGGAAAATAAGCCCTCTGAACAACATTTGAAATATCTAAAGACGAAGTCTTACGTCAAATACTGCAGAATGTGTACCAGACAGAAAACAAGGCGGTGGGATGCAACTGCCCTGAAGAGGACTTGGTGGCCAGTGCATGGCTTAACGCAACAGAAAACAGCAGCTGCTGGGTATATCAGCAGGAAAGTACTGAGGGAGGGGAGGCAGGGGCCAACATTAATTGCCAGCGGTGCCCCAGCGTGCCCAAGAGTGGCAGCTTCTGCACTAGAGGGCTCTCCTCTCCCAGCAAAGAGGGTGCGGTGGGTTGCAGCTCCTACTCTCAGTGGCAGCAGGATACTCCACCTGGGCTGCAACCCTTCTCCAAGCTGCATTTCAGTCCATGTCCTCACCACATGGCCGACAGCTACTGCAGTGTGACTTTGCCTTGGTCTTTGCAGGCTACTTACTGAGAGCAAAGGCTGGAAAGTCATGCTCCTCAAGATGTCCTCAGCAGCAGCTGGGGTGCTGCTGCTGGATTGTTTCTCCCACTGGCACCCTGTGGGAAGGCTGCTGTAAAGGAAAGTAAGACCTTGCGTGACACTTTCTCTGTTGAGCTCTTGCTCAAGTTTAATGTCCAGGTCTATTGCAAACACAACTACCAATCAATCAACTCAAATGATGACCTGTTGCTATGATTTACTAGCGAAGAAAACCCAGGAATAAGGAAACTTCAAATCTATAAACAGCTACGCAAACCTAAGCACACATATATACACAAATGATAACAGACAGTTTACAAATTTTATACATGCAATAAATTTTGAACAGAAAAACACACAGGCACTTCCCCCCACTTTTAAACCATCTTTATGGATACTCAGGCCACAGTGATTGTGTTATTTGAAGTCAACATGAACTTTGAGGCTCCCCAACCCCAAATTTCTCCATGTGAAACCAATGGAGGAGGGTGATGAGCTTGGCTCTACAAATCTATCAAAAGCAGAATGAGTAAAGCGATGGAGTTCATGCAGTTTGCCATGTTTAGGCCTGCATTTCCCTACATACAGCACAGACACTGAAGGTGGATGCTCTAAGGTGCTTTTCAAGTCAAAACACCAGCTACAGCTTGGTACAGTACACCCTGTGTACAGCACAGGGAAACACCACCAAGAGGTATAGAGAGGAATAAGACTCGGGAAACCACTGAGGAGGAGACTAGGGAGGGTCAAAGGCAGAGTCAGTGGTATATTGGTAACATTAGATGGAAGTATTGCCATCCCATTTAGAATGGTTCCTCCAAGAGAAAGCATTGCCCATGCCTGTGTTTCAGTGATTTTTATGCTGTGTGAAACCCACATGCTGACCAAAGTAAGTTTGTCTTGTACTGTGAAACACAACCCCAAACAAGACCATGTAAGGGGCAAAAGATCTCAGTGTCAGTCGCAGCAGGCTTCATGCCCTCCTATGGTTTCCCACCATGCAGCGCAGCCTCTGGATAACAGTCCATGGCTGCAGCCCTCCAGCCTTTCACCTTCACCTATCAGCATAGCTACTACACACATCATGAAAAAGCTTTGTGCATCCACTGGGCAGAGCTCTGGAGTAGCAGAGAGGCTGTCACAATGCCATATTCACATAAGGTTCAGGACCTGGGAAACAGCTTAGAGAAATGCAATGGTTCTTGGCATCCACAGTGAATTTTGTATTACTGTGTTGCTGCAAGTGGTGTAAAAAGGTGGCATAAAGCACAGCAGCAAGCATCCAAGAGACTTCCAACAATGAGCATGGCTCACTAGGCCTTTAATCTGTAGAGATTCATATGTGGCAGGGGTGTGGCACCTCAAGATTTACGCTGGGATATTTGAGAAAACAAGTGGATGATAACAGATACGTGATCTCGTGTTCTGTGATATAAAAAAATTACATTCTTCATTGCTGTTTGTTCTGGCAACATAAATGGAGCAGCAGGATTTTACAGCACAATAAAAAGAAACTGAAGATACATGCTCATGAAAATGTGGGACTGTTTTCTAGTTACATCAGTACTGAATTATTTAAAATTGTTTCAAAATGAGTTAATTTGAGAAACGAGATTTAAAATATTAAACCATGCTGTGAATGTTTAACCACATGGGATTTCTTAAGACATTGTAATTGCATATTTTCAATATGTAATATTTTCTTCTAATAAAAAGAAATCATGTTTTTCTTTATTTATATTAAATTATATCTTATGTTGAAATAAGTCGTGGTGCTCATAGATGTACTTCTGAATCCCTTGAAGTATAAAATCAATGTGAGCACTCAAACACTGACTCAAAAAGGGCAAAAGAAACTGCTTATATCTGATTCGAAGTGGAAGACTAAAAGCTTGCTCTTAAAAATGCAACACATCCTTATTTTGTTACCAATACATATATACACACACATACACACATGTATGTAGTTCTCCCAGATGACTACACTATAATCTCCACATCTGGAGAACTGGTGAAAATGCAATAACAACCATGCAACTTCTCTTCACTGTCTAGAACTTCACATGCCTCCCTCCACGATAACCACGGCTACTTTTGCACATAGTTCTACCCACTGAAGACACAACAAGCATTGCCAGCAACCACAGTGGATGCTGCATCAAGCCTCTGGGCCCCTATAGCTGCATCACTGCATGATGCTTCCTCCAAAGCTGATCCATAGCAAGGAACTTTAGCAAGCTCCAGTCTCATATAGATTCAAGTTGGAAAGCTACAGAAGGAAGAATTTATATCTCAAAATTCCCCAGGAGACATCTTGTTCCTTAGAAATGTGATTGTCTCCTCAAGCAAGGCTAAAACAAGACAAAAAATGCAGACAGGAGTAAGATAAACAATGTTTACTGCTTCAACAATAAAGGTACTGTTAAGTTATCTGTACTAACATAGCAAACGTCCTGTCAACTATCTACAAAGAACAAGTAGAAGCCAATAAAGAGCTTAAAAGGCTTGTCTCCATCTTCATGGGAAGGAATGCTACAGTTAACAGTTACATTAGGGCTTCCAGTGGAAATTTAGATATTTTCACAAGTTCACAAGTAAGCAAGTTAATTCATACTGCTGTGTTTGAAAAGCCTCCAATAACATTTAACTTTAAAAGCAATAGCTGAAAAGCATATTAAATGTAAATTGGCTCTGTATCACCTTCTGATCTTCATATAAACCTTGACTAAAACTCAATGGAAAGACTGCTATTGAAACCACTGGGATCTGAATCAAGCTTTTGTTTCGCTTAATTTAACTGTGTGAAATTCAATAAATGAGGTAAATAGATTCTCTACCATCCTTTTTTTTCTGGAAGAAGAACTACAATTATATTTTGAAAGCACAGCTAAAAAGCCACAAAGTGATTTAACAGCACCAAGGTAAATTTTGAAGATGAAGACCAATTTATCTTCAAAAGTCTGGGAAGAAAAAACATTGAATTTAGTAGTCGGTATTATAAATGTTGCATGTTACAGCAAGCAGACTGCTTTTAGAGTCAGTCTTATTTAGCAACAGGGAATCTCACCTACATTTTAAAAGGTACTTAAAATGCATGATTACAGTGTGTTACGTGCAGTTCAAGCTCTGTGAAAAATCCCTCTCCATTTCTTGATTTGCATGGTTAACCTCGACCATGCAACTTGAGTTTGAAGGCAGGCAGCCTTCCCCACACTATTCTGTCTTCTTTGACAAGGCAACTGCTCCATGGCTTAGTACTGAGCCCAGAAATTCTGCAATGTAAACTCCAGAAATATAATGTTACACTACACAAATCGCCGCTAACGCTCTCAGACTTGTACCTTCATCACTACGCGTTTGCACAGGTCCCAGAAAATCAGATGACAGAGTTTACCATTTTTTTGAAATTAGTTTTAAAATAGGGCTCAGGCATAAGTTTTATTTCTTGCTGACCTTGCCAAAATAGCCCTTCCACTGTCTTGCACTTCTTTTTCTCTAGTTCTTTAAAATAAACATTTCTGATTCTGCATAAACCATTTTGAAGCCTAACATTCAATGGATTGCACAAAAGCCTGTAAACTAACTGTTACCGAGACAGATTTGTGAGGGCCCTTTATTTATCTCTTGTCTTTGAAAACATTAACAAAAGAAACATATTAACAACAGAGGTTTCTTTCCTAAAAAGAACAACAGTACAGCTGAGACATCATCCTGTACTAGACTTTTTAGGTCAAATTATTAATTCAAATATACTCAGAATGTGAGGCTGTTTAAAATCATTGTGAAGATGACTGCAGTTGCTAAATTTGATTTTGTAACTCCTTTGTTCCCAAAACTTGAGAGACATTACCCGATTTGTCTTCCTCCTGGACCTGTTCTAAGCTACAAGGATTGCAAAAAGCTGTGCTGCTTTCTCAGCACTTAAAAAATCTACATGCAAATAAAAAACAAAACAAAACAAAAAAAAAACCCAGAAGATGACATGCAGCTGAGGATTAAAAAAAAAAAAATCCATCCTTACATAAATGCTACACACCTGCTTTGATGCATTCTACTCCCTAGAAGAAAAAAAAGTTGCCAGAAAGAAACTGCTCTGTCAGTTCAGAAAAGGAGGAATAAGCATCCCCCTTTATACAAAAAGCTGATAAATTAGCTACAACCTAAGCTACAACACAGAATGTAAAAATGTTATTGGTAGCAGTTGGTTGAACTGTGCTTATCTTTTCCAAAGATGTCTTGCGTTGGGGGAGGAAAGAAACTTTTTACTAGTGCAGTGGAATTCATGTAGAGATATGAAAGACTGACTGAAAAACTGATACCATTCACTCCTGTTTCCATTGGCTCCTCCATCCCCATAACATTTCTTCTGCAAAAGATTGCTCTCAAGTATTTTGACACATGGAGGGCTTTTTGTAATTCTCTAGGTTTGGGGGTTTTTTTCTTCTTTTTTTTTGTCACTCTCCAACTAGAAAAAAATAAATGTTTGTCTATTACTATATTACAGCATTTCAGAAACTCACTGCTGTACACAAGCGTGGGTCTCTGGGCAGTGAAGTGATTGCCTTCCTGCGGGCAACGAGAGGCGAAAGTGGGTGTGCAAGCCCTGCTGCACCCCCATCCTTCTTCAGCATGCACTGACTGCCTGCAGCAGAATGGTGCTTAGTCCTCTTTTCCAGAAAATGTGAGGGGTTTTATTGTTTTCTAGAAGAAAACAGAGGGCAACTGAGCTGGGAACTTCCCTGTGAAACTTCAGCATCAGAACTACCGCTGTGGGGCATGTTGGTGGTGTTGTAGGAGGATGGCCCTTGCTCATCTACAAGTACATATACTATGTACACACATCACTCAAACACTGCTGGATGCCTCTCACTACAACTGCATATGCCTAAAAAATCCACTGCACTTCATGTCCTTTGCATTTCATAGCCTTCAGTTTTTTTGTTATGTGAAGTTTCTTTAGCAAGAGACGTAAAATCACGTCCTGGTATATTTCTGGTGCACCTTGCAGAAGTGCCATGGTTTTGCCTAGCCCGTTTCTTACCTGGAAATTCAGAGAAAGAAAGATTTGGTGGAGTAGTATGCTGTGAAGAAATTAAAGGCAAGCTATGTTAATATTTGAGATCTACTACTCCAAGAATTTGCATGCTTGAATCTTTAAACTTTCAAAGACTTCTACTGAGTACTAAAAATATCAGCAAAAAAATTATGCAAGGCAGGCAGTTATGGAACTCCACTGGAAAAAAAAAAAAAAATCTAACTTCTTTTTCCATAACAGGACAATAACTTTGGAAGGATCTGGCTTTGGCTATTGCATCCCAGAAAGTTTCCAAGACCGCAAAACTGTTACCTTATGAGCAAATACGCAAGTCACCCCGACAGCCATTGCAAAGCTGCTCCCTCCGTTAAGTAACTTCTGATAAGCCTTACTAAAACCAGAGCCATCTTATCTGGGAAAAATGACACTTAGAAACTTTTTAAAGCTGTAGGTCTGTTTGGCTGCCTTTGATGCCTTTGCCAGTCTCCCACCACTATCTATCACTTCATGAAGGAGTTGCAGCAGCTCTTGGGAGCCCAGTAAATCACCTAGCTGCAAGAGATGAATGCCACCAGCTCCCAAGAACAGAACAGCTTTGTCTTTTAGCAGCTTTGTGTTGCCCTCGTCTTCACCTCCCCCAACAAACTTGGAAAGAAACATCCAGCCTGAAAAAATCAAGCTATTTCTTCCATGGGCTAGGAAATAAATTTTGCGGTGCTGAATGTGAGGTCATGGTGCTACACTGGATTGTATGGCCAGTCTTGGAAAAATAAAGGAAAACAAACCTCTTCTCAAAGGTAGAAATAAGGGACTGCATTACAAAATTCAGGCAGAGGTTTTTCATAACAGGAATAAGAGTCCAATATGCAAATTATACAGCACTCAGTGGGAGGTAGACATCAGAAATGGCTTTTGAAAAAATATTTCTCAAGCAAGGATGGAAGTTTCCAAACCGACTATGAGAGTAGAGTTTCCAAACCTACTATGTCTTTGTGAAGGAACTTTCTGAAGGAACGAGAGAGCAGAAAGTTTACTACAAAGACAAAATTACTGTGTTGATATCAATGCAGCATTAGTGCATTTCAAAAGTCTGTCTCACTCCTAAATTACTTTGCTTACTTGAACTGGGCTGCAGTACACTGAAGTAGTCTTCTCATTATTAAGCAGAACACAACACAGCATTAAAAATCATAGTGGTTACATAAAAAGAAGTCCCAAAGATAGGCTTAGAAGAGACAGAAACTAGCTCCTGGTATATGTATTACATTCTCATTCAGCTTACAAGCTCCCAAAAGGTTCTGGTACAGGAGTTAAGAAAACCCATGGGAATATTTAGCTTGTGATTTGAATATATTATACAGCTATGGGATATCTCTCCTGCCACCAGGTGTGCTTTTACAAGGCAGTCTCTGACAGAAGAGGTTTGTGTTTTAGCTCTTGGATCTTGCAACAATTTGAGTGTTTTCAGAGCCTTGCCAAAATAAGTTTCCATTAGAAGTCTCAAAAAATGTCTATGGAAAGTTTCTGCTATACTCTCCTGAGCTCTCCCAATAAATGGCAATACAGTTTATCCTTGTGGGAAGCAGCTCTGTCAGTGTGCTGCTATTCCAGATAATGTGCTACTAACACAACACAGAAAAAGAAATGTGGGTCCAATAGTAACTCCAATGTAGCTTTTAGGGTGTTGCTCTTCTTTACACATGTTGGAGCCAACAGTTGCACAGAGGAGTCCCACAACTCTTGCAACTACACTTCATATGATGTGACTGAAGGACGTCACATCATACACTGCAGGACATTAGGACACAGCAAAACACTAATTTTCTGAAACCCCAAGACTGAGCTTGCATTCTCAGGAAGAAGCATTCCTATCCAGAACTGTGGTGATGCTCATAAAGAAGCAAACATAGCCTTATCTGTTCCCACCAATGTATGTCTTCAAGCATGTAAAATTGTCAGTTTGTCTTTTTCCATTTAATTGTGTTTATCTCTAAATTTGGCTTTCCATCAGCAAGGTAAAACACATTTTATGCTTCAAGAATAAAAAACCCATATGATGGAAAATCTGCATTAGCCTAGATCAGTGACCACGCAAAGATAATTAGCTTTGATGGCAACATTGTTGCTTTTGAAACTTCTGCCTTGTTCCATTCTTTTTGGTTCTAAGGTCTTGTTTTAGACGCAGACTTGGCTACAAGT
Source organism: Clamator glandarius (assembly GCA_033459285.1). Lineage (NCBI taxonomy): Eukaryota > Metazoa > Chordata > Aves > Cuculiformes > Cuculidae > Clamator > Clamator glandarius. The sequence continues at coordinate 6,233,642 of JAUNZM010000329.1, read as the reverse complement.
AATCACATCCTATACCACAGAACTGGAAGGCCATTTCTTGATGGAAAGCTTTGCATCATGGTCATTATGTGAAAATTTCAAGTGTTTCCTCACCAGTGATTTTCAACCTGTCCTCTGTACCTCCCTGTGAGTTCTTGGACTATTTATTTTCGTGCCCATGAAGGGTAAATAATGAAAAGCATGGTATTCGCTAGACAGAGAGCCTGCGCCCCATGACCCTTAGAAATACTGTAGGTGCCTGTATATTGAGCGTGGCTGGAAACCACTGGTATGTACAGTCCCACTCCAGACGTACCATGAACTCCTTCAAAGCAACTCCTTCCACTGCCTTCTACTGCCCAGCATCGCGTATGTATACATATATAGAAATATACATTAAGTGGCTTCTTGAAGCTACTATAAGTCTACCTGAGGCATTTAAAAGTGAAACTAAGCTAGCAGTTATTGGGTTTGAAAGATAACTATAAATTCTTATTTCATAGACAGAGAATACACATGCCTAATTATGTTCAAAAATAGAAGAGCGAATGTAGGCAATAAACAACTTAGTTGCTAGAGTGTCCGCTCTGCTCCATTTAACCATCATAAGCCCCTGGCACCCCTGCTGACTGATCCCATCAATAGTCCCCATGAAGGCACACAGCTGCAGAGCTAGCACTGCATCACTGTGACACTCCCACCCCCACCATAGTACCTTGGGTCCCGTGAAGTTTGGTTGGTCAGAGAGAAAGCGTGATTTAATGTCAAAAAGACATCATTAGGCACATTGTCTTTGCCAGATAGCGCTAAACGCTCTTTATCCCATTTTAATACATCTTTTGTTCAGGAAACACATGCATAAGCAGATTGCAGAGACAAGGTGAGAGTTGATTTTTTAACAATGGAAATCAGCAATAGGTGAACAGGTTACCTATATCCTGTTGACCTGACATATCTATCTATCTATCTATCTATCTATCTATCTATCTATCTATCTATCTATCTATCTATCTATCTATCTATCTATCTATCTATCTATCTACCTACCTACCTACCTACCTATCTTAAGGACTGCAGTTCTTAAAGGATGAAAAAGTTCCAGTCTCACCCTAGCAATGCACCATAGTGCAAAAAAGGAATTAGTGCAGTAACTATATACTAATCCCGCCTCCCATTCCTAACATGAAGCTTCACGGCCTGACCACATAAAGAAGTTGACATCTTCTGAATGCACAAAACCTTACTTGAACACAGCACTAACAACTCTCAGTGACTAAGCCTGGTTTTGTGAGGCAGGCAGCACACCCTGAAGGGCCATGCCCCTTTTCTAGCCCAAGTTTGAGTAGCGTGTACAGCTCTCAGCACAGTGCTGCTTGTCCAAAGCCAGTGTTCCAGCTGCCTGGGCAGATGTTCCTAAGGGCTGCCCTGGGCAGACATGTGGTATAAGCATTGAACAATGATTTCCAAGCTCTCCCTGCACTCTATGCATGCGCAGAATCTCCTGTTCTCCCATAAAGTCTCGAGTGCCAATGCACAGAACCCTTAACAAGTACACTCCCAATCATGCACACACACAGTTCTCCCTACAGAGCTGCTGTCACTCCTTCCTCTCTTATTTTTGATGAATGCATGTCATCAGCTATAATTTATACAAGCAATTAAATTTGCAGTTCAGATGCACAAGCATCCCTCTAACTGTATAATGAAAATCCCAGTGCTGAAGACATAGCATGCTAGGAATTACTCTGGAACAGTTTCAGAAGGCAGAACAGAGACTCAGTATATTTTATAGATATATATGATACTAACACATACATGGCGTGGAGTAAAAACCAATACTGTCTCAATTTCTACAGGAGCTTATAGTCACATAACCCAGACACTGTACCTATTTCCTTGCTATGATACGAAAAGCTTCTTTCCTTGTTCAGCAATTGCTTGGAAGAAAAGGAAGGGAGAAATTTCAGGGTGAGATATTTTGTTCCTTAATGGTTAAACTCCTGAGTGAGAAAGTGCAATAATTATTTCTTAGCACTAGTATGCAACACTGTATACCTAGATAAAAGTAGCCAGCACATTTATCAGTGACTTAAAGATGTACTTTATCCTCTATGGCACAACACCACGACTCAAAACAAAGTGTGAATTCTTCAACCAGTGATTCTTCCTCTAGGGTCATACTCCTGTCATGATTAAGGAAAAAAGAAAAGTTTTTGTTTGTTTGTTTGTTTTCTGAGTAAAGCACAGGATTTTATTTAGTTCTGTTATGAGATATTTACTACTGAACACATACTATATGACAGAGCAATAAGTACAATTTAATAGCCTGGGAATCTCTTGCTCAAGAGGGCTAAGAAGTCAAAAGTTACAGTGTAAGTCTATGATATGGCTTTGACATGTAACATACGCTTTCTGAGTGCCTTCTAATTGCAGGAAATGTTTTGATTTTGCAATCTCACAAATACTTTCAGACTCTGAGGTATTTCTCAAAATGATTTGCTCATATAGGATGTTAAAAATGGACACTTCCTCTGACGACCTTACCTTAGCATGGAGTGCCTTCATGAATGTGTACTCTAAATATCTGTGGACAGTGAACAAGGTATTTCCCCTCCTGAAAGGGGCAAAGGGAGTGTAGCAGCTATATCACATGTGGTGCTGCAGACGGAGGAAGAGATCACCTATTGTTATGCCAGCCATTCAACAAATACATATCAAATCCAACTGTACTGCAAATACACACAAGCTCCACCAATCCCCTGCCGGTAGGGCTCAATTCATGCCTCTTCAAGGGCAGAAACCTTATGTCACCCCCTAAACTTATTTCTTCTACCAACTGGGTGCTGCTGAATCACCCGTGCTGGGGAAAAGGTAGCTTTCAAAAGACTCATCAACATGAGCTGTCACTAGACCCTTTGCAGTCAATGGAGAAAGATGAGTGAGCCCAGAGAACTATTCTCCCCCTCTGCACAGGATACCATGTCCCTTTTTTTCCAGAAAGATAAAGATTTCAAAAGAGACACAACATAAATAATTTTTCACTACAAACATCTGGGTTATAATGAGATTTAACTTGCCTGTGATTCATTAATTTAGAAACAACTAGTAGATTAATAGGAGTGAATAACATCAGTGGTAACTAAAAGCAAATTAGAAATCTGCAAACTTATCCATTAGAACCTAGAGGGACACAGAACATTCCTATAGGTTCCCCATGCAATACTCAGCTGTGTCATGCCACCTCACTTCGGAGACACACCGAGCTCTAATGAGGCAGTGGGGCCTTCGATGCCTCTTAGGAGGCTGCTCTAGACCTTCCCCCCTCTGAAATTCATGAAATTTGCTTCTAAACAGTCAGCCAAACCCAGGCTTTACTTTTCATACCATTTGTATAAATTGCACCAGCATTGTTCTTTACATTAAAGTAACTTGTTTGCCCATCTGGTAGTATCTCTTAACATGCATATATCAAGTCCCAGATTAATTCCATTTATTCAACTAGCCAGACTTCCTTAGTCCTGTATCATAAAACAGTGTATTTTCCCTTATTTACCTTTATTATATCCCTTTTATTATATTCCCATCTTCCATTAAGCTGGGGACCAGTCCTGTACACAGTATTCCTGGAGAGGACTTAGCAGTGCATTGTAAATGATATTAATGCTTTATCCCTACTAGGTCCTTCTGCACAGTGTATCCTTATTTTCTGCATATATACAAGCGCTCCCCTGTTCTTCCAGCCTAAAGCAGAGTCAGTATGTACTTTTGAGTTCTACACAACTTTATCTAACTTTTACTCCACTTCCTACCTACTCAGACTTTCCTCTTATCAGTATCTCCCAGCTCCCCATTGTAAAACATCCCTGGGACAAACTTAAGTCCTAAGCCAAGATCCTTAATGAAAATATTTAATTAGACATGTCCCAGGGATGGTCCTTAAGGACACCCAGTAGATGCCTATCTCCAGAGCTTTTCTGATACAACCTGTTGTGTCCTTTTTAATAATCTCTTCATCCAAATTAAAATTCTTCTATTAAAATTCATCTCTTTCAAGATATGTTGTAACTTCTATTGTTTCTTTATTTCACTTGGGCTACTGAAGTCCAAGTAAGTAACAGCCTCCTTAAAATGAAATAAAAGCAAAACCTCAACCATCTCAACAAGAAGGACAACTTGGTAAACTGATCTTTGCTAACACAACTACAGTTTTTTACTACTTTCCACTTACTTTATTAACTTTAATTTTGCTCTCCTTCAAAACACTTTCTGAAGCTGTGCATGGTCTCAAATAAACCTTCTATAGCTGTGATTTAAGATTTAAGCTTGTGAAATTCCATTAAGAATTGCTTTCCTCCAGGTACTTTCATGACCACACAACCTTTTACTGTACACTTAAGCATCCTGCAACCTTCTGGCATTCACACCCTTTGCAGAGAAATAAGGAAGGTTGATCTTCTAAATGGCAGTTAATTTTTAAATCCAAATACGATATATGTATATACATATATATATAAAAACCTCAGACAGTCATATCGGTGTCACTCAGTGAGCTGTACCTGATAAATCACCTGTCTGCAGTGCCTCAGAAAATACTCAATACTGCCTTCTGTACACTTTATTTGTAAAGCTCTGTTTGCTTACCTGTCCCTGTTTGGCTAACTATTAACCACAATTAACCTGATGCATTTTTTTTCCAAACAAACCAAATATTTACCAGAAAACCAAAACTTATTCAGTAAGCCAAATGCAAATGTTGTCTCAGGCAAGGTCAGAAAGGTTAGGGGAGCAATAAGGCTCTTCTTCCACATGGTTTTCGTTATTGCTGGTTGCAAATTACAGGATGGCAAGTGGAAGATCAAAACTGTAATTTTCTGTTCATTAGCAGCTTTCTTTAAAAAGTCATTTTTGCATGGTGGTATATAATCCACCTGGACCCTTTAGGGAGAAAAAAGTTGCTGTCAAGACTGGTGATGAAAACATTTTAAAATTCACCATTTTAAAATTCAATACTGGCTAATCTTGAGTATTTTACTTTCCTACCAGCTGCTTCTGAGCAGCAAGCAACTAAACATTCCTGGAACACAACAGATGTCACATCCTACCAACAACTTCTGCATCCTTTACTAACCTCTTGCTGGTACCCCTGCTTTGTCCTATAATGGAGGTAACAGCTTCTGTCCCCTTTGTAGTGTCCCTTGGCCAGACTCGCAGGTCTGCACCACCTTATTGCTCTGAGACAATGCTCTCACAGGCAGGTAATACTCTTATATCCCCATGTCCCTGGGAATTAATGGAGGAAAATCCAACTTTTATGCTAACTCTGCCAAAAGTAGCCCGGCTACAGCTGAAATAAAAAATGTAAAAGAGATTGTTATTGCAGACATCTAAGCTAAAAGCTGAACTTGTAATAAAACATTTCACTTTTCCCAGATGCTACTCTTCTATTCGAGGAGGTTGTGAAACCATGCTGCCAAATCTGTGATTTCACAAATTTTTCCACAGTGATAACATAAACAGTACGTAGTGATTTATCTGTAGAATCAAGCTGCATTAGAAGAGGAATGTGAAAAAATGTGCATTTGAAGAGATGCTCTTCTCTGAGAAAGGAGGAAATCTCATATACATGTATAAAATGAACCACATACTCCACATTTGTCTGAATCAGAGCTTTTCTTTTTGTGCTTTCTGAGAATCCATGTCAAATCCAACAAACTGGAAAAAAAATCCCAAAATAAAAAGTCCTTTCTGTTAACTGAATCAACCGTGCCTTACCTGTTAATAAAGCAAATTTTTGAGATTTGCATGACAGACTATTAATAATATACTCCATATCCAAGATTCCAGCCTTCCTTTTAAACTAGCACATGATGGCTTTCTCAGTAACAATCAGATTTTGTTCTCAGTTAACATCCACATCAAACCAGAAGCAATGCCACTAAGTGGAGTGAAATAATTTCAGATTTACTTAATGGACAGCACTGAGTAAGAATAATCTAAAGACAATCCAGTTAATTAAATCCAAATTCATCATACATTTCAAAGTTATGAGCAAGAAGAAAAACTAGCTTTAGTCTCATTGCCATGATGCATTCTAAAAACCTCTTTAAATTTAAGATGAATGTGCACATATGCTGTACTAATGAAGTTATAGCAGAAAGGAGAATAACTCTCCAAACGTAGATAACTGGACAGTCTGGAGTTTTGATTAAACGGTCCTTCCAGTAAGAACTTATCCTCTAAGAGGGCAGCAGACCTGAATTCCCCCTCATACTTCCCTAATGTCTTTCACATTTTATTTTCTCTGCTGCAGTCAAAACAACTTCTTTGGCAGCCATACCTTCCTGCACTCGCTTGCCCGTGTGACCACTCTTATCCCCATCAAAGGCTACTGGGACTACATTCTCTCCTGGATGAAAGTGAGATCATCTGTCTTCACCATCAAAATTATATCCTTCTTATTTTTGCAGAGCTCTCAAGGCCCTGGTTTAAGTGCTGGGAGAAAGCTGGGATATTGTATTGGGCTGCTTATGCAATTATCAGGATGTACATTCATGTTACTCTAGAGAAGCAGGGGAGGGAGAGGCGTGCAGCCAGCTACCTGTCCCAGCATCCGTGCCTTGCCCAGGTGCCTTTCCTTCCCTGCTCCAAAAATATGCTCATGAGTTTACAGTAGCCAGCACTGTTTAGAAGAACTACAGGATTAGAACATGCTTGTTAATCCTTGCTTTCCTGCTCGAAAGGGATGTTCAAATGAGTTAAAAAAAAAAAAAAAGTTATAAAACTGCCCTTGACATAAACTATCCTACAATTTATCCTGTACTCAGGTACCTCACAGCCGGGCAGTGCTGCATGGGGAAACAAGCACATCAGAAAGGATAAACTCTGTGCTAACACACACTACTCTGAAGGCCAAGTAAACACCAACATCTCAAAAGCAAGAGGCAGAAATTATAATCTTGCAAATCTTCATTCACAATTGTTTTGATATGCATACACAAACACCCCACCACCCCTGCCTGAAGTAGGACACAGTACTGAAAAGCCAAAACTCTGCAAGGATACATATTCCCATCATCAATAGCAGGGCTAGTCTCCTTGTGCTAAGTCACTGTCAATCCGCTAACATATCCAAGGCTTTCTCTACAGGTTTCTTTATCCTGGGCTCTTCTTAATTTCATCTTTTCACTTGGCATTTCCCACTGAGATGTAGCTTTTTCTTTTCTTTTAAAATCTACCCTCTGCACTCTCTTTTTTCCAAATAAGCAACCAGAAAGCAGTAAACCAGAAGGTTGCTCTCCCCGAGCATCTCTCAATATAGCAAAGAGAAGAAGGCTAGAAGAAGAAAGTTCTCATTTTGGAAACATAAAGCCAGGAGCAAAGAAGGCATGAGCTTACTGTACCGTGAGGAGCATGCATGCAGGCTGCAGCCCGGATCAGTTGGCATGGGCCCAGGACATCGCTCCTTCATTCTTATGCTCATTGTAGAGCCAACACCTTTTCCTTTCCCACCGCCTAACATTATCATAAAGAAACCCTCGATACCAAAATCCTTGTTATCTGCATCATTCAAAATCATTTGCAAGCTGAAAATCAGGGCTGTGACACACTCAGAGTAAACATACTCAGTGTAAATTTAATAACCAACAGCAGAGTTATTGTTTGTCCATGTGTGGGGCCCTGTGCTTTATCACTTTATTAAAATGTCTGCATCTACCTATCCACTTTCAAGAGGTGTTTAATCTCCTCTGTGACCACTAACAGCAAATCCCTGCAAATCTTTGATATTACAAAGTGCTAGGCATGAGTGAAGTGCCAATTTCCAGGAACCATGAGTAAAAACTCCCTTGTGAAGAGACAAAAAAAGAGTTCTCTGAGGTGAAAGAAAAATAAATAAATAAAACTAACCACAAATAACAACAGGAAAAAAAATACACAAAAATCCAGACAGCTACATTTCAGGATTTATTTTTACTGGTCAAAGGGCTGCTGTAGGCAAAAAGGTGCTGGGGTCATCTGTGAAGGCAAGGATGTCAGAAGTAGCACCCCCACCTCCCAATGTGTGGACATCAAGTGAGTTGCAGAAGGAAGAGGTGATACTTCTGCTCAGGGAACACAACCAAGAGCCGGATTCCAAACGATCTGAACTGCCCTGTGACATCTCAATCATCTCCCATGGGAAGCAGCATAAGCTGCTCCTGCCTCTGGCAGCACTGCTGGGGCTGCCTCCAGCTCAGCTCCTGATACTGGCTGAGCATCAGGCAGCAAGGAAGCTTCCCAAAAGCAAAGTAGGATCGCTATTTCTAAACAATGCAGCAGTCATGCTGAGTGGATATTGTTGAAAGAAAGGAACACAGAATTGCTACAAGTCCTTTTCCAAGTACTAAAATGCATGAGGTGTATTCATCATTGCAGCCTGGCTTTCTTATAATAGCTCACTTTTCTCTGAGGCCACTGAAGGTCCAAGCCAAGTGAACCCAGCCCACTGGATTTCCATTTCCAACCCCCAAATGCCATGTTGGGAGGTTTCTCAGCCACCTCAAGCTACTGAGAGCTATCCTGCCCGCTGTCTTGTGTTCATGATATAGTCAGGCTCCTGGCAGGCAGGGCTGGGACTCAGCCACCATGACGAAAGGCCAGCTAACATCATGGAGCAAGACAAAACTTGCCTGAGTGTGTTGGCTGGCTGAAGTCAAGGTTACTGTGGGTTGTAGGAGTTCTTGCCCTGCCATCTCAAGCCACAGACTGTCTGAGAAGAGAAGTCAGCATTTTGCTGCCATGCAGTGTATCCCTTAGAAGCGTTAAATCAATTATAATAATAAAATTCAATTCACATACTGAATTACATACAGGGGATTTGGGAAGAGAGAAGGAGAGGGGGCAGGAAACAGCCAGAGTAAATGCAGTCAATCCCTAGCCAGCATGTGCTAACTCCAGCCTGAGTTTGCATGGCCACTAAGTCAGATTTTGGGCTACAAACAGAAAAATCTAAACCACAAGCAGCAAAACATGACACACAGGAGGAACGTCCAGACATCCACTTGGGGGATGGAATTTTTATCACATCTGTCACCCACTCAAGTCTGCTTTTTATATTTTGGGGGATGAGAGGAAAGCAGGGTAACAAAACCAGCTGGGACACAGGATGGTGCTGGCTTTCCTACCTGCAAGTACACTCCTGCACTGCCATTGCTGGCTGCTACCCAAGGCAGCACTGGGAATTTGACAGGACAAAGACCATGCTTTGTCTTGCATGTACACTGAAGCTCATTACGAATTAAAATTATGACCAGTAAGGCACATGGGAGCTACATGTCAGTTATTACCCAAGACTTTACTGCTGCTTGTACCGTTCACATACAGGTCAGAGGCACCTGATGTGAGGCCAAATGAGAATTATTCATAGGATTTCACAGAATCACAGAATAAGCAGGTTGGAAGAGACCCACCAGATCATCGAGTACAACCATTCCTATCAAACACTAAACCATGCCCCTTAGCACCTCGTCCACCCGTGCCTTAAACACCTCCAGGTAAGGTGAATCAACCACCTCTCAGGGAAGCCTGTTCCAATGCCAAATGACCCTTTCCGTGAAAAATTTTTTCCTAACGTCCAGCCTGAATCTCCCCTGGCAGAGCTTGAAGCCATTCCCTCTCGTCCTGTCCCCTGTCACTTGGGAGAAGAGGCCAGCTCCCTCCTCTCCACAACCTCCCCTCAGGTAGTTATTTATAGAGAGCAAAGAGGACTCCTCTCAGCTTCCTCTTCTCCAGGCTAAACAACCCCAGCCCTTTCACCAGCTTCGTTGCTCTTCTCTGGACTCGCTCCAGAGCCTCAACATCCTTCCTGTGGTGAGGGGCCCAGAACTGAACACAGTACTCGAGGTGCGGTCTCACCAGGGCCGAGTACAGAGGGAGAATAACTGCCTGGGACCTGCTGGTCACACCGTTTCTGATACAGGCCAAGATGCCATTGGACTTCTTGGCCACCTGGGCACACTGCTGGCTCATGTTCAGTCGGCTGTCAACCAACACCCCCAGGTCCTTCTCCTCCAGGCAGCTTTCCAGCCAGGCTTCTCCCAGTCTGCAGCACTGCACAGGGTTGTTGTGCCCCAAGTGCAGGACCCGGCATTTGCCCTTGTTAAATCTCATGCCATTGGACTCTGTCCAGCAGTCCAGTCTGTTCAGATCCCTTTTCAGAGCCTTCTGACCCTCCAGAAGATCGACACTTCCACCCAGCTTAGTGTCATCTGCAAATTTGCTAAAGGTGGACTCGATGCCTTCATCCAGGTTCTTGATAAGGACATTGAACAGGGCTGGACCCAGCACTGAGCCCTGGGGAACCCCACTTGTCACTGGCCTCCAGATGGATTTAACTCCATTTACCACCACCCTCTGGGCCAGGCCATCCAACCAGTTTTCCACCCACAAGAATGCGGGCCTGTCCAGGCTGGAGGCTGACAGTTTCTGCAGCAGAATGCTGTGAGAAACTGTATCAAAGGCTTTACTGAGGTCCAGGAAGACCTCAGCCTTTCCCTCATCCAGCAGCCGAGTCACTTTGTCATAGAAGGTGATCAGGTTAGTTTGGCAAGACCTGCCTTCTGTAAAGCCATGTTGACTGGGCCTGATCACCCGGTTCTCTTGCATGTGCTTCATGATAGCACTCAAGATCACCTGTTCCATGACTTGCCCTGGCACTGAGGTCAGACTGACAGGTCTGTAGTTCCCCAGATCCTCCCTGTGACCCTTCTTGTAGATGGGCGCAACACCAGCCAGCCTCCAGTCCAGTGGAACTTCCCCAGTCTTCCAGGACTGTTGGGAGATGATGGAAAAGGGTTTGGCCAGCACATCGCCAGCTCCTTCAACACCCTTGGGTGAATCTCATCCAGCCCCATAGACTTGTGGGTGTCTAGTTGGGCTAGCAAGGCTCTGACCACCTCCTTTTGGACCATGGGAGCCTCATTTTGCTCCTCTAGCTCTGGGGTTTGTACACAGAGGGAACAACTTTCTTTATAATTAAAGACTGAGGCAAAGAAGGCATTAAATACCTCAGCCTTTTCCTCATCCTCTGTCACTGTTGTTCCTTCTGCATCCAATAGGGACTGTATGGTCTCCCTAGTCCACCTTTTATTATTTATATATTTATAGAAAGATTTTTTGTTATCTTTCACAGACTTTGCCAATCTGATTTCTAGTTGAGCCTTTGCCCTTCTGATTTTTTCTCTATACAATCTCACTTCCCTCCGGTAGTTCACCCAAGAGGCCTGTCCCCTCTTTCAGAGCCCATAAACATTTCTCTTCTTCTTGATATCACTCAAGATCTCACTGTTCAAACAAGCTAGTTTTTATCCCCGACAGCTTTTTTTCTGAAACATGGGGATGGCTTTCTCCTGAGCCTCTAGGATCTTCTTTTTGAAGAGCTCCCAGCCCTCATGGGCTCCCTTGCCCTTAAGTGCTGTCTCCCATGAGACTTTGCCAACCAGCCTTCTGAAGAGTTCAAAGTCTGCCCTCTGGAAATTTAATGCCACTGTCCTGCTAACCACCCTCTTCACTTTGCCTAGAACAGAAAACCCTATCATCTCATGATCACTTAGTCCTAGGCGTCCTCCTACTGCCACATCCCCCACAAGGCCTTCTCTGTTCACAAACAGCAGGTCCAGGAGGGCACCTTCCCTTGTTGGTTCATTCACCAGCTGTGCAAGGAAGTTGTCTTCCACACACTCCAGGAACCTCCTAGACTGCTTCCTTTCTGCTCTATTGTACTTCCAGCAGATATCAGGAAGATTGAAGTCTCCCACAAGAACCAGGCATTGATCTAGAGATTAACCCCATCTGTTTATAGAAGAGCTCATCCGCTGCTTCTCCTTGGCTGGGTGGCCTGTAACAGATTCTCATCACAAAATCTACCTTCTTATGGGCTCCTCTGATTTTAAGCCATAGGCACTCAATCTCCTCATCGCCACAATCCATCTCAACAGTGTCCAAGTCCTCCCTTACAAAGAGGGCTACCTCGCCTCCTCTCCTTCCCTTCCTATCCCTCCCGAAGTGTTTGTACCCACCATAGCTGCACTCCAGTTATATGAGTCATCCCACCACGGTTCCATGATGGCAACAACATCATAGGCTCCTTGCCCTACAACAGCTTCCAGCTCTTCCTTCTTATTCCCCATGCTGCGTGCATTGGTGTAAAGGCACTTCAGCTGAGCTGCCGAGCTTTCAGCCCTCTTAGAGGGAACAGAGTTCATTCCCAATTGCCTGGTAACTGGAGTAGCTTGTACCAGAGTGCCCATATCTCCCTTACCACCCCCAGGTGTGTTCTCCCCTACTTTCTGTGTGGTGATGTACTGGTGGTCCTCTCCAGCACACCCTCTCTGAATCACTAGTGCCCCACGTCCAGGCTCGCTCCTGTCTAGCCTGGTCGCAATCTCCTCCCCCTTCACATCTAGATTAAAGCTCAATTTATGACCTTAGCTAGGTTTTTAGCAAGGGCTTCAGCCCCCCGAGGAGATCCACATGTCCCATCCTTAGCAACATAGTCTGGGGGTGCGTGAGCCACCCCATGATCAAAGAAGCCAAAGCCCCTTTCCTCACACCAGGCTTGGAGCCAGACATTAATTGAGTTCTTCTTCCTGACTTCCAGGTCCTCTCTATTTAGCCTTGGGATGGAGCAGAATACTATTTGTGCCCCAGAGCCCTCCATCATCGGTCAGGATGCGACGAAGTGCCTGTGGGTGAAAATCAGAGGGGCCCATGGGCAGGAAGGTATTGTGATGGGAGTCTGCTATAGACCACCCAGCCAAGAAGAAGCAGCTGATGAGCTCTTCTACAAACAACTGAGTGTAGTCTCAAGATCGCTACCTCTAGTCCTTGTGGGTGACGTCAATTTCCCAGATATAGGCTGGGAGTATAATACAGCAGAAAGGAAGCAGTCCCGGAGGTTCCTGGAGTGTGTGGAAGACAACTTCCTCACACAGCTGGTGAGCGAACCGACAAGGGACGGTGCCCTCCTGGACCTGCTGTTTGTGAACAGAGAAGGACTGGTGGGGGATGTGAAGGTTGGAGGACGCTTGGGGCAAAGCGATCATGAGATGGTAGAGTTCTCAGTGCAGGGTAAAATGAAGAAGGAGGTTAGCAGAACAGTCGCGCTTAACTTTCAGAGAGCAGACTTTGGACTGTTCAGAAGGCTGGTCGGAAAAGTCCCATGGGAGGCGCTCCTTGAAGGCAAAGGTGTCCATGAGGGCTGAGCGCTCTTCAAGAAGGAACTCCTAGCAGCTCAGGAGAAAGCCGTCCCCAAGTTCCGGAAAAGTAGCTGGCGGGGTAAAGAAACCAGCATGGTTGAGTAGGGAGGTCCTGAGAGACATCAATAGGAAGAGGAAGGTCTACGACCTCTGGAGGAAGGGGCAGGCATCCTGGGTGGACTATAGGGAGGAAGTGAGAACGTGCAGGGAAAAAATCAGGAGGGCTAAAGCCCAACTAGAAATGCGATTGGCCAAGTCTGTGAAAGACAACAAAAAGTCTTTCTATAAATACATCAACAGTAAAAGGAGGACTAGGGAGAATCTCCAGTCCCTAATAGATGCAGAGGGAACAAGAGTAACAGGGGATGAAGACAAGGCTGAAGTACTCAATGCCTACTTTGCCTCAGTCTTTAACAGTAAGGAAAATTGTTCCCTCTGTGCACAACCCCAGGGGTTGGAAGAGAGGTATGAGGTCCCCACGGTCCAAGGGGAGGTGGTTAGAGACTTGCTTGGCCAGCTAGACGCCCACAAGCCTATGGGGCCAGATGGAGTCCACCCAAGAGTTTTGAGGGAACTGGTGGATGTGCTGGCCAAACCCCTTTCCATCATCTTCCAACATTCCTGGATGACTAGGGAGGTTCCGCTGGACTGGAGGCTGGCTGATGTCGTGCCCATCTATAAGAAGGGGCGCAGGGAGGATCCCGGGAACTACACACCTGTCAGTCTGACATCAGTACCACGGAAAGTCATGGAGTGAGTGATCTTGAGTGCTATCAAGAAGCACTTGCAAGAGAACCGGGTGATCAGGCCCAGTCAACATGGCTTTACAGAAGGCAGGTCTTGCCAGAGTAATCTGATTACCTTCTATGACTGAGTGAGTAGACTCTTGGACAAGGGAAAGGCTGTGGATGTAGTCTTCCTGGACTTTAGTAAAGCCTTTGATACAGTTTCTCATAGCATTCTGCTTCAGAAACTGTCGTCCTCTGGCCTGGACAGGCGCACACTCTCCTGGGTGGAAAACTGGTTGGATGGCCTGGCCCAGAGGGTGGTGGTAAATGGAGTTAAATCCAGCTGGAGGCCAGTTACAAGTGGGGTTCCTCAGGGCTCAGTCCTGGGTCCAGTCCTGTTTAATGTCCTTATCAAGAACCTGGATGAAGGCATCGAGTGCACCCTTAGCAAGTTTGCAGATGACACTAAGCTGGGTGGAAGTGTCGATCTGCTGGAGGGTCAGAAGGCTCTGAAAAGGGATCTGAACAGACTGGACTGCTGGGCTGAGTCCAATGGCATGAGATTTAACAAGGCCAAATGCTGGGTCCTGCACTTGGGGCACAACAACCCTGTGCAGCTACAGACTAGGAGAAGCCTAGCTGGAAAGCTGCCTGGAGGAGAAGGACCTGGGGGTGTTGGTTGACAGCTGACTGAACATGAGCCAGCAGTGTGCCCAGGTGGCCAAGAAGGACAATGGCATCTTGGCCTGTATCGGAAACGGTGTGACCAGCAGGTCCAGGGAGGTTTTTCCCCCTCTGTACTTGGCACTGGTGAGACTGCACCTCGAATCCTGGGTTCAGTTCTGGGCCCCTCACCACAGGAACGATGTTGAGGCTCTGGAACGAGTCCAGAGAAGAGTGACAAAGCTGGTGAAGGGGCTGGAGAACAGGCCTTATGAGGAATGGCTGAGAGCGCTGGGGTTGTTTAGCCTGGAGAAGAGAAGGCTGAGGGGAGACCTTATTACTCTCTACAACTACCTGAGGGGAGGTTGTGGAGAGGAGGGAGCTGGCCTCTTCTCCCAAGTGACAGGGGACAGGACAAGAGGGAATGTCCTCAAGCTCTGCCAGGGGAGATTCAGGCTTGAGATAAGGAAAAAATTCTTCACAGAAAGGGTTGTGAGGCACTGGAACAGCCTGCCCAGGGAGGTGGTTGACTCACCTTCCCTGGAGGTGTTTAAGGTGAGGGTGGATGAGGTACTTAGGGGCATGGTTTAGGGATTGGTGGGGATGGTTGGACTCGACGATCCAGTGGGTCTCTTCCAACCTGGTTATTCTATGAGCATTTTCCCAGTGGCCCTGATGTCTTTCTTGATGGCTTTGGTCTTTCTGCTTACCAAATAATCATTACCAGTTTGGACTACTATCAGAGGACAGCAGTCTGTCTTGTGGAGCAGGGAAGGAAGTTTTCTAGGTACCTCCTTCACTGATGCCCCCAGTAAGCAGCAGACCTCTCTGTGGAGCGGGTCTGGTCTGCAAATGGGTCCCTCCGTTCCTTTTAGGAGGGAGTCCCCTACAACAATCACCCTCCTCTTCTTCTTAATGGAGAATGTTTTTATCTTTTTCTGAGGATGGTGCGGCCTAGGGAAAGATTCTAGGCTGTGGGAGCCACCATCATCATCCTCATCCTCATGATTGGATTCCACCTGCAGCACGTGGTGCTTGTTCACCAGGGGATCTTGGGTCTTGCTGTCTGGTTGAGGGGAGCAGGTTTCCTTCATCTGGCAGGAACTTGCTGCCATTCCCCATCTCTTGTAACCCCAACCTTGCAGTATGCATGTGGATGATGTTTGGCCATACCAATTCCAGCAGGCTGCTGAGTTAGTGAGAGGGCACTACTCCACTAGTCTATCTCCCTCTAACACCCCATGATGGTCCTCAGCCTCTTCACCTCCTCCCTTAACTCCTCCACCATACGATGGAGTTCCCCCACTCGAGTGCAGCTTTCACAAGTGGAGCTGGTAACAGAAGCATGAGCTGGTGTGGGAGGGGGGCACTGTCTGCTCAGGGTCTGGGTAGCTGCATGCACCCACTGTGGCTCTGTCTGGGTGGCAGCTTCCAACCTGCCTGCTGCAGCACACGAAGCAGCTTTAATCTTCTGCCAGGTGGCCACCATGGTCTTTGGTGTGTTCTGTCTAGTCTCTGAGTCCTCTCTGTGCCCTATCTGGTCGCCCTGCCCCGCACCTCTTCGCCACACTCCTCTTTACGGTGTTCCAGGTCACGGTGCTCCCAGGGGACCGCCTCCTCCCGTCAGGCACCGCGCGGGACCAGCGTGTGCGTGCCGGCTGTTAGGAGCCCCTCCCCCGCCTGGGTTTTTCAGGGATTTTCCCGGCTCAGGGAAGCTCCCACTGCCTCAAAATGTCCACCTCACCACAGAACTCACCGTCCTGCTGCCGGGTGCCGCTGAAGAAGCCATGACATGTTTTGCTGTGAAGAAACATGGGTCACTCTGGTCCACTTGATGCCAGAGATGAGAAAGTCTGAAGTAAATGCAAGTTGTTGCTTCAACAGGCCTCTCCCAAATACACTCTAGAACAATTTACATGCCCTCAGAGACACCAACACCTCTGCAACCTCCATCTCCACCACCCTGATGTCTCCTCTCTCCAAGGATGTGGATGCACCAAGCAGAGCAAGAAGAGAATAAAGGCATAGAAATCCTGCAGAGTTTTTGCACAGACTCACCAACCATCTCTATTCTCCCTCAGAAATGAAGCAAGATTTGCATAGCTGATCGAGGCTGCAAGATGTCAAAGGTGCCTCAATGTACACACACACAGCTGATGTTACACCAAGTATAATGTGAATTTTCCTGCGGAGTATGGTACAGTTCCCATTCTAATTCCTAGTGCTACAACAACAGAAGCTGAAATACTTTGCAAAATGCTCTGTATAGAAAAATTTTCTTAGTACTCCCTCTGAATGACAGTATGAGGGCGGTGCTACAAGCTTGGTGATTGGGGTTGTAAAACTAAACTCTGCCCTCACTTAACACTATTCTTGGACTTGCAGGGATAAGGATGTGGGGTAGAACACTGTCCACAGGACACGGTAAGTAACAGCAACAACAAATGCTGTTACCTGTGCCCAAAGAAAACACATCTTCCTGAACTGCTTTTCCATGGGAAACTACCCTGCTCAAATTAACAAAGATCCAGCCCAGCATTTCACATCATATTCTTGCCTGCAGCACTGCAAGAACACTGACAGTGTTTTCCCTTTGGATGCTCAAGTGTTACTGGTGACAAGGTCTCTGGACATAGCCTATAACGTGCAAGGCAGTGCTTATCTAGACCTACAGTTTGTGGCCCAGTTCCAGGACTGCCTTAAAGAAGTTAGATAACAGGCTTTTTTGCAATAGAAAAGCTGCATTAGGTAGCAGGACCAAGAGTGATGTGAAGCAGGTTCCAAATTATGGCTTACGTACATATGAACTTGAGAGAATTTTGTTAAATCTTGGCCTTTTTTCTTGATCATCTGCATAAATTCAAAGGTAATATTCTCAGGGAGACTGACTCAAGCTAGGAAAAAGCAAGAGATCCCAATTATTTTCCTCATACCTGTCCCTTCTTGCAATGCATCTTGTTACTTGTAAAGAAGAGAGTGATAATGGTATTAACCAATAAGTAATGTGTGCATACTACCCCACCTTCCTTTTAAAAGTGGGCCCTTTTTTTGCAGAGAGATACACAGCTGAGCCCATCTCTGCACACAGAAGGGGCTTTGCATAAGCTGTGGCAAGATTAATAATTTTTACTTCTCAGCACTAGCATAAGCTTGCCTGTTCCTCCATACTTCTTGTATTTGAATAAGTTATTTTATGGATAAAAAGTTACTGAAATAAAAAAATTAGGAATCTGTTCTTGGAATTTGGATGGGGCAGAAAACTGCTTCTAAAAATTTACAACTTTTTTAGCAACTTTTCTTTTTGTTTTAGGAAATTATCAGAGCTCACTGCTGGTATCAGCACATGAAGATGTCTGCAATGACATGTGTCATGTTAATGAAAATACCTTTAAAA
Organism: Clamator glandarius; assembly: GCA_033459285.1. Taxonomy (NCBI): domain Eukaryota; kingdom Metazoa; phylum Chordata; class Aves; order Cuculiformes; family Cuculidae; genus Clamator; species Clamator glandarius. Next base: position 6,215,646 of record JAUNZM010000329.1, on the reverse strand, counting down.
ATGTAAATTATTCATGACTCATTAATTGCAAAAGGCACACCTCTGTGCAGCACCTGCAAGAGAGTGATTGCTCCTTCCAGACATTGCAGAGATGCCCACAGTGACATACGATAAGAATTCGTTGGGTGTTGAAGCTCTGTCTGTGACCTAGTAAGAGCATTTAAATTCATCAGAGAGGGTATGAGAGAGAAAGGAACAGCAAGCTGTCTTCACCTCTTATTCTGTTGCAGACAGTTGCTTCATTTTCAGTCTGTTGTGGAGTATACAGAAAGTCAGCATCTAGTTACCAGGAGGGGTTTATACACTAACGCTCTGTATATTTACACAGACTTTAAATATTTTTCTTAGCTCCCAAACAGTCCATCCTGCCTGCTGGTAATTTGTTTCAGGACTTCACAGATCTGTCTGGTGGGCATAAGGGGAAAAAAAGTGACTTTATTTGGTACCTTTTTTCCTAACAAAACCACTCATGCTAGTTCTCCTCAAATAAAAGTAGAATTTCACTGGGGAAGGTTTGAGGACAAGGGACGGTTATTCCCATTCTCCTCTCTGCCTTGTGTTTACCAGGAGTGCCAAAATTATCTAGAAATGAAGCAGTTTACACAACCACCTGAAATAACAGGATTTGTACTGTTTTTTTGTGACTCACTAGCAACGATAATGCACTTCAAATAATCATAGAATCACCAGGTTGGAAATAAAGACATACCGCTACATTTTTTTCAGTTTAGCAATCTAGTCTAGCGGGGGGGGGGGGGGTTTACAAGCTGTCATTCCTATATTAATATTCTTTCAATAATTAGCTGCTTTTCACAGTTTTCCCTTTTATTTCATGCCAGAAAGCAAGCCTTTCCATGAACAATATACCAAAAGAGAGAGCTACTATTTTAAAGTGCCTGTGTTCGCAATACAAACCTCTCTGCGTAAACAATGAGATCCTCCCTTGCCTTGATTGAACCAGATGTTTCAGAAAAAAAAATACCCCAATCCTCCCCACAGGATGGTTATGGCAGAGAACAGATTCTTCCACAGAACTGATCAATGAACTTTTCTTGCAGGTCCACCTTCCATCTTTTTATATCATCCAGCTGATCTGCCCTATTCAGGCAAAGAGGTGTAAACCATTTTTTTGGTTTTGTAGTCTTAACAGCCAAAACTTTAAATGCAAATCTGTATGTTCTATTGTGCCTGGGCCTTCTTCTCCAATACAAACTGTCTTTAATATAGGAAGATGTCAGGCATAGAATCATAGAATGTTTTGAGTTGGAAGGGACCTCAAAGACCATCCAGTTCCAATCCCCAAGCCGCGGGCAGGGACACTTTCCACTAGATCAGGCTGCTGAGAGCCTCATCCAACCTAGTCTTGAACACGTCCAGGGATGGGACATCCACGACTTCTCTGGGCAATATGTTTGATCATAGTTTCTTAGTTGTTTTCTGAATCCTGGCCAAGGGCCGTTTGGTATAATAAAATACTGTTTCGACACTGCTGGACAGAACATTCAACAATACAATCTTCTCATATGGCAGAAACAGACAGAGAAACAGTCTGTAAAGATGCTTCTGTTCCTCCTGATACTGCTTTCAGTCCCTGATGAAGCCTGCTCACATCCCACCTATGAACATGGGTTAAAGTGAGCAAAGTTCTGGCTGTGGCTTGCTCAAAAGAGCTAACAGAGTGGGAACCAGTGCAACAGGAGCTCTTTACTATTTGCAATGATAATTTCCAATGGCAACGTGCTGGACTTTGAGATGATTAAGAAGGCTTCTTCCACTGTCTTACCTTAAAGAGAAATTAGTATTCAACGTGCTATTAAAAGATTGCATTTAATTAGGCAATGGGAAAAAGAACCCAACAACACAACAAAACCAACACAGCCCTGTAGGGCTTCCAAAGTGGCAAACATTGGCATTATTTTTTTCCTCTTTCTCTCATGAACCCAAGTTCAATTTCCCACTAAGATGATATGAATTTCATTTTCTGAAGTAAATTTTCTGTGTTTTCCCACTGGCTCCTTTTATTGTTAAAGAAAATCTCAGAATTACACTTGTGAGAAATCAACTTGCATTTTCCTCTTGTCTTAATAAGAAAAATTGATTGTGGGTAATTGTGTTGTCTGTGTTTGTAAAAAATCAATGTTCGTGGTTGAGCTCAAATTATCTTTCAGATTATGAATGTGAATACAGAAATTGGGCTTCAATACCAAAGTCAAGTATCTGATTTTATTCTCCTCCTAGAAAAACAAAGAGCTGAACAGTCGCTACTGCTTAAGAAATTAAAATCCCGATGAAATTAATTGAACATGGTTGGGCACCAGGAAAGTGCAGAGGCATTGTACCGCAGGCTCTAAATCTTCTTGAAGTCATCAGTCAAGACGAGATTATTTTCTCCCGTTTTCTAAGAGGTTGACTCAAGGACCCCAAGGAATCCTGGTTTCAGATGTGTTTATACTTCTAGCTTTTCATCCTTGTGTGCTCACAATAGTACAAATAAAAACCAGAACCCCCCTAATGAGGTATATAAACAAAAAATATAAACATGATCTGCATCAAAGAGGTTGCACTATATGATCCTGAATTTCTTTAAAGTACAGCTGCTGGAGCTATCCTCCACACAGCTTTTGGTAATTTAGTTAAACTGCTCAACCAGAAAGGATAGGGCTTGTTTTAGTAACCTACCAAGTCCTTGACTTCCAGAGACTAGGACATGCCTCAGGGCTCATGTGAGTTAGAAGGAGATACACTTCTGCACATATCGTAGGACCACTACACCTCTTCACAACATAGCTGCAACTCCTCCAATCCCTTCCTTTCGCATCATCCCCAAACTCTAGGAGGCTAGGAGGCACCTGCTGCAGGCATCTCATCTAAAAATGAGATAAATTCAAACACACCTCTTGCTTGGTCTTGAGACATAGGTCACCTGCTGGACAACCTTTATATGCTGGCAACCATTATGTGAGCAAGTATGGCATGTGCCACTGAGGATTCAGTCATGTGCCTAAGAACTGAAAAGAAATCCTGAAAAGTTGTCATACTGATTGCCAATCTAACACTGCCATCATCTGTTAACGGTCATTGCTTAGCATGTATCACCAGTTACAAAAGAACAGCATTGTAAATGTAGAGTATTATCAAAAAGCTGAATGATTCAAATCCCTCCTCCAGTCATGATACTTAGGTCTCTTCCTAGTATCTGCTCTGCAACTAAACATTCTCAAACTATAGCTCTAAGTTCAACAGGCTCCACTTTCCACCATGCCAGGAAGAGAAGCCCTCTCTGGATTTGTCAGCTGAGCACTCTCTCCCAGGCTCCACATATCTGATCTTCAGGAGTTGGGGTTCTGGCAGATCTCTGCTTCTGGATGAGGGCACAGCATTAAAATGGCCACATCTACCTAGTGTCCTACCGAGATGGTCATCGCTCCAGATCAAGACAACTTGCTGGGAAATCTGCTTGAAATTCCAGTTCGGGCAGAGGAGTAACTTTGCTGAAACATATGCTCCCAGACATGGTATTTCAAGCAGAGTTGCAATGGTTGCCTTCAAACCCAGAAACACAGGCTCCTTCCCATCACTCATATTACTACATAAGAAAAATACATTTCTGGTACCATTTAAGATACATCTGAAATTAAAATTCACATTCTGACAGTATGCAGAAATTACTTGTAGGCAGCAGACTACATAGCCTTTAAAAAAAAAAATAAATCCATGAATGGCCCCAGAAGTTTTGAGCAGACAATCACTTACTTTTCCGAATCATTTCCAATTTAGTAAATGTGACCTTTTGTGACCTTTCATTTGCAAGGATAAACAAACAGAATGTGCCTCTACTGTTCTCCTGCCTTTCACTTCACTCCACAGTACCCAGAGGATCTTCATGGTATTCTCCTTTGTCCTGTATATTAGAAGTTCAGCTGAAATCTTTTCCACCTAAACTTAATGAAAAATACAGGATAAGAAAAACCCCATGTCTCTTTTTTCCCCTACTCACCATCAAATAACTTTTTGGAAGGCACTGAAAGTGATAATGAATACACCAGGCTTTCAAGGATGTTTCGTTTCCTAGACTGGACAGGGCTTTTTTGTTAATACTTTTTATATTAAACCTGGATGGATTTAATATAAAGACCAGAAACAAGGAAAAACATGTAGCAATACGGAGAGCAAAAGAGTAAGATATTGTAGTATGGGAACAGAGTGTGCCTCTTTGTGCTCTCCAACTACACTTTGTGGTTTGGGAACCATGTAAGTTAAAAAGGACCTGCAGTGCACTTGTGCTGTTGCACATTTTTATTGTTGCCTAAAAATCACCTTAAGCTTCTACTAAAATCCCAAATCAATGAGACCGTTTTTATCAAAATGATTATCCTAAGGGGCAGAATCTGCCCTGGTGCCAATTGTGGGGTTGAAGATCTACTTATATATTAGTTATAGGCAGTTTCTCCCAGACAACCCTTTTGTCAAAAGTATGTGATCATCTTATTTCTTCACAAAAATATACAGTTACAAAAGAAGGAAAAAAGGCTTCAATATTTGCATAATTTGAAAATCAGCACACACAAAAAAAATTCAAAAGTTGTTCTAACTGTGCCATCCTTTCTCAAAGTGTGAGTTATAGAGATATCATCATGAAAAAGGCCTCCTAAACTACAAAAGCCACTATGCCCATTTGAGAACTATAACCAAAACTGCCGTCAAAGAAAACAATCTTTTCTGGCCTTGGTAATGTTATTAGCAGACTATTATATGCTACATGCTTGTTTGAGTCTGTCATGACTTAGTACCCAGCAAAAGAAAATAGTAAATGTGAGCTCCCTTAAGGATAGGTCTCTACAGATAGTAGCACACCATTTTGACTCTTTCATCGCAATTACAACCCTGAGCACAACCGGTTCTCTTATACCAAATAACAAGGGTAGAATTAACTTGCAAGAGTCTCATCAGCCTTGTATTAAAATACACACACACACACAACAGCTTCATGGCTGCACCTAATCTATACAGCTGAGATCCCACTGACTTCAGAAGAGCAGAATTAGATATGGTGACCTGAGATATGGTGAGCAACACTTACAACTGTATACAAAAGCTAAATATCATTCCTGAACTTCTAATACTATTAACTTAGAAAAATGCATTCATAGTGAGTCTAATAATTCTGCTTATAAGGTGGCTAGTAGTAAGAAGTACATCTAGTATGTACCTGTTATGTGTTGCAGCTTCAGATTGCTTTAAGTTGCTTTCTTCATAACAGCTTAGCACAAAACTCATGTACTATTCTTAAAGCAGTTATCCTAAAAACAGATTACCAGCAGAAAAGAAATTTAAAATAGTAATTTAAAAGAACATTCATGAGATCTGCGCACACAGCTGATTTTCCCCTCTATTTCCTATTTAAATATGTCTATTGCTGCAACAAATCCCTTACATTCTTTCAAGATATGTCACAGTCACTCAGTAGTACAGATAAAGCATAAGAGCAACAAAATGGTAACTATAAACAAAAGCGTCCTGTTCCTCTTCGGGCCTCCACCAGAAGAGCTAAAAGACTTAATTCTTTGAGACAGGTGTTACCCATTTTTTTTCAGTAAGAACAACTGGATTAAATTTCAGAGACTGAGGATGCTGAAGAAAACCAGACTGCAGATCAGTCAATTGCTGTTAACCCAACACATTTTCTCTCTCATACTGGCCTGGAGAAAATAATAAACAATTAGTTTAGGATCAACATTCCTTTCATGCATCAAATCAGCTCTTCTTTTATCTTTCTGGGAAGCAAAACCCCCACCAACACCCAGATAGACAAATTACACCAAATGTTCTTAAAAGATATCTCTGATCCAAATGTTTGTCGAAAACATCTGTATAACCAAATACAGTGCCTGTGTGCAATACTCAGAGGAGATTGCATAGTCTCATGACCATGACGTCATGATTCACAAATAGAAATATACATCTATAGAAAATACTTAAAGTAATCAAAATTCAATTCATAACTAAAGGAGACATTAAAGAGAAATTTTCTGGCCAGATTGGTCTCTGTGATATATTAGACAAGAAGGCATATTTACTGCTTGAGACCTTTCAACTTGGGACAACCTCTGTTCAACTGCATGCACTACAAGCAGAGCAAACAGGGCTCTCTGAGCAAACCACCACCAGCACCATAACCTGTGAAGTCCAACACTCCTCCAAAAGTAGGGTGGAAGGTCGGTACACACAGTTCTTAACCACGTGTGATTGGGCTGGAGAAGCAATTGCCACATTAACGTGTAAGGCTTCTACAACAGGAGCGATAACATACCTGTTGCTTAAACAAAGGCCTGAAACATCTGCAGTGGTTTACATATAAGGAGCAGTATCTTGTGGAGTGTAACTCTGCATGGTAACTCCACTGGAAAAAGTGAGACCTATGGTTATGTCCATGCAGAAGCCTCTGGACCAGCCCCTCCTTTTTCGAACATCATACCATTAAGCCTGACATGTGTGGCTTTCCATAAAGCCTGACCTTTAAAAACAAGCCAGTACTATTAAACAACAAACACCAACAAAATATTCAGTTTTTATGGAGGGACAAAGGAAAAAAATCGTCTGCCCAAGGGAAGGTAGGGCTTCAGGACTGAAAGGGCAGCACCCACTGTCTTCAGCGTATGCCATTAGTTACCAGCATAGCCCTAACCAACAAAAGACTTATAAAATTTCCTTTTTAATAGAAAAACCACACACCACAATCAGTGGCTTTATAAGCCACCAAAACATCTACAAATCTCTGCAGTAGTTAGGGAGTGACAGGTCTCACTCAGAAAGGCTGTGCCATGCCCATGCTAGTGCCTCAGGTTAGGCAAGGGATGTGCTAGTAGGAAAGAAGTCTCATTGGTTCATGGGCACCCAGGTCCCTCCCTTCCCCACTGCCCTTTGGGCTTTGTAAGTGCAGCACATGGACTCCACAGGGTTCACACTGCCTCAGGCAGAAGCCCCAGTCTCATTGTATTTCCTGCCAATCAGCAGAAATGAGGCACATCCCAATACCTGACTAATTTTGCACCTCAGTACCATATTGAAACATGGGGAGACCATGCTCTTAGACTTCCATTCACAACAATTCAGGGGCAAAAAAGGCTCCAGCTTTCCCCTTTTACAGCAGTCAGTAATGCAGTTGCTGAACACCCACAGCATTAGCAGCATAAAGACAATCTGAAGATGTTTGGTCAGTTCAGATGGCAGGGGTTGAGCCTGTGTGTAGCAGGAGAAGCCAAAGGAAAAAAGCAACACAAACGAAATCTCACTCACGCCCCCTGATTTCCTCCTTCTAAACAGTACCATACTAAAACAGATGTGCGTGTTATTGCCTTTCTCTGGAACAAACTCTTATATTGCAGTTTTTCCTTCCTCCTTGTCACACAAGTCCAAGTAAATCTGGCAATGAGAAATATCATGAGCAATTCCCTCAAGAGAGGGAGAGAGATGCATGGAAATATAGGAATGGAGACTGTACGAGTACAAAGACTGCTGGCTGCCAAGAAAAAAGTATGTTCATTGGTGTATTTCCAGGAAACCAAAGTGAACACATCCTCTTATGTTACCTCTGATGGCTCATCTGCATTGATCAGCTGCAGGATAGGGAGGATTAGCTTTTCTTGCTGTGAAGAAGGACAGCATAAGGCTTTGGCTTAGACACTACAACCAAGATAATGTAATTAGCCAAATATTTATATAGGAAGATGATGGAGGCTTTGTAGATCAGCTGCATAATGACAAAGAATGAATAGCAAAGAGGCTGGCAAAAGGCCTCCAGGGTAGCTTCTCCTAGCCACCCAGAGGAAGGAGGAATGTCTAAGGCATAGGACAAACATGCAACCTACTCTATAATCTAACTGAACTCCTTCCCCTGTCTCTGAAGAATAAGACACAAGCCAGTCTTGTGCTTCTAGGATACTAACCTGAGGGTTTCAGTAGAGCATAAATGCTGCAGAGCCTTGTGCAAGCTACACAAGTGAAATTTAGCTTTGAAGAAAACATAGGGACTACCTAATTGCTGAGTACATTGTGTTAGGTTTTAGGTTCAGAGTTGAGCAACCTCTCCAAATCCCAATGCAAATCATGAGTCCAACTACAAAAGAAACTCCCACAGGTTATGCAGGGAACACAAACCTGTCCCCTGGCACAAAACCAAATGTCATGCCTTCCCAACACATCAGTGTGGAAGTGGAAGAAAGGCAGGAAAGAGAAAGCACCCACTCTGCTCTAATAACTTGTTTCAGCCACTGTTCACAACCATGGTCTTTATGGTTGTGATAGAAAGCTGGTACAAAAGCAACACTGAAAAAGCTCAGTTATTACTGAGAAAGACAGTCAGGGATCCTATTCCATCTTGCCACCTCTTGGGAGTTTTGAATCCACTGCCAAACCCATCTTTAGGAGCGAGCGTTTTCATTAACCTTTACGAAAATGCCTCACCAGATGAATTGTCAGGTGACATTTTGTATGCAGTGAGTGATTTCCATGCACGTTTCTGTACTTGCTAGTAATGTATTTGGATAAAATTTCAGTGTTGTTCCTAAGGCTTAGAGCTGGAAGCAGAAATGAGCATGCTCAGATGATGAGCCATGGGGAAAAAACAGGAACAGTCTCGCCTTCTGCTTCAGAAAGTAATGTTTCCTCAGAAGGACCACAGATGAGAGGCTCTGGCATACATTAGGAAATACATTATGTGTTTCGCTTTTCTAACAGCCCTAGTTTATTATTCCTGAAAAGTCTGAGGCCAGACCTTTTAAATCATTAAGTTTTCATTCAGAATTCAAGGATAAAGAGAGCAAACCGAGACAGAAAACTCTTCCCATTTCTCTCCCTCCCTTCAGTTACTTTCTCCCTACACCACAAGCTTCCCTCTTGAAAACCACTATCTCCAGCTCCTTAAGTAGTGTTGCTACCTCAGCCTCCTGCCATTCCGTAATGGCCTTTATTGGGAAGCAGCCAGTTTTAACCCTGCAGCAATGCTTCCCCCTTGCCTAAGCTGCATGTGGACAAAAACCTTCACGACTTACTCCTCTGACTATAAACCTTCTCCAGACAGGAACGTTGCTCTCTCTATTGGTGAAGAAACTCTGATCTTAGTTTATTTAAACTCAATTTACTTTAAATGGAGGCATGTTATGGCCAATAGATTTGAGAGCTTAAGTATTTCAGTCAAAGGATGTAGCCAAACCTCTGTGCCAACTCTGAGGACAGTCATCATTTTGAATGGTAGAGTTCAAACCAATGACAGCAGGTAGACCTCAGTGCCTGAGACAACATGGATGCCTCTAAAACCATTAGTAAACAGTATGGAAACTGATAGACTGCAGGACACCGTCTGGATGGACCTTGTCTGTAAGGCAAGTTGAGGTCTGTTAACAGCACTTAGTAGTCCTGCAGAATTTTATTAATAACAAAACCTCCCTTCACAATCCGTGCCAGATCTTGAGGTTTACATTTGACAAGAACATGCAAAGGTAATAAATAGGATAGAGTAGAAGGTGTGGCTAACAGAATATTATTTGCTCTCATGAAGGCAATGAGATGTAATTTTGCATATCACAATTTTCTTTACTTCTGTAGGTACATAAAAACTTTCAAAAAATATCATGAGAGCATTTCAATGAGATTTTTACAAACAAGTGCTTATCAGTCTGGGTGGACCAAAACCACTCTTTAATAACATGTTTCCCTCTGTTAAACACAGAGCTATTTAGAAGCTGAGCAATATCTCACAAATAGAAATATTAGCTAGTGTTTTGTACTAAAAAGCCACTAATTTATTTTTTGAATATAGAACCATAAATATTGTTAGAGAAGAGAAACACAAAACATACACCATCTGGCATACATCACCAAAGTTGTTAGCAGCTTTATTTCAAACATGCATCTATTCTAAGAAGGCCATTCCAGCTTCTAGCACTGTATTATTACTTCAATACACAGCTGAAAAGCTTCCACTATAATTAATATATCTGCATTTTTGGAGCCCTGTTTGGATTTCTAACATTTGGTCTACAAAGGCTAGAAGCTCAGCTGGTTGAAATCAAAGCAGCTTCAGAGCAGGAGACTTTTCAGATAGTGACAGCTTCTGTAGCAGACTGTACTATACTGGCTGTCAGTGATAACTGGAAAGGGCTGGAAGAGATTGTGGTGATGGCAAGGGAATAGTTAAAGCTTGATTGAAGAGCTTCAGCTGATTAAAAAGAAAAGCTCAGCTAATATTTCCCGAACTTCCTTTTGCAAAGGGTCTACTGAGGGAAAATAAGAAATACACCACCTTTTCCACTCTCATGACTGCACAGAGAATAACACCTACAAAACAGACAGGGATGCTTTTAGATGAAGAATTAAAAAGGCAGGATGTTAATTACGTGCCCGGTCCTTGTAAAGCAAAAGAGTTTACAAACAACAAATCATTTCTGGGGAATGAAGTGCTGGGGGTTAAGCTTAATTGTGAACCTCTGATCCCCTCCCTCTGTTTCTGCAATTGCAAACTCTCTCCCCATTTGTTACATGCCCAGCTCCTACAACAGGAACTCTCACTATGTTTAGAGTTTTTCTTACAGACTCCTACAAAAACCTAACAATCAATAAACTTGTCAATGTCTCAGACGTCAACAATGACCATGACAAAGGTACTCTGACTAAGTTTCCCTGAACTACCCAGTTATTTATCAGTTGACTAGAGTAAATATTGACTGTTCTTTGCACTGTCCTTCACAAATACAAATCCACCAAAAGGCTCAACAGGCTAAAGAAAAAATCGAAGTGGTTAGATAAATATTAAAACGAGCTGATTATTTGCCCATGGATTTTCCTGCTGTTTCAGATTTTCAATGGTACTTAGAGAATAATCTTAAATAAAGAACACCTGATATTTAAAGTTTCCAACTTTACAAAAACCTGATTATCTGAAGTTGTTGTTTATTTGTTTTTAACAGAATTGTCCAGAATAAAAACAAAACAAAAGACCACTTTTTTAGCTGTTGCAAAGTTTTCATTCCAGGAACATAGATGAATACACACTCTGATTTGGGTGGGTTTGGAATAGCCAAAATCAAACCTGGACGTCTTTCCTAGATACTTGGCTGTAAGTTTCCTGCTTCTGTCTCCTCTAGTTATAGATGATTCAGCTTAAATTTTCAACTGCGATCACAGCCTGGGACGTTTCTTTTTTAGGTACCCAGCCTGAGGCACCTTTATTTCAATTTTCCAAGGTGCCTGTTTCCAAAGCTGTCAGACACTGAAGGATGCAAAAAAGGATCTGAAAGCAGTAGTACTCAATTACCTCCATCAAGGCACTTAGCCAATAAGACACTGAAAACCACAGAGCACTTTACAATGGGATGCTTTTGTTTACTTCAATATACCTTGTCCCAAACAAGCAAAAAAGTAGTGAAGACAACAGAGAAATTAGTCTCCACTCAAATTCACTTATGCAGACAGCACAGCTTTACATGACAATCTTTCAGTCCTTCCACCAGCCTCCTTATTTAGTGATGAAAGGCTCTAGAGAGCTGAAACAGAAAGACCTTTCATTGACCTTAGTGCACTGTGGATCAAAACTTTAACCTCTCTCTCCCTGGGCATCAGCATGAAGTTGGCTGCTCCATTCCTTCATCCTTGGTCAAGCTGAATGAACCATCTCCTTCCTAATTGCAAACTACAGTTTATGGAAAGGGAAGCCAGCAGTGGTGGAAATGGAGGTCATTAGAACTCAACAGGGATCATCAGTAGAGAAGAAAGTCCTTTAACTCAAAGAATCGTTGGTGTTCAAAAGTAACATTGAGAAGGCAAAGACAAAATCCAAGAAGTAACACTTCCAGGAGTAACTTAATGCAATTGAATGGTCAGTGCTATTCTGGATGATGTTAAGAATCGCTTTCAGCCTGAAAAATCTGTGAAAGCATGTATCAAGTTCTGCTGCTGGTTTACAGGTAAAAACCCAAATCACACAAAACCCAAATCACCTATTTCTATAAGCAAGGAAGTGTAGCAGCAGAAATAACAGTCAAAGGCAGAAAAAGCAGAAACTTTTAGTTCCTGCTAACAGTATTCACCTAGTGAGCCTTAGCTAAAAGCAGCACTCTAGGAAGAGAAGATACTCTTTCCTTGATTCTTCTCTTTCTGCATGAGCATATTTCCATGGAAATTTTGAAGGCAAATTAATTCAGCTCCTCAAATGAAAATTATGCATTTAATTCCAAAATACACTTTTTTTTTAATAAAACAGGGGCTCAAATAAAGAATTTTTAATATAGATCAGACATTAAAAGACTCTTTTTATATTTTCAAAACCAGTTTTAATCTCACGGTTAATGAGATGCATTTCACTTTTCTAAAATTCCAGCCCTTTTCCAGATAGACTAGCTTAAAACAAAAGAAAAGAAACTCTACTGGCTTCAAAATCTCTCCAGCTGCAAGGCCCAGCTGGAGAGAGCCAGAGACAGAGGTATTAGTACCTGTCCACTCCTTCAGGCTCTGGCAGCGTCCAGTGTTGTCCTTGATGGTTAGATGTGTGGAGAGATAGGAGAGGAGAGACAGAGTGAAGAGCCATCAGAAGGCCAAACACCTGAAGCATATCTGACATTGGATGCTCTCCTGCTGCTGAGTCTGCTGACAGGTTGCATCAGATCCTGTAGGCACCAGCAAGAGCATGTCCATTCACTTCAGTAGCCCTATAGTACCAGGCCCCGATGTGAGTAGGTGGAATTTTAATTAAAGAAAGGGAAAAAAAATGTTAATCTCATTATTAACCATGTAGGGGAAACACATTAAGATGAAAGCCTTGGGTTTTAGGGGTATGAGAAGAATTTCCCTATGACTGGCACGTGCTGTGCTCTTCCAGTGGTCTGTCCATCCATCCTGCTCTTCAGGAACACTTAGTGAGACAACAATCCTACTTACAGATTACAGAATCAAAGGAATACCACTGTAACATTTAAATATATGACTGTTCAGGTAATTGCATGTTTATAAGGGTTGCAATTTGTGTTAAGCTGGCTGCAATCAGAGCAGACAACAGAAACAATATGAATAATTGATCTCAGATCTTATTTCAAGATGTTAGCCTGTTCTTTTGTTTAGGAAGTGAAGAAAAACTCTCAAAATTCAAACAATTTGGAGAAACGTTTAATTGGCTTATGGGTGAGAAAAGAGAACTAGGTTGCAGAATGAAAAGGGAATTACATTGAACAAATTTTCTGGAACTACTCAAGCAATTTATGTTCTCAGCTGTGAAGGCTCTTGTTCACCTGACTTGGAAACTTTAAATAGCCCTCTGAGCATCAGTAAGTAAATGAAATGAAGTATAGATGATAACATTTGTAAACTCTGGCCTCAGAACTCCATCTGGTATTAAAGGAAGTAGAGTGTTTATCAACTTAGAAACCTCTAAGTGTCCATTTGTGCCCTTGCTTTGCAGGTTTATCTTCTGTCGACTTGAACGAAGGACAAGATTAGACTCAACAATTAAATTCCAATCAGTTTATTAAAGCACAGGATCATTTTCTGCTCCCTATATCGGATTTTTTTGACTCTTGGACTGCAGCTTAAGTGTAATTGCTGTGAGATGAGACAGAGATGCCCATGAAATGAAAATAAAAGACTCATATGGGAAGTGGAATAACACCCAATTCATCAGAAACGGGTCCATGCTGGCAAATATCACCCAGGCTACTTTGTAAATAAGTGGTTTTATTTGTATTAAGCAAACATTAGACAATTTAGAATTTCTATCTGATGAGTTATTATCACATAACTTTTACATGAAAATGTTAGGTTTACGGGCTTTTAAATGGGCTGACCAGATGGATCAAAAGTAAACATTTGTCAACACTCTGCTAACATTATCACCTATGAAAAAACTGCACAGGACAAGTACTTTATTAAAGAGTAGCAGCACACTTTTTATTCAACCTACTTTGTTAATATTGTGCAGAATGTATGTCACAGAAAGTTCAGTATAGCATACAGCACTACCCTGGTTACATCCCAGGGGTTTTATCCTGGACTAGAACATCTTGTGTGCAGCTGAACATTACTTACACTAGAAGTCTTAATTAATTTTAAAAAAATTAATTATGTTCTTTAAACAATGAGCTGAGAATTTAGGCTTGGGAGGTGGCTGTGGCTAATACCACTTGGCCACAGCGAAAACAATACATGAGTTTTACATCATTTCATGATTGCATCTGGTTCAGCAAAATTAATCCAGACCTTCCCTGAAGTCTAAAGCCTGCCATTTCCAGGAGACATCTGAAACTTAACAATATTGTTGTGTAATAGACAGGATGAGTTATGTCCTAAGTGGGTGTGCAGTTTGATACCATACCAACATATTTTTTACCATTAATGGCAACTGCCATCTGCAGAGAAACAAAACTTCCAAAGGAATAAATTTTATCACCAGACATCACCCCTTGGGATGCAGCCTCAGGAATTATGTTTTCCTCTTGCTGTGTGGAAAGTTGTGCAGCATGCAGTGTCTCTGGGAGCACTGTGGACAGTGTGTTCTCTCATTGATTTGAGAAATACACTTAAAAATCACAGGGTTTGCATTTGATTGCTAAAATACACCTCTCACCATATTTTCCTTGTCTCCTCTAGTTATACACACATAGAACATCTATTAGAGCCCTAAGTCATGACTCACAGACACAAGAGAATTCACTATAGCAACTGGATGCACTTAAGATAGACCAGCTCTAAGAGTAACATCCTGGCACTTGTGACATTAGTGGCTCTACCTCTGATGCTTCAGGTGGTTTTGGAAGCTGCAGAGGAGAAAAAGGAGGTTCAAGAGCTGTTTCTCACATCTTGCAAATCCAGGCAGGCTTTTTCTGCATGCCCTCACATTCAACCTAGCCTCTAAAATGTTTTTGTTTAAAGTTTAGTTAAGAGATAGCTTACATATATATTTTTAAGACCATTAAAGTTGCTCTAAGATGAACAAAGTCTCCTCCCACGTGCCCAGGAGCCACTCACTCCAGTGTTGGGCACAGTAATGATGAGGGGACACACCCTGGGAGCAGTGCTGCCTAGTACGCCTCCTTCAGGACCATGGCTCAGAAGACAACACAACTGGCACCAAGCATAAGCTTCTTCCTGGTCGCAAACATATTCCAGACTCACTTGCAACATACATGGGGAAGGGAGAGCGTTTTCACTCCTCGCTTGTCCATTTTCTACAAAGCCCTTTCAAAACATTTTAAGCAAATATTAATGTAAATGGTATTGAACTACGAGAGCAATTACTAGCTTTATTTGGGGTATTTTACCTTAAAAAAAAAAATCTATTTGTCCCGTAGAGCTTTGCAGATTTGTAAGGTTGGCACAACAGCACACAGATGCAGTAAAGAGCTGGAGTGTGTGTATGTGCACTCATTTACTCACAATACCTTTATAGGCCAAAACACCCCACTGCTCATCCCCAAACCACTTGCAGAACAACAGAACAGGAATATAAACGTGGGGTTTTAAGATCACATAACTATTTTCTCCTTCCAATTTGCCATAACACCTTGTTGTCATTTCCTTCCTCTTCTACATTAAGCAGCACAAAGTTTCTGACAAAAAGCAGATCCTGTGACTTGCCTTATGCACAATAATTTTTCCAGCGGCTTGCCTACATCTTGGCTCAATTATCTCCATTATTTTTGAATGGCAAAACCAAAGCCAGGTTATCCCAAAGGGATGCTAAGGAAGTCTCAGATTCTGCCTCCTCTCTCAATTATTGTGTTCCTTCATCACCAGAAGACCTGCTTCAGGATTCACAATATGTTATTGCCAATAGCTTTCATACTCTTCCATCAGTATGTTTTAAAGACCTACTGCAACTGCACCTGCAGAGGTGGATAATAAGGCTAAAGCTGCAAATCTGGCAAACTTCTGAAGCAGTTTTTCTATAAATAATACTACTACTGTCTTTTTATGTCCCAGTGGAATCTTGTAAATAGTAGATGAAGGAGAGGAGGAGCTTTTCAGTTTTCTTTTGCACTCTAACACCCCTCTCAAGCCTCTGGTTTTCTGCTAGAGTGGCGCAGGAACCAGGGCCTCCCACAGCAGCCCCGCAGCAAGACAGCAGTGCATACCCCACAGGCACAAGCTGGGCCAACAACCAAGGACAGCTGGTGGTGGCTCAGCGGTCATGAATGCAAGTGGGGTGCTGGAGGACTAAGTGGGCAGAAAGCAGGTGGGGCAGTTGCAAGTAAATGCAATTTCTGCATGCAGCTATTGACTACAGATGCACAAGTTCACAAAGGGCCTTGAGATCATTTGGGAGCTGTGTGCTTGGAATGCAGAATATACATTATTGACACAGTCTGGTTCAAATATATATGCTTACTTTTAGGGAGAATATGCGTTGATGGTTTCTGCTCCAAATCCAACCAGGACAAAGAGGGAATAATCCACAAACTCCTGCCAGCTACTACACCCCAGGCCAGCTAACATCACTGTGATGAGGTTAAATCTATCATAACAATGGAAACACACACACGTGAGTGTGAATTTACACAAGCAAGCTGTAGGGTGGCAGAATGCTGGCCATCAAGAGTGGAGGATGACAGCCTGCAGAAGTCTTGCATCAATATCCCCCATGGCTGGGAACACGCGTGTGCCCACCCCGAGTCCTCCACCAGCCTGCACGTTTGAACACGATGGTCCCACTTTGGTGCCAGGACATGGAAACTCAGGAGAAAAAACCCTTGGTGCAGCTTCACAGTTGATAATCTCAGCCCTAATAATCTTCAACAATAACTGAGGATACACATACAAACATACAGAGGATAATTCCTGTGCATTTTTCTTACTAAACAGTTCATTTTTTGGCTTGATTAATACCACAGTAATTATCACAAGGTAATTACTATCTTTAATAGAATGCTGCAAAAGAGACTCCACAATTCCATGACTTTTATTTATATATTTTTATATAAAGGGGGCTCAGAAATGTAATTTAAACTTCCAAACAACTCACCGGCTCTGCATAGAGGGAAAGCAGAACTAGAAGCCTTCAAATATTATACTTGCCAAATAGTCCTTTAACAGGATAAACCAAACACAGCAATATACATCAGCATTACAGAAGATGAATTGAAACTGTAGCCCTGCAAAGACTCTTATTTAGCATAAAGAAGCTAACTGGATATTTTCTTATACATATGTCACATAAGGGAAGACTTTTTTCAAGTGCCAATTGATATGATAATTACAGGGGTGGCTCACACTCTACTGCACTCTACTGTAAACGTCACATGTCCATAGATCTTCCACTGTACTATAATTTGCTCTATAAAGTTGCATTATCTTAACAAAATAACACCCTTGGATTTTATTTTTAAAGATAAGAAGACCTGACAATTCACTTAGAAACTGCACTGAAATTTACTTCATTGCATGTGACTAGCCACACATGCATTTGATCTGCTCGCTGCTTGAAAACAGGGGAATCACCTTGTGAACAGATTAACCTTGATGAGAGCTGCCCACTGGCAGGCGAGCACATCCAAGCCCAGGATGCTGTGATGTATCCAACAGCCAAGGCCCACCTTCTCAGTGCTTGAAGATACCAAATGGATAATGGAAAAAATTATCAAAATCAGACTAGCAATGTCAGATTTTAAGCTCCACTCCTGAAAGAGAAACCTCGAGGCTTTCTCAGTATTGCATATGATATTACGTACAACATTGCACACAATATCCCCTCAACCTTCAGAGTCAAGCCTGCTTACTCTATTGATTTGAAAAGGTGGAGAACTGAGGGCTAACCAGCTTCAAATTACTACTAGCTAGTAAGACTTCGTCTTTGCTGTCTCAGATCCATGTATCCTGCCAATTCAATAAGCGGATTCGGAAGAGAAGTACACAAAATAATCAAAGATTTCCTTTTTCCTTCAGTGCAGTGTCGCTGCATGTATTACCATACAGCACAGTCCACATCAGCTCTCTTCCCAATGTAGTAATTACTTCCAAGCATCTCAAACACTTGAATGACAACTTCTAAACAAATAGAACAACCAAAACACTCTTTGGGGTTTATCATCCACCACCTAATCTAAATTTATCACGATATTGCCAGCATGTTTCAAAATAAAGGAAGGAAGGAAAAGATAATTTTCTGCAATGATAATAAAATAGTTCTCATATCTGATTTGTCTGTTCATGAAATAGAAGCAAGTAAAATATGCATTTAATATCCATAACTTCTGAACAGCCTTGATAGGGAAGGTTTCTTCAGTTGGCATTATACAAATTAGAAGCGCTGCTGGATTTAAGCATGCGCATAATGCTCGTGAGAGAGTCCCCAAAGCTCTGCCAAGAAGATAAATGAAACACTTTATTGCCATAGGTATATTTCCCCCTGTTGTTATTGTTGTCTTTAGGGTAGAAAAAGAAGTTTCCAGATGAAAATATGCATGAGTGTAATGGAAATCATAGAGTGGTTTGGGCTGGAATGGACCTTAAAGATCATCCAGTTCCAACCCCCCTGCCATGGGCAGGGACACCTTCCACCACCCCAGGCTGCTCAATGCCCCATCCAACCTGGCCTTGAACACCTCCAGGGATGGGAGATCTGCATCTGGGCGTTCTCTGGGCAATCTGTTCCAGTGCATCACCACCCTCATAGCATAGAATTCCTTCCTTATATCTAATCTACATCTCCCCTCTTTCAGCTTACAACCACTCCTCATCCAATCACTACACGCCATTGCAAAAAGTCCTTCTCAAGCTTTCTTGTAGGGCCTCTTTAGATACATGCAGTGAACTGCCTCTCTCCCCTATTTGGCTGTCAAACTGAGCTCAGGCTAGAGCAGCCCAGCAAACTGCAGGGGGAAAGCAGTGTGAGGGGTAGGGTTTGAGTGGGCAGGGGAAGCAGTGAAAGCCTAAATAAACTTTGACCATTAGATAACAGGGTTATTATTGCTCTGTAAGACTTCCTGAATGGCCTAGAAAACACAGAGATAGCTCTTGTTTCTGCACCGAGGAATGGAAACACAAGGATGAGTACTCAGTATGTCAACTGAAAACTGTTTCCTTCCTCTTTCTCTCTCTTTTATTTTTTGTTCTTTTTTAATTCCTACTTAAAATCCATGCTGTATACTTAGCCAAAGTCAAGAGGATCCTCTTCCCATGCAAAAAAACCCCAACCCTTTAAGTTTCTGGTGCAGGATGTAAAACCTATACATTCTGCATAGGCAAGGGGCATAGGCTGCCAGCTGCTCGGGTGGCAAGGTGATGCATCCTACCCTGCTGCTGGCAGCACCCTGGTAGCGAACAGCCACAGCTCCCTGACAGCATCACTGCACCTGGGTAGCAGTGCGAAGATCAAACAAAGCAGCTAGGAGCATCTCTGGTAATTAAAATCCTAAAACCTAAAAATTGGACAGAAGAAAATGGCTTTTAAAGAAAGATAATAATGTTTGACAGTAGGTAACTGAAAATATGCATGCTTTAGGAAGGTTCAGTTCTCCCTCCTTAGATTTTATACTGAAACAACTGGTGGCTAAGTGTAAAAAATTCTGCCCCCTCCAGTGTATTTGCTTTTCCCTCCAATACATCACCTTACTGCATGGAGACATTTCATTCTTTCATAGCTTTGAAAAGGTTTTTGCTCACTTAAGTCACCCTAGTCAAGGATATTTACGGTTAACTTTTTCGCTGGCATATATGATGTTGTTGGTGTGCTAAAGGTATTAGACTCCTTAGGAAAGCATCTACATCAGTGATGTATAATTACAATTCCTCAGGCTCAAACCAGATGCTTCAGACTGTCGTGAAAACACTAGCTTGTGTTGTTTATATTGACTGTTCTCTTTTAAGGTGAAAGCAGTGAGAATTAGACTACTCAACACCACATCTGGAAGATGTTGTGTCTTAAATCCAGAGTCCCAACTGATCTTCCTCTCCCAAACCATTACAAACTCCTTTTCTCTCTACGTCAGGCACTCCCCATTTATCTGCTCAGCTTGCGGTATCTACACAAATGTTGCTACAAAATGCAGCTACTAAAACCACCTCACTATGCTGCCCCTCAGGTGATGCTACTCACCTCCTCAGATCTACCTAACAGCGCCTGCACCAACATGATCTTCCTACCTATTGCTCTGTCGTCACTGTCAGATCCAGCCTGTATTTTCCACTTATTTCCACATTCCTTGTGTTCATGCTGTTGTCTAACCCGCCCACTTACGCAGAATATTTTAGATCTTCCCTACTCTTCCATATTCTCTCTACATCTACGTGCATTTGCAACTCCTTCCCCACAAATTCACTTTAAAGCCTTTCTTCTGCAGCATTTGCTATAAAATCCCACTGACAGCAACCATCCCTCTGGCATAGGAATGGTGAGCTGGATGTGCTCAGGGCTCCTTGCACCCTAACATCTGCTCCTCAGTTTTGAGCAGCATCAGGTTGGCCACCGGATTGACTAGTGCTAACTGCTGAACAGGAATGTCAAACTAGAAAGTACTGATCTGCAGCTAAGGGGACAGCCTTGACAGACGGAGACCTTTGGTCTCTTTGCACTCAGAACTGAACAGGGAACACACAGCTAACAGACATACACATTACAAACCAAAAAAAAAAAAAAGACCGAACAAAAAGAAAAGACCAAACCCTTAAATTCTCCACTTTTGGTCTAGTGGCCTTAATATGTTCCTTCTCACTTGAGCAAGGAGTATGTTTTAAAACCAGAACTGTACAGGAAAGGGAAGAAGGTCCAAACCCAGGAGGCAACATGAAGGCACCCTGAAAGGTCCGTGTGTGTGAGAGGGAGGGAGGGAGAGAGAGAGAGAGAAATAGAGAACGTGAGTGTGAGAGTTGTGGGGAAGAGTAGGTTGCTGAAATGTAAAATTGAGCTTTTGACGAACAAACCAAAAATAATACTTAAACAGATTTCTGGGACAAATAATCGTGACCTAATTTTTCTCAGCTCCTTTTTGATATTTCCCCAAACTGGTCCTCCTAAACTACCTGCCACTGGACAGGAAAATGAGCACCCGGGGTGGGGGGGTTGGGGGGAAGAAAAGGGAAAGCAAATTTTGCACATGTATTTTAGTAAGCCTGCAACATGAAACATTCCCCAGCCAAGAGCTCATCCAAAGCCTTAAGAGGTAGAAAAGTCATTCTTCAGGACTAGGAATAGTGATATTAGTTAACTTTAAGTCATTTAAAGAAAGGTCTGAGCTTGTTTACTCCTGTTTTAGCATCCTCCTAGGAATGTCAAAAAGTCAATTCAGAAGCCCTTGTGATCATAAACATTTTTTTTTTTCCGGCTAGTGGCTGTTTAAATTTTTTGTTCCCAGAAAGTCTATCATTAAATAAAGAGGGTTTGTGTATGAAAAGACAGACATCTTTCAGGCCTGAATAAAGAAAGTACAATTCCAAAAGCTCCTAAAATGATCAACTGAAGAAGAGACGAGGCTGATGTCAGATATGACTCAAGGTCTGACACACTCCTTCAAGTCCTGATGACTGACCTGGATGGGTATTCACTGGGGAAAATAAACCTTTCCAGAGAAAACAAAGCCTCTACATGCAAAACAGGTGAGGAAAGAAAGGAAACAGAGGCTTGGATTTCTCATGATAAGTCCCGTCACTGCATCCTGTAGGTTCAAATCAAGCTGAGAGAGCTGGGGTTGTTTAGCCTTGAGAAGAGGAGGCTGAGGGGAGACCTCATTGCTCCTTACAACTACCTGAAAGGAAGTTGTGGAGAGGAGGGTGCTGGCCTCTTCTCACAACTGAGAGGGGACAGGATGAGAGTGAATGGCCTCAAGCTCCACCAGGGGAGGTTTAGGCTGGAAAACAGGAAAAAATATTTCACAGAAAGGGTCATTGGGCACTGGCCCAGGCTGCCCAGGGAGGTGGTTGAGTCACCTTCCCTGGAGGTGTTTAAGGGACAGGTGGACAAGGTGCTAAGGGGCATGGTTTAGTATTTGATAGGAATGGTTGGACTCAATGATCCGGTGGGTCTCTTCCAACCTGGTTGTTCTATGATTCTATGAAAAGTTGTTAAACGACTCCTATTGTGATATCTCAGTGCTACAGGCAGGATCAGTCCTTGAAATCACATTCATGGGGTCCCCAGGAGGGGGTGAGACCCATTCCATGAAGGTGAATAGCACCAAGCCAATACAGCACATTGGCTTTGATCTTTGGCCAAATGCAGTAAAAGGACTACTCCTGATAATACTCTACTAAAGTTAAATAACATTAAAAGGGAAAAAGTTATGAAACCAGGTTTGAACTGGCTAATAATAATTTTTTTCTGGTGGAATGCATTTACGTCTATGCCTCTATACTCATTTAAACACAAAGAAAGTACTTCACTGTGTCCTATCAGTCTGGATAAATAAGAAACTTGGTCAAAAGTAAATGAATGAATGAAACAAACAACCTGAGTTTTACTCTAGCTTTTTGTTTCAAGCTTTCTGATCAGCATTTTTTCTTTTCCTGTACTCAGCCCCCTGAAGCAATAGCAAGCTATCCTCTTTCACAGGGATCACCATCACTTTAGCTAGATAATTCTACCACATGAAGTTGAATCTTAATCTGAGTTTTTCACCAAGTGATAATATTATCAGTATGATGAAAGAGGAAATATAAGAAACAGGACAGAAACATAAAACCTGAAATAAGTTTCTCAATATGAAATCACAAGGGGAAGTGCTGTGGAAGGTCACTATATCCCCTTAATTTATTCTGTGCTGGGCCTTCCTGTGAGCTCAATGATGCCCGTAATTTTGAGAGCACTTTTGCTTCTCAGCATCAAACCAAGATAGCTGCAAAGAAAAGCATGAACTCTCGTGCCTTACACCTCTTCTTCTAGGAAACAACATTTAAAAAAACCCAAACCAAAACAAAAAAAAAATCCCACAGACCCCGTTATTCATAAATAATGTACATTAATACATCTGAAAATCTCATTGAGACATAAATGCACCCAGGATCCCTTGGGACACAGTTCATAACTTGTAAAGCTGAATAAAATATATTTTCCAGATTATTAAGGGTAAACAGTAAGGATGTCCAATGAAATAGCATGAACATGATGTAGGAGCAATTTGCAAGACTGCTTCTCTTTTGATACTTGCCCATGTAAAAAAATCCCTCACTGTTTCCATCCCTGTAAGTAGCACAAAAAACCTCAGCCTATCTCCTCTTCTCCAGTACAAGAAGGCAGCCATTGAGTATAACAAATCAAACATTTTGTGGAGTGAGGGTGGAGCTCAACCTCCATCTAAAGTACAAAACTCTTGCGGCTGCTGTTACTAAAAGAGAAGACTTCTTTCACAGACCACACTGAACATAATGATGTGTAAAAAAGACCACTGGCTTTGGCAAACAGCTGGTCTATACACCTACTTGTTCAACATGGTGGTAATGTGGTGCTTCAAATGCCTGCTGTCTTCAAGGGCTGATCTATTCTGCATCAGACATCAGTTCTTATGCTCTTCCATTGTTTCTTTACGACTAGCCAACATGGGGACTCTGGTGTTGTTGGGTTAAGAATAGGGGGTTAGTTTATTTTCCCCAATGTAAATGCTCTCCCACTGAAGCCACTCAGTGTCAACTAGAACATTAAACAAATCACTTAAAGTCTAAAACATGGGAAAGCCATAGACCATCAGCATTTCCAACTCTGCAACAATATAAGAAGCAGGATTAATTATTTTTTTTTTTAGCCTGCCAGAGCATGGTTACCTCCAGCCCTTTAAGGACTCTGTCTTCTCTGTTTCTCTCTCCAAGGCTGTTCACTTCTCTAGCCCAGCTCAAAGCCCTGCTTTTTTTTTTGCCATGCCCATCACTTATCTCCTCAAATACCACTTTCATCCTGTGCCAATGGAACCTCATACTATTCTAACAGCTAAGAAACACCTCTTTCTAAGTAACCTCAGGAGAAAAGTAGCTAAAATGCTGTAGTTAATGATCTAGATAAAGAAACATCTCTGTGCTATAGTCTGGGCCCCATCACACACCTCCTGCATAGCATAGGGTAAGTTTCTCTCTTCCTATGTCTTTGCAGAATCAGGCACAGAAGAGTCGTGTCAAAATTTGCTTGCTAATATTTGCAAAGTACTCATTGATCATAGATGGGAAATGTTATTAATATTTTATTACACAGATGACTGACTTCACTGCAGAGACATACCTCTTCTCCACAGCTGAGGGTTTATGAAATAACCAGCTGACTTAAAAACCTCATCAGTCTCGGGTGAGACTGGCTCTAGCACTGCCATGCCAGGGTATGGAATGGGAACTGTGGGGCAGAAATATCATTTCATCTCCTTAAAAAGGCTCAGCTACAAAAAGTTAACAAATGTTGGAGAACCGTACAAAGCCCCATCAGCATGTTGGTGGCACATGACTGCAACAGAGCATACAAGCTGTGAGCCGTGTGAAAGACTGATGAGATCCTGAAGCAAAAAAAATGCTACCAAACTACAGACTAGCAAAATTAAAAAAAGCTTGTGTCGGCAAGTCTGTCTCATTCCCTCCAGTTTTTGTAGTGGGAAAAATGCCATTATGAGGTGGCTGGAACAAGTTAAACACCTTTTAAGTGTGTTTCAACAATTTGTGGTATTATGCAAAAAGAAAAAAAGAAAAACCCTTGGCATTTGTTTTAAAAAAAAAGTTGTCTTATTTAACTACAACTCCAGCATTTAAAATATTAATAACTGCTATGCCGCTGGTTCCTACATGTTTACATGCTTTTCAGATTGCATTTGGTAAAGCTTGATCTATCTGTTTTCCCACACTCTGTCAACAAGTGCAACAAAGTGAGCAAAGGCTACCTATGGTAGAGTTTTATTTTGTTCAGAACTTTCTGCTTGCATACCAGAAATTCAATGCTAATTCAACATGCTTTGGGGGCATTCAAGCAACAAAGGAGGGGGGCTCAGGAAAGGGAGAACAGAAAGAGGACTTTCACTCATCATGATACACTCATTTACAGACAAACAAGTGCCCGGGAAGGATATGTGCATCAACAAAGCCTGGTTGCGTACTGGCGCCTCTGGACTCCAGTGCAAACCTGTTGCAACATGACAATATTATACACCAGAAACTGGACAAGCAGCTGCTAATTCACTGCACTAACTTCAAACCCTATAAATTTTCTTTTCAAACTCATCCAACAAGACAAAGAGAAGTCCAAGGCTGATGGCTAATTTGTATGAAAATGGGTATGGTTGTTCCTGTAAATAGCTCTCCTCAGATGCTCCATAGGTAAGTGGCCTCAGGAGGGTTTCAAAGTAAATCACCCCCCAAGATGAGCCTGCCTGGAGTCTAGAAAGAGACAAATGCTCAGATGCACAGCCCCAGAAGGGATCATTGAGGGGTCTTCATACAGGGAGCTGGAGACTACCATGGTGCAAAGGCAGAAGGAGCAGAGGCAGAAAATGAGGATGGGCTAAAGCTGTGACTTTCCAGATGAATTCCTCACCCGCTATGTGAAGACTGCTGTCCTGCAGCTCCCCTATCCCTGCCTGTTCTTACAACACTGTCTGTCTACCAACCTCTCTGTTGTACTAGTACAATTGTTTCAGCAGCCATACTCTGTGAACCGGATCAACAGGTCTGGCTCCCCCCAGAAAACCAAACCATTTTAATTGCCAGGTTATTTTAAAATTCTCTAATGTTACACAATGTGGAAAGTACAACTGAGGGGGTGGCAGTTATTAACACAAGGTAAGGGCAAGAGGAGAATGAGAATGTTCTTCGCAAGTAACATCAGGAAAAGGTTTTGTAAAATTAAATGTATGGCCTCACTTTTTCCTCCATTAGAGTTCACACCGGCTACTTTTCCTGTCTTTTCATTTAGGATGGCCTGATTTTGTAGCCATATTAGCCTTTATGCTAGCAGTGATATTTTATATCTCTACTAATTTCTTCAAACTTCTACATTTTGACTCACAAAATCATTTAAACAAATCTATCGACTCTTGGAAGAAAGCCATCAGACACAGAATTTTAAGTTGTTGTTTTTTTTTAAAAAAAAAAGTATTCTTTGGATTTATACCAGGAGGCATTACATCAAATGGTAGTCAGGCATAGAACAGTCATCATTTATATTATCACTTTGTCTGAAAGCACCTAGGAAAAAAACAGTGTGTTTGGCAAAGCACAGACCAAGACACATTGCGAATGAACTGGCACTCGGGAAGTTTTCTGGAATCCGAAATTATTTTGAAAATTCACAAAGGAAAAAATCCTGAAGTGTCTCCCTGTTTTTTGCTAATGTAATTTATCATCTTTCCTACACATCAAGATAGACAGGCTGCTGAGCATTTACTTTTAGAGACCAGAATGGATATTTAAAATCCCCACGCCCTCATTCCCCATTAGAGATAAATTTCTGGTGATGCAGGTGGGATGTTATATGTATTCACTATTAACACACAGTCAGTAGTCTGGATGCCATATGAATGTCAACCATCAACCCTGTAATGGAGCTCAGAACAAAAAAGTTCCGCCATTCAATATAAAGGTCAAAATCTGTCCTTATGTGAAGCCTAGTTTTTAAATAAAATATTTATCTCAGTTAAACTTCTTGTGCATAATACACTAAATACGAATCCAACTATGGTTTGTGTTTCAGGACTAAAGGTTATTGTTTGGAAATAATGGTTCCTACTTGATTCATATATCCCCAACAATATATTCAATGCACTATAAAGTCATCCAGTAACTTATGCCAATGTAAAACCTGGAATAACAAAATGGGGCCCACATTCAGCTTTTACTGTTTCTGGGAAAGTCCTCATAGAATCATAGAATAACCAGGTTGGAAGAGACTCACGGGATCATTGAGTCCAACCATTCCTATCGAACACTAAACCATGTCCCTCAGCACCCTGTCCACCCATGCCTTAAACACCTCCAGGGAAGGTGAATCAACCACCTCCCTGGGGAGCCTCTGCCAGTGCCCAAAGACCCTTTCTGGGAAAATTTTTTTCCTATTGTCCAGCCTAAATCTCCCCTGGCGGAGCTTGTGGCCATTCCCTCTCATCCTGTCCCCTCTCACTTGTGAGAAGAGGCCAGCTCCCTCCTCTCTACAATCTCCCCTCAGGTAGTTATAGAGAGCAATGAGGTCTCCCCTCAGCCTCCTCTTCTCAAGGCTAAACAACCCCAGCGCTCTCAGCCGCTCCTCATAAGGCCTGTTCTCCAGCCCCTTCACCAGCTTCGTTGCTCTTCTCTGGACTCGCTCCAGAGCCTCAACATCCTTCTTGTGGTGAGGGGCCCAGAACTGAACACAGGATTTGAGGTGCGGTCTCACCAGTGCCAAGTACAGAGGGGGAATAACCTCCCTGGACCTGCTGGTCACACCGTTTCTGATACAGGCCAAGATGCCATTGGCCTTCTTGGCCACCTGGGCACACTGCTGGCTCATGTTCAGTCGGCTGTCAACCAACACCCCCACCAGGTCCCTCTCCTCCAGGCAGCTTTCTAGACAGACTTCTCCTAGTCTGTAGCACTGCACAGGGTTGCTGTGCCCCAAGTGCAGGACCCGGCATTTGGCCTTGTTAAATCTCATGCCATTGGACTCTGCCCAGCGGTCCAGCCTGTTCAGATCCCTTTGCAGAGCCTCCCTACTCTCCAGCAGATCGACACTTCCACCCAGCTTAGTGTCGTCTGCAAATTTGCTAAGGGTGCACTCAATGCCTTCATCCAGGTTCTTGATAAGGACATTGAACATGGCTGGACCCAGCACTGAGCCCTGGGGAACCCCAATTGTCACTGGCCTCCAGCTGGATTTAATTCCGTTTACCACCACTCTCTGGGCCCGGCCATCCAACCAGTTTTCCACCCAGGAGAGCGTGCGCCTGTCCAGGCCAGAGGCTGACAGTTTCCATAGCAGAATGCTGTGAGAAACTGTGTCAAAGGCTTTACTGAGGTCCAGGAAGACCACATCCACAGCCTTTCCCTCGTCCAGTAGCCGAGTCACTTTGTCATAGAAGGCGATTGGGTTAGTTTAGCAAGCATTTAAAAATATTCTTTGGCTAAAGATTTCAATATTTGGTTCAAAGAATGATATCCTAACCCTATTCAAGTGTAAAATTCAGTGAGAATAAAATGTAAGCCTAGACTTTGCAAAGCTGACTGCATGCTATGTTTAAACTAAAACTGGTTTCCATAGCCTATGACACTGCCTGAAGCATGGAGTCACACTGCTTGACTGATGAGTTTTATTTACCTCAGCTTCCCTCGTCTGGAGCTCTTCCTATGGCATCAGGAGCTACTCACAGCTCTGTAAACCTTGACTCCCCAAAAAGAAAAATCACCGCACCTTGTGGGATTTCCCCACCACACAGTATGATTGAACTTAAGGGCCAATAAATCTCTTCCTTCACTGTATTTAGTTGAGTGGCATGGAAACTCCAAGCAAATTAAAGGAGTTTATTCAGTGTCATTGTGATTTTTTTCTTGCCTACACTGCTATTTTTTATACATACAAAGTGGGAGGAAGGAGCTCTGCAAACACAGGAGACCATTACAAGTTCTTCCTTCAGCTTTCCTACTGCTACTTGTACTAAATTTGTAGGGATGGACTCACAGTCACAGAGTTTTCTCCAAACACCTGAAAGCAACTAATGCCAGAAAAACCATAAATGTAAATGACAAGAGAAGACTTTGAGGAAGCAGAATTATTCTGTGATGCAAAACTCAAACGAAAATTCAGAGAGATTGGCTTTACCAATCCCACTACCAGAGCTAGAGTAATGAAAATAACATTTCACTCCTGTGTGCTTGGTTGATTTTTGCCTAGGAGTAGTGCAGAATTTTATACCAATCTGAAGCTTCCAGACTGCTTTTCACACCTGCCTGCTACATAGCAAACATTGGTGGAACCTCACATCACATTCAGCCTCAAACACCCTAAATTTTGGTTCTATTAAGATGATAGCAGAGAACAGCTAGGCTTTCATTCAA
The DNA here is from genome assembly GCA_033459285.1 of Clamator glandarius. NCBI lineage: Eukaryota > Metazoa > Chordata > Aves > Cuculiformes > Cuculidae > Clamator > Clamator glandarius. Next base: position 6,186,690 of record JAUNZM010000329.1, on the reverse strand, counting down.
TGTTGTAATGTCAGCCAGGTTGTAATTTGCTGTGAACAGGATGAAGCAATCATATCAACACAGGGGGGATTTTTTTCACTGCTATTTTTCTTCTTAAACCCAGTGCTCACTTGAAAATGTATCACTTTGTCTAAGAGAGATTTTGATTCACGAGCAATTTGTCATGCGACTCTAAACTTCTGGGATTGTATTGATTCCAGAACTCCAATTGCAGTTGTCAGCAACACAGGCTCTTGTAATCTGTTAAACACATTCCTTGAAGGTGGTTAGTAACCTCCCTTCTCCTTTCCTGTGGGAAAGACAGCCACGATGGGCTCTCACTCACCATCCTCTGGAAGGCTTCACTGGGATAGTTTATTACATTAAAGCTCCTCGGGCCTCTTTGCCCTTCCTCCCTGTAAGCCTGCCTCGTAACAGAGCCAGCTGGGCTGGCTGATGCCTGGCTGAAGCCTGCTGACTGATGGATCATCATGGATCAGGCCAGCCCAGACACAGGGGCTGGAGGCCAGGTACCTGCCACCACAGGGGAAAGGGACAGCAAAGACCTCAGGGCATCCAGGGCATCAAAGGCAGAGGGTAACCCCAGCTCCATTTGGACAACAGTATAAATCACTCCTTCCATGCAGCTATAAACTTAGGGTAAGAATAGGGTTTTTTGTTTGCTTTCCCTCCCCCCACTCTTTTTTAATGCATCTAACAGGACCAGAGCAAGTTTGCAGCAAGTTAGTCAGAGCCAGAAGCCTGGCAATTGAGATGCTATTGCTTATTGCAGTCACTGCCTCATGTAGATTTTGCTGCAGCCACCCATCCCAGCTAGTTCTTATAAAGAAAAGGCTGTAAGTTACGCATAGCATGGAACAGACCCATTCTCAGAACGTCTCTTCCTCCAGGAGGTATTCTATTACAAATTAAACCCTTTGTCAGTCCTGACAGTAAGGTGAAATGAAGTATAAGAAATCAATTGGGCTCCTCAGCCAGTACTTCAGCTGGCAGAGCCTGGCCAAGGGCCACCAAGAAGCAGTGGTACCACGCTGATTTGCACCGGCTGAGGCTCTGCCAATAATCCTTTTAAGGATTTGGAAAGAGTCCCTGTGAACTAACAAGCTGCAAGATTTTAATCAGAGTAAATGGGAAGGGCGATTCTGTCTGACTTGTGCCTCTTCCGAAGGAGGGGGAAGGAAAGCGGGAATAGTCAAACTGAAATGATGTGAAACAAAGCAGGTGTTGGTGTACATGATATGCTGCCTGGAAAACAAAAAACTGTTGCAACCTAAACCAGCACTCCTCTGTACCAGAGCCATGAATAACATCAAATAACACACGCAAGTAAAACATGCACTATTCTCATTGATTATCTGTTTCTTTCCCCTTGCACTTCTCAGCTACAACCAAGATCAAAGATGAGGCTATTCTGCGTGTAGCAGAGACTTCTGTTTATTTGTTTTAAATAAAAACACCACAAAGATGCCAAAAATAACACTTGAAGGATTTGCAGAATCCCACCAAGGGTGCAATGTAGAGAAGTTGTACAAGGGGCAAACTCATGACAGTCAAAATCTAAGAAGGATTACATGGCTTTGCTGTAAGAAACTCCTCTCCAAGCACTTTCTTCTTTCAACATGGTTTAAATTGTTGCTAGCAACGAAACAAAGTAAAAAACAAAGAAAATTTGGATGTAACAGGCTCTCAACAAGAGAGGGCATTAGCTGGCAGTCTGCATGGCAAAGAAAATCTGAAGTTTATGACAAGCTCTGCCAGACATGCAATATATATAGTCAGTCCTTCTGAAAAATGTGCAGTTTGCCTTTAATTTTACTGTTATATCATCTAGCTATACTCAATGTTCTTTAGAGGAACTGCTATGAATACCTCAGTAATTACGAAATTATTGGGGGCAAATGTCATATTTTAATAGCACCCACTTGAACTGCAGCTCTTTTTACAAAAGTAGCTCAGAAATGAGCATCAGACACAACACAGCTGCTGGTAGTGTTTACAAAAAGGTGCATCAATGCATAAATGGTGCTGTTTCTCCTCAGAAAGCAGAAGATATTGGATAAACACTAAATGCTGTCAAAGAGTACTTGTACCTTTGAGAGCAGGATATCTTATACGCTTTTTCACAAACACCAGTGCACAGACAAGACTGATGTATTGAAAATATATACGACTGCTAGAATATAAACTTCATTGCACTAGTCATCATGTTCTTGTAGATATTAAAATCTAATGAACTGCAACTATAAGCTATTCCAATTCTCTAAGCATGTCATAGGGAACTGGGACATTCAAATCCCTCCATCCAGCAGCAGTATATGCAGCAGTTACACCAAAGAAAGTGTAAAAAAAAAAAAAAAAAAAAAGTAAAATTTGTATTTTATCTGGCTGTCCTTGTTTTGTTGGTACACTCAGCTTGGCATGCTTTGCATTTTCAGAGAAAGAGGCAGTGCAGGTAATACGTCTATATTTGTATATATGACGAGCATAAGGGAGCAAGAAGCAGGCAGAAAGTAGATGTGCTGAGCTTCCAAAGGAGCAAAACCACCTAGCTAACACCAGCAAACCTTCCCCCAATTCCAGCCCATACCCTGTCATCTCATTGTCAGATTCTGTAAGGGTTCCCTGGTTTTCATTTTTTGCTTATTTTGGGGGCACTTCTTGGGATTTAACACCCTATGTGTCACCCATGACACAGCAGGATTTCCCACATTTGTTGTAGTTCTTCAATAATTTTTCCCAGCAGATAATAAAAGTGTACTGGGCTGTTCTCTAGCCTCTCATCAAACTCCCAAAAGAAAAGTTTGCTTATTTTTCTTATTATTACTTTAAATACAAAGTAAATACTGCCCAAGGACCAGAGACCCAATTTCCATCACAGTCATAAGAATGAATAGTTGTACAGGCATGAAGTGGAGGCTGGAAACCATCGTAGGTGGCTATGAATGAGAGGGCAGAGCAACTATTTCCTAAGCCAGCTTTCTGGATGAGGAAAACAGTCCTAAATACATGTGTATAATAAATTATATTGGCATATCAATGATACTGTCTGTATCTTCTATTACATTCTCTATGTCAACTTCTCATACACTGTACTTGCAAACTTTTAAATAAAGTAATGAAGGTTGTTTAACTAAGGCTCTATTCTGTATAAGATGCTCCCCCTGCGTTCTTCTGATTAGTTCTGGTTAAAGCTTAATAGTGTAATACACATTGATATGCCTCCTCTCTTCCTGCCAGTGTAGGCTACAAGAAACCCCCTCAATTTAAAAAAATCAGAGTCAAGATTCATTTAAAGAATCCTTCTGCCTCTTTAAATTTTGCAATTCATTAGACCTCCACAATTAAACCAAATGGGAAGTCTTCCAGTTCCCCAGTGGGTTTTTGTTAGTCAGGAGAAAAAAAAAAAAAAAAAGGGAAAGTTTTCCTGCATGTGCCTTTCAGCTTGTACTGAGAAAATCCCAGGCTTTTCATGTGAGCAGCTGCAGCAGGGTTACCTAGGGTCAGCTTGGGTAGGAAGCAAAGGTTCCCTCCAGTCACTTAGGGGGAACATAGCCACGGCTGGCAAAAGGAGAAAGAAAAAATGTCAATTCAAAGTACTTTCAAAATGAAAAGCAACAAGACACATTTAGGAAGGGGACTCAGCTAATAGAGATGATGAAGAGGGGAAAAAACAGAAAAATCTAGATGAAGTGTGAAACTTTAAGCAAAAGAAGTCAACAAAATCCAAATAAATCAATTACATGAACTTTTTATTTCCTATTAGTGCACACAATCAGTATACTGTAACCTCGCAAACCAGCTTAATATCTTTCCTCCAATTCTCAGCTTCAGCTGAAGCAGCTTTGACTCACACAGTCCCACTTATTGTCCACTGAGCAATCCATATCCCTAATAACTTTTAAAGAACATATAAGCAAGCTGGCTTTGAATAAAAAATAAAAAAGAAGAACTGAAGAACCTGCAGACTGCAATAGGTGCAGAAACTGAAATTCAGTTTATCTCTGGAAGAACTGCAAGGAAATTGGGTAGCAGAAGCTACTTCTAGCTACCCTTGGGAGTACTTGCCTTTGGCAATGAGGACCACTCATATGCCTCTGGTGCAGTGGCTGTAACGTGAACTGCCAACCACAATCCCAACAGCAGCCACCGTTCACCTTGCAGAAGCCCAACAGACAGTAATAATGTGGCAAAGGGATGCACTTGTGGTCATGAGTTTTAAAAAAAAAAAAAAGCAAAAATAAGAGGGTTTCCTCCCTCCACCACATTCTGCTGCCACATCACATATCAATATTACAGCAGCCAAAGAATTTGGCTCTGGTTTATATAGTTGCATTATCTCCATCCCAAAGCATCAACAAATCTAAGTATATAATGTACATTAGTTGATGTTCTAACAATCTCCAAAAAATCAATATTGATTGGTCATGGATCTTGTGTGCCATGTTTCTGTTCTACAACCTGTACACCTCACTGGGAAACCACGTACCTATAGGAATAAAAAAAAGAGGACTCAAAACAACTCTTATTATTTGGTTCATGACAAGATTAATGACTTGAAACACAAAGATTAGTTTCTTGCTTCAGACTACACCGATCCTATAACAGCAGATCCCTGTTGCGAAACACAAAACAGTACAACTCAATATGCTATTCATGAATAATCTAATGTGGATACAGAGTTATTCAGCTACAATGCAATTAACAAAGAAAAAGAGAGAGTAACAGCAGTAAACACCCAGGGATATTTTGAATTTAATTGGGATTAGCATGTAATACGCTTATAGCCTTTTGAAGAGACTATACAGTGGTGTATTGAGAACATGGGCATTTGAAAGCCCCAGGCACCTAATTTAATGGTCTTTTTCAGCTGGAAAAAGCTACTTTCAATAGTGGGTTCATTTTCAGGGAGTTTAACTCAGTGCTACTGCTTGAAGCTGAACTCCATTGAGGGGTGCAGACTCCAACGCCAAAGTATATTTTGCAGTTTCAGGGCAGGGGAGCTGAAGCATGTGAGGGCATTTCTGAAAGCCCACAACCTAATATCCTCTCACAGACTCAGCTTTTTGCACACAGAGATACTACATGTAATATTGGGGAGCACTTGCCTTGAAGAAATCTGCAGAATGAAGACAGACTTAGGGGGTTATCAACATGATCCTGGGTTAGTGTACAAGGCACTTACCTGGATGCTACTAGGAGAGGAGGTGTCATTTATATACTTTCTGTGCATACTTCTTCTAGGGGAGGTTTAAATGAGGAAAGGGGAATATATGACTGTTTTCAACTGGTGTTTTGGAATGATGTATAGGAAGAAATCAAGTATCATTATGTTCCTGGTTTATCTTCTACCCACAGGAATATTTCTGGCTTGTACCAGCATTTTCGTGCTGCCCAAGTAGTTTAAGAGGTGGTGAAGCAAATATCTGAAGCCTGTTTACAAGAAGAGGACATCTACCTGCACCTGAGATAGCTGTGCTGCCCTTGCCTATGAGGATGTCCCTGAGAAGAAAAGCTGGTTCAGGTTTTAAAAGACTGTTAATGGGATTCCAAAGCATATTCAGCAGCTATCAACCATCTTTAAGGTTCTCTCAGGGCTGGGCAGAGGGGAAAACTTGAAGTACTGTGAATTTAACCTTGTTAATTTCCACAGCCCATTCATCTTTTGGTGACTTAGTCTACAGGAGGATAGTACAGAAACTTGGGCATGCTGGGGAGTGAAAAGTAAGGGAAGACTTTTGCAGTTTTATTCTTTCTACCTGCTGATTCCCACTTCTTCACATTTCAAGTGTTAGAATGGTTTTACAAAAGACAAACTTTGCAGTAGGGCTTCCACTGCAAAAGCTTTACTGTCCTTAAGTAATCATTGAAGATTTTTTTCCAAATTGTTCCCATCATGCTCCTCCTCAGTTATCAAACACAGTGAGAATGAATTGCATGTGTATGCCTCAAGTATTTCTACAACTACAAAGCTTTGTTTGTATGTGGTGATAGTGGGGGAAATGGCTTTATTCTAAATATATTTCCTAGTTACATCTGGGTGAAGAAACAGGGATGAGGTTATCCTTTTAAGTGCTAGTAACTGGGGCTAGTATATTTGTTATTGCTGCACCTCTGAGAAAACAGAATTAGGGACCATTGTACTAAGTGTTATTTTTCTCATGCAAGGATAGTCTCTGCTCCAGTGAACTTATGCGAATCCGTCTTCTGCCAACAACTTAGCAAAACACAGAGCAAATATTCCGCTGACTTATGTCTGCTGAAGTCCCACTAAAATCAATGAGGTTGACCTACTTGTAAATTGAGCAGAATTTGATTCCTGTGTTTATTTGTGGATGGCTACAGAAGAGGCTGACCAAGTCTGTGTGGAGAAAGATAACCCAGAACATCAGAGGTAGCTTCTGCTTGGACAAAACTTCAGACAGTTTAAGGACAGAACGTGGGAATGGATGGAAAAATCCTTACAAAAATAGCAACCAGACTCAGCAACATCGCTTTGTTAACCTGGAGAGTACTCAGGGAGCTCTCATGCTAGGAGGAATTCATGAGTTCTCACTACTACGGTTACTATTGCTTTCAATTAATACACCTAGTTTGAATAAAAGGAAACCAGCTGCAGTTCAATGACATACACCAATACTACAGCAGCGGTAAATCCAAAGGCAAAGAAAACCCCAGAATAGATTTTTTAGCTACACCACATAACCAGCAATATAGCACAGCCTGAAACGCGCTCTATCAGCCAGCCACAGCATTTGCAACTAGCCTGAACACCACAATCAACACAGCAACATAAATCCAAACATGTGCCCTGTATTACAACAGGAGAGCACTAGCATTCACCAAGAGGCTTCTAGTTGCCATGGGTTTAACAGGGATAGAAGTGAAGGGACATAGCTCAGACCCAAAGTAATTTAAGGTTTGGGCTGATGACTAGGATTAAGATACCAGCACCGCTGTTTATTTGTAAGCATCCAGGAATCCTAGGAACAGTTGCACCAGTTGCTGAGCTGCTGCCTCAGGTTCAGCAAGGATTTGTGCATCACAGCCTGTAAGTATCACTCCATAGGGATGGGAAGAAAGGACAGCTAGATGAAGCTTCAGCAGTCTGGAAAATGCTTCTGATGCTTGCACCTTGGCTACAAAAAGGTTTTTTGAAGACCACAAGTTTTAAAAAGGCTGGAAAGCATAAGTACATAAGAATTAGACCCAGGACCTGTATTTGGAAATGGCTGGGAATAAAGCATCTCTTCAGCATCATGCAGAAAGCGAGCCAGTCTGCTATCAGACCTAACAGAAACTGTGGTTCTTGCTCATTGATGTGCTAGTATAACATCATGCCTGCATTCTCATTTCAGAGGCAAAAATCTGGACAGAAAAAAGCAGACTATTAATAAGCAAGGAAAAACAGGACTTATTTAAAAGTTTGCAGAGAATGGAGGAAGGAAAGTCTAAGAATACACAAGGTAAAACCTTTAAAAAATGAGCCTTCACACTAGGCTTTCCAACGATTCCAGGATGCTCTAAACCAAGGTGGCATGAGACAGTACAAAGGCCAGATTTGACTGGCATGCAATAGCTCCTGGCTTTCAGCGATTTCCAAACTCAGCAAGAGCTAGAAGCCAGGAACCACCACCTCTTGCAGACACACTACCAGCATGCTTAATTTGGGAAAGGAAAATACAGTCTGGCACATTAGCCCTGAACGACTGCCAAGCCCTGTTTTCATCTATGGGATGCTTGAGCTGGCCAAAAAATAGAAGGAAAAATGTCTGACACCAGGTTGGACTCCCCCAATAATAATTTTCCTTCCTAGCCATCTCGATCTCAGTGAACTTACCTTCTTCTGACCATAAAAGGGAATCAGAGCTCATACTCACAGCTGATAGAAACATCAAACCATGAGCAGTCTGGAAGAAAGAGCGAGCTAGGCAACACAACATAAAAGTGAGACTACAGAGGAGCCTGCACACCATATAATGTTGAAATATCAACTTCTGGAGATCACAGAATCACAGAATAACCAGGTTGGAAGAGACCCACTGGATCGTCGAGTCCAACCATTCCCATCAATCCCTAAATCATGCTCCTAAGTACCTCATCCACCCTCACCTTAAACAACTCCAGGGACGGTGACTCAACCACCTCCCTTGGCAGACCGTTCCAATGCCTAACCACCCTCTCCGTGAAGAATTTTTTCCTAATCTCAAGCCTAAATCTCCCCTGGCGGAGCTTGAGGCCATTCCCTCTCGTCCTGTCCCCTGTCACTTGGGAGAAGAGGCCAGCACCCTCTTCTCCACAACCTCCCTTCAGGTACTTGTAGAGAGCAATAAGGTCTCCCCTCAGCCTCCTCTTCTCCAGGCTAAACAGCCCCAGCTCTCCCAGTCGCTCCTCATAAGATTTGTTCTCCAGCCAGCTTTGTTGCTCTTCTCTGGACTCGCTCCAGAGCCTCAGCATCCTTCTTGTGGTGAGGCGCCCAGAAATGAACACAGTATTCGAGGTGCGGTCTCACCAGTGCCGAGTACAGGGGGAGAATAACCTCCCTGGACCTGCTGGTCATGCCATTGGCCTTTTTGGCCACCTGGGCACACTGCTGGCTCATGTTCAGAGATGGTGTACAAGCTTGGTTCACAATCCTGCTTGATATCACCACCAAGTATGACAAACATCTTGCCTTCAAGGCTGCTCCACAATACACACTCCTGTGCCTAATCTAACTAATTAAGTAAGCCTAATCTCAAATGGGGAAATTTCAAATTTATGAAGAAGAAACCTGCAGCTATTTTATGGATTAAGAAACATTTTGGAATTATATATACATCTATTATTAACACAAGTTAGGCCTATTCAGAAGAAAACCCTACAGTCACCTAGATTTTTTCTATAAAGATAACATACCTCCAGAAAGCAGTTTTATAAAAATAAATGTATAATAACAAATTTGGAGATAGCTGGTTTTATACATTTTTAAGCCTAAGAAGCATTGATGTCTTATTTCAAAACATTCTCTACAAGCAGGAAAACTAAACGCATCATTTTGGGTGGGCTTGTTTGGGTTTGTAAGGATTTTTTAAAATCATTTAATCATTTTCTTCCAGGACACTGGTCTTTAAAGAAAGCATTAAGTGTCATCAGTTGACAGTGCTGACAATGGAAGAAAAAGGGGTTGCAAGTATATACAGGATCTTCAATTTTGCTTTGACCAGTATGAATTAGTAAACAATGTCTATCCTCAAAAAATATGCTCCAGAAAACCCACTTAAATACACATACAGAAGTATTTGCCTGCTGTCTTTTGTTGCAAGTACTGGCATTAAGAGCTTTAAAGTTTTCTGCATTCACTTAATGAAGTGCAAGAAGAAAGGACTTCGGAACCAGGACAACTATATAGCGTGCAGAGCACAGACAGCAATTAAACGATAATCTATAATCTGTTCAAGGTCCCACAAATTGCTTTTAATGACAACACAATTCCTATGAAGGACATAAACAATGATGGACCACATTTACCTCCATCGTCCTCCAATGTTCCCACTCGGTCATAATAGGCTGTGGATTGGCTAGTACACTGCCCACTACACTGATAAGTAGCCATCCCACTAAATCAATAGCTCTGTGTCTCTCACTTTCCTCTACAAATCTGAGTCACTCTCAAGTTTTTGTTTGTGGGGATGAGCCTGCCTAGGCTGCAATTTCAATGGGTGCTGGTGGAACCAGTAGCTGTGAAAAGCTTAGAGGGTTTTCTTGTGGAGATGCACTCACGTGTGCTGTCTCCCAACTCACTGATTCTCAAGAACAGGAAGAAGCAGACATAATAATTGGTTTTCGCAGTCATGATTAAGAAGACTATTATTTTATCACTGTCCCTTGGTTGGCCCTGATACCTCTCCAGCTGCAGAGAGAAGCTGGACAGTTTCCCATCCACACAGCAGAGTGGGGTCAACAGTGTCATGGACATTAAGGCCTCCTCACTGGTCAAGTATTAAATAAAGGGGATTGAATCACCCATTCTTTTGAAGTCTTCCTACCGTTTATACTATTCAAGACACCATAAATCCCAGAGGAATTAACCAAAGCTCAAGGCAATTCAAAAGAGGCTGGTTTAGATTAAAAAAAAAAAAAAGGTTTCATTTGTTGGATAACTATTGAAAAAGGTCTTGGAAAAAAAGGCAACGTTCTTCACATGAAATACATAGTAACGGAAGTGCCTCATTTTGGAAACTGATTCTTTCTTGCCTCCTCTTAGGTTCATTCATCCAAAAATTAACTACTCAGAAGTGCTGCGTAGCTGTAAAAAGATGATGCCAATCATTCATGAGAAGCGAGTCTGCCAGGAAAGCAGCAGCAAACACCTTGCTGATCCACAGCCTGAAAGAACTTTGTTCAAAGTCTATGAAAAATAGTAAAAAAAACTTACATAAACTGTTCTTACAAAACCTTAATATTCTGTATTTATGTTAATAACTTTGCTACTTGAAGGGAAAGAGCAGCTGGTCTGTCACACAAGAATGACCCAGGATCTTGGACATAGCATAGACTAAACAATGATAGCCCACTTTCAGAACCTGGCAGAAGTATCCCAGCCTCATCCTATCCTTCTTCAACCACAGACTGCCTCCTTGTTCTCTTTATTTAACATCCACCACCTGTGCACTGCTTACTGCCTAAAAAATGCCTTAGTTTATGGAGTTCCAAGAATATTGCTTCTTTCACAAACCAAAAACCTCAGTTTATCTTCAGAGAAGGATGAAACCATCTTTTGCTCTTTATCATCATTTGTTTGAATTAATGATGCTTTCAAGAAGAAAGAAATGAAACCCACAAAACAAACTGAACAAATGAAAACAATTTCTAATTGAATTGACCCTCCTTGACCAGATGAATGTTCTTTCTCACAGCATTAGCACTGCTCAGATGAAAGAACTGGAGAAGTTGATAAAATATTTGTGATGTCCTCATGGTGGCCAGCTTGCTCTTCTGCTTTCTGTTAGGGTAAACAGTAAGTTTTTACTGGTAATTAATTACTTAATATTTTAAAGTAGTAATGCTGTTTCAGGTATTTTCCCCCTTAGAATTCAGCTAGGGTCAGGTATTGATGAAACCTAATGAAAAGCTTTGAGAGGAGCTGATGATCAGCTATCATTTTGGTTTGGTAAAGGACAGAATCACATACAAATACAATAAGAAAAATAAGCAGAAGAATATAGTTAAAAGCACCCATTTTCCAGGAGTGTTATCAGAAGTTAAAGTCAGATGTCCCCTTCTGTCCCATAACTTTTCCATATTGTTCCCCCACCTCCAACCCTTGTTGGATGGCACAGTGAGAACTTGTGCTCCTGTTTATGATTTGCTTTGTTTCTAGCCCCCTGGAGCTCTGATACAATATAGGCTGCCATCTCCCATGAGAAACAAAACCACTGTGTAGAACAGGACAGACTTAGCTATCAAATCTCTTCAATCCAAGCCAATCTGAAGGACGTGTTCGGCCAGAGGTACAAGAGCAAAGAGGGGAATATGCTTCCAACATTCACCTTGTGAGTTGACTCTGAAACTAAAAATAGATCTTTCATTTGCTCTAGACTGTGGGCCATACTGAAATAAAACATGTGTCATCCCTACTTTCCTTACAGGCACTTCCATTGGTTGACCTAGAACAAGATCTTCAGGGCTGTACTTTGTTATCTGCCTATACAGTAACTTTTCTAAGGGGACCTTGATCATGGCTGATACTGCTGGCAATGCAACTCATAAATCAACGTAACGGGAGCTTGTCTCCTGATTGTCTCATTTGCAGATAGCAGAGACCCAGTTCAACATAGGCAGAACTTCACACACCATATTCTTGTGACACTAATCCACTGACTCCAAAAACATCATGGAGAGACATGCTTTACCATTTCAGTTCATGCACATTCTCTAGCTGCAGGGGACATTAAGCTTCAATAAAGAGTCAGCTCATCTCTCTTTTTTTTGCAATTCCTAAACTCAACCGTAAAATTGAACAAAACCAGACAATTTGTCGTTAATATGTCAATTGAGATAGACCCACTGAGCTAAAATAATGGAATACATTGAGTGGTATAAGCTCAAGAATTATGCTGAGCTGAGAATGTACTAAGCTGCCATGAGAAATCTGTGGTGTCTCAGTGTGATCTCTCACTATAACTTCCATTCAAGGGAGTCCCTATCAATCAAGTTGTATTAAAAAGGATCTAAGAATTCTGGTGTTGCTCAAAAAAAGTCTTAAAGCACCAAATTTACATGAACACTTCAGTTTTAGTTTCTTACATAATAGAGACTACATTAGTGGCTGGGGTGCGCAACAGTGTAAACAAGTCAAGGTCCATAAACAAAAATGAAAAGAAGCCTTAAAACTGAAAGGCAAATCTTTGAAGAGATTGGAAAATAAGAAGTAAGTCAACATGGAGTACTGTGTTCTGGTCATACATGGCAGACCATGGGAAAGTGAGGAGCAAGCCCCGTCTCTAAAGCAAAACACAGCAAATAAACATGTATTTTTCCTTAATCAACTGTCACAGGACTTGTAAATAAAGGGTTTGTAAAAAAAACCCCAAATAATCAGTAACTTTCTGCTCTTTTAAAAATGAAGGGTTATCTTCAGCTGTAGCTAGTGGCAGCCCATGATCGGCATGGAATCCTTTCACTTCCTTTCTCAGGCCTGCTGCTGCTCAGCAAGTAGAGCTCACAAGTCTTTTGGCTTCACCCACCTCTTCACATCACTCCTTATCTCATTTTTTGGCACCTGGCTTACCTGCTCGATGACGTGTTTGAACTGTGTACCCAAGTTGCCATGGAGTAGGACAAAACTTTGTAAATCTCCACTGTTCAAACACATTCTCTCAAGATGTGTCATTTGAACACATTTTCTCAGCTTCTCTTTACATACCATCTCCGCTCCCTCCTTCCCCTCCAGCCCAATTTCTTTTCCCATTCCCTTCAAGAATGGTGCATGCAGTAAGAAGTGAAAATGCAGCAGGTGCTCACTTGTTAAAATTGTTATGTTTTTCATTTATGCTTTACAGATTCAGCTAGTTATACACTCTGACCCAACCTATAAAAGCTATATGTTTTATTAAATCTAAATAAATATGAAAAGAGTCTGTAGTATTTGGGAGAGATAAACACAAGTGAGAGGTTGGGAGATGGGACAAAAAGAATATGCTAGATATTTCTTTTTAAAATATAATCTTGCTTTCCAATCCTTTCTTGGGAATGTTTACTTTTGTATTAACACCACAAATTATTTCAACTGCATTGTAAGTATTTCCATGAATTTCCTAGTTTAGTTTAAATTTCATTAGTATATTACATACAGAAAAAAAAGAAACATCTTTAAATGTTCATCAAGAAGCACAGAATTTTCCTGGGATGCTGGAAAGGCTCCATCCCACTCTACTGCATCAGCTCAACAGTGATTTCAGTAACTTGCTCTTAGGCACAGTTATAGCAACTTCTCCAAACATGCAACAGTTACTGCACTAACATTTGATTAAAGTGTATGCACAGAGAGGTGCCTTTTCTGCAGTGGCAAGTATGAGAATTAAGATCTGCTTAACTTTCAGATGGATTAACATGAGCTGAGCAAAAAAGTCAGTCCATATGGAAATAATCAGTTAAATGATGACTGCATGCTTGGTCTGAACTTTCCTTAAGTAAAGCAGAAAAACATATTACTTTTCAACTGCACAAATGACCTTAAATCTTTTGTCAATTCCAGTAGAAAACTCCCGCTGTTCGTTAAAGCACTTTGCATGCAACAGAGTCCTTAAAAGGAGATGTGGCTCTTGCCTAAGAGTAAGATGAATATCTACCCAGATCCCACCTCTACAGTCTTTTCAGCAAACAGGCTTGGGTCGGGCGTGCACCAAGTTCTGCAGATTTCCCCTTCATCTCTCTAATTTCACAGAATCACAGAATAACCAGGTTGGAAGAGACCCACTGGATCATCGAGTCCAATCGTTCCCACCAATCCCTAAATCATGCCCCTAAGTACCTCATCCACCCTCACCTTAAACAACTCCAGGGACAGTGACTCAACCACCTCCCTGGGCAGACTATTACAATGCCTAACCACCCTCTCCGTGAAGAATTTTTTCCTAATCTCAAGCCTAAATCTCCCCTCGCAGAGCTTGAGGCCATTCCCTCTCGTCCTGTCCCCTGTCACTTGGGAGAAGAGGCCAGCACCCTCCTCTCCACAACCTCCCTTCAGGTACTTGTAGAGAGTGATAAGGTCTCCCCTCAGCCTCCTCTTCTCCAGGCTAAACAACCTCAGTTCACTCAGTTGCGCCTCATAAGATTTGTTCTCCAGCCCCTTCACCAGCTTCATTGCTCTTCTCTGGACTCGCTCCAGAGCCTCAACATCCTTCTTGTGGTGAGGGGCCCAGAACTGAACACAGTACTCGAGGTGCAGTCTCACCAGTGCCTAGTACAGAGGGAGAAGAACCTCCCTGGACCTGCTGGTCACGCCTTTTCTGATACAGGCCAAGATGCCATTGGCCTTCTTGGCCACCTGGGCCACTGCTGGCTCATGTTCAGTCGGCTGTCAACCAGCACCCCCAGGTCTCTCTCCTCCTGGCAGCTTTCCAGCCAGGCTTCTCCTAGTCTGTACCTCTGCTTAGGGTTGTTGTGCCCCAAGTGCAGGACCCGGCATTTGGCCTTGTTAAACCTCATGCCGTTGGTCTCAGCCCAGCAGTCCAGCCTGTTCAGGTCCCTTTGCAGAGCCTCCCGACCCTCCAGCAGATCGACACTTCCTCCCAGCTTGGTGTCATCTGCAAACTTGCTAAGGGTGCACTCGATGCCTTCATCCAGGTCGTTGATAAAGACATTAAACAGGACTGGACGCAGGACTGAGCCCTGGGGAACCCCACTTGTCACTGGCCTCCAGCTGGATTTAACTCCATTTACCACCACCCTCTGGGCCCGGTCATCCAACCAGTTTTCCACCCAGGAGAACGTGCACCCGTCCAGGCCAGAGGCCGACAGTTTGTGAAGCAGAATGCTATGAGAAACTGTGTCAAAGGCTTTACTAAAGTCCAGGAAGACCACATCCACAGCCTTTCCCTCGTCCAAGAGTTTAGTTACTCGGTCATAGAAGGTGATCAGATTACTCTTGCAAGACCTGCCTTTCATGAACCCGTGTTGACTGGGTCTGATCACCCGGTTCTCTTGCAAGTGCTTCTTGATAGCACTCAAGATCACCCGCTCCATGACTTTCCCCAGTACCGAGGTCAGACATCGTTTCCTCATCTTTTATCTTTGCTTTTCATACGCATCAGGCTAAACTGCAGTTGGATAATATGTCACCAACTGAGAGCCAGGGTTAAAACCCATACAGGGGTTTTAACTTTCTAGGTTTAAAGTTCTCAAAAAACAAGGAAAAAAATCTTGAGGTGAATAATAGCAATTCACTGAGATATTTCCTGGTGTCACTGCTCTGTGGCAGAGACCCCCAGACATGCACTCATTTAGTAAACAGCTGAAGCAATTGAGCATGCCCCCGTCTCCTCTTCATGGCTGTCCTGGCCCTGCTAGCAGAAGCTGATGGACATAGACCCAAATGCTGATACACCTGTAGTTTGTTCCCTTCCTATCCAGAGAAAGACTTGGCTGTATCCACCTGAGTTTTAATTCACAGCAGCTTCGGTTTCTGTAGCTTACAAAATTATATGTACCATATAGGTGAAGCAGACTATCAGATGGGCTTAGTGAGCTCCACATTTTTTTTTTTTTTTTCCCCCAGAATTTGATAATTTTGCTCACTTCTGATAAGTGGTTTTCAGGCAAGCCTTGCTCCTTCATCTTCTCTAATTCACAGATGAAGATAGCAATTCTATATTCATCATCCAAACTAAAGTGTCAGTTTTCTATCCTTTTTTTGAAGTCCAAGTTAGTGCAGTTAAAATACTGGAAGGAGTAATAAGATGACTGCACACATTGATGCCAAAAGAAAGCCACAGCACCCATAGGCACATTTCCAGCAAAGAAGGATGCTGAATGAAACCTCATCAGGGCAGGTGGAAAGGTCACCAGAGGGAAGCAAAGGAGCAAATGGCTCCTCTTTTCCCCTCTTTTTGTGGGTACTGTGTTTATTATTCTACCTGATCCAGATACTTCACATGACAATAGGGCATAATGATCCCTGCAACAAGCCCTAACTCAGGTGTGGGGGTTTTTGTTGTTTAGTTTTGGGTTTTTTTTAAACAATGCCAGTGATGGATTCATTTTCCACAGGAAGAGTCAAGACTGTCAAGAACTGGCTGGTTCTTTCATCAAAGAACAAAAAATTGCTTTGGTGATCCACAGAAAATTTAGGTTACTTCTGAAGGCAGAGGCGAACCCCACCCAGGTCTCACCATTCAGCTTTCACTCAAGAACTGACTTGCCACAAAATTTCACTGGTTTGCAGCTTAGGAACCAGGCAGAGTCTTCCAGCAGTTTCTTTTTCCTTTCAGAGCCACAGTATACCTATTCTCAATACATTAAAAAGTAAGAGACGCCAAACCCAGATGTTCAGCATGGAAAAATGGGCTATTGGTAACACTAGAAAGATACTTTATTGGTTGCATATAAAGAGGTTGATATTGGGCTAAAAGTACACTAGAGGATTGAGGACTGTCTGCTAGTGGTATCCCACAGAAAGCATGAGGTGAGTCCTGGAGCAGAAGCAGGGTGGGACCTTTCCTCTTGTGTTGAATGGCTAGTTTCCTCTCAGGAAATTGCTGCTGGAAACATAGGGGGTAGTACTGGCACCCTCACACATTCCTCTTTTGTTTGAAACAAGAAGATGGGAAAGCCATGGCTCCTTGATCACTCGTGGCAAGTGTCCCATAAGAAGACACAAAAGGTTCTGATCATCTATGGGCACATGACAGCATTTCTGGCCAGTTAGCTGGGGCACATGATATGACATTCATTTTGACTTAGTGCCTTTACATCACCTTCACGCCAGCTGTAGAAGAACAGCTAGTATAGGATCCGGCACTAAACTAACTGGTATTCAATTACATAATTTGGCTGTTCTTTTTTTTTTTTTAAATACAAGTCTTGAGATTGGACGTGCAAGGAAAAATGAAGTGGGATTTACTTCATCATCAAGCCATCACAGTAGAAGTTGGGGAGAGATGACTACGCAGTACAGACCAAATTGCCCACTAGACTTGGTCACTATTTAATAACATGCCTGAACACTGCCCTTGCAGTCATACCTCAAAAAAGCTTCCCTCAAAAAAAAAAAAAAAAGACTTCTCCAGTCTGCCAAAAGGCTTAAGAACAGCATGCAGTTCCTCCTTGAGGAGAAGAGCCTGAGGCCAAAGGCTTGTGTGCAGCTAAAGGAAGATGCCCTGACTAAAGTCCTCCCTGTCAGTGCCAGGACATGCCGCCTTCTGTAAGTCTCCTGAAGCTGTGTGTGTAGCAATCACGTGGCATTTTGCAAGTTTCATGAGCCCTCCACCGCGAGGCTGGGTGGGACTGGCATGGCACGTCCCTGCATGGAGCCAGAGAAGCACAGCACGCAATGGCACTCCAGGCAGGGCTCCATGTCCCTAATGCATTCGTAGTGTTTTCAGACCTCTGACTCTGCTATTCCAGTGTGGTTTCTGGTCCAAAGGGCTCTGGAAAAATTAATCAGCATGCAAAATACCTTGCTAAGGAAGAGGAACCCTCCTGCAGGCACTTGAAAGTCTCTTATTTCAGCTAGTGCAGTAAAGTCATTCACATCACTTCCTTCAGTTCAAATCGAACTCTTCCACCATTCTGTTTTATTATGAAAGCTATTCCTAATAATCTGCCTACTGCTGAGTCTCAAACATAAGGCACAACACAAAAATCAACTCGTTTTTTAATTTTCTTAAACATTCTTAGTAATTTCTTTAAGGAATCCTTAAAAGAAGACATTCAGAAGTGAAAACCCTGTTTTTAAAAGGTAGGTTACTGCAGGTACACAGAAGAACAGAGAAGATTTTGCAGCCTTAGTTTGGGAAAATCCCCTCCACCCCCATACCAAACCGTCTTCAAATTGCAAGTGCAACCTCACTGCTGAGGAATGCCTGAAGCAGCCAGTGGACAAGAACAAGAGTCAAGCTTTTCATTCTATAACTATCATTTTACGTATCTGAATTTGTGGCGGCAGATGTCTCTTCAGTTACAATAAACTATACCAAAGACCTCAATCTTGATATTAATTTCCCTTTGTTTCCTCCTTGTATTTCTGAACTGCTGGCCTGAAGAGTTTCAACATTTTACCTTAAAGCACTAAACAAAGTTCCTTTGGTTCCACTATATTTAAGAAACCTAGTGGCCTTCCTCACCTGCAAAACATCACTGAGAAGACATTTAACATAACATAAAAAATATTTGGACTTTTGGGCTTAAAAAGTCACAGGTTGACAGAAAAGATTTAAGCCTCACTTAAATTTACTAGTAAAAATTTCACATCATTAGTTGAGCTTTAGCTATTTCCAGGCACTACGGAGTTCCTCCATGAGCAGAAAGTGCTAAAAGGAAAATAGAGTTAATCCTGAACATTTCGGTTTATCCCTGTTTTCCAGCACAAGTTTGCATTCACCATGCTGGCAGATGTTGATAGGAAGCAAACTATAGACCAGAGGTTAAAACCATTACAAGAAGAGAGTATTGTTGCAGAAAAATCAAGTCCTCCCTTCACCTTCAGACTACCTCCCTCATCTTTTACAAGGACTGCTAAAATGCCTCATCTAACCACCTACAAAGGGAGGTAGCATGGTCTATATCGATGCTGTACCTACAGTGTTTCAGCAACTTCAACACAAAGGACATGGCAGGGGGTAAACAAAGCCCCAAACCCAAATAACTCCAGGCAGACTTGACATTACAAGGGAGTCACAGTGAAGGGAAAAGAATCGGAAATGAGCAAAAGGCAATATAAGCACAGTGGTTATTTCCTGTTCATTTATTTCTTAATTTTTTATTCAAGTCTAAATTGACTCCATCTGTTTTTTTTCCTTTACCCCCTGAAGGGAGAATATGGGCCACAGTTTAATAACAGATTTCCTATAAGACCTGGCAATTCAATGTCATCTCAATATATCGTTCCAAAAAGTAAAAGAAGGAAGCACAACACCATAGACTGTAAGAGTACCACATGACCTGCAATATCCATTTGCCAAGACATTTAGGATCAGAAAGAACTGACAGCAGAATGGTGAACAAAACAAATATAATCCAACATTAAACAGTGAAGAAAGGGAGTACATTGTGAAGGCTAGTTCTAGCATGGCTGCAAGCAGCAAGAGGACTTTCCCACTTCTAATCCTGCCATGAATTTTGATGGTAACCATAGAGCACTTTCAATAATATGAGAAAGTCACAGACCAAGAGTACTGTATTTTAGAGCGTCTCTCTAAATGATACTTCTGAAATCACTTCAAATTAAACATTAGGGGGAAAGAAATCTGTAACCATCTTTTGGCTAAGCTGCAACATTCTGTTCCAGTTTCCTTTTAATAAATAGCCAAATGCCACCTGGTCTCTTTTAAGGAGTGCCATCAAAGCTACCTAGGCCCCTGCCTGGCTGAGGTGAACACACTCCTTATTCAAATAAAGGCAACCATTTCACAGGAACCCATCAGGAGTCTACTTCTATACCAGTCAGCTTTGGGTACAAGTTTTCAGGGCCAAGGACTGAAAATATTAGTTCTTAATAGCTATGTCCATGCTGACTGAAATCTTCTGCTTACACAGAAAAGTCCTACCATGTTTGCGTTACAGTTCTTCGAGTATGGATTTCAGAGGTTCTGACTTTGCTTCAGATGCAAGTCTTGTCTACAAGACTCCTCCTTAAAAATACAAATTTATCTTATATATTTCTCCAATACACTTTTGAACTAATGCAATGAGCCCTCCACATTACCCCGGTGCTCTAATTGGTGTTATAATCATATAGCACAAAGTGATTTATTGACCTGGAATACTCTATGAAAGGCACCCAGCTCTGAAATGAGCTCAAAAAAGGAAGCTTTCATCACCCTGTTCACAACAGACATATAAGAAGGAAAGGGAAGAATAAAATAGAAAACACATGTGCAACACAGATATAAGAAAAAAATCTCTTTGTTTCTAATGTACTGGAGAAGTTCATGAAGACATTCACATCTGTTCTGAAGTACTGTTCTTATAAATACAAACAAGGCCACAAGCAAAGGCAAGGATTAAGCAGAAAGGAGTAAAGGTAAGTGGCCTTCACACTTTTATTCACATAGGCCACCTTGGAACACATCCTCATACGTCACCAGAGGCAGAAGTGCCAAGACATGCCTACTCTTCTAAGCATGAAGCAGAGGGATATGCTCAAAACAACTCAGCACCAGGTCAGTGGGAAAAACTGTTCCCCTATCTAACTGCATCTATCTGCTTTGGGACACAGACACAAATCCCACAGCATTTTTTTTTTCTGAGAAAACAGAGATCTTACAAAAAAAGTACAACAGAAAAAACACAAATCGGATGCCTTTTCATTAGATTCCAGAACCCTCCAGATACTGGAAAAACTTCAGTCAGTATAGATGGAAACTATATTTTTGGAAACACAAAATTCAAGCATATGTAAATTGTGAAGAGCCAACCACTGTCCACCCTACACAGAAATGCCTCCAGAGGGTTCCCGCTCAGCCCTGCAGTCAGAAACAAATCCCTTAGCTATAAAGGCAATTAAATGTTAAGTAGAAATTCTTGCTTGCAATATGATAAAGTCAATGGTGAGTTCTACTAAAACAAAATGGAAACAAAAAGCCCAAACAAGCCCTAGAATAGGAGAAGTTTGGTCCAGCAAGACTTCTATGTGCCCACAGAAATTTATAGAGATGAAACGACAACACTCTTGGTGTACCTTGTAGGAGCAAGCATTACATACAGCTAGTTATAAAAGAAACACAAAACAAGAAATTAAGTCTGAAAAATCTTTTGATATATTGCATTTGCCATGGAAAGGCAAAGCGGTGCACTGAAATAGAAGAGGGGAAAAAAATGCAGTTACTAAGAATGAAACAGCACGATCAAATAACTCATTTTCCTCTGACCTTCATTTATAAAACAGTGACAGAAATAAGGTGCTCTATGGATCCTCAGAGGTAAAAGCCACTATGTAACAACTCAGTAAAAGAAAAGCTATTTTATACAGAGCAAATCTCTATTAAGATTAATTACAAAACACGGCAAACCAATAAACATGCTCAGTTGCTATTTTCTTTTAAAATCTCATGACCTTCTCACTGTGCCCTTGAATTGTAGCAATACATTGTGAAGTAAAATGAACAATGATCACCCATGCTCAAACTTTACATATAGATTTTTTTTAAAAATGCCAAATGGGCTGTTAAATGTGGATGCACCTTATTGATTCCCCCTTAAAGCAATTTACAGTTAGGCAATACTATTTGCTCAGTAGAGTTAGAACAAAAATTGCTTGTATTTATCTTGTTGGCAAGGACAAAACACATCAATGCATTAGAGCAGAAATTTGTATCTTGTTCAAAGGGCCCTAAAAGCTTATTCATTGTATCTAGCACATAACTGCACATGTGCTAACATGCTGATACCTTAAGAGATGAAGTTTAGCAAAAGAAAGAAATATTTTACCATACAATTGCATTTTCAAGTGATTTCTTATATTCTTCAGTCCTCAGTGGGTCTTCAAAGCAAGTAACTGCAGAAAACACTTGCACTGCAAAATGTCTGTAGATTTAATAGAGGATTTCATCAAGACAGAAATATCTTTATCCATGAGACTTTAGTTGATGCTTCCAAAGAGGAAAAAGCACATATTGGAGAGAAAAAAAACCAACTACAGAGACTGGGAGAGGAAGGAAAAGATATCTTGACTGACCAAACAGTGCATAAATCAGAAAAGAAACTCAGTTTGACTAGTTCCTTATAGTATTCTGGTAAGCCCCTAACGTGCCTTCTTCCCTCATACATCTCCTATTAGACATCTTTTTCCAGGTCCATTCATCAAATTTTTATAAAAAACGCAAGAGCATTGCATTTTGCTTAGTTCAGTGAGAAAACCAGACAGACTAAACTGCAGTAGCTGGTGTTTATTAATAAAGACACACAGAAGTTCTCACCTGCACATCTGATTGGGTCACACTTAACAGTTTCAAAATCTGCCCAGCCTCTCCAGCCACACCTTTGGGTACTCACCTTTTCACAAAGTAAAACAGTGGTAAATATACTAGTCATTAATAATCAGAGAAAACAAAGATCAAGAGAAAGGTTTACTTTTGGTGTTTTGGAGTAAAGTTAAACATGATAATCATTATCCCTAAGGAATGTGAGTACCATTTAATCGAGCTACTGCCTGAATCACAAGGTTAAAACCAAGCAGGGATGCTAGTGATGCCATCATGACTTTAAGTCATCAGAGGCACTGATGCATCAGAGAGGCTAAGATAAGTCAAATCTGTTCCCAGCAAACACTTATCTTTCTGTACCACCAACCACTGCCACTGCTGCATGTCCAAGCACCTACCGTTAAGAGTTGAACTGTTTGTTCTAGTGCAGGCAGCAACACTGTGTCATAACACAATGACACCCTAATCTTGACCTGCATTCCTCTGCTGCTCTCATTTAGAAACCTCTTACTTATATGTGAATGCCATCTTTCTCTTATACACATTACCATTCACACTGGAGATTATTTCCAGTGCAGGTAAACAATTTCTCATTCTGATAAATGCTGAGATGGAATCATGAAATAGATTTACTGGGTTGAGAATACAACTGTGAAAACTCATCCTCATGTCTGCCTATTAGGAAAAGAAAGGGTACTAATGCCTCAAATGTATTCCTGCAGTAATGAAGTGGCCCTTATTCCCGTAACACTACATATTTTGTTCTTGATAAACTTTGCAGATACCATCAGAATGTTGAAATGCCTTGAACAAGTTAAAGTGTCAGTGTCCTTGAGCTTAACCAACCAGCCACAGCAGGAACCAATTTCTGAAAGCTCTCAATAGCCAGAGAACACTGTGCTTTTTTTTTTTTTGTCAGTTTCTCAGAAAGTATTCTAGAAAAACAAGGACTTATCTCCAAAGAGCCTAGGCAGACAATGGGAACCACAGAGAACCTGCATCCCCAAAACACTATCAAAGATAGTGAAGCCTTCTCCAAGAGGTGTTTTTGCCATTTTGGAGATCAGTGGAAGGCAGGTCAGGCAGCCTTCCTGAGCCAAAGCAATGCTCTCTGACCTCTGAGAAAAAGAGACAGTTTTGCCACATGGAGATCATGTGCATCCATGAATACTTCTCATGACCGAACGTAACTGGTACGTACTCAAGATTGGAATCAGGGGAACACAATAACAACAAAAGCCCTGCAGCCGCCTCAATGGATTGCACAAGTCATCAATAACATTCTTCTATTGCCATTATACAAACAGCCATTTCTGTCATTGATGATGGGATGCGACTGAATGACTCCTGCCTCTTATCAAGTGGTGCCATGCCTCCAGACACATGCCATGTATCTGAACACTTAATGTGGTCCTTTGTTCTGGCTTATGGGTGCTCATAAGTACATAGGTCAACAGGTAAAACACACAACTGCACAATTATGTCTTGTCCAGCAGATTAGATTTTCCTACCATATTAATCACATAAACAAGCATCTCATAAGTTACATATAGTACCACCACTATAAAACTGGCAAAGCATTTGTGAACTTAGACTGTTTAAAGGAAAAAAGATGAAACTTTTGGAAGAGGTAGCAGCAGAGGCATACAAAATCTGTGTAACACTCATCCGACCATACCAGAGATTCAAGTCTCACTTTAGGCTTCTCACAAGCTTCTGAAGCCATATTAGTTACATCTTTATCAAATGCTTTAAGGAAAAAAAAAGTGGCTACAGAGATAAAGAGTATGCCACAGATGTATTATTTCCTTATAATAAATTAAATAGTCATTAATATACTGGAGATGGCTGATTTACAAAGCACTGGGCTTGATCCCAAAACTCACACCCAGGCATTGACTTGCTTGCTTCAAACCAGTGTGAGCTGAGGTTATTGAAAGCCACTCCAGAAAAACCTTAAGAAACAGCTGTGCTTTGTACTTTAAACTGTTCTTTAAGCGTTTACAGGCAGGATACTGTAGTATAATAAATAAACAGATAATAATTCCGTGATACACTCCATTTCTATTGAAAGGGAAGTTAATTTTATGATTGAAGCTTGGTTTTCAGTGAGTACAGCTTTAGCACAGATGCTTTGGTGCTGCTGAAACCCACAGGACTTCCACAGCAGCTGCATCATCAGTTACTATAACCATAACCTGCATGAATCTGTGGGTCACCAAATCTATACAGGGTCTACTTCAAAGTTGGAGAATGCTCCTAGAAGTCAAACAGGACATTTTCTCTGAATTGGCACTGCTGGCCCATTGCTGAATTCTGCAAACTAGACAGTAGCAATTTACCCAGGTCCTCTGAGCAATTAACACCCATTCAAAAGTGAGAGGAAACATTTAAAGTGAACAAGCAGCATATGAGCACTCCTGGAGATATATTTTCATTGTGAGGAAGGCAGAGATTTTCATCCAAGAAAACGGCTATAGCTGGAAGAGGCTGAATTATCATCTTACCTGGGCCTCCTGGAGCCCTAACCCAATGCTAAAAGGCAAAGAGCACAGAAACAACAGGACTGTCTTCTCTGCCCATTGGAATATGGCTGTTGAAAGGAAAACTGAAACTGGTTTGGGAATTTTTGTTCCTGTGAATATCAATAACTTCAGAGAGCTGCTTTACATAGCCATTTATGGCAGCTATGAGAAGCATCTTGGGGTCAGGAAACAGCATTAGCCAGCACCAGCAAATCAGGAGGAATCGCATTCAACCAGTTGAAGGACTGCAGGTTAATAGTCTCTAGCCTGTTCAGCAATGTTCTGGTTAAATATAAAACATTTTAAAAGAGATTAATTGTTTCAAAGGCTTTACAGATCAGTAGTATAAGAAAAGCACAATCCTATAAACCACACATACATCAGGCTGGTGGTGGAAACTATGCAACAGCATTCACATGTTTGGACCGAGCTTCCTTTTAAAAACCCCAAATTATGTTTAAAAAATTAAAGATTGCTGTGTGGGGCAATGCTCTTAGATGGATAACTAGGCTAAGTTCTTTTCCTGGAAACTGCCAGAAGGTAAAAGGAAACTATATGAATTCCTTCACTAAGTTTCACCAGGCGTTAAAATCTTTGCTATGATCATCTATGTCACCCTGCTGTATACCAGCCTCATGTTCACAATAACATTTAAAGTAGGAAACTGCCTATGTTTGAATGAACTACCATGCTAAAACTGGGTTGGTAACTACTTCTGGAGAAGAACAGGCCAGGCCAATTTTATGCAGTATTGGGATTACCTCCAAGGATGCATTTATTGGTTTTTTCCTCCTTCAAAGCCTAGACCATTCAAGTCCCTGTTATCCTCTACAATAAGCCTCTTTCATCTTGTCCCCTGCTCCAATAGTAGAAGCAAGAAAGGAAAACAGCCAAGACAGCAACAATAAATGAAAATGTACCTCACATAATATTTTTTTTGTGTTCCCATCAACCTGCCACTGAACAAATTCAGGAACACATGGATGTGGTTATATTCAATGGCATTTGATAGATATTTAGTCTACAAATTTCCCCTGCTTGCTCTCTGAACCCATGTAAACACCATGGTGATGAGTTCAAGCATTTTAAAAAAGATCTAAATAAAACTTGACACAGCTGTGAAATGCATGACATCATAGACTACAGTGTACTGTTGCAATACAGTGGTTATTTATGAAAAAGCAAACATAGGAAAGCTAAAGGCATTGAGTATACTTTAAAAAGGGAAGGCATGGATCTGCCTCTCAAGCCCTTTTATAGGAAGAAAGTCATTAGTGACACTGGGCCATGCCTTGAGGGATGATTAAAGGACCTGTCCTGCAAACATTTTGACACCAGCTCAGTTTCAGTGGGATTCTTCACATGCTTAAAGCAATGCAAGTGTGTAAATGTTTGAAGAATGACCCTTTGCTAATGCTTGTAAGAGCATGACTGTAAGAGCACCAAATATTTGTTCTTGCCTTGGACAACCTGAGGACTCTTAAAGAGATGTTACATTCAGCACAATTTGCATCCCACAGCAAGGCAGGCTGTGTCAAAGGAAGGTTAAGAGAATAGACTTGCTAACAAAATGCTAAGAATTCACATCTCTTGCTCTCCTAGTTTATAGTCTGTCACCTGAGCCTCTTTCAGCCTCAAAATCCAATACACAGTTCTGTTTCAGAAACACAGCTCAGTACTCTGGAAAAGCTTACCAAATACTGTCTTTAAAAATATTCTGTAGTTTCCCTTCCTCTGTTCATAATGATAAACTAAACTAATCATGAGACAGGCTCATACCTCACCCTCCTGTCCCTGGACGTGGTACTACACCACACTGTTGTATGAAACCAGCCACTGTTCAAAGACTGCTGAACAGCAAAACTATCCCAAATTACAGAAGCAGTATTATCCTCTCATGCAAACACTATGCACATACAAACCTCTCTCCTTTGACACTTAAGGTGGTTTTGTGAACCAGAATTTGTCTGTCAGACACATGGCCTGAAGCTCTGACTGGTACAAACCGTGTAGCAGTAGCTCTTCTCTGAGCACCACAAGTCCGTGCTACTTCCCTCCTGCTTCCCATGTGCTCACTGGACAGGAGGGAGCTTAAAGCCAGGTCAGTCATTTAGCAAACATGAAGCAAAGCTCAGCAGTCCCTGTGCTACATATCACCATAAAAACCCAGGTGCCTGAGTGCAGCACCCCTGGACTAAGCAAGGCTGCAGCAGTGGGACAGCTGTAGGGAGACACAAGTAGAAAAGGTGTATCATTGTGGGGTCTGGGCATCAGAACATTTATCTACTTCCACATTTGCCACAGAAAGAGCTTACTCTTTTTTTTTTAAATAGTACAGTACTAAGGGTTTAGCTCTGCACTAGAGAGGCAGTGGCAGAAAACACTGGCTTAGAAGGGTGGTTGCACACATCTGCCAGCCTCTGCTTGTTCCAGTTCTCATCTGGGAGCACTCTCAGTACAACAACCCAAGCCTTGGGAATTACCAAGGGGCAAGACTGTCTTGGTAAGAGAGGATTTTTTTTACTTCGGCCATTGCAGCAATTCATTTCAAGCACAGTGAGGATGGAGGGGTTCTTGGATACACCAGGATGGGAATGGTGGCAGAGGACCAAAACCTACGCCAGCACCGCTGCCAGAGTTCCCTCTTTCCTGAGAAGTAAACTGGAGAAAAGCAGCATGAATTTAATGCCGTTTTGAGCACGTAAATACAGGGGAAACGACCACCTTGAGTCCCGAATAATAATTTCTCCAGGCAGGGTTTCAAGCTCCCCAGAGGAGAGAATAGCTCTCCAGGAGCGCTCACTTTAGTGACATAGAGCAAAGAAGAAAGCAGGAGGTTTAAAAGGGATTGTTTGGGGCTTTTCTAAGTATATTTCCTTGTTTAAGATTAGAAGATACAACTTTTGCTACACTGAGAAGCAATTAAAAAATAATTCTATTTACTTAGTATCTTTTATCCTGAAAGATCCAAGGGGTATTTATGAACCATAGGCCAGATTTTTTAGCTCAGGAATGTGTGCAACGGCAAAAAAAACCTTCTAGGCTCATTCAGTTCAAACATTTGGATGTGTGAAAATCCAGCTACGTGTTTAATTCCATCTGCTTTACAACAAACAAACAAGAAAACACACTATTTGCAAAACTGATTTGTAGAAATAAAAATCACGTGTTCTTAGGAAAATACTGAAAAAAACCACTAAGAAAAAACACACTATTGCAAAATTACAAATTCAAGCGTGGTCCTGTTACAAATTCCATAATAACTATATTGAATTACTCACAGGCATACCAATTTACCTCCACTTTCTAGGAGGCTGTTTTATTATCACTTGACAAGAATATCTCCCAGGCAACTCACTTGGGGAAGTGGTGACAACTGCTCTTTAATCAGTGCAGAAATTAGCTTAACTGCTGAATATTCAATGTCTTGGACTTTAGTTATGTTTAACTCAAGGATGGAGCAAAGGCAAAAGTTTAAACCTCAATCTTGTTTCAGAAGAAACTGCAATGAAGGCTAAACAAAAAAAGTTAAAGAAAATAAGAAAATAAGGCATCAGCAAAATTTCAGTAATACTTGTTTTCAGGATGTTTTTTATAAAAAGCATGGTCCTCTTGGCCAAACAGAGCAACACAGTTCCCAAAGTGAGCTTCCTAAGGGAGTGCTGAGGGTGGGAGGGAGATCACTGCAAAACTACTTTCATCTGATGGCTGAAAAAGCTTTCTCCACACAGCTCCTCTGTTCCAAAGAGCTTGGGGCACAACCAGAAAAAACCTTGCTAAATTACAAATACTTCTCCATTCACTGTAAACAAACTAAAGTGAAAACCCACCAAACTTTCCACCCAGTTCCTTTGCAACTGAGTCTTCCCAGAGAGGTCAAGAAATGGTTGTGGAGTGGGGAATGCAGCACTCGAACCCTGCTGGGAAGCCTCCAGGGCATTCCTTCCAAGCTGTGAATCACTAAAAACTGCTGCTGATGAGGTGGGGAACAGCAATACAGCTTTGAAAGCCTTGTTGCCTCTGTTAAAACTCTGCAAAAGAAAGGCAGAGGGCTCGACCAGCTATTTAACATCCAGCAGTGGACACGGTTTTGATTTAAATTCTGATTTAAGGCTTGATAACTTCCCCAGGGAAACAAATTGGGCCTTCTGAGTCTGATGAGAATCCAGAATGTACTGCATAATTCTCAGATTTTCTTGGATAATTGCCATCTTACAATTATAAGTGAAATTACACTATCTTTGTCAGGACAGGATACGTTATTATTACAATTTACATGAAAAATACCTAGATAAAAGGATACTGTTCATTCTACCAAAGCTCACGTGCTCTTAGTAGACACAGAATTACTGAAGTTGAACCCTCAAGTGAACTGTTTTTATCTATGCTGTGATATCTGCTGTTATCTTATGTTGCGCACATCAATTACTGCAACGATGTAGTGCTAAACTTCTGCTACTCAAGAGGCCAGGGCAGAAGATATAATTCAATTTACTTTAAGCAGACACGATTCACTAATTTTTAGAAGCATATAGCTAGCTCTCCATTTTACATCTGTCCTTAATACAAAGTGAATTAACTTTACCATTCTAGTTGGGTTTTGCGTAACTCATTTTTCAGGCCTTCCTCATAAACTAAAAGTGAGGATCAAACCAACTTTTATTCTCTGAAAAAGACCCAATATCTGTCCCCAACAGATGTCAAACTGCATTCCGCATTTAAAAGGCATGCAAGGCATGAGTATATTAGGGGGAAAAAAAGCTGGTGCGTTAGTAATGGGTTTGTAGCATCATTTCTCCTTCTCTTTTCTTTCCAACAGAAAATATTTTGTAAGAACATTGTATTGCTAAAAAATGATAAAAACACAGTATGTGGTATCATCTGTCTTAGTGCCATATTCACAATAACAGAAGCTGCCCTTCCTAAGCGACATGAAATAAATATAGGAGTATATAGGCTCTAACCAACAAGGCTGATTTAATACAGTTAATTCTTGCACAGCTTCACACATGCACACTGCTCTTCTACTACACCACCACCCACATAATGTGCTCTTTAGAAGTATCTGCTTGCCTTTATCCAGCTTTCCGCTTTCCTAATCTGCTTTGACTTTTCAGAGTGGATTTGGCCACACATGAAGTTATACTGATACATCAGTTTACATACAAAACTTCACTTACACTGCTGTAACTCTATGCTTGCATGCAAGATGCAACAGCATGTAACGTAAATACAGGAGTTGGAAAGCCTAGGGGGTCCTTCAAAAGACCCTTCTCTATGGAGGCTGTGGGTGCTAACATTTACTCTGGTCACCTTGTCCTTCTGCCACCAGATCATCCGAAGGGAACACTGGCCATTTCTGCAGGGAATCCCAGACCTGAAACCCTGGGAGCAACGGCTGCTGCTGCAGAGAAATTGTCTCAACTTGAAGCTCTTCAGCGAGGGCATTGAGTAGTTTCACTAATCAAGGAGAGTTCAAGGCTGAGGAGTGGGAGTGTGTTCCAGCTTTTAAGATAAACACAAGGAGCTCTGCTCAGCCAAGTTGAATTTTTTTGTCTCCTTTGTAAAGCTCACCAAGGTGTTCCACATGGCAGAACAGAACAACAGGGTTGTTTAGCACCCCAGGCAAAGAACAAATGTTTATTAACCAAGAGAAAATATTCCTGCTCAGACATGGCCTGGCATGTACAGCTCTAATGAAAAGTCGCTCCAACCTTCTACATTAATCAGACTGAGTTCTGCATTAAAAGAAGTGTTTGCTCTATATGTCTATCATGACTTTTACTATTTTTTTTAAAAATAATATATAATTTTTTCCATTTTAGTTTTAATTAAACTGGCATTCCTACCTGTAACCATTCGCGGGGTACATCATGGCTCCCATGTAAAAGGGTCTGTTTTCATTTAACATATGGTCTTCTAATAATTTTGTACTTCTAACTTCCCTCCCTCCTTCATCTCTTAAAACACTTCAAAATACAATATTTTATTTTAAATGCTCTAAGAAAACATATATGTTAAACAAAGCCAGGATCTCAGAGCTTTTACAAAGCGCAAGTGAAGCAGAATGGATTGTAGATCTCTGCAGGCAAAAGGAGCAGAGACTTCAGGACACTAAGCTGCTGCAGAAACACTCCTTTACTGTTTTATCAATTGTTTCATTTTAAAGCTAAGCACAGGAACTGTTAGCCAAGATTGTGCTGAATTTAGCAGTGAAAGTCAAATCCCTTCCCCGGTATTGGAGTCAAAAGCACACACACAAACAGTTCCACTGTGAAAATAATCTAAATATCTTTCGGGGGCAATATCCCTTATTTGTACTTCCTCTCTATAGCATGGGATTGCAATGTCCCTCCCACATGGGCTAAATGCAACCACCGAATCTGGATGAGTAATGACTGGCTGGGGTGAAAGGTCTCCACTGAAATGTTCCTCAACCACAACGTCTGAAGCGGCTTTTGCTATCTGGTTTTTAGTTCAGTCTACGAAGCCCACAAATTCAAGTAGGCAACCTCTGCTTAAGCCAAAGATTTAGTCTATGAAAAGTTTATGCTTGCTTGGTAATGCAAACAGAGTATGCTGTCACCTGGAAAGGACTGAAGGAGTATAAACAGGGTGACATGCAGGAACAATACATTTTAAAAAATATTTAGCTGAAATACAAAACATGATACAATTCCATGTACAAACCGGGACAATCAGCATTCATCTTAGTAGCACTATAGCTCCTAATTGCACATAACGATCTTGCCAGGTAGCAAGTTACTCATCAGATCTACCAACTCAGCACAAAAGACCAGAAGGTTCTACAACACATTTTCCAGAGTAAAGTCGGAAAAGTCAGTTAGTGTCCTAGATGAAGAGGAGTCTCTCTCCTCACTTCATTGTCTTTCATTAATAAAAGATTAGGCACAGTAACTTTCTCCACAAGCAGCCTTAGAGGGAGTCTGTGACCCCAGGGCAAACAATCTGAAAAACCTAAAGATAACTCCTTGATAGAGAAGCAGCACTAGCATGACACGTGTCTAACAGATCCCATATTCCACAATAGCTTCCCATGACACAGTATTTTCAAAAAAAAGAAACACCAAAAAGACCCTCCTCCCCAAAACCTTTTGCTCTTCCAAATGTCGATGAATGAGACAATACAAGCAGAACGTATAGTTTTCTTCCCCTAACCAAGGCCTAAGTGTTAAAATTCTGCACGTTATGCAGAAAGGATTCAACAGTCTGTAGTGCTAGACATGGGTATTTAACTGTATGCAGACAAGTACCACTTTGAAATGCAGGAAGGGACCCAGAAATCTCTCCCCAGAGATCAACACATGGAATTCAACCACCTTTTCTTGTAGAACTTGAAGACATCCCAACAATGGGTTAGAACAACCTTGATATAACTTATGATTCAGCCAGAGCCCCGTGGTTCAGCTTCCACACAGAAGATCAGGAGAAGCCCAAGAACTCACCATGACAAAGCGAAACTATTAACAACTGCAAAGTCAGGGGTATAAAACAATTTTCAGTTTTGAAAGGTGGGCTAGAAGATCCATAAAGACGAAGCAGCCAATACATATTTGGAGCTGTCCAATAGCTCCCCAGTCACAACGTCCTGCCTTGCTCCTGGAAGAGCTGAAGCACCTTAAATCCTACCTTTCCTAGGATCCAGGGTTCCTATATGCTTTTAAAATTGCTAGCAGACACAGTCCTGTGGGCCAGTGACCCCAGAGAATAACTTCCCCATCAAACAAAAGATACAGATCCATTGCTAACATGAGTCATATGATGATGGGATATGGTAA
The DNA here is from genome assembly GCA_033459285.1 of Clamator glandarius. Taxonomy (NCBI): domain Eukaryota; kingdom Metazoa; phylum Chordata; class Aves; order Cuculiformes; family Cuculidae; genus Clamator; species Clamator glandarius. The sequence continues at coordinate 6,154,245 of JAUNZM010000329.1, read as the reverse complement.
GTTTCTCCATTCTGACACTCCCCAGAGTTTTATGTAAAAGCAGACTCTCTGTAATATCATCCACATCTCAATCTCAGTTCAACTCTGAAAGTCAGATTATGCCTTTTTTTGGGACAGCATCTCCTCTGATTTCTCATTAATTAAAACCTAATTCTGCATATCAGCATGGCCATTTCTTCCAGATCAGAACAAAAGCCCTTGCACATGCAGACTTCTGACTGTCGGTTGCATAGACTCGTGTGCAGAGATTGATCATTTCAGCTTAATCATATGCTCGATGCTCTGTTAATCCTACTGCTACTCCAAGAGGCAACTGTCAACACTACAGAAGCAAACGCTGCCAATCATTTCTAATTCACACAGCCTACAATAATACATCAGGGTTTGTGCTGGGAGTGAAAATCTCCATCCTAAAGAACCTGAAAGGCCTCCATAAACTTTTTGAGCTCTTGTTTTTATTACACTTATGCCAGTTGTACACAGTTTAGAGTTAGCTCATTGGCAATTTAACTGAAGGTATTAGATTTGCACTCCAGAAATGGAGACATTTTTCCCTCTGCAGATCTTCTGGTGAGGTGGGCAGTGGTGGGCAGAGAGGACAACTTCAACCAGTCCAGCCTTACTCAGAAGCATGTATCTAAACTTGACCTTTAAGTTGCAACTGGACTTAGTTATGCAGAGTTTTATTGCAAATATAGAATTAGGATTGAAAACGAGTATATGAAAAATTTCCATTTCATAAAACACTTTAACTGGCACAGGAAAGTTCCTCAGAAAGGTCAAAATTGGTTCTACAAGCACATAGCTCTATTTTGCGTACATATTCTAACTATAGAATAATTTCTGGTATTAATCTGCTGCAGGGGAGGGGGCATCTTTTGAATTGTATCGCTGCATGTTTGAAAGATGATTAATCAACCTCCTGAAATTTGCCTTAGGGAAACAACTGTTCTGTCTCATTATTAATTTATTTTTTGTATTTCATTACAGCCAAGGCTTGGATTTTGAATCCAGTGACTAACCAAAATAATACACCTTCTGTTTTGGAAGGTGAAAAGGAAAGATGCCTTTCAGGTGAAAAACAGCAAGTAAGATCCACCTTCCATCTAGTCACATCACTGCCTCCTCCCTCAGCTTCCTACTTTCTCTCTCTGCATAGCAGCCTCAGATCAAGCTAACAAGTTACACTGCGCTAGTTACTAACTTTACCATCACTTAGTAATCGCATCTATATTTAAGAGGCAAAACTAGCTTTGCAGAGTGTAATTGTAAATAGCCTATGAGTTTAAGGGAGTGAGCTCTAGCACAGGCCTTTCAGGTTATTGTAATTTCACCTGTGAAGTACAGAAACACATCTCTTCTTCTCAACTAAATGGAGCTGAAAGTGATTTTCAACAGAGATGCAATGGCACAGGAGGCATCTACCTTTCCGTCAGTGAGTGGTAGGGCTGAAAATCAAAATCAGTATTTTATATGCTGCTCCTGCTTATTTAATCCAGCACCTCACACTATGTTTTCAAGAAACAATGAGAAGGCTGGATAAAAAAAAAAGAAAAAAAAGGAAAAGCTATGGAGTTTTTTTCCCCTCCCACAAATATGCACAAGATCCTTGGATGTTCCCATCGGTTTCTAGCCTTGCCTTTAAAGATACTCATATGCTTAAATACCTGGGAATTAGGTTTCAATTACTGCACTCCCCTAGAGGTGTTTTTACTTTTTATTCTTCATTAGGCAAAGAACTTAAAGCAAGATCAGGTTTTTATGAGCCCACCCACAAAGCCATCAAACATGCTGACTCTTAATAATAAATCTGGAACGGAGAACCAGATTCATGAATGTATTTTAATGTAAAAGAAAAAAAATGCTTAAGAGATCCAATAATACCACAACAGAATAGTCATGAAAGTAATGTGACTCTCCAGTGTCCCCAGAAGGTCAACTCCATGCAATCTTACCACCTGCCAGGGTGCAGAGTAGTTCTAACTATCACAGAATCAACAGGTTGGAAAAGACCCACTGGATCATAGAGCCGAACCATTCCTATCAACCACTAAACCAACGCCCCTCAGCACCTCATCCACCCGTCTTTTAATGATGACTTAACCACCTCCCTGGGCAGCCTGTTCCAGTGCCCAATGACCTTTTCTGTGAAATTTTTTTTTCTGACATCCAACCTGAGCCTCCCCTGGTGGAACTTGAGGCCATTCCCTCTCGTCCTGTCCCCTGTCACTTGGGAGAAGAGGCCAGCTCCCTCCTCTCCACAACCTCCCTTCAGGTAGTTGTAGAGAGCAATAAGGTCTCCCCTCAGCCTCCTCTTCTCAAGGCTAAACAATCCCTGCTCTCGCAGCTTCTCCTCATAAGACTTGTTCTCCAGCCCCTTCACCAGCTTCCTTGCTCTTCTCTGGACTCGCTCCAGAGCCACAACATCCTTCTTGTGGTGAGGGGCCCAGAAATGAACACAGGATTCCAGGTGAGATCTCACCAGTGCCAATTACAGAGGGAGAATAACCTCCCTGGACCTGCTGGCCACGCTGTTTCTGATATAAGCCAAGATGCCATTGACCTTCTTGGCCACCTGGGCACACTGCTGGCTCATATTCAGTTGCTGTCAACCAAAACCCCCAGATCCTTCTCCTCCCAGCAGCTTTCTAACCAGACTTCTCCTAGTCTGTACCTCTGCTTAGGGTTGTTGTGCCCCAAGTGCAGGACCCGACATTTGCCCTTGTTAAACCTCATGCCACTGGTCTCAGCCCAACTATGCCTGCTGTCTTCTTTCTTGAAAAAAAAAAAAAAGGGAAAAAAAAAGATCTGGCAGCTTCACTTCCATCTTTTTCTCCAGGCAGTAGCACGAGATAGGCAGAAACAGCACCAGCCATCACCACTACACCTCCCTGGTGTTCAAGACTGAGCTGACTACCAGAAAAATAATGCAAAAATCAATGGGTGTAGACCATAACAAGCAGTTAATCCAATTATTAAGAAATGCACTCATGTAGTAAAATGTCCACTTACTTTGTTTACACACTAGAAATTTTAGGCCTCCTCAAAATTTATCTTTCATCCTGGGAATGGATTCTCATGGTTCGCTTCAAAGATGCTGGCACAAAGCACAGACCTTTTGTTTAATTGCTATCCTTTGAAGTATAATATTAAGTCAAATGAAACTGAATATGAAAGGGAGAGGCCAACTGGAGTAGATGGGAACAAACAAAGCTAAGGCAGACCCTATATGCCCCCTTCTCCTGATCTAAAATGTTATTAAGGGAAACATAATCTCACATCTAGCCTCTGCAAAATGCTCAAATAAGATAGAAAAAAAAATATTTTGTATAGAAAAAACTTACGCATCCCCAAGTAAATTTTATTTAATTTTATTTTTTTGCATCCAACAATATCCACAGACTGTGTATTTAAGCCTGGCGTTCTTAAACGTACTGGCACTAGTACAGCTTTCCTCTTGTTGTCATGAAGTCCTTGATACCAAGTTAGACCACTTGAAAAAATTCCCATGGGGAATGTTTTTAAAGAACTGAAGTTTCTATGCAGCAGATGTGTGAAAACATGAATATACATATATATACATTTCCATGGATACATGTAAGTAAATACATACAAAAATGCATCAATGACCACACCTCTGTGGACACTAGGGGCTGGTTCTTGCCCCCTCGCCCCCCAGGAGTCAGAACTCTTCTAGCATGCTACAGTTTAGTAATTGCATTCCATCCTTAGAAAGAAACTGCCAAAGTGAATAGCTTGAACTGTGTTTTCATTTGCTGACACAAATTGTTATGCAAACAAAAGGGAAAAACTACTCCAAGGACTATACCTAGGAAAATGCAGCAAAATGCTTAACTTTGACAAAGAAAACTTTATGGGGGGAAACAAAAGTTCTCTTTTCCCTTTCCTGTAATAGCAACATTTTCCACACTTTTCACAGACATTCAGGACATTACTTAAAACCTAATAAAACCACTGCATTGTCATTATCCAGTTAAGAAAACTATTATAAATGCTACAAATACGACATTTCTAGGGTGCAAGGAGACTGCTGCTTAGTTGGAGTGCCCAGAAACTCCTCTGAAAAACATATGGTGCTGGATTTTTTAGCATTTGAAAGACCTCTTTTACTTTCCACTGCAAAGTCTTCACCTCAAGGGGGTTATTGCAGGAAGGGGTATGATGGGCTGAGGGACACAGCAATGTCCTTTCCTTTGGGAAATGAGAAGAGTATGTAATTCACATGAACACGGCCCTACAAAGGACACATAATCTGGGATTACACAGTTGATAATGAGTCATTTTACATAACAGACAGCAAAACACAGAAGCCACGCGTACATTTAAGTAAAGAGACAAATGCTTTCTTTGGGCAAATACAGGAATTTATGCTGGTTCTTGCCACATGAGACAGGGAGTTGTCCAGGCAGGCATAGATCCATACTGTACTGTAAATTATGGTCTGCTATAAATGAAAAATGCTGATTTGGGGATTGTTCACTTGTTTATAATTTTCCAAGAGTAATATCCTGCAGGGAACAGCCAAGTTAATACAATGTTTCCACTCAAAAATTGGCAGCCTGAGCACAGCTGATGGAGTATATTAAACGAGAGTTTGCCTGCTGATAAAATGTTATTGCAGAACACGCAAACTAAGGAGAGCCTTTATTTTCCATCCTGGGAAGAAACCTTACCCTAACAAAACTGGGTAACCAGCAATAGTTCACTGGATTTGTAATACACTGCATATTTTTACTCTGTTTTAAATATGTTCTGTAATTTATAAGGTTTTTCAGCCACTAGAAGTGTACTGACACTGTTTTGTCTGGTTTAGTCTCAAAGGTAACACCTTGGGACCTGCCATGGATGCGACTCATACCCGTTACTTTCACGCTTGGTTCCAACACCCCACGCAAGGCTCATCTGCTCCATCTAAACAGGAGTGTAACTCAGAGCTAATCACCTCCAACGGGTGTATTTGCTCATCTTTCCTTTACCTACTCACGGCTGGCTTGTTTTTTTCTCCAGTCTTCTGGCATTGCGAGTAAATAATTTACAGTGAATTGCGAAACTGCAGTAATGTACAAAACAAAAGCTGTGATTGAGCAACTGAACTGAAAAGAATTTGAAGTGTCAAAAAGCCCCTGCTGCTCTGTTGCAAGCATGGCACAAAGGTAACAGATGTGTGCAGCCCTGAAACCATCCTCCATGCCCCTCTCGCTACCCTACACCTACAGTGCTCAGCACACTTTTCATATCCACTGGCTTACATGAAGCTCACTAATTGCTAAAGGCTGAGATGCATGGAGGGAAAAACTCAATTTCACATTAGTTCTTGGTGATCAGCATCACACACAGATAAGGTTTTGAAAGTTCTGCAACCGTCACCAGATGACGGATCAGTGTGTGAACATGGACAGCTTGAAAGAAGCAGCCAAGTATCACAAAAAACCCTTCATACAGAGCACAGGAGGATGCACAAAGACACACCAACAAATGTTATACATCTCTCCCAGAGAACTTGAAAGCTGAACATGATGCGAGTTCTACAGAGTGACAGTTTTGAGATAATGTGTAGAATATTGTTTTGCAACATAAATGCTTTCAATCCAGAATTGTGCAGGGAAGGAAACAAACCCCCCAAACACTGAATTCAGATTTCAGGCCAAGTGCTTGCTAGAAGATACAAACAATCGTGTGTGTGTCCGTATGTGCGTGTAACTCCACAGCTCCTTCCTCCACCCCCATATACAGTGCAGGGAATCTGCTAATGCTTAAGTGGTGGGGAAGGTCAAGGATTTATTGTGGGAAAGCCAACAGTAATTTTGCTGCCTCTCCAGAATATTGCAAACAGCCAAATTGCACAGCTTAAGGAGAAAAATAAAAGTTATCCTTTAATTTAAGACTTTAAAGTCTTCATAGCTCTACTGGCCTTAGAATTAATCACCTGAGTGTACAGACCACTATATGTTTCTATAAACCAAGGACAAGTTGTTCCTTCGTAAGCAGACCTCATTCTACATAGCATGACAACATGCTTTCCAGAGGTGGAACTGGGACTTCAGAAACCTTGGTTACCAGTAATCTTCCCTGCCTTTTCTTAAGACTCCTTTGAATTTCCCTAGAGCTCCTCCAAAAGAAGAGGCATACAAACACTTCGTCGAGAGGCAGAAAGATCTCATGGAGACTTAGCACAGCATTATGCTTGATCTAGAAGCATGGTTTCTTGAACTTCACAAGGGATGAGCAAAGTGATTTTGAAGGAGAGGTTTGCTGTCTACACAAGCACCCACTTGCCTTTGGTTACACAGAAACAACTTTGGGGAACACCAAATGCTGCAACTTTTAGTGTCCCAAAGAACAGACTGACTATTCAAATTCTTATTCAATTTCTTGGCTGCAGGGTGGCATTGAAAGATGTTGTCTAATGCCCCAGCTTGGTCCCAGGAGGAGAATGGCTCTTGGTAGTCACTTTCAAGAGTATGTTTTTCCATGGAAGCAGGCAGCTAGCAAGGAAAAATCCCCTGCACATAGGAATGGTTGCATGTTGCAACACCCTTGTTTGAAAGAGGAGGCTGTGGCATCCCTGCAGCTGTCCTGGGCAGTGGCCAGCAGCTTTCGCTGAAGGTGCTTCATCTCAAGTCCAAGTCTTTTATAAGTTCCAGACTTGCATAAGAGGACCAATGCCAAGTTCAGCATGTTCTTGGTTTTACCAGCTGCCTTCTAAAATTAATTTAATTTAATTAATAATGGAATGAGAGACTACAAACAGCAAAGTGTGAAAGCCTCACTTGCTTTTGTTCAGGTTCCTCAGTGTTTAGGTGGAGATGTTCACTCAACAGCCCAAGGCCTCAGTCTGTGCCAGTGGGTAACACAGACATTTGTCTGGTAGGAGCAGAAGGCTAAAAGCAGTAAACAGCAAATCCCATATAAAAATCATGGAATATTGGGCCTGTACTGTACTTCCCTGTGTTAAGCTTCTGTTAAGTGCCATAAAACGTAAGCATCTCTGTGTACTTCATCCCAAAGCCTCCAGCACCTTGTTCCATTACCAAATCTCAAAGTAGCCACTTGTCTAATCAGTGTGCACCACTGTTTAATTCACCACAGATACTCAGAAAGCAGGTACTTAGAAATTGTTGCCCTCTCTCCCCTTAAGCCATATGACAGAAAGCCTACTACCAAAAAAAGTTAAGGGGAAACAGCCAGCATTAGAGCCTCCTCCCTACATTCCTTTCTCAGACCTCACTACAAGCAGATCGCCTGTTCACCAAAGAAAATATTTGGTACTACATAGGTCCCACGCCTCAGGGAGTTTCCTTTGCATCACATAAATTTCTCATCCAACTGTCAACTTTTCTTCTCGCCACAATGATTGGAAAAGTCAGTTAACAACCGTTTACCAGGCACTTTGATAGCACATGGCCACGTGCCCCATTCAAATAGCTTGATCTTAACTAGCATGGGAAATGGAGCAGACAAACCATGCCAGCAGTTAAAAGGCTTTCTAAAAATCACTGAGAAGAAAAAAAATAAAATAAAATTGAATTGCAGGCCTTGCACGGTACTGTCAGTACCTGACAGAAAGCAAGCACTTGGCTTTGAAGAGGTCATTAAGCCTGTAACCATCCACTTAACACGAATGCCAGTAACAATACTGGTCAAGTCAACGTTTGTGCACGATTACACTTCAAATTTAGATGGGAAGCTGTTGTACATAACAGGACTTGTTTCTCTTTCTAATGGATTTAAATTGCCAATAAAATGGGGGCAGGACTGAGATGCGAAACGAAGCTTGAAGAACAAACATTTTCTCTGTCAATTGTTTTCAAGGCACTATGAAGATTAAGAGGATTTTGTGTTGCATGCCCAGTGCATGTAATTAAAAAAATCAATTACGAATAAATAAAAATTGTGGTGAGAGTGTCTTTTGAATAAAATCACACGATGGCAGCTCAAACATGGTGCTCTTCTCTATTCCTCGCTCCAAAGAAAAGTGCTGCCGGTACAAATACCCTGTAGCCATACGCCTCAGGGCAGTGAATTAACCAGTGCTGCTGCCTAAGGGAAAGCAAGCCCAAACCACCCAGCTACGCTGCTTTTCCTTCCTACAAAGCTTTGGTCCATGGGCACGGATCAGCCCTGCGTGCCTTCAGCTACCTGAAAACTTCTGGCAACGGGCAAAGGCATACGCCTATCTCTGCTTGAGAGAAAATAAGCAAACACAACACACCCAAGACTGGCATTGGGTTTCTTTGCCAGGGAGAAGTCTCCGCCCCACTTCTTCAGGGCTGGATCCACACACAAGTATCCCTGCAGCATGTTCATTAGGTGCAGAAGTTGTGCAGCACCTTTTGCAGGCTCTGCACGTATTTCAGGGTTGGTTTCTCTTACAAAGCCCTTTTCTTTTCTTCATAAATCATGTAAAATCTGCAAGCAACTATTTTCCTGAGATTTTGCCAATGTAGAAAGGGACCAAATTACCAAATGCTCTTTTGATGGATATAAACTACAAACTCCTAAGTGTCTATGGGATCAAATGCTTTCAAAAAGAAGGCAAGAAGGGAGATGTAAGTATTCCACCTGTTACCATGGCACACTGCAGAAAGTAGTGTTACTTAAAAAAAAATATCCAAACCCCCAAGAAAACCCCAAACCCAGCAAAAAAAACACCCCCAAACACCCAAACCAGAACCCACTACTCCATACAGATGCCCCATACATATCCTCCTTAAGCTTTTACTCATAGCTGAATTTGGACTGCAGCAAAATTCTAATTTGTATTCAGCAGAAGAATTGCTGCTGATTCTGTAGAAAAACACACTGCAGATTAATTTTCAATATTAAATGAAAGAAGAAAATTCCAAAGCTGTTAACTAATAAATATGCAGTCAGGGCTACTGGCAGTTTGCAGACGGCATGTAGTTCAAAGCTTAACAGATTTTCTTCTGGGACTTTTTTCCACCTTTTTTGTTTTCTGTGGCTCCACAACTTACAAACCCTGACAGATTTTGTAAGAAAACACTATTGATGGATAAATTAAGAGGACCCTGAAGAAGAGGTTACACAATTCCCCTCCTAGCTGACTTCTAACACACTGAATCATACCTATCCCAAGCAGCTAATCATGTGCCAACCTCCATGTGCCGAGCTGGGGCCAAACAGCAAACACACAGCCAGGCCAGCACACAAAGCAGCAAACAATGATGGGAACTGTGCACAGGTAGAGCCCTTCTGCCCAAGAATCCTTGGAGATGGAAATCCATGGACACATCTCCCGCCCAGCATCAGCCTCTGTGCAGCACTTGGCCCCAGCTGCTGCCTGCCCACTCCTTGGAAAGCTGGAGACAACAAACAATGGACATATTTCCAAAAATCCTTAGATTTTGTGGTCATTTCCACACAGGCACACACAAACTCTTCTTAAGACCCCAGCACTGACATTTTGCTTCACCTGCTCTTTGTTTTATGACTAAGTAAATGTCCACAGGAACAAAAAAAAAAACCCTGTAGTTTCTTTAGTCCATGCAACCTGTATCAAAGCATCTAATTTCTTGATTATGTACGATTACTTGGGGATGGGGGAGGGGCAGATTTTAGACCATATGAAATCTATATAACAGTGCAGACAGTTATAATATACAGATTCTGACTTTACAATCGTCTTTTGCCTGTCTCGTGAGAAATCCATTATTCTGACCCCTATATGGTCAATTCAACCCACCCAAACAAAACCAAAACCACTCACCCTCGCTTCCCCAAAATCCAGGGCTTGCTGCAGATCTGATACTTGAATTCAGGTAATTTTAGCTCCTCCTTGATATATATTTTTTCTTGGCCATAATTCTTCCAGCTCTTGTTCTGAGGTGCTAAACCCAAAATCCCCTGCTTTATCTGCAACAGATTATGATTTCCATACAGAATTCTTTATTGCATTTATAAAAATATATATCCTTGATATATATTTTTTTCTTGGCCATAATTCTTCCAGCTCTTGTTCTGAGATGCTAAACCCAAAGTCCCCTGCTTTATCTGCAACAGATTATGATTTCCATACAGAATTCTTTATTGCATTTATACAGTGGCCTGAAATAAATATCCAAACCAACAAAAAGTAATTGAAAGAGTCCTACATAGGACTTCTCTACAAGGGTTTAGATTCATATAGGACAAACAACTTCGCTTTTTGCCACAAGCCCTTTACACCAGGCAGCCCAGACTGGGAGCAAACCTGAAAGACCTGCATCCCTGCTTTTGAACACTGCTATTCCTGGCTGTAGACCCAGGTTTACTTTCAGTCCTAGGTACAGTACCTCATCTCTTCAGCTGGGCTGTGGAAGTTTTACCTGAGGGCAGAATGTGACCTCATGTTTTCGAACTGCGATGCTGCAAATACTTACATTCTCCCTGTACATACTTGTGCAAGTAAAGGTAATGTTAGCTTTAGATAACAGCTGCCCATGCCACTGCCTGCTATACAGGTAAATGTTTGCTATTCCTTCCTATAAATGAAACTGAACTATGAAACTAAAGACTTTCTTACATGACTTTTAGAAGTCTCTGGTGTTTAACTTCATCCATAGCTAAAGTAAACTCCCTCACTTTACCATACTGCATCGCATACAATCAGGAAACACAGCAAGGGAACACATGCATTTTAATCAAGGACCGCTAAGTATTATAAATAAGTTTGGTGCAAAGAAATATGGAGCTTGCAAAATAACTTTCTAAGCCATGCTAAACTTCCTTACCTGGACATCAGTCACTGGCTTTCACTTTGTGCATAGGTTGTGAGTTACAAAGAAAACATGATCTTCACATACCAACCCTAGCTACCACCGCATCCTTTGCAGAAAGACCCTGAACTTCATGTACTGGAAAAACCTCACTGCCTTTAATTTTGAATTTGAAAAAAGACCATCTCCTCAATGTTTCTGTGAGCAGACGATCAAATAAATTCCCTGCCAGGTTAAACCACTACAAATGGGGAATGCAGTTCCCTCTTCCCCTGGGAACTCCTTTCAGATAAACAATCATCAGACTTCTAAGCTTTTTTGGCACTCTGTCTCCAAAAGCATTTTTAATATACATCTAAAGCAGCTTTTTAACAATCCTGCTAGGGCTGGAAAGCATTCCTCAAATGACAGTGTTTATCATCAGAAGCAAGTGATTAATTAGAAATTAGGCAGATAGAGGTTCCATTTTTAAAGGTATATGTACATTTCAGAAAAAAAATAATGCCTGCCTAAGTTTTGCTGTACTGCATGTTTCTTGCAAAATCTACTTTTGACTAATAACTTACTTTTTCTGTTATGTTTCAGGCAAATCGTCATACATGTACACATCTCAGCATCTTCACTAAAAATCTATTAATATAATACATGGAAAATCTTTCATGCACTTAAGATCCAGAAAAGACTTCTTGGGGACCATCACTCCATCCCATTCAGCTTTCCTTATCCTTTGGGCAGCACTGTGAAGATGCCCCATGCAAAGATTCCAGTTCTAGTATACTGTCACTGCCTTTACTTTAGTAAACTTGAAAGTGACTTTGGCATTTGTTTGAAAAAAACGTACCACGGTACCACGGCTGTAGGGTGGTTATTGAGTATAAAACTGCTCCACCATCCAAAAGTAGGAATGACAATAAAGATCTTTATCAAGGGAGAGTATCTGTGAAGAAGATCAGAATGGGAATAATGGCAAAGGAATATCAGCACAAGTGTTGGAGGTTACACCACAGTGAAGTTGTAAAAAGCAGAGGTTCAGAAATCACTCCAAAGTGATCTTTTAGCATTGATTCCTACCTGACTCATTCTTGGGGGGGGTGGGAAAGGGCCAACTGCCTTCCAACCAGACACAGCTTTCAGGCAAAACTTGTGAATTTTCACAGGCATTTTAACCAGACCTTGCCTTCACAGGGCTTAAGTTCAGCTCTGAACATCCAACCAAGCAGACCAGACAAACTTCTACAGTGCTCCCTCTCAAGTTATCCAACTAAGGACCCTCACAGGGCATAAAGGATGTAATCCCCAGTGCTGCCTCTCTGTAGGTAGATCGTTAGGACCAGCCCCAGAGAGTACCAGGGAAAATATCAGAAGCAGAGACATCACTATTGCTGCTCCCTCCAGTCACGCACATCATTTATCTCATAACTAGCAGTACCTCACAGTAGTAGAGGAGACTGAAATTCAGGTTGCAATGCACAGGACTAATTTTTATGCAGTTCTGAATTAGCTTCTATGCGGATTTTTGTCCATATGGTGATTTCAAAACAATTCAAAGACTTAACAGTGCTGCCCAGAAACTCCTGTCAACAGGGAAAGGGGCCAGCATAAAGGAATATAATTTTTCTGGGTTTTACTTCAAGAATCAGAGAACTGCATTTGTGCTTCTATTTTATGGAATCTGATAAAAACAGTAGCTGTGAGAAAAAAAATCAACAGGAGAACAGCAATCAATGATAATTTTGAAAACACAGTGCTACTGAGAATAGTAATTCTTCATAATCCCAAGCACGCTGTTTCTAACACATACTTCTATTAATACACAGATATTCAGCTCTTTCTAAGAGTAGATATGGGTTAATAATGCAAGGAAATTTAGTAAATTCATTAGTGTAGCAGGTCTTCCTACCCCACAGTGCCTTAAAAAGAAAGCTAAACAGGATATAGACCTTACACTACCAAGTTTTCAATAAGTCTGGACTAGCTTAATAGCCTTCCCAGTCTTTCTTAGGCCTTTTGCCTCCCTCCCCTAGAACAATTACATTTTATTATACAGAAACATCTATGATGAACTACTCTAAGGTTTAATAGACTGCAAAACACCATATACCCCCACACACCCCTCAGCGTTTCCTTGCTATCCAATACAGGTGATGCACAAATGTAATATAAAACCTTGTCCAAAACTCAGATCCATAAATCAAAATTTCTGATACTGCCAGTTACTCATGATTTCCACTTCAGTCATCTTCAGCAGTTCACTGTCGAGAAATGCCAAGTATCTGCCCTCACCAGTCACACCTACAAAACTATCACTCCCTTAAGAAAAGTAATTTGTGTCCCTTATAAAACATGGCTCCTGAATCTGTACAAAGTATAGGCCTACAGACAACTTTATTGATTTCAAAGACATCAGGCGTAGACTTGAAATAATGTATCTGCCAAAGCAGCTTGCTAGATGAGTGCTACAGCTAATTATTTCTGTTAAGAACTTTTCTCAGCTTTGGAAGAAATTCATGCTCTCCATTCACCATAACATTCAGCAAGTGTTAAGTTCCTACTCTCACTTTAGTTATGTGAACTTTAAAAATCTGTCTAATGTACTTCTGTAAGTGCTACATAGACTGGAGCTGCTTCAGAATCAGGTGGTATAGCAGTTGCTGTGGTAACACCATTTTCTTTCTGAAGTATAAAGCAAGAGTGCCAGAGGCCTCTATAAACTAAGAACTGCATATGAACTTATCATCTCAGGGCTGTAGTAAATAACTAATTTAATTGGGGCAGGGGGAAGGGGAAGAGGAGGAAAGAGATAAAGATATTTATACACATACACACAGACTTCTTCATAAGAACTCCTATGTAAAAATTTCGGCTCCAACACATCTAGCGTGTGAGTGAAATGCCACTCAACTCCACCAAGTTCATTAGAGCAAGCTGAGAGACATTTCCTTTTTGTGAAGCCATCAGACCACCACTTTGGCTAGCAGAAATCAATGCTGAAGCCACACTACTTCACATGACCTAAAGAATTCACTCATACTAATCCTGTCCAACAATATATCTAGAAATAATCTTCTAGGTAAAGAAAGTAGAAGGAAAATTACCAGCACACATACCTACCAGACTTACTTTTAAGCGTACCCAGGTAAAAGATTCATTGCAAATTATAATACCGACACCACAACACCTTGTGATGTGATTTGAATTTATAATCCTACATTCTGTTTCAGGAGAATTACTTTTTGGCATAGTCTTCATAAAACAGTGTGGTATTCTGTATCAGTTTTTCCCTTTAAACTAGATGAGAAGAGTTTTCTTAGGCAAATGAAATAATAAAAAACCTGCAGTGCTGCCAGGCAAAATACCCATTTACTTCAAAGGGATATTATGCCTAAGGTTTGCTGGATTGAGCCTCAATAGAAGATGCGTGTCCCTACTGCAGTGTTACTGTAATTGAGAAGCAAGAGTTCAAGATTTTTGTCTTTCTCCTCCAGCTCTCCAGAATTTTACCCTTTTCCATAAGCTCCCTTACATGTAGCTGCAGTGCTTTTCTCCCAGGTTGCACGCTCTGAAGCTGGGGAGCCAAACTCTCCTTGAGACCCGCCTTGAATTCCACTTTATTACCTGCAGCCAAATACATTAGGATGATGGAGATGGAGCAAACAATTTTATCACAGATACACCAGGCATGATCATTAGCTTAAGAATTATCTTTTTCTGGGGTAAAGCACTCCTGGAGCTGCATAGGTGAAGACTGGAGAATATATTCCCCTAGGATACATTCAAACCTCTACCACTACCCCCTAAAGAAAATTAAACAAATAAACACGAGCAAGTAATAACTCTAGGAGGACAGGCCCTGTGTGTATTTAGCAACAGGAACATTTGTTCTCTTCCTCCCTTGAGCACAAAAATGAAACGCCACCTGCAGGCAGGTGAGATAGCTCCTCCTTTGCATCCCATGCTGTAGAGGTGTAAAGTCCATATTCAAGCCTTCATTGTGCTTTGCATTACCTGCATTAGACATGTTGAATAACACCAACAATATCAGAGCTGGCACATTTCACCGCTTGACTAAACTAACAACATATAGACTATTTTCCTGTTCTCATCGCTGCATTATCAGAGCAGTCTAACAGCTATGTTGCTTAATGCACTGTTAAATACCCTGTGCTATTTATTTTCTTGCAAGAGAACTTCCCTCTCTTCCTGCTTTGAATTATAGCCCACTTTGCATCACATTGTGGCTGAAAATTTGTTATTTAACCAATCATGTGGAAGGGATAAGGGGAAAGAAAGAAAAGGTAGGAAGTCAGTAGCTGTGAAAACAACTGGAAAGGGGCCATACGTTGACATAGCTTATAAGTTGTAGACCAAATTTAAGTGCTTCTCTATTTTCTTTTGAAATAGCATATAAATGCCTATGAAAATAATTACACCATTTAATGTTCACATTCTAATAACTGTCATGCTAAAAAAAAACCCACAGAGAGCACGAACAACAGAGTAGAACTATGGCAAACTTCAACTGGTTTTCAATTTTTGTACAAAACCTGCAATGATGTTGCCCATTTCTGCTGAGCAAGCAAGCAGTTGGCAGAGGTAAGAGAAAGGCACCCATTATCCACACACAAGACTATAGCTTCAGGTGTAAACCTACCCCAGCCCAACACAGGTGAGAGTGTTCTGGGCAGTTACAGCAATTGTGGACCTGACCCATTAATTTTCAGCTGACAGTATTTTTTTTCATTTGAGTTATTACAACTTCAGAGTGAAAGTCTTATTTTATATAATTACAGTAACACAATTGATGGTAGCAATTTATTCCAGGGGCTGAAGACGTTCATTGGCAATCTAACAATGGAGGGAATTACTACTGACAATTTTACAAATGCTTTTATCAAAGTTTATAGACCATTAAGCCCAACAGTGTGATTACCAGTATGATATCATCACTCTCAATAGTACAATGTTGGCCCAGGACAATCCATTTTCTAATCCTGTCTATTATAACTATTCTGTTTAACCATATGTCATACGTTTGCTATTTCTGAAATGATCTGCATCTTTGAAACAGTATTTGACTTTAGTTCATAGACAAGATCCAATTAGTACCATACTAACCCAGGAGAAAATAGCCCAAGTCCCTTTCAAGTGCCCATTACCAATTTTAGATTTTCTCTTCATATGACGAAATTCAAAATACAGATGTTAACTGAGCATACAAGCATACATGCATTAAATTCCATATTAGACAGAGGCAGCTTTGGGAAACAGGCAATACAATAAAAAAGAGAATCATTCTCTCCAGAACTTCCAAGAATTCAGTTCTTGACCTGAGCTTGGCACTGGCACCTTCCATGCCCTATGCTATCAGAAATTAATTTGGTTCATAGTAACTAATAACTAGACACAAAAGAAACAGAGAAGGTGTTAATTAGCTATTTTTACTCTTAATTCACTGAATACCATGTGGTCATCGATGCAAACCAGACTGCTGCTGTTCAAATCAAGACAACCCTCATTTGGAAAAAGGATCTGTTCTTCCTTTCGTGACAAATCTTTTAAGTGTCAAGGAGAATTACCCACACGTACTGATGGCAGCATCTTACACACTGATGAACAAAAACTTCCATGGTGCTGGATTAGTTCATCTACCATAGACAACTGTGATAAAGTGATACTGCCTAGGGGATCTGCCTCATTAAGGAGGGAAAGGGAGTACAAGAACAGCTTTGCAATAATAATAAAATTATTAACAAGAGCACCTTGCAGAGCTTATTAGGTAGGAAACAGACTGACAATACCATTGCTCAATGCTTAATTACTTTTTGAAGACCAGATGGAGATGAGAGAACATCCCTTGATTGTGCATGCACCCTACCACAGACATTTTATGAAATTATCAGATCCTGCTGGATAACTGAAGATGCTGTAAAAATGTTTTGACTTCACCTCCCACTGCAGATACACTCATTGTAAGTGGTCAAATTAGGAATTGCAAATGGAAGGGATCATGTTGAGGCTCTGGAGTGAGTCCAGAGAAGAGCAATGAAGCTGGTGAAGGGGCTGGAGAACAGGCCTTATGAGGAGCAGCTCAGGGAGCTGGGGTTGTTTAGCCTGGAGAAGAGGAGGCTGAGGGGAGACCTTATTGCTCTCTACAGATACCTGAAGGGAGGTTGTGGAGAGGAGGGTGCTGGCCTCTTCTCCCAAGTGACAGAGGACAGGACAAGAGGGAATGGCCTCAAGCTCCGCCAGGGGAGATTTAGGCTGGACATTAGGAAAAAATTTTCCCAGAAAGGGTCATTGGGCACTGGCAGAGGCTCCCCAGGGAGGTGGTTGATTCACCTTCCCTGGAGGTGTTTAAGGCAAGGGTGGACGAGGTGCTGAGGGGCATGGTTTAGTGTTTGATAGGAATGGTTGGACTCGATGATCTTCCAACCTGGTTGTTCTATGATTTTATGATTCTATGTTTTTCCTTCTACACCAAATTAAAACCGCTCCAAGTCAACTATTTATCCTCCTCCTTTCCAGGCATATGGAAGCTGAGCAATCAACATAAATGTCTTGCATATTTCCCCTTCCGGATCTGCTGTGAAATACTTGTCCCTGTTACTACTCTTGAAGACTGGACCTCTGCCATTATTTTGGGGGAAGTGATAAAGGCATCAATATCTACCTCAATGCTACAACTGCAACAATAAAGGCAAAGCGTGAAGATGACACCATGTTGCAAATCTCATACACTTCAGTCAGTTTGCTGTACCAACACACCAGCTCAATTCCAATGTTGCCTTTCCTCTGCTCCATGAGCGAAACTTCAAATGGATGCCCATTCTCTGTCCCCAACACGTACGAGTACACTAGGACCAGCTGAAGTGGCTTTCATTAGAAAGCTAGACACCGAGCATTCCACTTGCACAAGCAATCAGTGCCCTGCCAGCCACTGTGCCACAGTAAGGACAGTCTCACTATGAGTGAACAGATACCAGTAAGAATGCAAATATTGACCCTGAAGAGGGAAATATGCTCTTCCTGGACATAATCTTCTGTCCACATTAACTACAGGTCCCTGCTGGGAAAGGCCTGCATCAGTGGCTGAGGGAGGAGAGATGGAGCAGTTACTAGGTTTTCTGACAGCTTGTTTTTCAAGGAAGAAATTCTCTCCCTTAGTTTGGCTTTGAAAATGAAGTCACACTTCCACCACTTATAAACACCTAGCAAACACCAAGGGCCCTGCATCCTACACACTCCTCTGTGGTACAAAATTCATGTTCATGCAGAGACACACAAACTTCAGTTATGGTGACAGCTGTGACAAAGCAGATTCCAGAGTCAGGATTTTGTCAACTAACAATTGTGCTTCAAAAAAAAAAAAAAAGGTCCATTTTGTTCTGGTTTTACTGGGTTTTTTTGTTTGTTTTTTTTTTTTCCTTGGGATTTTCTGTTTGTTTTTAATAGGGTGAAGGGGAAGCCATGGACTTGGTGCAAAACAAGTCTGAAGAGCAGCAAAATAAACTGAATACTGTCAAATCATCAAGTTTTCATTCACCATAACAAAAATTGAAGAGAAAAAACACTCCACATGTAACTAAAGGCACTTTCTATTCAGCGGTTCCCAACAACGCCATGCCAATTAGCGATGGGCCCCCACTCAGATTCAAGGATACCATCTCCCCATTGGAGGAAGGTTTCCTTGTCTTCACATGCCCAGAGATGATCTCTGTACCTCCAGATTTAACACCTGAGAAACAAGCTTGTCAAACATTAGTCATGTCTGCTGCTACCACAGCTTTCCCTCCCAGTGATTAAATGGAATGAAGAAGGATGTTTTTCCCCCAGCTTCCAAAGTCATAGTCTGTGCAAAGTTCACCACCAACACTTTCTGGCAGAAGAACCAGTAACTTCGACTTGCAGAAGAAACGGTTATCACATAGGCAAAATGGCATTTTTATCTGGCACTGAAGATCTGCTATCTTCATTAATTTGAAAATCTCTTCTATCAAACAGGTATCCCTAGTGTCTCACACATCTTTTACCCTATATTAAGCGAAAAAGTTGGAAAGCAACCTGAGACCAAAATTTTCTTCTGAATGGAGTAGATGATCATCTGGCCAGTAGGTACTCAAATCTTACCTGTTCTCCATATCCCCAGAGTGCACATCAGCCAGAGCTGCTTATTGCCTTTGAAAGGTCAGGGTATATTTTCTTAAATTAATCAACAGTGCTTTGTAGATAGCATAATCTGTTTTTTTAAAATATTACTTTCACAACACCAAAGCCACATGCATTTTTGATTGCATAATACGGCTACGAAAAGTTAAGACAAACTATAAAAAAACAACATTGTGAAACAAAGGCCAAGACAACCTTTTCTTCCTTGTCTTCTACACCGAATTACAATGTCCTTTTCACAATTCCAAACCCAACATCAGAAGTTGCAGGTGAACCATGAAGCACGTCCCTTTGGAAACACCAGGGATAGATGTGATCATGGATTATATGCTAAGAAATGCAGTTTTCTGCATCTCTGGTTATGCCACATCCATTCGAATTGATGGCCCGGGAAGACACGAAGGAAAGCTAAGACTGCAGAAAATTGCAAATGTTTGGGAAGTCCCTGCTTGAGAATTCTCAGCCAGAATTAAAGAAAATGGAGGTTCACTTGGCGAGGTGACTCCTTTTCCCTGTTAAGTATTTGCTTGTGGAAAATTAATAAAAAACCTTAAGTGTTTAAGATAGACCGCAATGCCACCTGTACAAAACAAATGTGTATCTCATTTTACTGTATGCTTTGGTTAAGTGGCTTGTGTTGAAATGCTACCTAGCATTCCAAGTGTAACCCAACTTAATCATATCTATTGAAAACCACATAATAATAACATGAAATATGCAGCATGCCATCCTAATTGCAGAGGTTGTCTCATTTACTAGAAGTCATTTACTTATTCAAATGACATGAACTACGTGATTCAATCTGAATCATGGGAACTAGTTACTGATTTGTCTCTTACTTCTTTGCTAAAGGCATTGTTGAAATAACTAACCCAACTGCTAAAACAAGCTTCTTCCTTGAACCCTGCCTTCTTCCCTAGTCTTACCTCCCAAGTGAACTTCAGAAAACACAATTGCTCTACAAAAGCATTTTGAACTTAGGATTTTTCTTTAAAAAAAAAAAAAGGAGTCAGCTAATTACAATGCAGTGGATTGATTAATGCAATGAAAAAAAATGGTTATTTCCAGGATCTGAGAATCGCTTACCAATACCACATGCAGCCATAATTGCACTTTGCAGAATTTAAGCACTCAGCTCTCAAGAAGAAGCATTCATCACATCACCTTTCAACTTCCAAAAGTGCATGTACGTCTCTCAGACTTTAATAGGGGTGGTGGTGAATACATATCCATAGATGGAAGCAACTATAGTTCTTTTGGGTTTTGTTTTGGTTGCTTGGCTTGTTTTGGTTTAAAGTTAGGACTTGCAAATACGACAACTGCCATCATAACTGTGCTGCAGCTACGTAGAACACATAATATAGGAAACAATTTAGACTTTACAAGTGCTTACACCCAGCCTTGATTTGCAGCTACTGTCTCACACCACTGTTATTTCAGGAGGTGCTGGGGCTTCCCCTGGGGCAGCAGAGCAAGGGGCTAGGCATGACAAGCCCTACCGCAGGCAAGGAATGCGCATGCTTTGCTCACAAGGAGCCAAACCAGATGCATGCCACCATAGGTCACCTCATCACAGGCTCCATGATGGGACATGTCCCCAGGGAAGGACACACAGCAGAAGAGCCTTCAGAAATGAAGAGAAACGATGGTCTGCATGAGACATAATTTCAAAGCTTGCAAAGAAGCCCTGAATAGCATGTTGGCTACCTTCAACTCCCTGCAGTGTTTATCATTGGCTTGGGCATAGGGCGAAAGGCCAAAATCCTAGCAGGCAACTTCGCCAGTAGCCAGCTGTGTCACCTCAGGCAACCATTCAAAACCTCTGTGGCTCTGATCCCATGTCTCCAGATAGGTACTTTTCCCTACCTAGAGAAGTGCTGTGCAAGCTTGTAGGGCCCCAGTGCCAAGAATGGCTAATTTCCAGGGCTCTTCTGGTTATCTTCATATTTACTGCTGAATCTGGTGACGGGAAGGCAGGGATTATGCCACAACATTCTGATTACCAAATGCACACAAATCCCATTCCCACAAACTGATAATTTTCTTCTCATAAAAGCCAGAGCTAAAATACTGCTATCCTGTCATCAAGACAGCTGGTTTATATCCTCTTCTCCTTCCTTCTACATCTTCCTCGGCAAACATCCTGTCTGACATGGACCCTACGCCCAGGAGGAGCCATCTACCCTAGCAGAATGGTTATGGCAAACCTTCTTTTTCTAGGCCTGCATATTTTTATTTATCCCCCACTCCTTTTTTTTATTTCTTTTTCCCTTTTTGGTTAGGTTTGGGATGGAAGGGGCTGGCAAACCCACTACTTTTCCAGGGAGCTGGAGGATACACCCAAGGAGGCTAAGCATCCTTCACGCGGCATCTTTGCAAGGTAAAGGAACCACAGAGCAGTAACCGCTAGACAGAGAAGGCTTTTAACCCACACAGCAACACCACTGGCCCTTGGGGCATTGCTACTGCTCTGCAGTTTTCACCCTGCCTGCCCAAAGACCCATCCTGCCTGCTTGTGCACCTTCAGCAAGGAGGCTGCAACCCTCCAGCTCCTCCTACAGTCAGAGGTTATCAAAGTATTGTGAAGGCATCAAGCATACATAGCTCAAGGAAGTAATGAATACCAAGCTTTTTTTCTTAAAAAAAGTATGTATGTATTTATTTATTTATTATATTTCATTATTTTTATTATGTCATTCTTTGTGTTTCAGTATTTTTATTTCATTTTATGAAAATTAAAAAAAAATTATCACATTATGGACTGCATTTATCTCTCTGCTTAACATTCACCCATATTCGAGCAGAGCTATTTCATATGCATACAAATGAAAGTTTACCCCACCCTCAAAACTAAGTTTTTCAAAGGGGGAAGAAGCGAATTAAAGTTAGTTCATTAATTTGAGCCAAACTCAGCAAACATGCCTTGGCCAAAAAACTGAGTGGGAGGAAGGCATGAGAAAATCAAGTGGTGTTCTGGTATTTTCAAAATAAACTTGCAAATTTTCATTTCAAACAGCGTTTCATTTTCCTTCTTACCCAACTTGAAAAGAAAAGAAATAGTCTCAGGTCAAATCTAGCCTTCCAGATCTTAAAACAGGTTTTCTTGTTCATGTTTTATTGTTGTGGGATTTTTTCTCACCCCCCACCTTCAC
The DNA here is from genome assembly GCA_033459285.1 of Clamator glandarius. Lineage (NCBI taxonomy): Eukaryota > Metazoa > Chordata > Aves > Cuculiformes > Cuculidae > Clamator > Clamator glandarius. Next base: position 6,132,191 of record JAUNZM010000329.1, on the reverse strand, counting down.
TTCACTAGAACCACGCAGACATATTTGTTCCAGTTTGACTGGAAGTTATTCCTTTTTTCCAGTTTTTTTTTTCCAACCCCCTCCTCAACCACTGAAACAAACAAAACCCACTCGTGATTTGATGCACTCTAATAGTATGACATGCATGCGAACACGTAGATGTTTACTTTCATGTACACAGATGTGCTGGGAAGGAGAAGGCACGCTGGCAGGAGGAAGAACCTCACATCTGCCTTGCATGGATCTGTCAACAGGCAAAACACACTTTGCATTAAAACTTCAAAATGAAAGCTCACACCCCTTTACTGGCTACATAAATCCAGTGCTGCTCTCTCCCAGCAGTGCCTTCTGTTCTTTAAAAACAAACAAACAAAAACCAACTAAAAGGTGCAAGCGTATTTCTTAGCTCAATGGCTAAGACATATGGCCTCATCTTTTCACATAGGTCATCAGAAAGTTTTCATGTTCAAAACCACAATCTCATAAATGGATTTCTCCTGCTTCTTTCCTGTGACCAATCCTCAGTAACACTATTAAGCACAGAGAACACAAGACCCATACCTACATATTCTCCCTGTGAGACAAATTACGAAGGCATGTCATAGTTATTAATAAATAACCATCTTGCTTCAGCAGGAACAGACATTTATTTTGGTACAACTTCTTTATACAGAGAAGTACATCTTTTTTTCTTTCCCTATTGCATTTAAGAGTGACTTCTGTGCCCATATTCACGCCAAATGTTCTGTAACTATTTCTGAAGAAAAAAAATACACTGTTACTTAATACTGTTAGGTCAGCGGAATTCAGCCACAAAATAATAATAAAAAAAGTATTACAGTCCTGCTTGCTTTAGTTGGAAGCCAAGAAGTAACACATCAGAAACCAGAATGGGCAGGAATCACACTAGATCTCATGCTGCTAATAAAGTGTTCCTGAAAGTGAAGGGGCACAGGAGAAGGTCAAATCAATATGCATTTTAAAGGGTCGGTGTGTACTGTAATGAGCTGAACAACTGTCAAGAGTCCACACAAAACGTCAAGTGGTAGATTCCCGTGCTGTGTATCACTAACTCCTGGAAAAAATTTCACTTGTCCCACCTACATACACAATACTGATAAATTCATAGTGTCAGCCCCTGATGTCCTCATGCATTTCACAAGCTCTCTAGAGCCAACAGGTATGAACAGCAGCAGTCCTCAGGAAGGGAGGACTTCTGATGAGTCACATTAAAGGCAGGGTTTTTTCCCACCCTCAACACCAGGACCAGCAAAACTGTGCATCCCAGAGCTGCGGGCCTGTCTGCTAATCCCTCGTCATTATTCCCACTCTCCTGCCATACCCGTTTAGCTCCATGAAGCAGCAGCTCTCACTCAGCCATCGTCCCCAACACAGGCACTGGCTGAAGCTCTGCTTAGGACCCAGAGCAGCAAATTCTACACTAACTTTGCCAACTGCACTTATGGCAAGACAGTGTTGCTCAAGTTAGCCTTGAGGTAAGAGCAAGGCAGGTGACTATTCCCATCACAGCAATAACTGCTGCTTGAGTATACATCAGAGGCTACATACCTCCTGCAACTGCTACAGAGCAAACCCGGGAAACAAAAATGAGAACATGCCTTCCACTAAAAAGCAAATAAAAGCTCTGCTGCATTTCCTAGTAACTTTCCCTTTCTGCTAAAACTAACAAAATCCTAGCTGGATCGAGTGCAAATCCTGTGCCAGTTGAGCCCTGATTGACAGAGTTGTGTTTTTCCCTAGTAGGTGTGCAAGGAGAGCGATACAGCAGAATGGGGTTTTGATAAGCTATAAAAACCAATAGAAGATTCCTAATACAATGCACACATTTCCATAATAACAATTGTTATAGATAGCTTTTCACAGAATAAAACCTCAACCACATCCTCATTCTGAGTACTCCAATTAAAAATATTTGTCAGTCAGGTCACCCCTGCAATGTAGACTGGACAGAGGATGCTTTTGGGGGTACAGGCAATCCTAGTTTCCCTCAATTCAAGTTTTCAGAGTTAAAGCATTTCTCTGACAACCACATTTGCATTACAGGAGCTCTTTTGCAACACAAATCTGTGTCTAACATGGAATTGGAAACATGCTCTCATATGCGTAAACATCAGTGCACATAACGTAACATGCAGACGACTAGTTTTTAATGTATGTTTGTTTTTCCTGGGATACTCTACTCACATAACACAGGGTGACTGTACACCAGATGCATACATGCTACCGGAACTTGGACTAATCCAGGCATTTGTGGCAATATCAACAGTATCTATACAAAACCATTCCATGAAGGTACCGTCATCTTCCTTAAAATGGAGTAAACCTTTCACTAGACTTGTTTCTGAAGAGCTATTGGGCAAAGGCAGATTGTGCTCAAGGAAGATAAGGACAGCTTCTGAAGGAACTGGTTTGGCTAGTCAGCTATCTTACTGCTAAAGCGAGCATATCCCAGCGATTTCAGCAATACATGGATACTCAAATGCAAAAGTCAGCCCTGAGGACCATAATGGCATTGCGTGACACTCCCTGAAAGTCTCACTCTATAAATTAACAAACAAATTACAATGAAAATCTCTGATTGTAAAGTCTCCAGGGCATTGATCTTGATTTCTTATTTTTCTGCAAATCTCTTCATATACTTTTGATGCAAGAAATAACACTTTTTTATTTATTACTGTCACTCGGGGTGTAGTTTGCTCACACCATGCATACATGCTTTGCTGAGAGGTCAACCTTTTTTGCAGCAATTTGCACATAGCCACTGTACTTTGCAGATTGCCCGAATTAAGGTGATGACTACTGGCACTTCACCTTCCCTTCCCTACTTATCAGAAATTGCCCTTATCAACCAGAGGTTTTGGGTTTTGCTCTTAATCATTCACACACTGGGACACAGGAGTAAGAGCAACTCCAAAGTCAAGACTACTTATGTAATTACACTATTTCACCAAATCGTACCTAAATTTTCATCTTCCTAACTGCATTCACTGCCAAGACTGCACAGATTTATTTTAGTTTCCAAATATGAAAAAGTTTGGTCATTTACCAAGGAGAAAAAAAACCCAAAACAAACAAACAAAAAAAGGATGCATAGGCAAGACTTTGGATAATAAACAAATACCTACACACACATTTGCTCCTGCTTCCACACTTGCATCAGCAATAATACAAATCCAAGAATGACAAAACAGCATACAAGCAATGCCAGTACTGTAATGGGAACATGAGATGCCCTTCACCTCTGCCCCAGAGCCTCGCACCAGACGGACAGAGGACACTGCCGACTCCTCAGTCAAGCTGCAGATGCACCGGCAGCTGCCTGCTCCTGGCAGATCCCACACTTGCCTGCTCCCACGACAGCCCCCACCAGCACGCACATTTCAGAGGGATCTCCCGTGAGATCTCTACTCCCACAGAGCAGCAGCCAGGTTACACCAGAGAGCAGCTGAAAAGGTACTGGATGCCTGCATGTAACCAGTTCAAGCCCTGCACAATCCACAGAGATCAGTCTACTTGTATACACCTGTCACAAATAAGTATGGAATTATATACAGTGGAGAAACTACAAAACAATGTAAAAGGCAGGAATACATAACAGCAGTACACACAGAGCCTCCAGGTAAACACTGCACAGGGTATTAGATGGAGCTTTTTAACTTCATATGAAAATGAATACTTCAACATCCTTAAGAAACTTAGTTTTCCTTTGTTTTTCAGAAAGCCACATAAGACAAGGTACAAAAGACATCGTAGCCAACTTCTGCAGCTACCAAGCTGCCGAGCTCCCAACATGCAGACTCCCAACATGAGCAGTATGCTTCCATCCCACAGTGGCTGCTGCTACAGATCAAAACTAGAGATATAAAACCAGTCTGTAGCAACAAAAAGCAGGTAACAGTAGTACTCTCACTGAGCACTAACAGACAGAACCGGACAGAGGTTGAATGCAACCCGCGTATATGGCACACTGGTTGTCAGAGCTGTTTATCTCAGGTACCACCAAGCAGGCTATCCAGAGTACATTGAATGGAAATCTGGATTAATTGCAGTGTGGTGAATCTGAGTCAACATCAGAGCAGGTAGACGGACTCAGAGGTGAGTATCGATCTCCTGGAGGGAACTTCAGTTTCCAGAAATGTCATTTGGTTCTGGAATATGCACAATTAGGGACTTCTTTTTGTATCTTAATGACTACAGTGTTAGAACCAACCCAGCTTTCTCTAACTCATATTCGAAGAGGTTGTTCTAAAATTTTGGGAAAAGATACAATTGTATTTAAATTTCCATTTAAACAGTGTGTTGATCAGATTTTACAGGTTGATTCTTACATTCTTCTAACAAAACCAACCATTTGCCCAGATACTACTTTTTTTGAGACATCCACAGAATTTGACCTTAAAACTGAAGAGTGTTGCCTATCTTTATTACAAAATGTTTACTTGAAGAACTACTCTGAATTCTGATGCTGGGTCCAATGACTTGACCAAGAAGGCAGGTCCTCAACATACATCAATCCTCTATGACCTGTTGGGCCTGTTGCTTCAAACCAGTATCTTGTAATTCTCAAATGCTGCTTTATTTTGTACCTCTGACTTATTTTCTTACTTATCTTAAAGCGTGGGGAGAAACTAATAAAGATTAATTGATTCACGCTTCCTGAAGAATTTCTTCTGCCTTCAACTCTGACACTGAGCCTCCAGCTCTCCTCAAAGGAACAGTTACTTTCTAACAGAACACACTAAGGATAAACTTTATTGGAATTATCACTTAGCTGCTGATAATTTTGTAATCCTCAAATAACTGGCATCCTCAAAATTTTATTAGACACAGAACTAAACACTATAAACAAGATACTTCTCTCACTTTATGCATCCTACAGGGCACGTACACCTGAAACTGTATCGCAAAAGACTTTTAACACAAGCACAGCAGAAAAGTCACCTTGCTTCTCATAATTTTCAAGTGGGGGGAGGGGGGAATAAAAAAAAAAAGAAAACCAGGAAGGAAAAACTGCCCATGTTACATCAACAACAGGTATGAACTTGATTTCTAGAACAAGAGAATATCTCTTCTTTTTGAAGGTTGTGCAACTAGTTCTTTGAGACGGGGTGTTTCTCCCTCTCAGGATGGTTTTACTGTCTGCTGTCAGGAAAGACTCACTCAGTTGCTTTAAGGCATGCGTCAGCCCTTCTAAAAACTATTAATTCTCTTATCTTGCTTTTTCTTTAAAAAAGAAAGAAAGGAAAAATCCCACTCCACTCAAATCGGCATTTTTTTTTCCCCTGGCTGGCAGATTTCCAAGATAAAGAGGACTGCTCTGCCTGGAACAGCAGCCAGGGCCTGCTTTCCAAACTCACTCACAGAATGAGAACACCACACAGAGAGGAAAAAAAAAAAACCAAAAAAACACCGACGGATCTGACCGGCCAGAAACGTTTTCTCACCCCGTAAACCCCAAACATCCCAACTCCGAGCCGAGCTCCGCGCTGTTCCCACGCACCGCCGGTCCCTGCCAGAGGTGACAGCGCCGGCGGAGCCGGGACGGCGGGGTCGAGCGGGGATAAATCCCTCGTTTTTATCGGAACTGGGGAACCAGAGCTCACATGAAGTTTCCCCACTTTCCACGCGCCCGCCTGCCCCCTTCCGAGGGGGTGTGTGTATATATTCCTCTTCTTTCCCATTCTTTCCTCTTCTTTCCCACTCCTTCCCTCTTCTTTCCCGTTCGTTAAAGGGAAAGGCAACCGGGGATCGGGCAGCGCACGAAGCGGGGCAAGGAGAGGGGGGGTGGGGAAACGACCAAAATCCCCTAAACGAAACAAACACAGTCACACACACACACACACACACAAACAACAACAACAACAACAAAAAGACCAAACAAAATCCTCAAAACCAACAACAATAAACCCCCAAAACAAAAAAAAAACCCAAAACCAAAAAAAACAAAGAAATAAAAAAACGCACAACCCCCCCCAAATACAAGCATAAAAGGACAGAGGCACAACCTATCAGATGTGCCAAGGCTTATTCCCTTTTATTTCCTCCACCCCCAGAAAAGAAAATAAGCCTAGAATCAGGAAGTCAGAATTCTGCTACAGGTTTGGGGGTTTCCCCCCTTTATTTTTTCGCGCTCTCTCCGCTTCGGTTGCTTTTCCCGTAAGGAAAGAAGCCGGGGCTCTCCCCGCGCCCCCGTACCTTTCTTTTCCTCCACGGCGGAGCCGGCGGCGAGGAGCAGCACCAGGACAGCGGCGGCGCGGGGGCTGCGGCCGCCCATGCTGCGGGGCAGGGGGCTGCAGGGGGCTGGCGTGCGTGGAAATCGGACGGGGACCCGGGTGGCACGGAGCGTTCCCGCAGGAGCCTCCGCTCGGTCTCCTCTCAGCTCCTCCGCGCCGCTCTGTCCCGCATTGCTGGTGGGGGCGCCCGTCGAGGGCGACGCGTGCACGTGCCCCGCTGCGGGCGGGATGCCACCTTCCTCCCCCTCCTCCTCCTCCTCCTCCTCCTCCTCCTCTTCACTCTGCTTCCCCTCGTGCGCGGGGGTTTGCGAAGCGGGACGGGACGGGACGCGCCCGGCTGCGCTCTCTGCTCGGCCGCGGAGCGCAGGGGCTCCCTCTGGGGACGCCGAAGAGGAGGAGGAGGAGGAGGAGGATGGGGCGTGGAGCAAGGAGGAGGAACCGGCGGCGCTTCTCCGCCCAGGTGGGGAAAAGGCGGATCCTCCACCTGTCCCGGGATACAGGAGGGGGAGGGGGGAGGGGGGAGGAGGGAACAGAGAGGGGGTGGTTTAGCTGATCCTCTTTACTCTGAAGGATCGGGGGGGTGGATGCCCCGTAGGATGAGAGGAGGAGAAGGGAGAAGAGAGAAGGAAGAAGAGAGAAAGGAGAAGAGAGAAGGGAGGAGCAAGAAGGGAGGAGGAAGAAGGGAGGAGGGAGGGGGTGGTTTCGCTGCTCCTCTTTGCTCTGGAGGATCGAAGCGGGGGATGCCCCGTAGGATGAGAGGAGGAGGGAGGAAGGAGAGGATTGAGGGTCACTCACTTCTCCAGGTCTCTGCCCCCCCCACAACCGCACTCGAAATCAGCGGAGGGGTCCCTGCAAACAGTCCTGTCCTCATTCTGGTCATTTTACTCCTAGTGCTTGCAAGGGCAGGTGTCCGTATGAAATAAAACTGCGCAGCTCACGGATAGCAGAGCCCGTGTCTGTGCAGGCTGTTTCTGTTCCACTGCACCGGCAGGGTGAAAGCGAGTCCTTGCTTGGCGTTATAAGTTTCTTAATAAACACACACCAGTATAAGTCTTCTTGAGGTGTACAGACATTCAGCAAAACATACATGCATGGTGCTCCTTTCCCCCCTCTACATCTTCCCCCTCACCCAGAGGCAAAACCAACCTATTCAGTGTTCATTAAGTATGCTTATGGTTACAATCTCTGTTGTTGTTTTTAAGGCTGCTTCTCAGGAAAGTGGGAGGAAGCACCTTCTTGTCACTCAGGCACGTTAATAAAAGTGTCACTAGGTCATAGATGTTTCACCTGTCTGGGCTGGGATCTCTCCAAGTAAATCATGATTCAACATTGAAACTCATTAAATTCTGGTGGTAATTCCTAAATAAAGTTCTTGTGAAGACTTGGGTCAGTCAATAGGATATAAAGGTGTAGAACTGTTATGATTAACTGGGAACTCCAGAATGTAAGTCTGTAATGACAGGAGGTTTGGGAGATTACGTGCCGAATGCCTGAGTCTATCCAAGGGTGCTGGAACACAATAGATTGCAAAATAGCCTCTGAGTGTATCTTGACTTTCCTCTTTGATGCCTGTTCCTCTGAGAGATGCGTTACTTTTCTCCTACAAGTCAACTTCCTCTGTACAATCTCTTTTTCTGATAGTTTAACTGGTTACTGTCCTGACCAGGCAAATTTACTTATGCTAGCACAAAGCTTGATGCCAGACCACATGCCTTTAACCATGGATCATCCCACCACGTCTGTAATCATTTATTAAGATTAATTGAGTTACAAATCAGCTCGTATATCCTGTCGCTGACATTCTGCTTTGATTATATTTTGTAAATAATGTGAAAGATGTACTTTGAAGTAAACTCAGACTTCAGGATATCTGAGGAACTCTACTCATATGATTAATTTTGTTGCCATATCTGAGGACAGAATCTGGGCTTACAATACAATATTAACATAGTTTGCTTCAAAGATGCTCACATAGTGCAGCCTTGTAGACATTATGTGCATATGATTAATTTTCATTTATTTAGACAAACAGGAGGATTTTTAAAAATAAGTGGTGCAGGAAAAAATGATCAACCTCTAGGTAGGGAAGGTTTGCAAACCTTCCTCAGCTCACACTAATGATTGCAGCTTGCATTATGAGAAAGGAAGTGCAATTAAGACAACAGAGAAATGAACCTCATATCAGTTCTGTAGATAAATATTAAATAAAACCATGTGCCTCTAGATCATGCGTGTTAAGCATCAGGTTACAGCTATGGAAGGCAATGGAGTTTTTAAAATCTAGAAAAAGGATTCAATGGGACAATTGAAAACCAAACTAAACACAGGGGATAAAAAGAAAACATCTTTTGCATATGAACTCAGTGGAGAAACTTGTCAAAGTCCTGTCACAACAAGCTAAAGAATAAATACGTGCTTTGCTGATTTTTTTCCATGCAATTTTTTTTTACCTCTTACACTGAACAGGAACATTTCATACTTGTTTCACTTCCCATCGTGTACTACCCTTACGTGAATACAGATAAAACCAAGTACCTGATTCTAACTAAGCTCATCTTTCATTCCTGACACAATGAACAAGGAAAGACTGGGCAAATTTACCTTTAAATTTATTTTCCTGCGCTGCAAATATCCACTACAGGAGACTCTCATCTGCAGCTGGCAATGCAGTACCACTGAAGAGGCTTGTAACAAGCTGCTGTGAATTCCCTCTTCCTACCTTTGCAAGCACAAATGTGTTACTTTTGTGGCATCTGTGCTCTACTTCCCAAGGTCACAAGATGCATAAAGAGACTAAGAGTCAGGTTTGAAATGCTTTTGGTCACAGGAAGGGATTTCAGGCTTTTTTTTATACAACTGAACAATTTCTTAAACATTTTGAATTCAAATATGATATTTTGCCTAAACAGCTGGTCACATACCCATCGACTGCTTTAATACAATTCCTACGAAGCTAATTAACTACACGAATTTTGGCATGGGCACATAATATTCCTTCATATTGCAAAACTTATTATCAGCTGCATGTGTGCATGGATCAAAGGTCATGGGACAAAGGCTAACTTTTTCACCACCAATTTCTAAATTAATACTGCATGCAGAGAATACCACACTAAGAGCAACACCTTGCTTCAGCTTCCTTTAGAGTGTGTATGTGTATATCTTTCTCCTATATTCTCTATATTAAGCATAAACACTCTGACATATGAAGAAAACTTCATGTAAGCTGGTAGTTCTTTCATGTGAAGATACTGCTAGATTGCAGAACTTAACCTTTATTGCTCACTAGCGCTTGCCTGCACCACTGAGCTGATTATTTTGCCACACTTGGAGAGAAGTAACTATAAGAGGATGAATAATGGATTGTCTTATCATTGGAAAATGCCGGATTAATTCTCCTATCTCTTCCACAATCCCTCAAAACAGAATATAGTCTCAAAATCCTTTCAAGAGTAAAGAAATCCTTGCTGCTGGGTCTTTTCCTTGAATAATAATAATAAAAAAGTGCTGGTTTTCATTATCCACCAAGAAGTGGGTCAGCATTTGCCCCTCAAAAAAAATTCATCAGCAAGTGGCATCACAGCTTTTATCTATATGTTGCAAAAGTGATTTCAAATTGCAGGCTTTTTACTGGAAGAGAAGAAATGAAGTAGAGCTGAATTAGTGGGGTTTTACCAGGTGACTTGCTCAGATTTCATTTGCATGGCGTTTGAGATTGTGGTCATTGTAGTCTGCATTGTAGTTTGTACTCTATGACTCCTTGTTGAGGTTTTAAAGCAAGGACTGAAGTGATAATTCATGGAGCTTTATGGCACTTTGCATGTTGAAAACATTGCAGAAACATTAACTAATTTATCTTCGCAAATCTCCTGTAAAGCAGGTTAGTAGCTCTCATTTCCATTTTATAGATGTAAAATAATTTGCCTTGGGCAGTGTTAGTGGTAGAGCTGGGGTTATCACTCAAAAGCTGTGTATTCCAGACATTATGTTTAAACCTCCTCTGATCATATGGTTTCTAGAGAGTGTCCCTGATGAAAATACATGTATTATTACACGCTCAGATTCTCCCTCTTAACACTGTTTGATTTTTTGTATAACAGCACTTGGAAAGGACAAGATCAAAACACATATGGGTGCTGGAACTAAACCTTAATTATGGTGAATTGCAGGGTCAATATTTCAACACATGACAATGGTATTATCTCAGAAGTACTCCTGAATGTTCTTTATGTCCAGGTTTCATCTGTCATCTCAGTCACCAAGTTTGATGGCACATTTGCCCGTGAAGGTTCATTTAACTCAGAAAAAAACTTTTAAGGTGTTTTAACATTTGATAGGGATTTTGTAGCATCAGCTTATTCACTAATGGCAGTAGGCAACAAAAATGTAAACATAAAACCCCTGTGG